>JABELC010000011.1:0-1200000 GCA_028455995.1 Scleromitrula shiraiana
GAGAGAAATAATAATTTTAGGAATTGGGCAAAGGTGGAAGGATTGTGGTGTTGTGGATGGTGGGGGGAACTAAAAAGACAGAGAGACAAATTTAGTTCAACAGGGTAAACTTTTTATCAAAATCTCTCTGGGTGCAAAATAAAATGATTGAATTTTATTAATAAGATGAATGTACCGGTATTTCTATGGTATTAAAATTATAAATTATAAATTATAATTGTAAAAATTGCAGTGTAAATTGAAGGATATTTATAAACAAATACTAGAGTACAGTAAAGTACAGTACAGTACAGTACAGTACAATACTGGAAGAATGATATGAATATGAACAAATGATAAGTGAATATATATTATTATATCAAATATAGGATTCTTTCAAATATACTGGTGTACCAAAAGAAAGATTCAATTCAAATTTATTCAGAAGTAAAGAATGAAGAAGTAGAGGTAAAGAAAGATATACGGTATATATGTATATGTACAGTACCTTAGTACCTTGGCCTTGATAGGGAGCTAGAGGTACTAGAGGTACTGGAGGTACTAGAAATCAAGAATTTATAGTGTATTAAATTGAATTACAGCGTAATCGATTTGTGAGATGACAACATTTGAAGCCCCAAATAAGTCGATCAAAGCCTATAACTAATAATAAGTTTCCACTTAATTGACTTCTTGACCCCAACAAAGTTTACGAACATGATAATAGTAGAAGAATTTCTGATAAATTAACCAATTAAAATGATATATTCTAATTTAGATGAGAAAAATATTTTTGGTCACGAGTGATTGATTATTAGGGTATTGTCTAGGTTGAGTTGAGACTTGAGAGTTAACACTACTTGCTCGACACGTGCTCAACTGGCTCGACTGGTCTGAAGTCTGGACTGATTTAACTTCAGATGAATGGAAAGTATCATGTATGTACATGTCTACTAGTTCGTTCTACTGGCCTCTTATTAGTTCTACTACTGTACGGAGACACAGAAGACAAAAACTAGTATTTTTTCGAAACTGTGGCTGTGCGGCTCTTATCCACTGAATCTATGGCTGACTAAGAATTGACTGAAGCTACCAATTCAACAAGGCTCGAGCGAGGCTACAAAAATAATACGGTGAACCAAATAAAAAAGTTAAAAACCAATCACGCATTTCTCTAAACTTTTTTTGGTCTTAACCAATTTATCTACAAAGAACCTCTTAATCTACACCTCCATTCATAAAAGTCACTACAACCGCAACACAACGTCAACCCTTCCAATAAGAACGCCATCTATTCTATCGCGATCTTCAGCCTGGGTCAATCTGTCTCGCGAATCCCTCTCATAGCCATCATCTCACCTCCAATCCTACCATCAACCTAATCGCAAACCCCCAAATCAAAAATCCCAAAAATGGCCGACGATGACATGCGCGCACAAAAGGCACAAGATGGGATTGATAGAGAGGCAGCAAGATTATGGAGATGTTTTAGAACTATTCATGAAATGGTCGCAGATCGTGGATACCTTCTAGCTGAGGATGAAATTACTATGTCCTTTGAGACTTTTAAACAAAAACATACTAGTCCGGATGGAAGTGTTGAGTAAGCGCATCTTCTACTTATCTGTTCACCTACCTACCTTCCTTCTTTCATCTCCTGATATTGAAATGAATTTCCCTTTTTTAACAAAACCCCTCTCCTAGTCGTCGATCCATGAACTTCTCCGCCGTCCCCGGAGTCGACATGATCCGCAAATACGCCAACCCACCCACCCCCGAAAACCCCAATCCCACCACCACAGAAATCGGCTCCATCTGGGTCGAATTCCTCGCCATAACCGACGTCTCGGTCGGAATAAAACAAATGCGAACCTTCGCGCAGCATCTCTCTCAAAACAACTTCACCGCCGGAATCCTCATCACGGCAGTTGCGCCCTCAGGACCTGCCATGAAGATCATCCCGGCTGTGGCGTCCGAGACTAAGATTGAGTGTTTTGTGGAACAGGACTTGCTGGTTAATATCACGCATCATGAGTTGGTTCCGAAACATGTGCTGTTGAGTAAGGAGGAGAGGGCGAAGTTGTTGCAGAGGTATAGGTTGAAGGATACGCAGTTGCCGCGGATTCAGGTGGGGGATCCGGTGGCGAGGTATTTGGGGCTTAGGAGGGGACAGGTGGTTAAGATTATCAGGAAGTCGGAGACGGCTGGTAGGTATGCTAGTTATAGATTGTGTGTATAAGTTTGGTGGGGTGGATGAAATGGAGGGGAAGGCAGCGGAGGGGTGCGGGAAATGATGATGGAGGGTGTTATAAGGGAGTTTTTTTTTTCTTTTTTTTCTTTTTCATATTTGGGAAAAACCATATTATATTTTGTCAGTCAAGCAATGGACAGACAAACAAAGGCGTAATGGGGGTTCAGTTCAGTTCAGCTTAGAGAAAGGGAAGGAGAAGATAACAGAATGGTACAGTAGTAGATAGGCAATCAACGAATCAATCAGTCATTCTAATCTACTTTAGATAGATTAAAACCATTGGTGAGTGGAGAGAGATGAAATCATCCATTTATTTATTCCTGACATAAAACAAAAAACATGTTCTTACTGTTCGACTTATTGTGTATGTATATATAAGGTGGTTCTTGCACCTGGAGTTTCCATGTGAGCTGTGGATCTTATGTATCAATGCAGCGTTACATTACATTGTCTTCCGCGGGGTTACTTTACTTATAGAATACTTTAGCTACATAATATGCTATATGCTATATCTCGCATACATATATGTATATAAAGCCCCAATATAGATCCAATAGAACATTATATATAATATAACACGACTACAGTACTATACGTCCCCTCGCTCTCCCCTTTTTACTTCTCACAAGCCTGTATCATTAAGTTTTGGAACGTGGATGTATCTTATTCATATTTTGATTCGATTATCTGGTGTTAACTATCCCTTCCACGTCTACCTCTTACTCTTCTCTCCTTCCAATCGGTTAACTGATCTAACAAATACACAAGATCCACCCCTTTCATCTCAACTCATCTTATGCAGCCTGCAGCCCACTCATCTTGTATATCTCTCTCATCTCATCTCATCTCTTGCATCTATACTAAGTGACTCAAAAAGTCTCCCCAATACCTCATCCTCATTCACCATTCTCCCTACTCCCTAGCACCCTGAAGCCCAGAGCAATATAAGGAAACCAAGATTCCCGCGCACAATACCACCCATCAACCCATCCACCCATTCGCCCCTCACAACATGGTCACAAGACCTGGTATCACACCATCCTATCCAAAGTATCCATAGTATCCAATCCCGAACGCCTTGCATGTTATATCATCATCTGATATCGTATCATAAATTCCCCCCTGAGCAAAATTGAAACGGCATCTATCTCGTTATAGAAGAAGAGAAATACCCAAGTGACCTTAAGGTTATATGGGAGAAAGAAAGAAAGGGAATATACCGCTAAAAAGAAGGAGAAGAAGAAAAGAAAATATAAAAAGAAAAGATGGTGATACAATCCCCGTGTCTCTCCTAAGGAAGAGAAACAACCAATTAATTCCTCAAAAAACCCCCTACATCTCTCAATTCTAGGTTCGTGCCTTGATCACCCCCATTACCATCTCCAGCGATCCCCCAACCACCACCAACGCTAATCCCATGACCACCACGAGAATGATCGTGGGAAATAGAATGAGAAAGATTCTCACCCACCCTAACCAAATGATCATCCGTCCTCGCTCTTCGCGGTAATTCTCCTCTTTCCTGTCCATGTCGAATAGTGTCCATTTCATAACCTGTTCCTCCTACCCCTCCACTCAACCCACCATTCCCATTACTATTCGTACCCCCTACCCCAATCTGTAAACTCATTTGTCTAGGTCTTATATTCCTCTCCCTCTCTCTTTGTCCCAGACTCCCACCCAGAAATCCACCTAGATCTTGAAGTAGTTGAACTGAGCCTCTTCTCTGATTTTGACTTTGACTATGATTATGATTTTGAGTTTGCGGTACTATAGGTGCAGAAGAAAATGTATAACTCCCCAATCCCGATCCGGATCCAACTCCAGGCGCAGGCGAAAGACCATTTTCATACGACCAAGTTGTAGAGATTGGTCCCTGGGTTCCTAAGGATTCTACCTCCGTGCCCGCCGTATCTGTCGTCCGAGTTGAACTTACTCTTCTGGGTGAAATTTGGCTTTCTCCATCTCTCTCCCTCTCCTGAGGTTGATTTAACAAACCCCCCACATCGAAAAAAGATACTCTTCTCGCGCCAAACCCAAGACCGAGATTAGGATCCGATACCCCAAGATGATGTCTACCATGATCGATATCAATTGGTGAAGAAATCTTAACCATATCAATCCCCTCACTCTCATCAACCACACCACCCACATGTCCATTCCCCTTCAACCAATCCTCACCCAAATTAGCCCTCACCGGTACATTACCCGCCACAGCCATCGGAGCCGGTCTCGGCGCAAAATCAACCGCACCTATCAACTCCGGATCCACGCCCAATCCCAAATCCCTCACGAGATCCTCATCGCTCCCCCACTGTCTATGCGTAGCCGAGTGGAAACGCCCTGCTGCTCCTCCTCTCGTTCCGAGTCCGTTACTCCCCGTCCGATCCATGGTATCGGTTAGACTCCCGAATTTCCACTTCTGCTTCTTGACGCCACGGTCGCGGACGAAGGAGCCAAGTACGAGGGCGTTGGCGACGGCTGTTGCGAAGAGGACTTCTACCGATGCGAGCAGGGAACGGTATTGTTGGGAGCCGTGACGGTCGATGATTTGGGGGATGCGATAGAGTGTTGTTCCTGCTGGGATGAGGGATCCCGCGAAGAGAAGCACGAGTTGAATCTTGCGCCTGGCGTTCATGCGAGAGCCGATTATGATGGGAACGGGGAAGAGAACGAGCAGGAAATCAGTAAGTACGTTTACCGTGCCCATGGTTAGGAGTTGCGCGTAGCCTTGACGACATTGGGGGCCCGGGTCAGGATATACCTGCCAGTAGTGGGTGATGGGCTGACATTCTGAGAGGTCGGCGATGAGGACGGCGAGAAATGTTATGAGAAGGAAGTAGCGGATGAAGACTAGGATTTTTTCGTGGGATGTGGTCCAGATGTTTATGGTTAGACGTTTGAAAAATTCACTGATGGTTAATTTGAGCATCCAGAGACTATATGTTGATTATGTTAGAGAGAACAATAAAACATTGGAAAATCTTCAATCAAAGTATTGATCTAAAACTGCCCTTGAAATGTCAAAGTCTAGAAGTAAAGTCGAACTCTCAAACAAAGAAAGAATAAAAATGGAGATATAAAATAGAAAAAACAAAACTCACGTCGCCGCATAAAAAACCCTCGAAACCAAAACCAATCTACTACCAATCTCTCTCCTCCTCAACTCATTCGCCGTCAACATACCCTCCTCAATAAGCGCATTGTTAGTACCAAAAAGTAAAACCACATGCACAAGAGCCATGCGACAAAATAACGGAATCAAGCAAGCAAAAGCCAACCAATCCTCCTTGAACAATTTCTCCGTTCGGATATAACGTCCGCATACTCGGAAGAGGATGATTACGGCGCTGAAACAGGTGCACCACCAGCAGACTAGGAGGGTGGGTCTGTCGTCGTGGAAATGTCGGAGGGGGGGTGGGGATGTGTAGATTGACATTTTATGTTTATGTCTTTGTCTTTCTTTTTAGTTTTTGAAAGATGAGGATGGAGATGAGGATAGAAGTGAATTTTCAAGAGGTTGATCAGATTTGATTTGATATAGGAGGGCGTAGAACAGTGAATTACCACGCCCGTCTACCTCCGTGGAGGGGACGAGCGAGGAGGGGAATCTTTTCGCAATTGGATATCACCGTTCAAATCTCTTCTAATCTTTTGTATTTTTCTGTTTCTAAATTTTCCTTAGAGGGAAAAGAATCGTTCATATAATTCAAATCCAATTGGGAGGATATGTATTTATATTATTCGTCCTTCTCCTGGTATTATTATGGTTATGGTTTCGACAACTCCTTCTTTCGAGTCTTATATGGTTGAGCATGGACTTTTGTTGCATGTCCAAAGAAAAATATATCCAATGTCGATTCGAATACAAGATTCGAGTTCGAATATCCAATAAATATATGTATTGCTTGTTTGTTTATTCCAAAAAAATGTCTTGGACGTTTTCTTTTTTTTTCTCTGTCTCTGTTTCTGTCTCTCTTTTACTCGAGATTGTGTACCCGTTTGGTATTTTAATAATAATAAGTGATTATGAGAAAGCTCCGAGCGGAAGTGGAACAATGCGGTGGGTGCGGAGAATATTTATCTGGTAAAACTATAATAATCGGATGGAATAGATAGATAGATAGATAGATAGATACGGACCGTAGGAACCTTGACTTTCTACTTATGAGTATACAGTAGTTCAATGCAAAGTATTGGAACCAGATAGAGTAGATATGATAAAAAGGTATAAAAATAATATACAAGTATATACAGCAGATACAGCATATACAGTATATACACACAGTAAATATTTTCAATTGGATCTTGGTTCCTAGGAAGTAAGGGAAAAAAGAGAGAAAAAAAAGAATTTCAATTCCGTTTCCGAGGCGTTAATTGATCGATTGATCTTCTTTTTGAATCAAGTAACATGTGGTGAGACGGTGAAGGATATGGGGATATGGGGATATGGGATATGGGATATGGCTTATGGGATATACATTTTGAATGGATAAGATATAATTTTTCCCACTAGCACCTCCACTTTCTATTTTATCTTATTTTTTTATTTATTTTTTATCTATTTATCTATTTATTTTTTTATTTTTTTCATATAGACAGATTTAGATATAGGTACAGAAGTACCTATCATACATATCACATATAATATACAAAAGGCTGGTTGGTTAAATTAGAAAATCCGATATCATATAGATAATGTCTAGTACTAGTAGTTCTGAATCGAAGACAGAACGGAATTAACGGGGGGAAAAGATAAGAAATGAGAAATACAAGAAAGATACCAAGATACAATTCAGCCACCGACCCGCTGGAAAGGATTTACGCGCTGAAAAGGATTTATATTATCTAGGTGGTTGGGTTGATTGGTTGCGAAGAACAATGTAGACACTACGTGAATATTGGGATGAATCAAACAAAGACACAGTAGAAATCATATATGATGCAATGTATATTGTGTGAAGTAGAATGAATGAACGAACGAACGACTGTTGTGCTTGTCTTCATCGGGAGGGTTCATTTCATTACAATGGACTGGCAAGCAAGAAAGTGAGTGAGTGATCACTCACTCACTCTCATGAGTGAGTGACTGACTGACTGACTGACTGACTGACTAACTGACTGAGTGAAATGGTATGCACAGCGAAACGGGAGAGAATATACGATACGTACTGTACCTATCATGAATGAATATCACATCCAATCCATTTGCAGTTTTATCACCAAGAGGAGTGTTGAATTAATTCTCCGGACCGGGTGAGGAAGAGGAGAGACGGAGAAAAGAAAAAAAAAACATACGATTGTTTGATGTGAGAATTGGAATAGCTGACGGAATAGATACGATAGAGATATGTAGATATTATCTTGAATTAATCCATTATTGATGATCCTTACAAGAAACAAGAAACGGGAACTTATCAATGTCCGTAGTTGTTATTCTTATTATTAAGACTATTGAAGGAGGAATACATTATCAATTGTCCGTATAAAGTTAGATACTAGTATGATATCAAGACTGCTACTGAAGACTATATCAAGCATATATCCTGTAAATATACATAAATGGTACGGTACATGTCATCGTTTTTTCATTCTCGATAATATTCCAAGTAATATTTTGCCGATCGTAATGTATCAGCCAGCGCGATTAGGGAAACGTATCACAAAAGAGGAAGCCCTATGCATATATAAAATGAATAATGATGCCTAGAGCTGAAGCTTACTGTTGTTGTACCAAAGACACTGCACTGCATTGGGCAAGAAGATATTCAAATTCAACAAAACTACCCAAACCAAATAATTCACAAGTTTTTATCTACAGAGCTTCAAATATCTAATAAAATTTACTGTCACAATTACTGTATATTCAAAGCTATGCTATCTATCTGATAAGCTAGCTCAATTATCACCATGAAAGCTTGCCCTGCCCTGCACTGTGGACACATGCAATTCCGAGGGTAAGGGCAAGGCAAGGCGAGACAAGACAAGCAAAACCCGCAAGCAACGTTTACAGGGGATATAGGTTTGGGGGTTAAGTGGTGTTATGAATGGGATTGGATTGGCTGATGGATGGGACAGGACAGGGGAAACTATAGTGTGCTTGGAGAGATGAACCGTTTGCATGGTGAGTGCATTTTATAGAACTAGCTGGGGCTTGTTGTACAACTGGATATAGTACAGTCGTTCTAGGTGCTCCTTCCGGGTTGCTGTACAGTATTGTATTGCTTTGCTTGTTTGTTGTCTTTGGAGGAATCAATCAATGAATTGATGTTGAAGCGAGAAGATTATTCAATAGAATGAATGGTCAGAAAGAAGATATAAAATTGACTACTCAGATAAGATCAATTAGATATCATCTAATTATTCTACGTGACCTACCTACCTCCGCCTTTATAACATAACATGATGTTGTATTTGAATTGGAGATTTGTGGATTCTATTTATCCATACGGTTTCTTTCGGGTCAAGTTTGTAGAAATATGGGAACGGCTTCTTTCGGATTGTTGATGATAATGCTGAGCCTCGGGCATCGCATGAGGGAGAGATGAGATATTTGGAATTGTTGAAGGATCGATTGATCTGTTTTATGTTGTATGAATGCTTTGCGGTAAACTCGGGATGCGGGGAATATATGGTTGTTCCTTTCCGAAAGTTACAGTATCACTCATAGACCAACGAATACTCAATCTCATAATTGAAGGATTGATTGAACATTTCTATGTAGTACCTGCTATACAACCTATGCTTCTTCATGTATATACTCGTATTTTAAACCATGGAAATCCACGATCAACGTAGATTATACATATGGAGGACCAACAAATATACTCAGAGGTAAATTACAAGTAACCGCATAATTTGGCATATCAACTGCCTCAGCAATCTTCAAGTCCGCTGCCACACTAGCAAGTAGATAACCCTCTTCCCTCGTCAACCCCTTCTCACCTACCAACCAAGCAATCAACCCTCTCAATGCCTTCCTACTTGCTTCTCTCAAATCACTATCAATCCCCAAAGCCGCATAAGTCCCTTTACTCTCAACTATCCCCTTCTTCTCCACCTTCCCACTAGTAACATAATGAGGACTCTCCACCCATCCCATCCCCTTCACAACACTCAATCTCAACTCCCCTTTCATAGGCGTCTCAATAGCCGTTCCACAAACCTCCCCATCACCCTGCGCTGCATGTCCATCTCCACAACTGAATAATGCACCTGGTGCTTTCACGGGTAGATATAATATACTCCCCTCGGTGATATATTTACAGTCGATGTTCCCACCAGTATCATATGGAGGGATTGTAGAAAATTCCCCTTCGGATGCAGGTGCTACACCTACTACGCCTAGAAATGGTCGGATGGGTATATGTATACCTTCTTTAAAGATAGTGTAATTCTCTTCTTCATTATAATGACTCTTCAGATCCCAGATCTTCAACATCGGTTCAGGGAATTCATCACATAAAAGTCCAAAGTTAAACGATCCTGGCAAAATAACAGTCCATCCATAAGAAGCAGGTTTCAGTGAGAGAAATTCTACTTTTAATACATCTCCTGGTTGTGCATCTTCGACGTAGATGGGTCCAAACGCTGGGTCAACCCGAGAGAGGTCCATGTTTCTAACAGAGTCGGTGGTTGAGGTGGAGGTTATTTGGTTGGAGGCTCCATCTAAGACATCAAATGATAGGGTGGTTCCCGAGGGGACGGTTAAGATTGGGGGGAGGGATTTGTTCCATCTCATGTGGATGTGAGAGGGGTTGATGTGAAAATGTTGGGCCATGTTGTTTGATTGAATGTTGGAGTTGGAGTTGCTGTTGATGATTTGAATTCATCTGGATGTAAAGATATCGGAGCTATCATAAGTCGCGAAGGCGGGGTAGTAAGACACATAGATAGCTATGGTGGGGTAAGATTGTCTATGTTTCTTGAAGACATCCGCAACTGTATTAGGAGGACTGCTTTATGGTTAGCTATTTTGATATTCACACTATTACCTAGGTAGCTTTTAGGATATTGTCCCATTTCATATATTTTTGTTCAGCACATAATGAATTCTGTTAGTTTTTTAGATTTCATAGATGAGGTTATCCGCGAGAGAAAGTAATAAGACCCTGGACCCACTAGATTTTTTTGTTTACACACCACAAGGCTGAAGAAGGCTGTTGCCAATTGTGGATAGCAACTCAAATACAATTCTGTCAACAACATTTGCAACGATGAATAACAATTCTATAAAATACCAAATGCCAAGGAGTGTTTGACAGAATATTGTACAAGCTAGGGTCAACCCATCAAATCGACATCGCACAAACTCAGGATCTATTCATCCAAGAAACTCGAATCACCAAATTCAAAATGGATGCTCCAGAAGAGGATCAGGATCTTCGATTGCAAAGAAGTTCCAAAGAGCTCCTTAATGATTTCGATAAATCTTTGGGTCTATTTCTATACAATATGGGAGGTATACGAAGACTAGCTCTCAGAAGAGATACCGATAGACTTACGGCTCTGGTATATATATCCCTCTCTCCCAAGACCATAACATACCCATACTAATTCTCTCTTCCTAGTTAGATAATTTTCAAGAACTTCCTCAACTCCTTGATCCTCATCTTCAACAGATAATACCCAAGCTTGCCACTGCATTCATTGATTTCATCTTAAAACCCCCTCCGAGACGGGTCACGGAACTTACACAACTTCTCATACCAATGTCTAGAGCTATATCTCGATTACTTTATACATTCTGCAAAATAAGAGGGGAGAAAGTCATTGTTCGATTTTTAAATACAGATGTAAAATATGTTGATCTTCTTCTCTCGGCCATGGAACAAGGTACAATGAAGGACGGAGATAGAGATCCAAGAATTGAAGAATGGAACTGGGAAGAAAAATATGTGACTTTACTTTGGCTTTCCCAATCTCTTCTCGCGCCTTTCGATTTGGCATCCATGTCTACAAAATCTATAACGGATAGCGTTGATATAGGAGTTCCCGGTCTAATATTGCCAGATGATGTTCCAAGTGTAGCATTACGAGTTATCTCCTTATCCATTTCATACCTTTCAGCACCAGGAAAAGAACGAGACGCTGCCAAATCTTTATTGGTACGAGTAGCTTTACGTCAAGATATGCAAGATCTCAAAGTATTGGATGCTTTGGTGAAATGGGCACTTGACACTGTGCTCAAACCAGAAACAGTAGAAGAAACATCTTATTTTGTTGGCATTCTCTCCTTTCTCACAGGCCTGCTTAAATCTTCCGTGGGCACTACTAGTATGAATCCTTACATATCACAAACATATCACATTGCTTGGTCCATCGCATCATGGGGTACCGATCATCCAGCTAGCTCCTCCACAGTTCGAATATTGATTATCAAAATTGCTCTAAACGTTAGCTTACTTCTTATACCACTAGATGGGGATCATTTTGAAATGCTGGGAGAGTGCATATCTCGTTTGATTGATGAGCTGAAACGTAGTTCAACACCAGTTAGGCTGGCAGCTAGTAAGGCTTTAAGCAAGGTAACATTGAAGTTAGAGCCTGAATTTGCAATCCAAATTGTGAATGAGATTCTCGATCAAATTCACACGTTTTTGTACAAAACCGTCCTATGGAAAACAGATAATGCTGGAACAAAACGGCGAGATCTCTCCCATGCCAATTGTTTGGAATGGCATGGTTTCATTTTGACATTTGCACATTTACTTTATCGTCGATCACCACCTCCTACAAGTCTACCTCGAATTATTTTCGCCCTACGTATGGGATTATCGTTCGAGCAACGATCTACATCCGGCAGCTCAGTTGGGACAAATGTTAGAGATGCAGCATGCTTTGGGTTATGGTCTCTTGCTCGCCGGTATTCGACATCAGAACTTCAGGCTATCAAGCTAGCTGATGAAGTCAATCATAATGCACCTATTCCAATAGCAAAGATCGGAATAGAATACCATCCAGCAGTAGATCCTTCCACTAAAAGCGCTCCGCAGATATTGGCAACCGAGCTTGTGGTTTCTGCATGCTTAGATTCTGCAGGGAATATTCGTAGAGGTTCATCCGCCGCCCTCCAAGAGTTGATAGGCCGTCACCCAAATACCATTACGAATGGTATCGACGTTGTTAGGATCGTTGATTATCATGCTGTGGCCTTACGAGCGAGAGCAATTAATGAAGTGGCGTATGAAGCAGCACTTTTATCTTCCGAGCACTACGCAAAACCACTTCTTGACGCTTTGTTGGGTTGGCGTGGAATTGGTGATAGTCATCCTGCAACGAGACGACATTCAGCTCAGGCTGTAGGTCATATTTCGAGAATTTTGGCTCCCGAGACTAAACCAGAAGTGTGGCAGCACTTCCGTTCAATGATTGAACGACTCTATGAACAAATTGAGTCACTAGCGGAACGCCAAGTTGATGAGCGGCATGGATTACTCCTTTCATTGGCGGCTGTCATAATCGAAATAACCGGATTGGATTTTGATTGCGAGACATTAAAAGATAAGGGCCCAAAAGGGATTCGAGCCCTTTTTGAATATACTCTTTCCATTGTCAATGAGATCGTGGGTAAGATAATAGGGGTCAAATTTCGACATCCAGAGCTTATCGTTGAGGCTACTTCTTGTCTTGTTTTTCATACCTTCCGTGTTCATGATTTGTGCGTCTTCGCAGAGTCCTTGGACAGGATATGTCCACCTATAGCTGCAGAGGAAACACTTCAAATTTTGAAACCCAAAACAACATCCAAGCTTTTCACCATTGAGTTGATGATGGACAATTATCCTCTCGAAGATCAATTTATGTGCCGCAAGATATCCAATGTATCATCGATAGAAGGGAACACCGCGCAATTTATTTCTCAGGCTACGGCTTTACTTGAGGAATCACTTCATCGTAATGAACACGAAAACATTTGCATCATATGTGCTAACATTAGTTTTTTGATGATGCATTTGGATGCCCAGTCACGACAAGAAATTGTTGTAAGATGGATTGACATTATACGACCAGATGGACCAAGTGGATCTCATAAAGAAGTACCAACGGGTATTTATGCTGCGATTTGGAATGTCTTCTCACAAGAGAAAAACCTTCAAGACGATATGAACAGAGCAATTCATTCTAGGTGGCTGACGACTTATTCTGACAATTATAACGTCGAAGCCCGAGTTACGATGCTGAGATACTTAGCTAGAAGCAAAGTTCTCGACCGATATTGGAAATTGTTTTCAGACATGATCCACCATGGCCTCGATGATTATCATACCACAAATATCCAAGGTGATATTGGATCTCGAGTACGAATTGAAGCAATTCAGGCTGCAGGTCGTATATGGGAGACTCCAAGCTTTACTGGCGATGAAGAGCGAAATGCAACGATGGCTAGCCTAGTTAGCAAGATTCTGAGGCTTTGCACGGAGAAACTCGACAAGGTTCGAATGCAGGCTAGCAGATCGCTAATGCCATTGCTTGTTCTAAGGTGAGTTCATCTCATTCAATTACTTTTGTGCCCTCGCTGACTCGATTACAGTAGCCCTCAGAGTTTCAAGTTCTTAGAATCTGGTATATCCTCCTATGAGCACTTTCGCTTTATCTTAGGATTGCAAACTACGAGCTTAACCATTGGATTTCATTCTGAGTGGTTCGAAGAGATGTTAGAAGGATATGTTACATCGGCAGCTGCTGGTTCGGAAGACTTAATCCGAGTAAGCAGAGCAGCTCTAGTTGACTTCTGCGAATCCTCTGCAGAGAATACCAATCTTGTTGCTCTTAAGTTAGCAAATATCGTGCAAAGATTGGGCAAGACGGATAACAGAATTGTGATTTCTGCAATGGAAGTCATCTCTTTTCTATATGATATGCAAATCTTGCAAAACATGGATAAAGAATAGTAAGTTTTCATAACAGATATCTTTCAGGATCCATCTTCTCCTAACACAGCACCTAGTCAAAAGCAACTGTACAAGATAGTCCAACTGGCACAAATAGGTTCAAAGAATACGAAGAAGCTCGATGCAGCTATCAAATGTTATGGGGCGATGCTCGAAGTTTACCCTATTGTGGCCAGAAAACTGATCTTAATGTTACGGCATCAATATGCAACTGTGAGGAATCTAGCGGCAGATCAATTGTATGAATTCGATAGTCTTGTGAAAGGTACCAATTGGACTAAAGCTACGAAGTCGGATGTGGATCAATTGGTTATGCAGTGGGAGATGATGAGGTTGTCATTAGAGCGTGGGACAGAGGCAGGCGAAGGATGAGATGAAATAGGATACCCAGATGGTTGAACAGGAGGTAGGGAGCGGAAGAAGCAGTCACAGGAGATTGTATGGACTAACTCAAATATAGAGTGGACATATGAGGATCGTATGAACTAAGCTGTAGATAGCTAGCGCTCAATTATAACTTAGATATGACTTTTGTTCTCAAGAACATTAGCTCAATATAACTACTACATACATACATATTCTCTTCTGATGAAATATAACTACATAAAATCCCAAGATGAGAAAGACATCAATATCTATTATCATAATGAAAGAATTGAATAACAGTAACTTAGCATTCATTACATCTCGAAAGTTTTACATGAAGTCGGTGAATATTAGAAGAGCTTCACGTGATAGAGATCTTCACATTTTGCGCCGGAAAATTAGTTGATCCGGATCTTGAATTATCTTGATATTTTTTATGCGACAACCATTATCCAGCCAAATAATTTCAAACAACCACTACACCAATTAATACAATATGGCACGTGGCAAAGTAAGTCAATCTACTATATCTTTCAATCGAATCCATCTAATTGTTGATTCTTACAGGGAAACCGTGGCGGTCGAGGTAAAGGGCGCGGAGGACGAGGTGGTGGTGGGGGAAGATCGAGAGACAATGGTCAAGACAATCGAGTGAGCTTCGAGCATGTTCCCAAGTCGAACGAGAAGTTCGAGAAATATTACAATGGCCTTTTAAATCTGCCAAAGGAGGAGGAGGAAGAATTCTGGACTGCATTGAAGAGAGAATTACCGAACAGCTTTCGATTTGCGGGATCTAGAGGGTAAGTTTAATTCTTCTTTTACGCGCCCAATTGGGTTTTTCTGATCGGTTTATAGGCATGCTCTCGCGGTTCAAAAACAACTCAAGGAGAGATATATTCCTGAAATCTCGAGTATTTCGCATTATGATGGCACGCTTGTCGAGGCGCCGAAACCTGTTCCTTGGTATCCGGATGAACTTGCATGGTGGATGACGACTCCTAAGAACGTTGTACGAAGATTCCCACCTTTCGCGAAATTCCAGAAATACTTAGTGTCTGAGACGAGTGTTGGGAATATCAGTAGACAAGAGGTTGTTAGTATGATTCCTCCTTTGGTTATGGATCTCAAACCTGGTATGACGGTTTTGGATATGTGCGCTGCTCCAGGAAGTAAAGCTGCACAACTGTTGGAAATGGTACATTATGGAGAGGAAGCAAGAGTTCATGCTGTTTTGAGAGGAGATTTAACAACCAAGTCCGAAATAAAGGTGGAGGAGAATGGAGAATTGGAGCTTGATTCGAGTGATGATGGTAGGGCAACTGGTTTATTGATCGCAAATGATTCCGATTATAAGAGAAGTCATATGCTCATCCATCAGCTCAAAAGATTATCATCTCCCAATCTTATCGTCACGAATCATGATGCTACTATGTATCCATCTATTAAACTTCCTCCTACTCCCGAAAACCCAGCCACTAATCGATACCTCAAATTCGATCGAATCTTGGCTGATGTACCTTGTTCCGGTGATGGAACCACAAGAAAGAATGTTAATTTGTGGAAGGATTGGAGTCCAAGCAACGCTCTTGGACTTTATATCACTCAAGTTCGCATTCTTGTTAGAGCTCTTCAAATGCTCAAGGCTGGTGGACGTGTTGTCTATTCAACTTGCAGTATGAACCCTGTTGAGAATGAGGCTGTTGTTGCTTCTGCAATTGAAAGATGTGGTGGTCTTGAAAAAGTGCACGTGTTACCTAGTGATGATAAATTGCCTTTACTCAAGAGGAGACCTGGGTTGAAGACTTGGAATATTATGGATAAGAGTGGTCGTGTTTGGAATAGCTGGGATGAAGTTCAGAAACATATCGACGAGAATGGCTCAGATGTATGGACCGATAGATTGGTCGAAGGGATGTTCCCTCCTAAGAACTCGGAAATTCCTTTCGATCAGTGTATGCGTGTTTATGCGCATTTACAAGATACTGGTGGATTCTTCATCACAATTCTGGAGAAAAAGACAGAGTTCAAAGCAAAGCCTGAATCAGACAGCAAAAAAGTTGTTCCCAAACCACCGGTTACAGCGATTGTTGACGAGATTTTGTCTGCACCTGCACCAGCTGATGGTGAAAATGTTGCGCCAAAGATTGAGGCAGCAGATGAACTTGTTGAACCTACTCCATCCATTCCTGACTCCACACCCGTAACACGTCAAAATCAAGAGAGTGCTGGATCCGATGCTACGGTTATCATTGGTACGAAACGCTCCGCATCAGAAATAGACGAGGATGCGCTTGATTCTGAATTAGCAGCCAAAAAAGTGAAGACAGATGACGAATCGACAGAAGGAAGAACAGAACATTATCCAACACCCCCTGCTGCGCAATTGGATCTCACTACTCGACCTGGCGATCAAAGACCAGACGCCCGATCAAATAAGTCCAGAAATACCCAACAATTCGAAGAACCTTTCAAATATCTACCAGTAGACCACGAACAAGTCAAGTTTATTGAGGAATTCTACAAATTATCTCCAAGGTTCCCACGCGATAGATTTTTGGTTCGCAATGCTACTGGAGAACCAGCAAAGACCATTTATTACACAACTGCACTCATCCGGGATATATTGACTGAAAATGAGGGCAAGGGAATGAAATTTGTTCATGGTGGTGTTAAGATGTTCATGAAGCAGGATGTCCAAGGTGAAGGTGTTTGCAGATGGCGTATTCAATCCGAAGGAATGCCTATCCTCGAAGGATATGTTGGAGAAGAACGAGTCGTTACTTTGACAAAGAAGGAAACCTTACGCAAACTTCTTATTGAGATGTTCCCAAAAGTTACTGGGGGAGCCTATAAGGACTTGGGCGAAATTGGCGAAAGAGTTAATAATATCGGTATGGGATGTTGTGTCCTAAGGATCGAACCGAGTGATGCTGAAGACGGATTTTCGGAGAGAATGGTGCTGCCGCTCTGGAGAAGTCTTCATTCGCTGAATCTTATGCTCGCGAAGGAAGATAGAAGTGCAATGCTCCTTCGAATTTTCAACGATACTACTCCATTAGTTAACAACCATAACGGTTCAGCTAAAAGGGATCCAGAGGAGGCCGAGCAAGAACAATCAGTTGCTCCAGGATTCAAAGTTGAAGATGGTGAGGTTAAAGTTGAGGTAGAGAATGGTTCTTTGGAAGGTGTGAGGATTCCAGAGACAAGTGCGAGTGATTCGGCGGTAAAGATTAAGGAAGGCCCATATGATACATTGGTTGCTGGTGATGATGCTAGTAATGCTGCGAAGATGGATTTGGATGTTAAGGCGGAGAAGATTGATAAGGGGGAGGAGACTGGAGGGAAGGAAGAACAGCTTGGTGGGATGGGTGGCATTGAGGGACAAGAGGGTGGTGTTGCTTAGAACCCGCCTTAATAGGGTTTTTTGGAGAATGTGAACTTCGATTGAGGAGGGTATATAAACAAAATTGGCGTTTTTGGTTCTTGTTGATTAGATGAGATATGGGTAAAAACAGGAACGACAGTATAAAAATTGCATAAATGTTTCAAGGATGATTGCCACTGACTTAGTACACATGTTTTGCACAATGTTTTTGATGATTATTATACTATGAAGAGAATGAAGAGAATGCTACAATGCAATTTCAACAATCAAATTCCAAATCAAATGCTAAGATCACGCAGTGAAGCTCTTCCATCCATCCCCATCACCACTTATAATCAACCCCCGATTGATGCTCCATGGTATCAAAAGCCGGCTTAGCACTAAACCAACCCGCCAATTCCGTCCCGACAGTCTTATAGGTATAAGCCGCATCCTTCTTATCAATCTTAATAGTTTCTCTTCCTCTCCCTGCCGCCGCCGCATCTGCCAACAACTGCGAATGACAGCATTTTTCCAAACTCATGAACCAGAATACCGTTGACTCGATGGTTTTCCCCACAGTTAATAATCCATGATTTTGCAATAACGCGGCTTTTTTGGATCCGAGAGCTGAGGCGATGGCGAGACCTTCTTCGGCGGCGAGGACCACGCCTTTGAAGGAGGTGTAGACGGCGAGGTCGTCGTAGAAGGCGCATGAATCTTGGGTTATGGTGTCGATTGGGAGGCCGAGGGCGCAGAAGGCGCGGCCGTAGATGGTGTGGGAGTGGGCGACGCAGTTTACTTCTGGGCGGGCGGTGTGGACTGCGTGGTGGATCATGTATGCTGAGGAGTTTGAGTTAATATCTTAAGAGTAGAGGAGCATGATGTATTCTCAAGCTTACCTGCAGTATTAAGTAATCGACATGGGCCGCCCTCAACCACCTTTCCATCTTTGTTAACCAGAATTAAGTCGGAGGCTCGAAGGAGTGACCACGCTACACCAAATGGGTTGACCCAAAAACTAGTAGGCTCAACTGGATCCTATTCTTGAGTAAATATACATGCATATTATCTAATTGGTGTCAATAATTGCATTGAAGCTGAACATACTCTCAAAGTGATATGCCCAGCAACACCCTCATCAAAACCATTCTTTGCGAAGATCCTAAATGCCAATGCTAACCTCCCCTTCTGATATTCTCTTTCGGCATATTTATCTTCGAGTGGTTTTCTGATAGAGGGGAATTTAATCTCTTGCTCTGACTGATCTTTGGTGAGACCCGGTTCGTGGGTGGCTGTTCCAAGCTCGACGTTCTTTCCATTATATACTATCGAAGGGGTAGTATCGATTGTATCATGAGAATCAGTTGCAGAAGGAGGTGCCATTGTCTGTGCTTATTGTGATATATTTGATGAATTTTGTTTGGACGAGAGAAAGGACCAGAGGTTAGATATTGATTTCGAAAGGTTTTATTCACTTTCAACAAAATCGAAAAGTTGGGAGGAAAATAGTGAATTAATAAAATATATAATAAGAACTATTTTCCTTATCAAGAATTTTTAGATGACAAGCCCTATATGTATTAATTTATTAACAGATTGAATGAAATAACTATCAATGTTTGGTAACAGAACAAACAGTACACATGAGGACAAAACTAGATGTTTGTTGGAAGCTTGGATGAAATAAATATCAATGTCTGATAACAGAACAAACAATACTTGACTAAATAATTCTAGTATAAGAGAAATAGACTGATGAATTTCCCTTATATACTTATATCCATCCCCCCAGATTCTCATACCCCACGGATCTCCATGTGCGGAAGTTGGCCCGTTGGGATATCCAGAGTTATAGAAGCTTCCCCTCAGTTTATTCCTAACTAGGTATTTTGAATACAGCTTTAATGCAGCGAACATTGGACCATGCAAAGTCAATGCGTAGCCTGGACTTGCCATATGACTACCCGGTACGGAAATACCCAACAACTTATTGGTGCATTTGTCATAAATAGGGCGTCCATCATTGGTGTTGATATCGATACAGCAGCTTCAGAGTGGACGTCTAGATTGAAGCGGCAGCCGAGGTTCCCCGCGTTTTTTTAGTGTGCATCACATGATCTGGCGCTCTTTTCGTTTCTCGTCACGTCAAATCTTTCCACATTTCCCCATCAATCCATTTCACTCCACAGCCACAATCATCGCATCAACGAGATGCTGGGGAAAACCTGAGTTGTTATGTGTTGAAAGCTACTTCTAATAACTACAAACACTTGATCCATACGTTGCGCAAATATGACTTACGAATTATCTTCAAATCACCAGTCTTTGGCTGATTTGTGTTTGAACAAATTCTGTGAGCCATCTAGAACCACTTTCACAACAGAAACAGCTCCAACAAAACAAACAAAACTTCTATATTTGTGCGGTAAATCTATTTTAGATCTTCTCGCTCGGCAAAGCTCAATAATTCGTAAATATTCAGGGAAGTTTCAATTAGCAATCCAAAGACTTGATGATTTAATTGCTTTATCGAAAGAAAAATTCTATGCATATCCATTTAAAGATGTTCCACCATGTTGGAGGGCTTTATTCCTAGAAGCCAGCTTGCTGAAATTCTCTGCTCTGGCTGTTAGGAATCTATGGATCACGAACGATGAGAATCTAGACAGCTTGTCAATTTCTGAAACTATTGATCAAATGGTGGAAACGATGGATATGGCATTAATTATGGTGGGAATTTCAACGTCAAGTGAAATTCAAGATTCTATCGATCAGGCCATGAATCTTTTACAACATATTCATTTGGAAGTTGTTGATGACGCAATCCATTTGGCAAAACGCCGTAAATTGTCTTCGTCCGCGGGATCCTTAAGTACAGATTATTTTCCTCCCTCTTTAATTCAGTCGCCTGCTGTATCAAATCCCATTCTTCGTGCGAATCGTCTATCATTCAATACGTTCGAGAAACACATGCAACAACCCCGCGATTCTGAACTTGGCCCGGAACCAATCTTAATAACAGGAGCACTAGATGACTGGCCTGCACGTAAAGAACGGCCATGGAACAAGCCATCTTATCTATTATCAAAGACGATTGGTGGCAGACGGCTAGTGCCCATCGAGATTGGAAGAAGTTATGTAGATGATGGCTGGGGACAAAAAATAATTACATTCAACGAATTTGTAGAACAATATATACTGTTAGGTGAAGAGAATAACATAAACGGAAAACCGGCAGGTACTGGATATCTTGCACAACACAATTTGTTTGCACAAATCCCTTCACTTCGAGCAGATATCTCCGTTCCAGACTATTGTTATACAACACCCCCACCGCCTCATCATTCATCACCTGTTGCAGAAATGCATTCCAAATCTCCACTTCTCGACGATCCCTTATTAAATGCATGGTTTGGACCTTCCGGAACCATAAGTCCGCTTCATACTGATCCATACCACAACATCCTTTGTCAGGTAGTTGGGCGTAAATATCTTCGGCTTTATGCACCCCGAGAAAGTAATAAACTATATGCGCGAGGCGTCGAGGATGGAGGGATAGATATGGGAAATACAAGTGCACTTGATATCGGAGTATTAGCAGGATTGGATGGTACAAAAGAAGAACAAGAAGCCACTCATGAGAGATTTCCGAGTTTTCGAGATGCGAAATATGTTGACTGTGTTTTGGAGGAGGGGGAGTGTCTTTATATTCCAGTAGGATGGTGGCATTATGTTAGGAGTTTGAGTGTAAGTTTTAGTGTTAGCTTTTGGTTCAATTGAGACCTGGTTACTTTGATGGAAGTCCACAATTTAGTTATATATGGTTTGCTCAAAACCGAACATGTATTTGGCTGAGTGGCCTGTCTTTTTTATTTTGCTTGCCTAGCTTTGCGCAAACATCAGAATGCAGCACCCATGCGTTGATTGTATATCAGCTAGATGAACATTAAGAACTTCAACAACTCAATACATACATCACTGATGGTGTTCGTCAAAATCAGAGTATTTAGAAAAGCAATATCAAATCCTAAAGATATTTAAACCGACTTCTTATTGAGCTCATATAACTACCAACTAAGAACTATGAGAGTAGGAAGCAATTCCGTATTGAATAGTAATGACCCTCGCGGAAATTGCTATATATAAACCTCTAACAAAAACACAATTAAGAATTAACGCAACAGAACTTGAAATCAAACAAATCTCAAAATAAAGACCACCATCGAAACTTATCTCCTCGAATCCGCTGCACAATGTTTGGATTGAAAAGCCACCACCGATATCTGAACTATCTCACATCCGCTTAATCCTTCCAGAATCTAGGAAATAAAATCGATTAGTTTCATATTAATCAAAACCACTCCAGCATCACGCAAACACTCAACTCACCTAATAGCATAATCGCAAAGTTCACTTGTACTCCCAATGGTACTCTCTCTAACCACTGTACCAGTATGAGGTGCATTAACCATCCAGTTATCACGCATAAAGATACCGACATGATGCACGGAGTTGGTGCAATCGCCATTTGTGCCCCAGAAGATGAAATCACCGGCCTTAGCTTGGGCTCGGGGAATTCGTTTTCCGAGTGAGGAGTGGTATTGGAGTTGGGCGGTTCGTGCTGGTTGGGGTTAGTTTTATAGGTAGGAGAAAGAAAAGGGAATGAAGGAGCATACGGATTGTGTAGTGTTCGGCTTGACAGATTGCGTATTGGGTGAGTCCTAGATGTTTTTGTCAGCAGAAAGTTCTCAGTAGTCACACCCATTTCCTTCTTCCTCGCTCTCCATCTCTTCAATATAGACACCAGAAAATTCACTGCTCTCTGGAAGAAGGAAGAAAAAGAGTCACGAACCGGAACAATCAAATCCCCCATTACTGGGACCCTCACATCCACCACCTCCAAAAACATAAGTAATGCCCTCTTTCTTAACCGCCGCAGCTACGACATCACTTCCACTCGCCTTCCCGCTATCTGTATCAGTCTTCGCACCATCATCACTCTTTTTCACACAACACTGAATTCCACTATCACCGGGACAAAAGCCCGGAACGAAACTTCCGCCCGAACAAACATCAGAGGTGTTGAGACAGAGTCCTGCGGCTCCGGTGGTAGGATGGCATGACTTGGAGATGCAGCATTGGACTGATACAGGACCGGGACAGTAGCCTGCTAGGTTGAAACCGTTGGTTACGCAGGAACTGGTGCTTTGACAGGTTCCAGCGCCTTGCTGTGGTGGAAAGATTAGTTTTGGTTGGAGGGGTAGCATGGACAGGATTGAGAAGGAAAGAAAAGGTTCATACTGGTGTACTGGAATGAAAGTTAGTATCCAGACATTTTTTGAGCAATGAGAACACTAAGAGATTATATGATATACATACCTACAACTCGTCCCCGCATCTTCGAGAACCGGCACTGCAGTAATGGTGACACCAATGGTAGACACCAATACCCAAGCAGCAAATGTAAATTGAGAAAACATTTTCAAAGACCAAAGAATGAGTGTGTATAACGAAAGTATGAGTTCAAATGAATGAATAACTATGAAAGTAAAGCAAAGAAGATAATCTAGATCAAAAACACCTCCCCATCATCACTTGATATATCTCCAAGCAGCCCCTTCAACCCCAGAAAAGGATCACAGCCCCGCATCCTCCAGAATTTCCACATCAACCGCCATCCAAACACAGCCTTGCACAAATGAGTGACACTGATATAAGGCTGAAGAAAGATTATGATGGTAGAGTATTAATCTTATATCTTATTGGCCTTGGCAGCTGAGATTGTGACACTGTGGTGGCTGACGGTTGTAAGTGTAGGATTGGGGAATTCGCTTGGCGTTAGGTTATGCTTTTGGAGTGGTATTATGGTTGTTCCGAATGATGGGTTGATTACAGGCAGATGTTGATGTCGAGTAATGTAAGATATTGTTCGGTACGCAGCTTGTCAGAAAAGGAGGTCGGGGGGGGGCTAATTCCTGCACCTGATATCGAACACAGAAGATCATCTAACTGTGAGTTCATTCTGTTTCTAATATCTATTTAACATGTAGATATTCAAATGCATTTTGAGGTAATCCATTTTACAAGGCCAAAAGCACACATTTGAATTAATTCTTTGCATGAAGCGTATCATGAGCCGTGATGAATCCCTTGTTTGTTCTGCTATCCAGAGATGTTCTGTGAAGAACTTCATTTGACGTATAAAATCATTCAACAGTGATCATATTTAATGTTTATATCACAAGAAATATGCATACTATATATACTGACTAAACGAGAAAACGGAACAGTCTTCAGATTGCGCAGTCCATTCTTTGACCCATTAGCACCGAAATAATTGCTATAAGAGCCATCCAAGATACTCAAACTAACGAATTAAGTATGGGAAAGTGAGGAGAATAAAAGAGAGCTGGCTGAGAGTCTTCTTCTACTCACATTGTTATTGGAGCACATTCGAGTTGTGCAAAGAGAGAATTATTTTGATATACAATGTTGTGAATTGTTACATAGATGAATGAACCCAAAACTGTGATGGTCGAGATACCCAACATGCCTATATAAATAAAGCCAGCCTTTAAGGGTCTAAATCCCGAAGTCGAATACAATTCTGAAAATTCCCCCTAGGGATATTGATTAACTAAAAACAGAACGCTTTGGTGACCCTCATTCTCCAGAGGGTATTATTAACTGTTTATCGTCTACTCCTTCTCGAATCCAATGTCTTCAATCTCTTATTGTAATCGTCTCCAATTCTTCCACTTCCTCTTGGTTCATCTTCAGCCGTTCTCTTCCTTGCACCCATTGCCTCACGATACACATTGCCACTGCTCTTTTTCTTTGTCAAACGATCAATTCTATCGATCCCCTCACCCAAACCTCTCCACTCCTCTCCACCATATCCGGCATCTTGACGTCCGCCAGCTTTCTTTTTCTTTGCCTTGTCCTTCTTGCTCTCCTTTGGTAATCTCGTATAATTCCTCTCTTCATACTCTCTCCTCTCCTCGTCATCCTTTCTTTCCTTCTCGCTCTTTGATCTTCTTCCGCCAGCTATGATCGTAGATCCAATACTTGGTTCTGCCAACGGAGCTGCAGAAAGTTCCGTGTTAACGAACTCATCCAATGTAGCAGATTTATTCGGTCTTCTATCTTGCTTCTCACGGCGCTCGGTGGTAGGCATAGCAGTTGCTGTAATACGAGGAGGTCTGTAAACACCATCGGAAGATTCCTTCGTATCGTTCTCGGCTGCAGTAGGTCGTAAAAGAGAAGTGGGATTGGGGCGGTATTGAAGGTCATCGATCTCGGATGTTTTGAGAGATACACCGTTTGAGCCTTCCACATCGCTATCGTCCTCAGATCCAGACTCATCCTCGCTGGATGCATCCTCCTTATTTGCGCCAACTTTTGGCAATGGTGCCGATGCACGGGCTGCATCATCAGCTGCCCGGAGAACTTTGTCAATTTGGTATTTGAGACGTGCTTCAATTGGTCTAACTCCTTTTTCCAAGTAAACTCGTAATTCCACCAATTTCTTTACGACCAAATTGTCTAGATCTTCCTCTTCCTCCTCAGATGACTCTTCTTCCTTCTTTTGATTTCTGATTTTGAGGATTATGATAAAAACCAAGTTGTGGAGATATGAGAGAAGAAGTTCATTCTTCACATCGAGAAGAGATATTCCATCTGCGGGAGGATTGATAATTGAACTTTCCGAAATTGATTCATTTGCAGATGCCAGTGATTGACTGAGTGTGGTCAGTAAAGCGGGAAGAGAAGTCTCTAGAGTAGTCATATTTGTTGTTACAATTGAAGTATGAAGTACAACAGGATTTGTAGAAGCCAGAGATTTTTCTTAAGAGAGAAATAAATTATTTTATCGATAAGGAAAAAATTACAATGTTCGGTCAAACGATAATCCATATCATAGCAATCAATTTATCCGATGCACTATTTTGGCCAGATTTAGTTCAAAAGCTCCAGCTATGAGGTTCAAAATAACCAGTCCAAGCCAGTCCAAGCTCTCCTTATTTGCAGTCAGTTGAAAGTTGATTCGTTTCAACATCTCACAGCCCAGATTAAACAATTGTTTCGAAATAATATATGCTAGATTTTCCTTTCATATGATATTGAATTCACTGGAGGTTTTTTGCTGTGGCATTTCATGCTAAATAAAGCACAAGGGAATCAAGGGTTTGGTGGTTATCTACGTAAGCTATATCTCCTTTAAAGACGTCTACACAACAATCGCAACCTCGAATTATATCTAACCCAAATGCTCGCAGACTTATCCTATTCATCATGCATTTAAGAGATCTTACGCCATCCGCGGCGCTGTTAGCGACCCTTCTCATTACTCCCGAATTATCCTCCGCATTCTATTTACCTGGTGTTGCGCCGACATCATATCAAATTGGTGCTAAAGTCCCATTATATGTGAATCGACTTACGCCTGTAGGATCATACGAAGATGGACAACTACGAGCAGTCGTATCATTCGACTATTACCATCCAGCCTTCCATTTCTGCAGACCAGACCCCAGACCTGAATTTGTTTCCGAAAGTCTGGGTAGTATCCTGTTCGGCGATCGAATCATGACATCTCCATTCGAACTCAAGATGGCTCAAAATCAAACTTGTGTTACTCTTTGCGGAGACAAGAAGTTCGATCAAAATTCGGCGCAATGGGTGAATAAAAAGATACAACAAGGATTTGCGATGAATTGGTTGGTGGATGGTCTACCTGCAGGACAATTGATCGAGGATGAAATTACGCAAACGAGATTTTATAGCCAGGGATTCGCTCTAGGGAGTACCGATCAAACGGAGTCGCATCTGAACAACCATTATGATATCTTCATCGATTATCATGAGGTTTCGGCAGGTCAGATGAGGGTTGTTGGTGTCATCGTGCAGCCATCTTCCAGAATGTTAAACGATCCCAGCGAGACAGAATGTGGTGCTGGTGGACCCAAAGTTACTCTCTCCGAAACTGGCGAGACTGCTGTTAGATATTCCTACAGTGTGTGGTGGCAACCATCGAGTACCGCATGGGCAACAAGATGGGACAAATATCTCCATGTTTTTGATCCCAAGATCCATTGGTTTTCCTTGATTAACTCAGCTGTTATCGTTGTGTTCCTAGTTATCACGGTACTCTCGATCCTTATGCGAACACTCAAAAAGGATATCCAACGATACAACCGCCTCGATTCAATCAACCTCGATGACTTGTCCGGTACCTCGGTTGCAGTTGAAGATGGAGTACAAGAAGATTCTGGATGGAAACTGGTACATGGAGACGTATTCCGTACACCCGGCCGTCCTTTGATTTTGAGTGTATTCCTAGGCAATGGAGCACAATTGTTCGTCATGACTGGTTTCACAATTGCATTTGCCCTTTTAGGATTCCTTTCGCCCTCGAACCGTGGTTCATTGGGCACTATCATGATCTTACTTTACACGGTCCTCGGATTCATTGGAGGATACACCTCAGCAAGAGTTTACAAGTCATTCGGCGGCGAACAATGGAAGGTCAACATTGCATTAACACCTACCTTGGTTCCCGGTATCGTTTTCAGTACCTTCTTCCTACTCAACCTATTCCTTTGGGCCAAGGAATCATCCGGAGCAGTGCCGTTTACAACAATGCTTGTAATTGTCAGCATTTGGTTCTTCTTCTCTTTACCTCTCTCATTCGCTGGAAGTTGGGTTGGATTCCGTCAACCTGCCATCGAATCCCCTGTGCGCACCAACCAAATTCCACGCCAAATTCCTCCCTCAACAACCTACATGCGCCCTATCCCCTCCATGCTCTTAGTAGGAATCCTCCCCTTTGGCGCCATCTTTGTCGAACTCTACTTCATCATGTCATCAATCTGGTTCAGCAAGGTCTACTACATGTTTGGATTTCTCTTCCTGTGCTACGGACTCATGATCATAACATGCGCGGCCGTCACCGTACTCATGATTTATTTCTTGCTATGCAGCGAGAATTACCACTGGCATTGGAGAGCATTCCTGACGGCTGGTGCATCGGCTGGATATGTTTTCGCCAATGCACTTATCTATTGGATGACGAAGTTGCAGTTGAGTAACTTTTCCGGAAGCGTGCTTTACATTGGGTATAGCGCGTTGATTTCTTTCTTGTTTTTTATACTTACTGGTGTGTTACTATTCGTTATTCCAATCCTATTTGTCCCTTTCTTCTTCTCGCGTGAAACTAATAACCATGAAGGTTCAATCGGATATTTTGCCAGTTGGGGATTTGTGCAAAAGATTTACGGTTCTATCAAAATCGATTGAGGGCTATTCGTGAAACAATCTGTAAGAGGAAGCAAAAGATGGGTATAAAACACCATGGAAGACGAAAAGGACATGGGTGGGTTTGGCGACAACAAGATGGAATGGGACGTCTGTAAAATAGAATCAGATTTTCCGTTTCGTTTCTTTTATGGGAAGCATTTTTTTTACTAAGTTTTTAACTTTGTGCGAATATCTCTATCTAGCGAAGGAGGAATGTTGATATGATATAGCTGGGTTGTGGTATGGGTGCAATGGCGTCTATAATCTTGAGGTTTAAGATCTTGATCTTGTTCATGTATGTGTATTGGATGGTAGACGAAGAAAAAAGTGAAGCGAAAGCACAACAAAACATTGATATTGATCACAGAGATATGTTTGTGGTCAGATTATAAGTTGTATTATTTGCTATGTAAAACCTCTCTTTGCCCATCATGTGCAACATGTTGGGTAGTCTTAGCCTGTGTTGTAGATGTATGTCGTACCTGATACAATCAAAGATTAGCGGAGATGCAAATAGCTTTGACAATAAAAAATTAAATGGTTGGTTGAACTATCAGAGAGGCTCGCATGCGTAAATTTTGTAACCATGTGTATGTCTTGAAGACTAATCGATATTTATACCATCATCATATAAGTGTCCGTGGGTGAAGGAAGAAAATGAGATATTCAGAAACTTACCATAATACCTAATCGTCGTCGTCATCATCAAATTCCTCCAACTGAAATGGCTTTGGTTTCTGTCCACCACTTGCAGCTCCGTGATGATGTCCAGAACTCGAAGCCATAACTTTCATTCTCCGCTCATCAGCAGCCTTTACTCGCTCCTCTTCGGCTAATCGCTCTGCCTCTGCAGCTCCTTCTAATTCCTCGGCCTTCTCTCTGGCTCGTTGCTCCTCAAGTGCAGGATCCCATCCTTCCGGATCAATCCCACTATTAATTAATGCTTCTATAGTAGCCAATGACCCAGCTCGGATTTCTTCGTCTCGTGGCCATGGAACAAACCCTCGATCGTCGCCGCTCGCCTTGATCCAGTCTGGGAGAGAGTTTTGAGATTGGGGTTGGGGCTGCGCCGTATTCTCGGGATTTGCACCATTTGATGGAACCGTGGAGTCAATTTCCATCGCATTTCCATTTGCAGCTCCGTTTGTATTTACAATTGCACTAGGTGTTGCAGTTCCGTTTGTTTGTGCACCATCTTTTGTATCTGCATCATCCTTCCTTTGTGGTCGTACTTCGGGTGGAATAGTAAATTTGGCAATGCGTCGTGCGTAATTTAGGAGTTCCTCATACTTGACTTCGTTGGTATGTTCTGGATATTCGAAAGATGGCATCTCGAGAAGAGCAGTACGTGTAGATGCCAAGAGCATAAGAGTATCACGAATCTGGGTATCTAGAGCCGTGGAAGTCTCGTGGAGGGAAGCTATGGTATGAGTATTTTGTTGGTGGTGTGATACTGTTATGAATTGTGTGAGTAAATGAAAAATGGGGGTTTGAGTGATCGGATGGAAAGGTAGCACATACGAAGAGTTAAGCCATCAGTGAGTTCTTGGTCTGCAACAACAAGATCTTGTGCCAAAGCTGGAGAGGGATTGTATTTCGATACTGAAGCAATAAGCGTAGCTAAAGCCTTCTCAACACGTTCGAAACGCGCATCAATTATTTTATCCATGTTGGATTGTCGTAATGACTATTATTTGAAGAAATTAAACAATAGAAATATTGAAAATGGTGAGGATGTTATTTATCCAGGGAAATCGAAAGAGTTGTATGTCAAATGTAAAAACATAAGGATTTGACATGAGAAAGTCATTTTCGTGACTTCCAAAGAATAATTGAACATTTATTTGAGTTCAGAGGAGGAAAAAAGAGAAAAAAAAGTAAACGAATGAAAGAAATACTTTTTAGTATTAGCTCCGATTAGTCAGTTATCTAGTCTGATATGGTTAGATCGTGAGTACATAAAAACATTAGTCATCACTCACCCTTTCCTATTCGTATCTTCCCTTCTGTAACATCTAACATCTAATATGTCCTATACTTCAGATCATATAAGTGCCATACCAGTTAATACTTAGGAATACCTGCTCTCACTCTACTCTTCACAACAGGACTCCAATATATCCCCAACTTGGCAACGGTGCTATAGTTTATTGCAACTTACCATCACCTCAGCTTGGCATACGTTTTTGACGTCGTCTCATTAAGACGTCAACACTGAGCTATTTAGCTCTACGTTAGATTATCATATGATTCTTATATACCCACATCGACTTGCTAAGTTGGAAGCTGGTGATCTTGACTCGATTATTTAGAGAATCAAGTGATTGCTTAAGATCTAGAACGTCATTGTGTTGAACTTATACGTGAAAGCAACTAGTGTTCTATAACGCTAGAGAATTATGAGGAATTGAGTTCAAATTCCGAATATCGGATCAAGTGATATACAACTATCAATTATTATCTATCCTCTGAATAGAGATTTGTAAGTGTATTATCTGACGATCATTTGGATGTTTGTATGTTATTCAGACAGTCAACATGAATTTGTTCAAGATGTATTCAAATCTTTACTTTTTCAATACACATTCGAAAAAATATTAGCTAGCATAGATTCATGCAAATTTTGAGTCCCAAAGGGCCATACTACATATCTTAAATTTTAGAGTTTGCTAGTTGTTATGTGCTCCAAGGTTTTCGATGTCCTTACCACTAGTTTCCGATGTCTAAAGGAGTAGTGCTTCACATGATCATCGTCGAAGCTGGCCTCGCACTAATTTAAAACTAATTCATTATGTAATACCTTGAATTTCCCTCCTTATGTTCTATCTACAATTAAACAATTCCCTAACCCACTCATTAAATCTTTAATCCCTCAAACTCTTGAAACCACAAAAACTTCAACATGCCGTTCTTCAGTTCTGGATCCAAGCCTGTTTCCCAAGCTCCACCTCCTCCATATACCCGCTAAATGGAACAAGAAAGCCCCATACTTTCTCCTCTGCATTCGAAACTTAAATCCGCTACCTCCCACCCACTTATCACATCGGAATCCATCCCTCAATGGACCTGGACCAAAGGAGATTGTTGTTTTTGGTTCTTCTTGACCTTGGTGGAGAAATGTGGTCGATCCAGGGTAAATGCATATTATCGGGCAAGATACTGGAAGGAATTTTGTCCGACTCTATATATGGGTGACGTCAATTATTGGGCAAAGACTGTAAAATAAGCATGGAAACCACTAGCATCACCCCCCCCCCCCCCCCTACTCATCGAACATCTGTCGGGCTCTTACAATTTTAAGGATCGCTAGGAATTTCTGGGTCTATAATATGAGTAGCTTCTTCTATCTTTACTCGAGCCACTACTGATGGAGAATCTCATATTGTATATCTATCATCTCCTGTGTAGCAGTTGGATTCGCAAGGACATTTTACATTTATTATACTGTATATAAACTGGAAAGTCTGGATTAAAGCAGAGGCCATGATGGCAAAGATAAATATTTTCTGTCTATTCACACTGATACTCCCATTGATATTGGTATATATTACCCAAAAATATATAAACACAGTAGTCATCTAATCATCCAAATTTCCAAACCTGTACCCTACAATCATACGATCTCATTTCGAAATGGTTTCCTCCCGTATACAAAGTGAAATCTCATGTAAGTATGTGCATTTGGATTTGCTAAATCCTTTAAAGGTCCTTCCATCAGAACTTTAGCTTCTTCATAACTATATCCTAGTACTCTAGTGAAAAGTGCCATGCTTATTGGCTCTATAGCTTCGGTGCATTGAGCTTGATAGTACATTCCAATTTCTTTGAGTCGTTTATCTCTTGGCCAACGACCTATCGGAACCTGTTTTAATTCTTAGCAAATGTTCACATCTCAATCGATGGAAACAAGGCTTCAAAGGAAGAAAGTTGAAAGAAGATTGGCAAAACAAACCTTATAAATCTGATCATGTACATCCACAAACCCTGCATCAATCATCCAACCTTTCTGCCTCTCGGCCACCTGATCCATCAATTTCCCATTCTTAACACTCGCATCATCAATCAGATAAAAGAATTTCGCCAAATCCGGTACCTCGCCCGCTGTCCCATCATCACTATTGATCCTAACTTCATGTTCATGAGTCTCCAACCAACCCCCCTCATTCAAATTTTCAAAAGCCTGTTGAAATAACCTCGGCCAATCCGATATCGACGAAGCCAAAACCCTCCAATGAATTAAATCAAACGGAGAATCATAAATCCAATCATCCTCCGCATTATCGACCATGAATTTACAATTCGTCGGTACCCAGCTCGGCTGTATGGGACTGAGATCTATACCCGTGACTTCGGCCGAGGGAAATTCTTCCGCAACTTCGATGGCCCACAGTCCGGTGCCGGTTCCTATGTCGAGTATTCGTTGGGGGTGATCATCTATTGGGGCGCAGAATGAGCGACCTCCAAGGACGAGCTTGAAAACGTGATGCTTGAGATCTAGTCTTTGTTGTTCTTGCTCGTCGTTCGGGAGGAGATATTCTCCTGATTGGTAGGCGTGATATCTCCGTCCATTTTCATAGGTATAATTTAAAACTGATGATGATATAGATGCGGGTGAAGTCATTGATACATCATCGCCATAACTCGAATCGGCTTCACTTTGACTATCCTGTGAGAATGGTTAATACTTTTTGATTCATTTGACAAGAATGATGAGAAAAACTTACAACTTCGACATGTTCTTCATCTTGATTTCCATCGTATGAGACGTTGTTGCTAGCCTCACCAACATTTGTATTTTGTATAAACAATGCCGATGTAGGATAGTTATACATGTTGGAAATCGTTCGCTGATTGTGGATTAGTGTCGCTGGATGATCTCCCGAGGTTCTCGGCACTTGTAGCTGGCTTGTCCTTAATGCGTAGAGTATCTGAGAGTAATTTAGATAGTTCTTTAGGGCCGGCTTTGAAACTATTCATTTACTGATTTGAGTAAAAAATTTGAAATGTTAGCATTTTATTTCTCTATAATCACGATATTTCCATTCAAGCGCGTTGGTAAGTCATAGCTATATCCATGGATATAATAGTAGAGCAGGTGAGGCTCTACTTTCGAATTACTTGATTAGGATTAGACGTCAGATATCCGAGCATTCCAGCGAGCAATGACTTATGATAGGCGAGATATACGTGCTCGGAGTCAAGGAGTTCAGGATTTCTCACATCATACACACTTTCAAAGGATTGAATTAGTGTTTGTCAGGTATGATTGCATGAAAAGACAAAAACTTTCAATCCTCTCGTTCTATTAAGTGTACAAACAACCAATCGACAATTTCGCTCAATTCACTGTCTGTTTGTATGGTGAATGGGTCCGAAGTATAAGTAGAAATTTTGGTTTGTATCATATCTCGGACCATTGCCCAATCCGGTTCTCTAATTCAATCCACTTGTTACCCCACTGTTATTCTACTGCATGAAAGATTGGATCAAAAATGGGCAGTACTGTATATGGTCCTCAATATCTGCATGAAGTATGTATCCTTTCTATACCTTGAGTTCAATGTTACCCCTTTAATAATGATTGTTAAGCGGTTGAGAATTTATAATTGACAAAAATAGCCTATTTAAAAAGATGGAACTACTCAATCATTTTCTAGATAAACTTTGTTGGTTACAAAACCCACTGATACTTTATCGGTCAGACAATAACAAATCTACCGTATCATAACGTTTTTTAAGCCTTGTAAATAAATAATGAGGAGAGGGATTAACGGACGAGGTGACTCAAAAACCATGAGCTAATCTATTCCCGAATGTCTGTTGGAAAGATAGATACTCAAATATCTTTTAGATAGTTTATATTTGAATGACTATTTTAACTATGAACATCTCAATACTTTCCTCTTAATCTATTTTGATCATTTATCTCAAATATAGATATTCATTATTAACTCATAAGTTTTATATATGATTGTACATTAGTTCAGCAGACATTCAGAACTTAAATAGCTCACAGCAAAGCTAATCCACTTTCTAATGTCCGTTCAAATGCTAAACATTCAAATATCCAGATACTTTTAACCTTATATAATTATCAGTTTTCATAAGAAATATAGACATTTAAATTAGAATATATTTCGTTATTGTCTAGCAGTTACATGAACATTAAGGATTTGAGTAACTGGAGCCTGTACTCTCGAAGTCTTCTGATGACCCTTCCCCTCACTTTCTCAGTCAGATGTTCCATATTTCTGACGATACTCATCCTTCCTATCTCTAAAATCGCTCGCAATACAAGGATCCACAAAATTACCAAGCCAGCCCTCTTGTCTATGTGAATTCAAGCCCACATCAGCCAGAAGCTTGTCAGTATAACCTATCAGATCAAGATAAAAGTAATTGCCAGTGGCGCCATGGGCTGGATATCGCCGCTTTGAAAATGCATTAGCATATGCTATTTTTTTCTTTCCTTATCCTTGGGAAGGAAGCTTGACGTTGGGATAGAAATATGCGGTAACCCGAATAGCTTGTGCTTCCGCCGCACGGAAAGCATTTGAAAGGACAACGTGGCCCACGAAGACTATAGAATCATCATTGAGAGGTGCAATGCCATTGTAAACCCTGGATAGTGTTGACTTATTTGCTTTGTGGTAGTAGCTTGATGGATTTCCAAGTTTTGGTAACTCGGTGAGCACTTGTGGATCAGCTGCTTTTAACAAACTCGCCCACATTTTCGCGACTGGTTCAGGATCTTCTTTTGGTGGATGTGGAAGACCAAATTCAACCGATTGAGTCTGAGTGAGGAAAGGATATTTGTGAACCCATCCTGTTCCACACAATATAATATCAGAATGAACTTCCGAACCGTCTTGGAGAAGGACTGCATCTGCCTCAAACGATTGAATGTCACTACGATAAGCATGAACCTTTTTAGCAACGATGTCCCAGAAACCAAGGTGATGAATGAGGCCAATTGTTCCATTGTACCAAAATATTTCAGTATCTGGTTTTAGGCTCTCAAATCCAGATAAAGCCCCTTCACGAGCATCAAAGTTTGCAAGGTCCGCAGCAGCTTTATTGGCAGTTTTCCTGATTTTAGTGATTAAATTGATACCGAGGGATGACTGGTGAATTGCTCTGATTCACCAGGACTTTGGAGTGAAGCATGAAGGACTGAGACCAGCGAAAAATCGAGTAGCTGCCATCTCGGCCCCGTTCATGTACTGCCCTTGTCCTTGAGCACCAGCGAAAGCAGCTAGACCTTCTCCCGTCTTTCGAACAATCCAGTTGACCTTTTTACCGGCTTTTAACACGATCATAAACCATATCAGCTGCAGATTTGCCGCCGCCGATGACCGTAATTGATTTGTACAATGAGTCTGGGGCTAAGGCTGTTTTTGAAATCTTTCCGAATTCTTTCTGGTGTATGATAGGCCCTTGGAAACGTTACTGATCCGGAAATGCGGGCAATTGAGGGACAGAGTTGTATCCGGCCGCAACAACTAACTTTGACGTGTGTATCGTTTTTGCATCATTTGCACTTCCATGAATGCTCTAAGCCTCACCAATCTTGCCTACGCTTTGTACCTGGTATCCGAATATGATACGATCTCGTAAGCTTTGGCCATTATAAATGTGGCTGTCCACATACTCTTCCAGGTACTTCGTAACATATTTTGACTCAAAGGTATCATGCTACAGTTCGGCGTCTTCTGGCATCTTGATAGGAACATCAGAGAAATCAGTCATTCTCAACCCACTTTCGGAACGAAAGCCTTCATAATGTCGTGCTGCTGAAGTCTCAGTCACATGGCGATGTATGAAGGATCGTCGAAAATACCTGAGCTCCACACTCCGCCAACCACGGTTTCCTGTTCCAAAATGGCAAGCCTACATGTTGGATGGATATCCATGTTTTGATTGTTTAGTATGGGATTAAATCATCGAGTACCCTAATTGTTCGGTGTCAAATTGAATGGTATGATATTACGATTGTCCAGCATCGTGTTAGATACCATGGTATTTTAAATGCTCTATCAAAAACTGATGAGTGATTTGGTATAGCCCCTGGCGCGTCAAGTCGTATTGAGAAAGTGAGTTGAATGTATTGTAAGAATGTAGATAAAGCGATATCAATAAACTCATCAATTACGAAGGGGAGACTTGCATTATATAATGGTACGAAAGTTGCAATAATGCATATATACAAACACATCTCTGGATCAGTATTTATCTTCTATAAGAGTTTCTAGAATTAAGAGGGTAATTATAAAGGAGGTGTGCTATAAAAAGTAGGAGATGCACCCATTTTTTCAATCAGGCGCCCACATTAAGACCATAACAACCATAACAACCAAGACAACGAAGTAAAACTATGGCTTAACATACAAGACCTCTGCTGAGAACAAAACATTTCACTGGCACTTCCAGGTTTCTGAAAAGGAAGTCGTGAAAATTGAGTCGCCTAAGTCCATCCAACCTCCCGTCATTGGAAGATTCGTAAAGTTACCTGCCCCTAAACTAATTGAGCCCTTTACAGAATAATTGTCGTATCCTTCGGGGTTTGACTGAATTCCTTAAGACAAAAGTAACACCGCGAATGATTTATTATGCGATGACCACCTCTGGAAGTGCTCTTTATAGTTGGAATTTCTGCCGTACGAAACATTCGCACATCCTCGAATTTTGCTAGTAATTCGTATAACTAGCTTTGCTTCACTTAAATATGGATGAACATTATCATGTGAAGTGTCATGCCACAGTGCTCAACAAAATCAATATCCTCACTTTGTCTATTTGGCTGAATCAACATCCAAAGAGCAGTGATATTTGAACCACGAGTAGGTGTATAGCATCTTTTGCATTTGTTTCTCCATCATGCCTAACATGAACTCGACTGAACGATATATTTTGTACCTTGTTGGCCGGATGAGGATTGCTTATGAACTCCGAAGCATATTGCTACTGCTGTTGCTATGGATTTATGACCTTCCCGATTAATCAGATCAAGGATTGAGATCATCCTGCAATTGCTGCTGATGCCAAAACAGGATATATGGATTAATGACACTGATGGGGCGAGACAATGCGGAAAAGTAACAGAAAAGTTTATCTGATTTTTCGGTCTTGAAGCTGCCAAGAGTTTATCCAGATCGGGGTTTAATTGAATTATAATAAGGAATATTCTGATGCAGATGACTAGCATCGAACGTGTACCTTCGAGACTATTGGCACCGGAAGGCACTTTTGAATTCGCAAAGGAAGCATTCTGGAAAGGAAAACCTATGATCGCTCCATATATGTTCCAGCCAACCACACCAATGAACATCCAGCCAATGCCCATGCACCTATGGCTTTCTTTTCCCACCAAGAATTATCAACTTCCACCTTTGCCGCTCTAATCCTTCGTACAGGTTGACTAGCTGGAGGTGGCGCAATTGAAGTGGCATTCTTCTCCGCAGCCTCGGATCGCTCGCGTAGCTCTGCGATTTTCTTCCCTAGTGACAACAAGTCTTCCTTCCACTCGGTATCATTCGTGACTTTATCAACCTCCACGTTCTGAACATTGCCGAAGAAATCCATCAATAATCTCTCCCTACCTCCCTGCTCGCCACCTGGGAAAAGGTCCCACCTGACGCCCGGATGGGAATGAATCTTTGACTCATCATAGCTATCGAACAAGTCTCCTAGTGTTTTCTTACAGCCTGGTTCTCTGACTTGCGTTTCCAGAAAGTCAAGGTTGTAATATGTGTATCGATCGATAACTGCGACCCCAACATCGTTGTCGGCGTGATGAGAGTATGAAGATTGGTCTATTTCCGAAGAGCCAGTTGCAATTATATTAGGAGAGTAGAACTTGCTATACATCGTATTCGCCTGGCATGTATCAATCATGAAAAGTAATTCGTGATATCTATGCATTGTTAGTATAGTGCTAAGCACATATTATGAGACGTGAATACCTCTTCTTCTCCCACATCTGCTCGAATGCATCTGCCAGATCAAATGCACTAATTTCCTCTGCGTCCTGGAACTTCAAGAACTCGTTTCCACCATGCCCTGTCATATACACTAAGATATTACTTCGATCGTCCGTCAAAAGCCTCTTGCTTCGTGGCATTTCATCTCCCACTCGATCTGTTAACAATCGAATGAAATTCTCAACAGTAACCTCATATCCTCTATAGTCCACTTCAATATTGTCGCCATAGAGGTCTACAGCACGATCGGCATTACTGTAGACGGTTCCTGGAAAAGCGTTTCGAGGGTTGCATGCCATATCATCGGGTAACATCAGAATTATCTGCGAATCTGGAATCCCCAGCCGTTTGACTGTGCGGTATAATGAGAGAACATTTGCTAGATGTCTATAATTAAACCAAAATCGCGATGTCGAAACTAGTACTGCCCAGTTACTTGTATGTTCTGCATTCACGACAGTAGGTACTAAGAAAGGCGCCAGCACCATAGGTAGTTGAAGAAGACTGGATATTTTCATTTTGAAGGAGTTTTGAACAGGAGAAAGTTATTATTCTGAAAAAATGCTTAATTTCTGTACAGTTTATAATTATCCATCGCCGTCTATGGAGAATTTGTAACAATTAAGGGATGTTAGGATGGCTACGCCCTACGCCCTGCAGCTTACCAACCAGCCCTGCGATGGATGGAGAACTTCTATATTTATGCCTTATTATAAAGGTTTCGATTATCACATGCCGTAGAAATGCCCCGCCAGACCCGCTTATGCCGTCCTCACCACTACTCAGAAACTTTCTAACTTCTCCACCTACGTCGAAGGTCCCTTATCCATAAAAAAAAATATTGAAATCCTAGCATCACAAAGTAATTTATTTTTCTTTCGGTGGCTAGATGTTGTGTGGGTGAAACGATCATCACTGGAGTAATTATGGGTTGGCCTCCAGCAGTTATCATTGTCGTCAGGTAAGCCACTTTTTATATTGATATCCATCACCCACAAAGAAACTTGAGTGCATGAATATCATTGGGCTGCTGTAGAGTCATTGGCGGGGTTAATTTTTACTATTTCTATAGACATGGTGCTCGACTTGATCAAGCAGATAACCAGTGGTACCTCACAACGCCTACGCCCTACGATCCGCCTCTTACATATGGTGGCTGGACACAATCAAGATCTCTTGGAGCTCGAATCGCAAACATTTTGAGAACTCGCGAAACGGATGATGAGCTATCTAACGTTGGCGGCGAACTAAATGCAGGGAATATCAGGAAGAGAAGACATAAAGTTGTCATTCATACATCACCATTTCTACGATGTGTTCAAACATCCGTTGCAATAAGTGCCGGGCTTGCACAAAATCCTGGTCATACACACGCTCGTCGTCCTACATCTGCACAGTCACCACCAAAAAATTCGCAGATGCACTCATCTCCAAGAGGTAGGCCTACAGTAATGACAGATTCACCGAAGTTAGCACCCGTTTTGGAGACTGGATCTCTCACATCAAATAACAATAACAAGGTTTTGGGACAAGCAGAAAATATCAAGAAATCAACGATACGTGTGGATGCATTTTTGGGAGAATGGTTAGCCCCAGAATACTTTGAACACATCACTCCTCCGCCAAGTTCCGTCATGATGGTAGCTGGTGCAAAGGCGGATTTATTGCGAAGAGAGGACTACAACAGCCTGATACATATTCGAGATTTTTCCGGTCCGAGTGTATTTCAACCTTTTCCAGGTGGGTGGGGAAGCCCGGTTACTACTGAGAAGCATGAATTTCCTGCGTTATCGAGTTTGAGTCATGCTTTACCGAGGAGAGATCGAACAAGCAGTCTAAGCAGTGCCGGAAGCAGTGGAAGTCGCCCAAGTATCAAGGGCGATAGCAATTTACCAGTCGCTGAGCATGGTGTATATCAACCACCTGTTCCAAGTTATGCTATCTCTACTTCTGATCCGATACCTCCTGGGTATGTTACACATGCGCGAGATGCCTGCGTTGATGTGGATTATCAATGGGATAGCATGAGGGAACCTTTAAATTGGGGAAATGGTGGTGAATATGGTGAAGAGTGGCCAGCCATGCATAAGAGGTTTCGAAAGGGCCTCCAAAACATGTTAGCTTGGTATAAGAATGATGAGGACCCTGTGAAGTTGGCTACTAGGACCCCAACAACTCCCGCATTTGATTCACATTTTGCTATGGAAAGTCCTGATGACGAAGATACGGATCTAGTCCTCGTTTTGGTAACCCACGGTGCAGGATGCAATGCTTTAATTGGAGCCCTGACAGGACAGCCACTTTTGATGGATGTTGGTATGGCCTCACTAACAATGGCAGTTCGAAAGCCAATTCAAGAGAATACTCCTACCTCAATTCCTGGTGCTACTCCTACGAGCCACTCGCGGACTTCCTCGAAAAATCTCTCAATTGCAGATGAATATGATCTCAAACTTACAGCAAACACGGAACATCTACGATCGAACACAAATAGTGCTTCTTCGTCGAGAAGCGCTTCTGTCACATCAACGTTCCGCGAACGTCATGGAACTGATCCCGGACGCCCTCCTGTAATGAGTTCTACTTCTACCAGTCTCGGCAGTATCAGAAGAACAGCTTCAATTGCTAGTTCTGCCCCCAGAACATTTGCACCAATAAAACAATCTTCAATTGGATTATGGAGTGCTACTCCACCTTTGCGTGAAGATGCTGATGAAGCCGAAGAAACAGATGGGGATAGTATGATATTAAACTTCGGAGATGATGGAAGTAAACCTGCACTGGTAGAAGAGAAGAAGAAGCCTACCGTGTCGGAGAATGAAGAGGATGAAGTCGCTCCGCTCGGTTTGTGGGGTTCTCCAAGACCAGCTGTTGAACCTGAAAAGATGAAAGATCATGCATTGAAGCGAAGGTGGACTGTGAATGAGCGTGCATAGATAGAGCCTTGAAATGAGATGGTGGGACGCGAGTGAAGGGCACTTTGTTGTGTATTTTCGCTGGGTGTGCACGAATAGGAATCATAATCCTATTTCCTTAGTGTTTTTGTAATTCAGGAGCGTGGCGTTACGGCGGACGAACGATATCGATATGAATGAAAAGTTTTTCTGACTTTCTTGGTCCTTATTGGTTATGGGGTATAGGAATTTGGAGGAAAGGAACTCAGATATTTCCAATTCGGTGGGATGGACAAGCCTCATCTGCTTACCATGATTTGGAGGGTTATGGTTTCATTGTTACATACCTAGGTATATATTTTAAAAGCAAACTTAGGTATATATTCACAATTTTATCACGCTATCTTCTCTCTATAGTTTTGCCTTTGCGCGATTTTGCCGTCTGGTTGAATAGATAAAGTATGGTACATACCAAGAGACAAATTGGACACTGGCAAAGTTTAGATTCTCTTCTAGAAGTAGGGATGTAAAGACACAATCAAAAGCCAAAGTAACACTAAACGCCAGTTTACAAACACAATATGGCTATATAACCCAACTCTAGCAACACATCTTCATAATTAACATTTATCATCAATGCAAAATATATAGAAAGCCTCCACACTCGGTGCACCTTGATCTTAATATCCCGCTTCGTAAGCGGCCGTCCAACGTCTACCTTCATCAGTTTGAAGCCAATCCTTCTGAGCCTTGCGCCAACTCTTTTCTCTCTCTTCGCTTTGTATTCCGCACCCTTACGTTATCACTCGACGAGTTTCGGTTACTGTATGCTTAGTCATTGAGGGACTTTGTATCTGAGCTACTCGTATTTTATCCTCAAAAACCCTTTTCAAAAAAAACTGAGAGTTGCTCCAAAGAACTATTTTTTGGACCACGCCAAGAACAAGGCTCAATGATGTTGGGAAAAACCCACTTGAGCAAGTAATATTCGAGTATTGAGCATTTTCACCGGTCGGTACACAGAACGGACTACAGTTCTTGGTCAGCGCTAAAAGAGGAGTAACATATAGCCTATATATCTCATGGTGGACGGTAACGGTCTGGTCTGGATAATAACCTTGGATGCGCCATGTTCGTTGATGTTAGTTTATGACGAAACGAATTCTAGCCGTTGAAGTTCCGGATGTCTGTTAAGTTGGATTTAATCAGTATAGGTGGTTGTCTTGAATGCTAATGTTAAATATAAATATCAGACCTCAATTAGTCCTATAGGTATTTCAATATCCAGACTTGAAGCAAGCATTCAAAATAGGTTAGCTAAACATAGATATGAATGTTTATATCTTTAATCTTCGTTCCTCATTGCCTCGACTTCCTCCTAAATTGGACCTCCCTGTCTCTTTGGTTTCCCATCACTAGTAACCTTTTTACTCTGCAAACCCGATAATCCTCTATGACTACTGCTCCTATGTTTATGCGGAGTTGAGCCATCTGACTGCGTTGTTTGTGGTGTCCTAGAACTCTCAGCTGTGGCTGACCCTCCGCTTGATCCTGTATGCCTCTTCTTCTTCTTCTTCTTCTTCCTCTCAGGCTTGTCAGTAATCGACATTTGCGAAAAACTTGTATCTACCCTTCCTCGTTTCTCTAAAGACATCAAAGGAGCGGCTCCGCTATCGCTATCGCTAGACAGAGACGTCCTAGGAGCTGATGTATAACAGCAGGAAGAGTTGAGTTTGAAAGCGGAAATAATGTCCTCTTGTTGGGGTGCTTCTCGATGTAAGCTCTAAATGTGTCCGCAAAGCCTGTATTTGTTTTCACTTCGTAGCTCAGAAGTCTGCCGATTACGAACCTCTTGATCGCATATTCTTGCATGATCGTATCTATCGTTTCTAGATATCCGCTCTCGAATTTGTCACCATATCCATATTCATGAACAGCCCTTCTCATGCATCTTCTAGCTTCCTCAAGAAGGTCTAACCGTTTTGTGTTGAGCGCCCCATGTTTGATGAATTCCTCACGTTTTGATTGTTTATTTGAGGTTGATATGTTACTAAATTCATGGTTAAGTTGATTCACGTATGCATTTTTGTTTTCAAGAAGTAATTTGGCTAGGTGTTTCTTTTGCTTTTCCTCTTCCTCAGTCAATACTGCCTGCTGACTCTGAAGTCTATAAAAGTAACAAATCTCCCATTTTGGGCTTGTTTGCCTCCAAATATCCTACGATGGTGCCGCGGGAATTTGATCTCATCCTTGGCACCTAGCTGCTGCGATAACCAAACAAAATAGAGCCAGAATGCACCAGCTTTACCGCTCTATCAGCCATGGAGCTGTTAGCGGTGGCTTAAGGTGTAAGTGCTTGGAAATAGATGTATAAATGGCTTACCAGGATGACAGCTCCTTCGACGCAACGCATGGTATTATAAAAGCGTCGCCCAGGGCATTTTATTTGTGATTTTTGCTCTTCCTCGTTGGAGCCAAGAAGGGCCTCGTACCACTCAGCACTAACTGTGCCAGCCATCATCACCTCCCAGTTTTTAGTCTTCTTTTCCGGTGGTTCCATATTGACTCGCACACGCTCCCAGCAACCGAATTCTCTCTCGCAACTGACTTTGGAATCTCAGACCCATCATCGCATTTACCAACTACCATCATTACTAGTGCAATATCCATGTCGACTTTCATTGTTTCATCTTTTGTCTTGTAGTGTTTTCCATTCTCGTGCCAAGGATTGGAGCGGAGATAGAATTTATAAATCATAATTTGCTGATTTCGAAGTTGTCGATTCCTATGTTGTTGGCACAAAGAGATATTTAGAGGGGATGATATATATGAAATAAGTCTATATCGAGATTTGTACTTCAAACTTCCAGAGACTGAGGAAAAGTAAAGGGTAGTAGTGAGTATAGCATTGAAGACTTCTTTAGTTTTATATATTTTTCTTATCCTCTGCATCCATCTTCCTGGGATAAATAAACAGTGCAGGGGTTAGTTTAATGTATGTTTCAATGAAAGCATGGCTGATGCTATGGTCATTATACGTATCAAAATACCTGGTATAACAAATAGTACGTAGTATTATACATAGTATACAGACGCTCTAGCACCGACACCATACTGAAATGCTTCAGCATTTCCTATCTAAAAGAATCCGATTGTTCACTTGACATAAACAAGCGGGCCATCTTGACCTCACTCGGCCGAAGTGATCGTTTCAACACAAATGCAACTATATATGAAGCCTTTGCCAAGCAACTCACAGTTCCGTCAAGACTTGATCGGCAATCTAAGTTGATATAAAGTTCGATGGTGATTTACGATAGTAGAAACTAACGTTATTTGAATGGCATTGAATATGCAGATCAGACCACTGGCAATAAGATGTAGTAAAAGATACGATCGCGGTTCATGAAATATCTTTGAATCAAGACGTGAGAATATAGGTGTTTCCAATTCGATGACAAACAATCAGAATATCATATTTTCCAATTCAATTCTTAGATACAGAACGCGGTGGTTCGTGAATTGCTACACCCTGATGATGTTGGTAATTTGCTTATGTAAAAAGTCTCAAGCTTTACTCGTACATACAAGTTATTCATCGGCGCTAAAGAGGGGTACAATATGGTCTACCGAGCCGAGCTACTCCCAACATCAACAACTACGCTCTAAAATATGCGTCTAAATAGATGACCAAACCTACAAGTTCGAAAAACAGTGAAGTATACTCGAGCTTTCTCGATCAACCCTCTTACGTCAAGAATCAAGATTGAATAATTGCATCTTGATTGGCTCGCTGGCTAGAATAATCAAACACTAGCGAGATCTTTACTGTTTTACAATTAGTTCTATAGCATATATGCCTATATCTATTATCCAGCCAGTCAATCGAATCAGATCAGATCAAATCAAATTAAATAATCGAAGTTCCGACACCAAACAAACAAGAATATGTATTCAGAATCAGAGAGCCAAAGCTAGAGCCAAGACTACGTATAATATATTATAACAAGGTGCATTCACACGAGCATCTACTAACTCCCCCTTAAAAAAACACATTCTTCCTCCCCTTCCCTCCCCCCGTCTAAGAAAATCTCGAACTACCGCCCCTACTCCCCACACCCCCACCACCCCCATTCCCACCACACCAACAACTCCCATCCCCATCCTTCTCCACCTGCACCACAACATCCACACCCTTCTCCAGCAAAAACGCCCTCGTCCTAGTAAGAATATCTTCAAGATCCGACCCCCTAGTAGCAACCACATGCATAACGCCCAAAACCTCCTCCTTATCGCCTCCTTCTTTTCTCTCCCCTATCCAAAATCTCGGAACCGTATAACTCTGAACCCCGCGAAGATCGCTCACACCAGCTAACGTGTTGCGGAGATTATATTCAACATCATCCGGGACCGTAAGTAGAAGTTTCTTGGCGCTGCTTTTAACGAGCGGGATGGAGGAGAGGAAGATGAGGATGGCGATTACGCAGGAAGCGAGGGGATCCCAGCCGGACCAGCCGATGAAGTGGATGAGGAGGGTTGAGACGATTACGGCGGCGCTGCCCATTGTGTCGGCTAGGACGTGGAGGAAGATTCCGCGCATGTTTTCGTTATCGTGGTCATGTGAGTGAGAGTGGTGGGAGTGGTCGGTATGGGTGAGCTGGGTGGGGTTTTTTTGGTCGTGGGAGCAGTGGGAGTCGTGGGAATGGGAATGCGAATGCCCGTGGGAGTGTCCGTGAGAGTGTCCGTGAGAATGTCCATGATCATGTCCTGCGTGGCCGTGATGACCAAAACATGCCATACCAACCAAATTGACAGCTAACCCTAACGAACTCACAACAAATAGTTCCATTAATCGTTTTGTTTCTCTACCTTCTGCTAATCTCTCTGTGGCTTCAATCATGATCTCAATACTGATAAGTCTGTAACACTGTTAGTCAGATATTAATCATCCATGAGATAACACTCACATAAGAAAAACTCCATTCCCAAATCCGGATAAACTCTCTATTTTTCCAAATCCATATGGAAATCTTTCACTCGGTGGCCATTTACTTGCGACTGCCGCAAATAATCCCACACCAAGTGCTAAACAATCGAAAAACATGTGTATACTATCACTTAATAGACCCAATGAATCCGTAACGAATCCATAAAATGCTTGAACAACCATAAAAGCAAAATTTAGACTATTGTCTCAATTAGCATATCGCCATAATTCCATCACTGTTCGGACAAACCTCATAAAATAAAATATCCTCCTCGAATCCTTACTCGCCAATATTGTATGTAAAAGAGGCCATCCCTGAACTAACGGCAATATCAAATTCGTAAATCGTGATTTCGGCTCTATCGTTGTACCATGAGAATGATTATGATGATCGTGATGGTCGTGATGATGATGTTCGTGAGGTAGGATGTTTACGTCGTTGAGTGGAGGTTCGTATGTGCCAAATGATGCATTCTTTTCCAATGTGCTGAACATTGGTGTATCGGTATATGGCGGTGACGGCAGATATGAAGTTGTGCGTTCATGCGAGTGATTGTGTTTGTTACCGTGGCCGTGGCTATGGGAATGGGAGCTGGAATGGTTATGGTTATGGTTATGGTTGTGTTCATGTTCGTGATCGTGATCGTGATCGTGCTCATGATAGGATTCGAAGGGAGTTTGCGAATGAGAATGCGAATGGGTATGTGAATTCCCGTTTGACAATTCTTGATTTAAGGATCTTGATTTCGTAGAGAATTGTGAAGATCGACTCGGTGATAAAGAGTGTGAATGTGAATGGGTATGTCCATGTCCATGATGACTATTTGTTATTGCAGAAGCTGGTAAAGTATATGATGAAGCCATAACTTTTTCCTCCAAATATCAATTCCAATGTAATGAGCTATACAGCTCGTGCTCCTTTAACCCCTCACCGCATATGTTGCCTCTTTAATATATTCTTGATGATGAGGATGGATCCAATTATTGTATTTTGATTGCGACGCGCAGATGGGGAAGGAGCTCGGACGAAGGATACCGTTAAGTGGCAGAATTTATTATGAACGACCTTCCGTAACCGTAGAGATAAGAGAGCGAGATTCGGTAGATATGGTGGTAGGTAGTAGGTAGATAATAATTATAGAAACGAAGATATACTTTCTTTTAATTGTAGAGATGAAGATGAAGATGAAGGAAGGATTTAGGAAAGGAATGAGGTTTATAAAAGAAAAAGAGAAGATCAATCTAACCCAAGGGTGAAAAAAAAAAAGAAAGGATTGAAGTTACAGTTGAAGTGGAAATGAAGGTATGGAGTAGTTACAATGCGATGAGAATCATGAGATGCCCCCGATTACCCAAGTAAGGATATTGATGTACATTATTTATAATTATGTATGGGGTTAATTAAGGTTTTCCCCCCTGAATTGAATAAAAATCCTATGATATTAATTAATAAATTCTTGTCCAATCATTTTCATCAATTTTGATCCCACTTTCCATTTTGAGATACTTTCAGCCACTTTCAAGTGATCCATTTGTGGCTAAACTATTTTGGATGAAAATAAGCACCAGCCACATCTAAGATATTCATCCACCTAGGAAATACGTAAGACCGAGTACCAAATTATTTATTATTATTGTCATGATGAAGTGGATAGATAAGAATTGGGTAATAAATTTGAAAATCTTCTAAAACTTATCAAAATAATCAAAATAATCTTTCGAAATCTCTCACTTATTACTCGAGTAATAGCTTTATATATTTCATACATCTTGAAATTAATAAATTACTATGCAACAGCATCTCATCATCTAACTTGATTTCATCACTCAATTCTTAGCTGTTGCAGATATGGAGGAATAGACATTCAACACGAGTCTTTCAATTTCATTCGGATCTATCATTCAATACTACTAGAAGACCACGTCATGCTAGATAATCTTCTAACACTATCACTTATAGCTTCAACTACATTTACAATTATTCTTTTATTAATTCCATCACAATATATTAAACATTCACCTCCAATGGCTACAAGAAATGGCGATAGGGTTGAACCCAAGATCTCTGTTCAAGTATTGGTTCTGGGAGATATTGGAAGAAGTCCCCGAATGCAATATCATGCTATGAGTATAGCAAAACATGGTGGAAGAGTAGATTTAATTGGATATCAAGGTATATTTTAAATCGCAGAACTTACTCACTTTCAATTGAGTGTATACTAATAGTTATGATATAGAATCTGAACTTCCATCTGCCTTGACTGACAATCAACTCATTTCCATTGTCCCATTACCATTACCACCAACCGTTTTACGAAATAATTCTTTTCCATTCATACTCACAGGTCCTCTCAAAGTATTATGGCAGATCTGGAGTTTATTTGTTATACTATGTTATACTACAAAGCCAGCAAGATGGCTTCTAGTTCAGGTAGGATTTGTCTACCAGTTTAGAAATTCTTCTGCTAATACTTTCAAAGAATCCACCTTCAATCCCAACTTTTCTAATCGCATATATTATCTGCCTTTTACGAAATACACATTTAATAATTGATTGGCATAATTATGGATGGACCATACTTGCAGGAACAAGAGGTCCAAAACATATCTTCGTTAAACTCTACAAGTGGTATGAATCATTCCTTGGTTCATGGGCACCTACAGCTTCATTTACTGTCACCAAAGCAATGGAACGTCAATTAAAAGATAAACCATACAACATAAAATCTCCAATATTTACACTTCACGACCGACCAGCTTCCATCTTCCAACCCATTACCGACCAGGCAAAACGCCGTGCATTCCTAGAACGATTACCCGAAACAAAAGATCACGTCAATGCAATCATGGATGGAAAATTACGATTACTAGTTAGCAGTACATCATGGACACCGGACGAAGATTTCAATCTCCTCCTGGAAGCTCTCGTAAAATACGGACCATTTGCCGAATTCGACCTCCCACCCATCCTAGCAATCATCACAGGAAAAGGACCCCAAAAACAAATGTATCTTGATAAAATCCAGGAACTCACCGAAAGTTACGAATTGGTTAATGTAACGATCCGTACCGCTTGGCTTGGCATGGAAGATTATGCTTCCCTACTCGCATGTGCAGATTTAGGAGTTTGTCTGCATAAAAGTAGCAGCGGGGTTGATTTACCCATGAAGGTGGTTGATATGTTTGGAGCGGGATTACCGGTCGTGGGATATGATCAGTATGAGAGTTGGCCGGAATTGGTCAAGGAAGGTGTTAATGGGTGGGGATTTGAGACGTCGAATGATTTGGAGGAGATCCTGGAGGAGATTTTTAGAGATCAGAGCGGTAAGGAATTGGCTAGGTTGAAGAGGGGTGCGATTCAGGAGGGAACGAAGAGGTGGGATGAGGAGTGGGATAGGGTTGCTGGGAGAGTTTTGGGGTTGGTGGATTGATTGGTTGTATGTATATATGTATTATATGTGTCAAATAGATCAATTGTCCATATCAAGATGGATAATACAACAAACATTCTAAATATTCTTTGATTCGCAAGATAATTCATGAAATGACTTCCCCGACACAAATCTAAACCGACACTCACTCACTTACTCAACTCCCCTATTCCTATCAAATTCAAACCCAAATCCAAAACATCAACATTAACACACATCATATCACACATCATCCATCTACATTTAACCAAGCTGTATAACAATCCATCACAACCCATCATATCATATCATATCATATCATATCATACCCGACCGGAGCGATATCAGAACAAGTATGTTATTTCCAACCTGAACCTCATACTCGCATCACTTTACTGGACTCCTTTTTTGTCACTCTCATCCTCTCTTTCATACAAAATAACACAATCTTCACACTCCACACAATCAAGGATCTTGAGCGGAGCGAGCAGTGGCCGAGCTATTGGGACTTTGAATGAATGGATGGATGAATGAATGAATGAATAAATGTGTAGATGGATGAGTGAATGGGTGAGTGGATACATATTTATTTATTGCGGGGATGCATGAGAATATATACATTTATCTATCTTATTGAGCATGCTGGTGATTATGAACATCAAATTCCTGATTCTATGTATTCTTTAGTGAAGCAAAAAAGCCGCGGAGAAGATAAGATGCTGTAAATTTTCCTTTTCTACCTGGTAGTTAGACTTTTTTACTGTTTGTTGTTGATTTAAGTATGTGTTGTGAACTTAGATACGGTATTGAGAAATATCTTAGGTATGTATGAATAGTTCCTTTTCATTACTATCTATTTGCAATATTTAGATCTTGGAATACCTGTACATCTAGCTAGCTAACTTTAGATGTTTATTGGAAGGTTAAACGTTAAAATGTATTTGAGGTAAACTCGTTTTATTATCTATTTAGAATATAGATAGATATGAGATCTACTTGATTTGAATGTTTATCTGTAATTCAGATATATAATACGACTTATAATTTGAGTTCTGATCTTCAATTCGAGGAGATAGATTAGGGGGGAGGGTTTGAGAGGTAAGATCTAATTAACAATATTGTATAGTGGGAGATATATCATATATCCCTTAACTCCTCCATATCTCATTCATTGAAATTGACAAGACACTCTAACGTACATTCACATCCCTATCTACTCTCGGCAATTTGTAAGATATCATAGATATATGCGTTCGTTATTTCCGTCGTGTATCTACGTATTAGTAGTTTTCTGTCGGTTATTTTTGTAAACGAATAAGTACACCCACCAGTGCCAGCAATAATTCACACACACACACCCCCCCCCCCCCCAAAAATTCAAAAAAATATAATAAATAAATCTTTGTTTGTTATATCTTAAAACTTGATATGTAGATTGATTATACAATTAAGTTCCATATTTTAATTTCAAAATAGTAGTTACTTGATTGGTAATTTAAATATCCAACTCCGAATTTTGGGGGGTGGTAGATGGTGATTTTCCTGTTGGACAGACTCGCTAGCGGTAGGTCTGGTTATGGCGGGATATGCGTCACGGTGTATGTATGTATTTATTTATTAGGGTAATGAAGCAGTGTTCAAGCAGCATGGTTTTTACTTCTAGCTTGAAAAATACTTTATATGTCACGCTTCATCTAAATGCATTATGCTTGTTCTGATTATAGATATTTCTATAAGTCATTGTTTTACATTGTCTGTGTTTTTTATGAAGACTTAGATGTTTTTGTAGACATTTTGTTTGAAATGTTGGTATTAAGTATGTATATAGATTATTATGAGTTGATCCAACTTCAAGTTGATTTTTTATAATTATCTAAAACATGAATACTCATATTTCAAGTTATACATAACTAGTTAAGGTAGTAAATATATCTGCTCTCACAGATAGCAGAGATGACGTGTGAAAATATTGTATGCAGGATTCCAATAAAGTGAGATTATATAAGACTCGTTAGATATATTCAGTGCTGTGACTCGGACTAGCATTTTCCGTATTTACCATACGCCCCACTGTAGTGGTATATCATGATAGTAGTGATACTTTGAAAATTTATACAACTTGAATATATGATATAGACTATATCACTTGTCACTAAAAGTATACTCAGATACTAGAATTCAAAAAATTCTCAATTATTTTTAGTATAATATGCTTTAATGTCGCCTATTTGAGAAGTTCAAATTTCAAATAGTCATGTTTCAAGTTGAATTCTAGTATTTAATATATTGTCAATATTCTTGATATTCAAAAATACGTACGTTAGTAGTATAAATTGCTCAATATCAGCTACTATAATACTATCGTACACTATTCCCAGCACTGGATATGTTTGAGATATCAAAGGAAAGAATATCCTCATGAAAAATTTGTTTATTATATCGGCAAGTGTCAATGACCTTGATACTGTCTAACATCTAGATAGACTTTATATACCGTAATTATTACTGATAGGATGTTTATTGATTAGATCTATTATTATCATAGAATTACTGGAATCAAACGTATATCTAAAATGGAAGAAGTGATTAATCATTGGAGAAGAGTAATCTAACTAGGAGTGAAAGATCTAGCTATATGAGTGGGTTCCTCCTCGCATCATCACGTGCCCTTGCCCTTGCCCTGGTACCGATATCGATTTATGACAATAATGATGATGAAGACGATACTTAAAGGTCTAGTCTAGCACTCGGTCTAGTCTTAGGGTCACGGTATCTATGATAGAGGAGCGTGGAGTGGCGAACTAATTATTAGTTAGTACTCTTCGCTTAATACTACACTCGCAGCATTCTCAAGTTTCTCATCTTTACACTTTCTCCTCCTCACTCAGCTTTATACAATACTCCTATCCCATTTCGATCTACCAAAGCCTTTTAATATATTAAGAAATTCAATATTATATTTTCAGTATTGTTTGTCTATGCTTGTTGGATTACAGACCACATGGGTTGGGTCAGCCGTATGAGCCCGAGAAAATGTACTTCGGCAAATTAGTACTTATTTGTGACCCATGGTTACATCAATGGCCATTCAATCTCTCTAAACATGAGGTTAACGGAAAATGTGATTTGATCAACGAACTTATCGCCACGCCTTATACATAGTTCATGCATGGCCTGTGTTAATGCATTGGTTTATGGAATGGTACATGATGAAACGTTGGTACTACAGCTCGGGTCATGACGCTGGAAGACGTGATATCTTGGCGCAACTGGTAGAGTTAGAAGGAGATACGAGACTGGAGGCTACCGAGATACTGCTGAAGGAATATGGGCTTTTAACGAGAGTAGCTAGGGAGGATGTCGAAAAGGCTACTGAATAGGCTGCCCTCTATCCTTTCAAGAACTCTAAGTTCAGGAAGCGTATCTCTCTGGATGAGAAAGATGATTTTATCTCTAAATCGGTACAAAGTTAACTTTCGGTACCATGTTACAGCGCAGAGCCGCATCTTTTGGCTTTGGGCTTTGGAAATATACTCGAATCTGTAGATGTGGCTATTTGAAAAGGGGAGGATTTTCGGTTGATAATATATGGATAACTCGAGAGATTTCAATGGGTGGATTACAATGATACAATCTATCAATACAAGGGGTTAGTTTCAAACTTCATTTCTAATATATAATATTATCAATGATTAGAGGGAAACAAGTGAAACTTAACAATCGATTCTCGTTGTTCATTGAATTTTTTTAATTCAATCCCATATTGCTCTCGTGTGAAACATCACGGTTATGTGATAGTGTTATGGGTTTTACAAGCAATTATAAGATGAGATGGTAAAACACGGGCTGGTATAAAATGAGTTCATTATCTTAGCTAGCCTTAGCTAGTAGTAGAGTGCGTTATCTTATTAGATTTCTTAAGGAGAGAGGGAGAAGGGTAAGAGTAGAGAGGAAGAGAATTCAAATTCTGGGATAATACTCGGTGACCTACCTGATCTTATTTTATTACCTACGAGGTGTTGCAGGGTACAGAAAAATTCACAAAGACTGCAGGTATTGGAGGCAAGGCTCTTGCTTTTACACAGGCGGTGGTTGATTCTCGTGAGCATTTGGCTCCTATGGTGAAAAAAATTGCCAAGAGTGTGTTCAAGATGCATCTGGAAGCGGAGGAGAAAAAAAGCATCCGGGTCAATCCTAGTGAGAGAGGTGAGAATACTGATGAGAACTCTCAACAGCAGATCACGGAAACCCAAAACAGCAACGACAAATCTCAACAAGAGACTACAGAAGCTGAAAATAATGAAGGTGTTACAGTTAAATCTCAACTCGAACAACCCAAAGATAACAATGATAAATTCCAGCAAGAGTGTAAAGAGGTTGGAAATCCTGATGAGAACTCTCAACAGGAGATCAATAATGGAGATGGAAGCAGCAAGTCTCCGGAGACTCAAGCCGATGTTGCCGAAGACAATCTCAAGAGCAAACCCAAGGTGGACATGGAGTCGGAGAGAACTTTCAAGTGTTTAAAGCTGAAAATGCCGACGAGAATTCTCAGAACCAGCAGCAGAAGGCCGAAAGTAGAAATGGATCTGACGAGTCCTCGGAAGCTAAACCCGATGATGCCGACGAGAACTCCCAAGAGCAGTCTCAAGGTGGAGATGGAATCAACGAGAATTCTCAATTTTCTGAACCTGAAAATGCCGATCAGGCGAGTCTCAAAAGTCTGAGCCGGGTAATATCAACGATAACTCTCAACAACAACAACAGACCGCAGGTGCAGATGAACCCGGCGAACTTCAAGAAACTCAACCCGACGCTAATAAAGAGGATAAACCCAATGATGAAGATGACATAGATAATTCTCAATCTGGGAGATCCGGAAACGCTGATGAAAAGGCTCAAGAACAAACAGAAACTGGGGATGGAACTTCAGACAATCCTCAAGAGTCTGAACCCGAAACCAACCAAGACGATAAAGCCGAGGACATAGGTGGCATAGGCGATTCTCAACCTAAAAATCCTGAAGATTCCAATAAGAGCTCCCAAGAGCAAACAGAAAGTGGAGATGGAACTGGCGAGCCCCAAGAACCTCAACCCGAAGCTGGAGCCGAAATCGGCGAGCCACAAGATTCTCAAAAGTCTGAACCTGATGTTAATAAAGAGGATAAAGTCGATAATAAAGGTGGCATAGATGATTCTCAATCTGAAGATCCTAAATATTCCAAGAAGAGCTCTCAAGAGCAAACTGAAGATGGTGCTGAAACAAGCGAACGGCAAGATTCTCAAGAGCCTCAATTATACTCTAAAGAAGAGGGTGAAACCAATGATAAAGGTGCCATAGGTGATTCTCAATCCAAAAATCCTAAAGATTCTACTGAGAGCCCTCAAGAAGAAACAAAAGATGGAGATGGAACTGGTGAGTCCCCAAGAATCTCAAAAGCCTAAATCCGAAGCCAATCAAGAAGACAAAAATGATTCTCATTCCAAAAATGCTAAAGATTCCAACGAAAACTCTCAAGAGCAAACAGAAGCTAGAGCCGGGACCGACGAGCCACAAGATTCTAGGGGTTCTCAACCCGGAGCTGAAGCCGAAGCCAAAGAGCCGCAAGATTCTCAACCTGAATCCAACAAAGAGGGTAAAATTGATGATGAAAACTCCACCACTGACCCGGGTTCTATCAATGCAGCACAAGAAGATAATCTCCGATTTTTTATTGAAGCTGGAGAAGCAGAGATAATTGATGCAACGGCTGGTACTTACTAATACAAAGATTACATATTGCGCGTTCATTTATTTCATTACTGCATATTATATTTGGTTATTTCTTGGACTCTCTAGTTGAGAACTTTATATAGATTGAATCAATCAATTCACTTCCACTCTTCTTTAAAAGGTTTCGGCTTGTTAAACCTTCTGCTGAATTTGAAATCATGCCTGATACGTTTTTTTTGTATAAAAAGAGAGTTGCAAATACGTAGTGCTTGAGCGTTGTATCCTCTCCCTAGATTTCTATTCTAGGCGTCTTTTCAACTACAGCATTATATGGTACATGCAACCAATATATTCAAGTTTCGAATAAAACGAAAATGATACTAGTTCATATCATACTTGAACATCCCTCTTTATATCAAGTCGAGCAATATAATATGTTCCTTGTTAAAGACTAGGTGAGACAATACGATGTTTAAATTGTTAATCTAAAGTCATGCACCAATACACTTCTTGTGTCTAGCCTACAAACCACTCGTTCTTACCTGATTGTAGAAGGGTTTGATATTTCAACAGAGTGGAGAGGCATCAACAACAACAGTATCAACGCATCTCACCGAATTTCCATGATTGTAACATCTTACTGCCGTTAGAAATCCCCAAATCCATGATACTGCAGGTAGGCCCCGCTTAACCAACTCTATAGACTTACATAAATTGAGATCTTTTTACCATCCTCCTCACGTATTAACCATCAAGGATATTAAAGACCTCATATACCACTATAGTTCTCAAATAACACAGTGTATTTAACACTTCATTGTAACCCAAACACTTCAATTTTACACCATCAAGGAATTAGACACCATACTAGGTTGTTCGAACAAGAATAACGAAGACGTCGAAGTAATATCTAGTAGCCTAGATTCATCACGAGTTAAATTTGTTAGCTTTGATATTTGAATTATTATGTTTTCCCTTTACCGCTATTGATTAGTAAAATATATTTTAACATACAAAATCATGGATTCGTGATTTTGGATATGGTTCTCTAAGTTGTAACTTGTGATTCGCAATTACTCTCTCCAATGCAAAACTAGGCAGTATACTTGCCACTCCTTCAATTCTCACATCCTCACTTTCTCTCCTCCCCCAAAATCCTCCAAGTCTCAGATCTTCTCACACAATCGATTTCTCCTCATCCTTATTCCCACCCTCATTTCCATCGAATATCTATCCCCACCTCTCTCACCCAATACATCCCTCTTTCTCTCCATCCTTCGCTAACCCTTCAATCATCGACCAGTAATCCACACGTAGAACTTAATCTAGGTTTCCCCAACATGCGAGTATGATCATCAACTAGATAAATCATTCATCTATTCGACTAGTCTTTCCATCTTGATATAAATCATGATATCAAACTAAAATCCCATCCACATCATGCCCTATCATACTAACAATGAATTAACATAACAAAAATCACCACACAAAATGAAACTAGACATCTAAAGCAGTTTAGGTATTCATGAACGGCGTGATTTATATTCATCCACAACTTTCTAAAGGCATCTGGTTACCTGAGTATCTATCTATCTAACCCCCCCCCCCACCCCCCAAAAAAATAAACGCCATAAATGCTTCGTGTAATGAAGAGTAGAGTAGGTATTTCCCAATCCTGATTACCGGATTCTCCATTTTTAGACGCCCTGTATATGTATGTACGCATGATAGATGATTGATTGCTCGATGCTCTTGTCGACAAAAGAAAACGAAATCGAAACAAGTGAAAAATAAAGCCGGGTGGAGGAAAGCCCCATCACACCCCACTTATATCACTCAAGCCCTTCTCAATAATTCCCTCAACCCTAAATAACCTCATTCCTCTCCCACCCCCCCGGCCTCAACGTCTCAATGCCCTTCCCCGGCTTCTCCCCGCTCCCCTCCCCATAACTACTAACAAACGGATTTGGATCCTCCCCCTGCTTCAAATTCCCCAACGTGTGATTAACCTCCCTATGTTTCGCCTCATCGGCTCTAATATAATACAGTAAATCCTTCATCGTTCTGTGGCCCTCCGGCATATTCCAATACTCGACTGCGAGATCGGGAGCTTGGAAATTGGGGTCGGACCATTTGGGGAGGTGTCCGGCTTCGAGGTCTTGGATGGAGAGCGTGTAGGTTAGGACGGCTTCTTCTTCGAGGTAGCCGACGAAACGGTGGCAGGTGCGGGGGGAGAGGAGGTAGGAGATGAAGAAGGCATTGACTGTGATGTCGTATTAGTATAATCTCAACACCATAAAATATTCAAACGAGTGTCTAAACAGAAAGAAAAGGAAAGGAAAGAAAAGAACGAAATAGGAAAAAAATAAAAAACTCACAAAAAACCCCCTGAGCCCCCAAAATCATCGTCCTCATAAAAAGCCCCGGCTCATACATCTTCAAAAAAGTAAGAAGATGCATCCGCTCGTTATACGCCTCCTCAAGCAACGTTTCAATCCACCCCCCATCCCTCTTCAACCCCCTCAAACTCCTCAAATGCCTCAACATGCCCGCACACATGCCCGGCACCCCCGCCACACTCTCCAAAAACACATACCGCACCAACCACTTCCTCTCGCTCATCCCATACGGTTTCGTCTCCGTGACCGCCTGGTCCCCATCACTCGCCTTCTTGGGCGAATCCACAGAGTGTTTATACCCCGTTGCGGTATCCGTGCAGAAACGCAGGAAGCGCACCATCCACAGCGCGACGCGGTCGGAGAAATCGCGAGGTTTGCGGTGCGCAAAGTACACTTTGCTGCGCATTTGCTCGGGTGTATAGGGGGGGTGGGGCCAGGCGGGCTCGGTTTTTTTGATCTGGCCGTGTTCGGGAGAGGGGAAGATGTCCCGGCCTTTAAGTTGGATTTTGGTGCCGGATGTGAAGTGGCGGGGGTTTTGACATCTTGGGGTTGATGTGTTGTAGGTGGAAAATTGAGATTGGGAAAAGCTGGTTATGGCTTTTGAAAGTTGGGATGTTGTTTGAGGGTGGAGGAGAGGCGGTTTGCGGGTTACTCTTGTTACATACATCTGGAATGTTTGGTTGGAGTTTTCGATGTATGTAAATTTGTATGACCGATCTAAAGTTTTAGATGTATATGATTCGTATCAATATGATTGATAAATTGAATTGGTTTGTAGTTTTGTTCGTTCGTTGTTTGTTTGTCTTGTATAAAAATTATTGAACTGTACACTCAGTTGTTATATGTTCAGATGGTAGTAAGTAAATAAATCGTAGACATTACTCATACCAATCAGTCAGTGAGGTAGGTGGCACAACACTTCTATTTATTATTTCAGCTACATTATCTTACTAATAATAGAAAAGAATGCTACAAGAAGAAGATCCGGAATAAATTATAAAAATCCTATTAGGTCCTAGAGAAATAGACCGGATTCATCTCACCGTAATTGTTTGTGTATGATATAGTCACTTCAAAACCCTTCCGCATATTCCCTTCCTTTCCTTTTGGTAGAACTACATATATAATTCACCACTCACCTTAAAACTAGCAAATAAACAATACAAAGGGTGACCCATAAACTTCTAATTCTAGCTCTGCATTAGTTACAATCATCCCCGTTCTATCTATTCCCGTTCAATTCCCATAACCATATAAATAGCCCCAATTGCCATTCACAATCCTCACCTCGATCTAATGATTCTAATCCCAAAATCCAATCTAATAGCCTACTAGTAAATAAATCGGCGTCTACAATCCCCCCCCAGCTCTCCCCCCCCAATCCATCAAATATCAAATACGCTCTCTCTAACTGGTCCTCGGCCGAAAACATCCATGTTATCATCCTAATGCATACCCACTTAACTCAGCCTTACAGCTTACATAATTACATGACTGGAAAATCCTTTCGAAATTCTCTCGGGAAGATACGGACTTATCTGTGCACGGGGCTTGAATTTAGCGATTTATTCCGAACGAGAACTACAGCTCGTGAATGAAAGGAAAGGAGAGAGAATTTTTCATACTTAATTCAAAGAATTGATCATAGGATCATAGGATCATAGATGTTGGAACTTGGGAAGGCTTTGTTAATGTCAGTGCCACAGGGAGATGTCTGATATTCTATCACTCCTAATAGATACATAGATACATAGATAAATAGATAAATAGATAACCATACAAGATATAACCCAGCCGTACATACATTCATCATCCCCAAATCTCCCTAAATCTCCATGTTATCATCATCAATAATGTTGAAAAGGCCTCCAAAATCTTCTCATAATCCCCGAATTATGCCCAACAAAATTATCATCACCAATCCCTTCATTCCCCGAAAATGAAAAATTCGTATATTCACCATGACCATAATGATGGTCCGTGATATATTCCAATTCCCGTTGTGGATCTTGCACTACTTCGTAAGGATGTCCATTCCATTGGTTATATCGATCATCTCCATAAATGTGAGCTTGATTTTCTTGTTGAATATTTCGGTCTAGATTTTCGTTCCATAGTCCAGTCATATAATTATGCTCCGGGATTTGATATTGATCCACCTCTTGCATTATGGAACCATCAAAGTCGGGAACATAAAGTTGATCTCCGAGTGCACTTCTTTCTGACATGTAAGAATTTTCTTGCTCCATTTCTTGACTGTACCAATGGTTGTTCTCCACTGTTCTTGTGTTGAAAACTTCTTCGTGTGTATCATCGACAAGAGTTCGTTCACGAAACATATTGGCTGAATTCTGATCCCGATCATGCTCTAACTGTTGAATGTATAAAGATGGAGGTCTAATTAGTGGAGAACGTTGATATCTGTGTCGATCGATGTGCTCATATATATTCAGGCGTGGAGCTAGTCCAAAAGCTCTCCTTTCGAACGTTGGTGGCAATGATGGCATTTGTGCTCTTGCATTATCTCTCAGTTCGCACGTCGGATCTTTCTTTGCAGAATTTGGTGATATACGATTAACAGTTGCCATTTCCTGTTCTTTCTGTGAAGCAGCTTGATCATTCTGTGGTGATGTTGTTCTGGAGCCCTTGGGATCGGAAGTTGATATATTTCCCTGCTTACTGATACGTTCTTGGCCCCTTAGTATCCGAGAATTTGCCCGAATCTCTCCTGTGGATGATTGAACAGGGGCAGATTCCGTTCTCTCGAGTCCCTCACCATGACTACTTGCAACTGATGTATCATTTTGCTTTGCATTGCTTTCAGTGATGACAGGAAGTGTTGTTGATGGGCGTTTGATCCGAGAACTATTTGCTATTTGCTGGCGAGTAAGCATTTCCGTAGCAATCATCTTAGAATTCCTTGGCACAATAGGGTAATGCGAACCATCATCTTCCTTTCGATACCATCCATGTTTTGGATCGTAGTATTCGATGATGACACGGCGATTATCACTATCGCCTACTCGTCTCGAACTCTCTGTGAAGACTTTCTCAGCGCTCCTAGTTTCGAGAGATTTGGGATGACTTGGAGGACTGCTCCATTGTTTGGCATCTGTAAAGCCCGCATTTCCATGGTTGCTTTTGATATGGTTATACCGAGCTAAAATCGGTGAATTACTGCTACTTTCTGTTAGGCTTGGCGATTTATTTGGATTAGATACTTGGCAATCCCCGTTTGATCCTCTGACTTCACTTGTTACGTCACGTAGACTTGTCTTTCTTCGGTTCGAGTCGAATTTAATGCCTGTATCTTTAAATATTCCACTACGTTCAAATGACCTTCTAACGGAGGCAGGCGTAGAGCTGTTTTGTCTCATGCGTTCATTCCTTTCTCGGCGAGACCTCATTGTAGCTCCTGGAGTATGTTGAGATTCCGACCAAGTTACTCTTGTAGTATCTTGCCCAGAGCATTGGCTTCTTTCATCTAATGTCTTTTCGCCAAAGTAAGATTGAGGAGTGGGTTCTCGAGGTAGATGATTTTGGAACTTTTGAAGAGGGTGGGTTGATTGATGGTCCGTATGTTCATTTCGAAACCTTGCAGCTTGTATGTGATCCTGGTCCCAAGCACGATCCCGTCTCACTTGCCTCTCATAAATTGAAGTTTCTCGGATAGTGGTCGGTGATGTTGGTTGGCCGAGTGTAGAACTGGTCTTCCGTAGTGGCGTTTTAGGGGGTTTGAAGAATGTTGCTATTTCATCTTGTTCTCGAGTAACCTTTCTCTTTTCTTTTACCCGGCTCTTCGAAACGACAACGTTATCTTTGGCAGAAGGGTTCTTGCCAGATCGTCGCAAGAAATCCATCTCAGAAAATGCGAGATCTGGCACTATTATATGAATTAGAATTATGATAATGTTCGATAAGAAAAACCCTTACATCCTCGTCGTTTTGGTGGAGATGACGCTCTACCATTCCTAAAGATACCTGGCCCGATAGATGGTCGCATCTGAACAAATTAGTCTCTCAAATTTAAGAAGATTGCCACATCGTTTACTTACTGTAAGACGATCTTGACCTATCTTCTTCGAAGCAAAGTTTCCCATAAGCTCCTCACTTGCTTTTCTTGCAGCCTTCTTTTGATCTCCTTTCTTTTCGCGTCTAGCTCTCGTTGGTTGCTGGGTGATTTCTCTCTTTTCGGGTTTTCTCTTTGGCTCATAACGATCCTCTCGAGTTTTATGTCTCGCTCGCTTTTCAAAGGCTCTACGATCTGGCTTTGCTTCTGGCGCCTCGGAGATAACGGAACTCTTATTGCGCTGTAGCTCTCTTTTGTGACGTTTATGTGTATCTAATCTTTCTGTGGGGTAACTTGCAACATTCGAATCCTTTGGTTCATGGCTTCTTTCTTCCATGATAGGTCTCGTAGAAATATCGAGTAAAGAGCTGTCTATTGATGGTTTACGCTTGCGATTTTGCCTTGAATATTGCCCATTGAATTCCGCTGGTGCATCGGTTTGCCTATCCCGCGATTTTTGGTGAGAATCTAGAGAAGTGATTAGCTCTGACTCTCAAAGTTCGGTATTTGAATGAATTTGTCACCTCTTTTCAAGTCAGACTTTTTGGTTGCTTCAGATTGATCCTCATTCTGAGTCTGTTCAATCCATCTACGAACATAGTCATTATCACCAGATAATTCATTTTGGCTTCTATCAACAAGCGGATATCTCTTGATTGCATCATTAGGAGCACAAACTTGAGCACGTTCTCTAGAGGCTTTCTTTCTCTGATCATGATTTGAGTTCTCCAAATCATTATTTTCAGTTTGGTAATGGCGCTTACGAGAATGATAAGATTTCTCCATTTGAGGCAAGAAAGATGATTCATACGAATACCAAATGAAGAGATAAATGAGATTTCAAACCTATTTTGATGTTTGGAATGAATGATGATTGATTGTGAATTGATGCAATGTAATGCAATGATTCAGAAGATGTTGTAAATGGGAACTTTCCCACTACAAACACTTAAAGTACCGATATTCAAATATGGAAGGCACGAACGTGTCAATCTATGAAGAAAATATCAGGTGACAACAAAAGTGAAATCATGATATTGTAGCTAAAGAAAAATTATTACTTTGGAATACCTTTCAATTTTTGACATGATATCAATACAGTTATACCTAGATCTAAAGTTATAGTCATGTAAACAGACTGCTCAATGCTCTCAGACAATACTCATTAGAGTACATAGAAGACAATATTCTTGACCATTGATTCGTTTGCAAAACGATACTAACAAAATCCTTCAAACTTTTATAAGTCTAAACAGAAGCCAGTCTACTCCTCAACCCAGCCAAGTAGAGTGACATCCCTCGCACCTAGAGCCTCAAAGCTCAAGTATATCAACAGTGAAAAGGACCAGAGTCAGAGAAGCGGTGTAGGTACACACGTAAAGCCCACACACCAGCCATATATGTTTGCCATAGATATCTCTATGTACGTACCTATTCCATCTCGATGATCAATCGATCAAACAAGTATACAAACACGCATTCACAGAACTCGAGCAAACTCCAATTAATTCTCAATCGAGTTCGATTCAAATCATCTGATTGAGAAGAAATGCGAGTGATGCCGTGCAACATGCATTGAACCAAAATATCAAGAAAAATCCATGTTACACAAGACCGGGTAGATGGAAATGATATCCGGTACACCCATCCGTAAGGCTCGAATTTAGATTGCTTGATGTCGGCTTGTGCAAACAGAGGGAATTATATCAATGGCTGGCATTACTTGGGCTTGGGGTGATTGCCGCAGAACATGAGCTTCAGAACTTACATAAATATACTCCTAGGGCCTTGGAGGATATGTTAAGGCATGTTGCTATCCGTTTGAATGGATCTAGACCATTTTATATCATATTTTCATCCTCCACCGGAAGTAAACTTACATAGACCCAACGAATGAAAGATTGTAGTATGGATATTTGCAGTGCACGTGTGCTAGAAACGAATGCATGTAGTTATTAGTTAGATGTGGAGTAGGTTGGGGTGCTAGACCTTTGATGCATGCATTACTTGCCGGATAATATCCATGTTGCCATCCCACCCAATTTATATTGATATGAAATTCCAATTAGTTAGCATGCCCAAGTGTTTGGAAGGACGAAGAGATAGTCTGAGGTTTGAAGTAAGAAATCCTTATCAAAATCATATATGAAGAGCCATAGGATGAACAATGCATCTTCTGGTGAGTAAAAAATATGTGATTACTCATCAACTCCCCAGCTCCATATTCGGAGCTTTCAACTTTAATTTTCTCCACTGGGGTCGATCTATACTAACTTAGTGGGGTAGTATAATAAATCTCCGCACCTTCTGGTACGACCTTGGGAAACCTGAAAAGGTTGATAGCAGAGGATGGAAGGGAGAAGTGAAGGTTTTATTTGCAAGTTTTGACGTCCGAGGAGCTAGTTGGAATGATTGAAAGCTAAGATAGTTTTGACACCGGTGTGGATATTTTCCTTCCAAAGTTGGTCTCAAACAGTTAGTAGCAAGCTAAAGACCTCGGGATCATGGCACCAAATTAGTGCGATACCCCGTGCCGCTCCGTCTACCAGCCTGGAACTTAACATTAAAGCATTTGGATAGACTTGTCTCTTCCCGAAGTCCGTTGATAGACGTATACCGAAGGTAGCAAGGGAAGATAGACAGATTTCTTTCTTCCAAAGATTCCAAGCATGTTACACAACATCAAAAGCATGAAAACCCCACGGCATTTGACTGATCCTGATTCCAGAGAAAAATGAAAAGATCTACTCAATGAATATATACCCGAATATCGGCCTTTTTACCTGCCGAATGTTACACGGAATTAATTCTCCTCGATTTGGTGGACGGATTGAATCCAGAGTAGAAGGAATCTCTTGATTGGACAAATCGAATTAAATAATATAACTTTTATGATCCTATTGGTTAATAATTTGTTGAAATAAATCTTGGTTATTGTTGGAAGGCAAGGAAGTTTCAGTAAGCAAGCAACCAGAAGAAAAGCTTAGAAACCTCACAAGGTTGAAAGATAATTACCCAAAAGGTGGATAAAGAAAGTAGAGCTAATCTACTTCGAGTAAATACCATTTAAAATCTTCCCCCTGCCTAACTTCTTTTTTAACGCTAATAGTATCATGTGAATTTTTGGGAGGGGCAGCTTGCAGTTGCAGTCTTTGAGATTCCCCCGCTTTGCGCTTAAGGAACTTCCCTCCGTTTATTACTCTCTACTAACCTTCCTCCATCTTACATCTCTTTTCCTCTACAACTTTCAACCTCAAATCATTTCAAATCATTCCCTTCCCTTCTATTCTTCTTTCTTTTGCGAAATTTATAACTTCGTGAATACCTTCAAGTATCAACAGAAAAACAATAATCTATCGCGTTCGCACTGTCATTTCAGTCAGTCGTCCAGACAGATAATTGAAATCAATTTCGCAATCTATCTCAACAATCAGAAAACTGAACATATCAACAAATAACAATACAAATCAATACAACACAACACAATACAATCAATTTCGAGACACAGTTTCGATATCTAATTCAAGATCTATCAACAACCTCACCAACACACTCTCTCTTAATCCTTTTCTCAAGAAGTTCGTCCGATTCTCCTGCTGCTACTGTTTCATGCGCCAACTTAACTGTTGCTCATGAATTGATTCCAAAAATGATTCAAGTTTAATCTATATGTCTATCAATTTATCACCTTTCCATTCCTCATATCCGCTCAGCGGAAGTCATGTTTTGCCTCGATGTATCTTTCTTTGTGTGAATTCGTCCGTTTCTAGTATGCACAATTACCGCCTATAATGGCGCGATTCTATTTTGTGTGAATGCGCGCGGAGATTGAGACTTTCAGCCAGGTTTTCGAGAATCATCTATTCAATCATGTCTAAACTCTTCATTGGGTAAGCTGGAAACAAAAACAATCCTATCTAATTCTTTACCATTTGTCAATTAACTAACTTCTCACTTTCTTTATATAGCGGCCTTGCATGGCACACTGATGAGAACGCTCTCCGAGAGAAATTCTCCGAGTTTGGTACCGTTGAAGAAGCCGTATGTTTATAATAATTTCGTTCCTTCTACGATAAACTCGACTTCAAGATAATGAGCTGATATATCTATTCAAGGTTGTTGTCAAGGATCGTGACACTGGTCGCAGCCGCGGTTTTGGCTTTGTTCGTTATGGCCAAGGTCCAAACCCTGGTTCTACTCCAGAGGAGGATGCAGACAAGGCTATTCAAACTATGAATTCTGTCGAGTAGGTTGTCACAATCTACATACTTGAATATAATGTTAAGATTGATATAGATTCGATGGTCGCACTATTCGTGTTGATAAGGCTTCAGAGCGCCCAAACGGTGGTGGCGGCGGAGGTGGATATAGTGGTGGTCGAGGTGGTGGAGGTTACGGAGGACGTGGAGGTGGATATGGCGGAGGATATGGAGGAGGAGGTGGTGGGCGTGGGTATGACAACAACTCAGGTTATGGTGGCGGTGGCGGTGGTGGATACAATGGAGGTAAGCTTGTTATTTTGATTCTTTATCGTATGAACATACACTGACAAGTATACAACAGGTGGTGGTAACTACTCAGGTGGTAAGACTTTCTAACTGATAACCATGTCAATATAAACGTGTTATGAATAGTGGCTAACGAAGGAGTTGATACAGGCGGATACCAAGGAGGAGGTGGTGGTAAGTGAAACATTGATTCTTGATACCAACTTCATTTGCTAACTAGTGAAATAGGCTACTCTAGTGGCGGCGGATACTCCGGTGGAGGAGGTTACAACGATCGTCACTCCGGTGGCGGCGGAAATGCTGGATCATGGGGTGGTCAGTAAAAAGGCAAATTTGTTCCGTTGGATGGTGTGATTTATTTTTCTTTCTCCCCAAACTTCACAACTTGTGAAGACAAGAAAAAGTTAGCCTGGGTATTTTCAGCAAAAGGTTTATTGTGTGGTATGACTTATGGGTTATCATTCTCTCATGATGATGACGATTCAAAAGTCAAGCTTCGTGGTTTCTGAACGTCGTTTTTTACCTTGGGCGAACTCAACGCTTGCATGGAGTATGGGGATGTGAGATGGGAAAGGGAAATGGGGAACTAGGAGAAAAAGGGGAGGGATCGCTTCTTACCTTCTCTGTTGTTTTCTTCCTTCTCCTTCTCGGTTTACTTTACTTTACATGATTTTTTTCATACTCTCTATCTCTCGATGATACGAATTTCCACGAATGGAACGGAATGGACACAGCAGTGTGTATCTTTTTTTCTCATCATCTTCTCTAGTTTGGTCTGGTTGCACACACCCCTCAAAATTGTCTTATCTTGACTTCTATGAGTGGAGATTTTTCTTTTGATGAATGAATGACAGAATGAATGGAGAAATTGAATTGCGATTGTCTTTTAAATTGGAAATCTGCTGGTGTGATGTGATGTGATATGATATGAATGACTTCATCTGATGTATAGATAGATGCCAGTATATATATCTGTATATATATCTGTATCTGTATCTGAATGATATGTGATCTTACTCTTCTCTTCTCTTCTCTGCATTTCTCTTCTCTCATCTTCTCTATCACCTCTATCACATCTATGATCTCTCTCTCTCCCCCTTTCTAACATATCTTGCACAATAATGCAACACAATATAATGCACTCTAACACTCACTCATTCATTCACTCACTCACTCACTCATTCATTCATTTCTCAATCTCCTCCTGAACATCCACATTCACCACATCCGCTACCCCTTTACACACACCATCTTGAACCTCTTTCTCCTGTGCTTGCAGCTCGTTTTGATTCTATTTTTGCTCTTGCTCTTGATTCCGCTTCCGCTTCCGCTTCCCCTGTTCCCGGACCTCAATCTCTCGTACTCGGTTCGCTAGATCTTGGATGTGGGGGTCTGGGTTGTGGTTGTGGTTGTGATTGTGATTGTGATTTTCTTGTTGATTTGAGGAGGTGGAGGTGGTGGGGTACAGTTCTTGTACTATTTCATGTGTTGATTAGAGTGTGTTTGTTATCTCATCATCTTTTTGTAGTTTTGATTTATTCTCATTCTGTCATTCCGTCATTCCCGTTTATCTTCCGTTTTTCCTCGCAGGAGATAACTATCAAAAGAGGATTTTGAAAATAAAAGACAAGGGAGGGAAAGATCGCAAATAACAAAATGTGGAAAATAGAAATAAGACCCAAAAGGGGGAGATGGGAGAGGGAATAAACATACGCGCCCGTTCCAACTCAAACAAATACTCCCGATTCTCCCCACTAGGCCCACAACTCTTATATATATCCTGCGCCAACGTATCTGGATCCTGTGGGCCTAGGAACTGCGGGTTGTCGGTTGTGCCTATGTAGAGGAGTGTTTTTATTGTTTTAGGGGAATTGGGATCGGTTGGATTGATAGGGTTGGTAGGCGCGGCTGGGTTGGCGAAGGAGGTACGGGCGGTGGAGGGATAGAAAGTAGCATAATCAATACTATACCCGTTTATCTCCCGGATATCGAGATAGGAGCGGACGGATTCGATGTGGGAGGCGGGGATGCGGTAGGCTGTTCCGTGGACTTTGGGGAGGTCATCGTCGGAGTTGGATGGTTGAGTGAGAGGACTGCCGGAGGAGAGGTCGCTCGAGGATGAGGAGGGCGTGCTGGTGTGCGGGTGGAGATCGCGGAGTCTGAGCCAGTGTGTGTAGGGGATTAGGGTTACGACGCGGCCGGGGGAGAGGGGGGTTCCGCGGTGGTCTTCACTATTTCGAGATGAGAATAGAATTAGATATTGGATTTGCGGGGGTTGGGAGATTCTTGGTGTTGTGGAGTAGGGAGCGGATCGTATATATTGGGTTTCTCTTACCTAGCCTAGATACATGCATTTAATATGTAAGTCAATGATTATTCTACTTCAAAATTTATATAGGGACATTCATGTCCATATCTAACCAAGGACTAAATTTATGTATCTCTCACATACCTGCCAAAATCTGCGAACATATCCTGTTACATAGCCCGGTATACGTTTATCTAATTATGTGCAATGTATGTTTAGATTCTCATTCTTGTACATCTTCTCCTTCTTCTTTACATTCCGGCTTTATTCGGTATATATGTGAGATGGTAGCACCAAGGCAGAGAAGGTAGGACAGGGCAACGGTATGTAGATATGTGTATACAAGAGGTAGATTGCCAATGTAGATTCGAGGTAAAGTAAACATGCAAAGTTACAAACCAAAATGTGGTGGAGGTTTCCATATTAAACTTCTGTGATTTAGTTGTTAGTTAAAGTTATTAATCTAGATATAGAATTGGGATCAAATAAGTGGTGTAATAGAATGTAAGATAATATTGACTTTCATACCCATATCCAAATATCCAGAATTCATCTTCTGAGTTACTGGAGGTTATATCTCCCATGATTTGTATGAGTGGTTGTTGAATTGAGAGATTGAGTTGATTAGTTGTAGTGTAGTTGTAGTTTCATGTATTGCATACAATGTAGCAAGGTAGAAATGTAGAAATGTAGAATTGTAGAATTGTAGAATATACAAATGAGGGGTCCTCGGTTTGATAATCAATTATGAGTTACGGGCCGGTACATGTAGTGCTGAAGGGAAGTGGGATATTGCATAGCATTATGAAATTCCACTTTTAGAACTAATGAAGACGAGACAAACAATGAAATATATGGCGTACCACATATTTATATAGTATTTACATAGTATTTACATCTAAAAGTAAACAAAAAAGATTTATAAAGTCTTACAAGTACGAGATCAATGACAACAAGTGTACCAGTGTACAAGTATACAAGTGTACAAGTGTACAAAGTTCAAACTCTCTATGGCTGTAACAATCTATTGTTTGCCTTATGCCTCTTCTTTTTGTTTACAAAAAGAGAGGTTTTCATGGATTGCAATCCTACTACAGAGCTGGGTTCCCCCAATTATATGTCATAAACTCATAAACTCAAGGGACTCAAGGAACTCAAGGGTTTTGAATGGCTAGGACGGACAGACGGCTTTGATCATTGATGTGATATCATACTGGGCTGAGCCTACGCACGGCGCGCGCGAAGTAAGGTTATGGTTATGATTATGGTTATGGTTATGGAACCTCAGCCTCATCGTATCTATCATGGATGTATGTCATGAGTATATGTCATGAGTATATATATATATGTATATATACTGTATATATATGTATATAAATTGAACAAGTATTTTATTTTCAATTATTTTTCTTCTTCTTTTTCTTCATACAAGGCTACACTCCTTTTCACTTATTACTTCCCTCTCCTCTTTTTTTTTATCAAAAGTATCAAAAAGGAGTTTAGAAAATTAATCTTATAAAACGAAGATAATCTCAATATATCAGATCAATACGAGTAATTAAGAAAATATCCACTTGATAACTTTAGAGTCGCAAGTGATTATTCATTCTTTTTGACACGGGCCCTTATTCCCTTATTCCCTCCATCACCAGTTCAAAATCATTTGAATCCAACTTGCGCAAACCAAATCTCACATATAATATTTATTATTATTATTCGTCTTCAACAACCAAAGAAACATTCGATTCGAGAAAATATCCAACGTGAGATAATTCACACATAGTCAACCAAGTCCTATCGAAATTCAGCTACAATAGAATAAATTAAAATCAGGAAAAGATGGCTTATCACAGATCATATAATCCTGATGCGCTACCTGCGTAAGTTATTCATTCTTTTACTTAAAATCTATCCCTTTGCGCGCCAATGAATAATAGGCTAATATAAAATAAACATACAGATTCGCAGAGCCAGAGAGAGTACGAATCTCCATCCAATCCAATACAAATTAACAAAACTAATCAGCGCGCACCTTATAGAAACACAAATCCCCAACATCGGCAACATCAACCCAAGCATTCTCTATCCCACCACCACACTCACACAGCCCAGCCCAACAAGCAATGCATTCAGGATACGACAACCGACCACCTCCAAACGGTTCAGATCCTCGTCGTCCATCTCCTCGCCCCCAACCGTCAGGAAATTATAACTATGGTGCTTCTCCCCCACCAGTTCAATATGGAAATCGTCCTCCTTCGGGCCAAATTCATGGTAGACATCCTTCGTCACCAGCTGCACCTCCAGGTGCTGATCCACAACTTTGGCCTCTATTTAAGGCTGTTGATAAAGATGGTAAGTTTACTTTCCCCCGCCCACATCTCCCTCCTTCTCTCGTCACATATAACGCAACATTAACTGACATATCTCCCCCCCCCTCACAGGAAGCGGCCAACTAACCGAAAAAGAGCTCCGCGCCGCTCTCGTAAATGGCGACTGGACAGCCTTCGACCCGCAAACCGTAAAAATGATGATCCGCATGTTCGACATCGACCGCTCTGGTACAATCGGCTTCCAAGAATTCTGCAACCTCTGGGGCTTTCTTGCCGCCTGGCGCAGCCTCTTCGATCGTTTCGATATCGATAGGAGTGGGAATATTAGTTTGGATGAATATACGAATGCGTTGGTGGCGTTTGGGTATAGATTGTCTCCGGGGTTTGTGGAGATTCTTTTTAGGACGTATGATAAGAGGGGGGAGGGGAATATTAGTTTTGATCTTTTTGTGCAGAGTTGTATTAGTTTGAAGAGGATGACTGATGTGTAAGTTTTTTTTTTTCGTTTTTTCTCTTTTTCTGTTCACTTTCTTCCCTCTACTTCTCGCTTTTCTCTGCTTTTCTATGGGAAAGAACAGAAGGTTTTGAGGCAGTTTCTACATCCCACAAACGCAATCTCCAACCCCCCTCTCCTTTTCCCCCCAAAATCCCCTCCAAATCCAACCCATCAAATCCAACACACCCCGCTAAAACTCACCCCACAGATTCAAGCGCTACGACGACGACCGCGATGGTTACATAACTCTCTCTTTGTACGTTACACATTTCCATCATTTTTCTCTACCCCCCCCCCCCCCCTTTTTTTTTTAGAACATGTAGACTAATATACGTATAGCGAGGATTTCCTTACTGAAATTATTCGTCAGAAATAGGGGTGGGGTGGTCAAGGGAGTAAATGTTTTGGTGGGAGATTTAAGGATGAGTTGGGATATGTGGGGATGGTAGAGAGTGGAAGGTGTTGTATTCTTCATTTGGTTTATTTGGTTGTTTGGGTAGATGGATGTGCATGACATGACATGGCATGGTATTGTGATGGGCGGAGCAGGAAAGGAAAGGAAAGGAAAGGAAAGGAAGGGATATGAAAGGGATTGGTTCAGTATAGAGACTCTGAAATTCAGAGAGAGAACCATATAACAACATGAAACCTCCTTGCATAACAAAGCATAGTATAGTATAGCATAGTATAGTAAAATAAGATACCCGAAATTTTTTCACCATTTACCGCATCCATTCATTCCATTGTATTTCATATTCATGTGCATGTTTGTATTCATATTCATATTTTCTGCATAGACGAATTCCATATCTATATATACTAGTATGTATGTATTATGATTTGTCTTTGATCCTGTCTATCTATTTACCTACCTACCTACCCCGTTTCATATATACTATATATACATACAAGAGAGGGTAGTGCGGAATATCTATGATAATGACATATGTGATATTGAGACAAATCTCATTTTCAATCTCGAGCATCTCTCTGGTTGGATCTTGCTTCAATCTAACTCAACCCAACCAATCTCAATCCAGGGCAGTTAGTCACTTAACTTAATTCCATGGCCAACCAGCCCAGCCTAACTCAAGCGTGTGTCCAATCAATCATAAATCAAACCCAAGGATTAAAATGCCCTTCCCGGTCTCCTAACAACAGCTCTCTTAACAGCCCCCTGACTCTTAACCTTACTCTTCTTATCACCCACTGCCCCCTCCACCTTCCCACCCACACCGACAACTTTCCCCTTCCTCCCCATCCCCTTCTCTTTTTCCTCCTCCCTCCTCACCCTCTCCTCTTCCCTCTCCCTATCCACCCTCATCCCCTCCTCAATCTCCATCCTCCTATTAAACTCCGTCTCCACCACCCTCTTCTCGCGCCCACTATACCCCTTCTCCTTCACGCTAAAAAACACCCCCCCGAGTTCCGCCAGCCAATGCGGATCCACCGCCGTCACCGTACTCATGTATTCCTTACTCGTAAGAATCAGCTCGTGATAAACCACATAATCGGGCAGATACCCAAGTCCATAAAGTGCAGACGTGGGATGTAATTGCACGGTTACGGAGGTGCGGAGGTTAACGTATTCGCCGACCCCCTTAACCTTAGCCGCTTGATGGTAGTACCCGCTGCAGATACACTTGCGGATAACATCCCAATCCGTGCCGCAACTTTTCATCTCCATGCGTTGCAATTTCATTATATCGCCCAATTGATCTCTGATTTCCTTTGCGCGCCTCAGCGATTTAGGATGCAGAAAGTGCCGCGTACACCACGCGTCAGAATGCCCGTTGAATTTCCACTGCGAGTATACGTGCAGATAAGTCAAGTGATCGGATTCGGGGACGAAGAATTTCTCGCGCGCGGCGTCGGATTCTTCTTGGCGTTCTTTGGGGCGGTAGAATACGCTGGGCACAGAGAGCATGGAGACTATTGTAAGCATTTCCTCGCTGCAGCCGTATTCTTCGGATGTGATAAGGAGTTTTGCGAGGGAGGGGTCCATGGGGAATGCGGTCATTTTTTTGCCGATGCTGGTTAATTCTCCTATGTTATCGAGGGCGCCGAGGGCCCAGAGGTCGAAGAGGGAGGTTGTTATTGTGTCTTGGGGTGGGGGGTCCATGAAATCGAAATCGAGGAGGTCTTTTACTCCTAGGGATTTTAAGAGGAGAACGGTGTTGCTGAGGTTTGTGCGTTGAATCTCGGGGATCGTTTGGATGTAGAGTTCATCTTTAAATGCGGCCTCGGTGAAAAGATGGAAGGCTTTACCTGGACCTGTACGCCCAGCACGACCGGCACGCTGGGATGCATTTGCTTGTGAGATTGGGGTGATTTGTAAAGTATCCATACCCATTCGTGGATTATATACTTTTAATTTCGAGTATCCGGCATCCACAACGTACATAATACCATCGACAGTCAAACTAGTCTCAGCAATATTTGTAGCCACAATGACTTTTCTAACACCCGGAGCTGCTCTATCAAAGATCTTTGCTTGTAAATCGGCGGGCATTTGACTGTAAATGGGTAGAATGCTAAGTTTTGGTGGATCATTTAGAGCATTAAGACGTTCTTGAATAAGCTCACAAGTACATTCGATGTCTTCTTGACCTGTCATGAACACTAAAATATCACCTGCACCCATAGATACATGGATAGCCAATACTTGTTGAACAGCTTGATCCACATAATCCTCGACGGGTGATCGATGATACATAATATCAACCGGAAACGTACGTCCTGGGATGAAAAATTCAGGTGCACCACCATAGAAATCAGAGAAGCGTTTAGAGTTCATCGTTGCAGATGTCACTATGAGCTTAAGATCTCGTCGACGTGCAAGTACCTTTTTGAAAAGGCCCATCAGAACGTCTGTATTAAGAGCACGCTCGTGAGCTTCGTCCATAATAACACACGAATAACGGTCTAAGTCTGGTTCGTTAAGTGATTCTCTCAATAAAACACCATCAGTCATATACTTTATAACTGTTTCCTTGCTCGTACAATCCTCAAATCGAATAGCATAACCGACGGTATCACCCAATCGGCATTCCATTTCTTCACTGACACGTTTCGCCACGGACATAGCTGCTACTCTTCGAGGCTGCGTGCATCCTATCAGACCCATCTTACCATAACCATCTTCGTAAAGAAATTGCGTAAGTTGAGTTGTTTTTCCAGATCCAGTTTCACCCACAACAATAACGACCTGATTATCTCGAATAACTCTTAGAAGATCCTCTCGAACAGCGAATGCGGGAAGAAACTCTCGTTGTTCCTTCAACGATTTACTCTGACTGAAATCACTGGCACCTTCACTCTTCTTCATATGTTGTCCAAATTTGCTACTTCCCTGATGTTCCTCCTCACCTATCATTGGCGCTGCACTATCACCCTCATCTTCCTTCACACCCATAAGATTCCCAAGCGCAGTACCAGCCATATTAGTTGCTTCTTGAGCTTGCTTCTGTCTTTCTTTCTGTTGTCTTCTCTCCTTCACCACTTTACTTCCCTTCCGACTAAATACCGCCATATCACTCTGATGATCGCGAACTGCTGGCACCGGCTCCAATTGTTTAGAAAAAACAGTCCTTCCATCCAAAAACGGAGGTTTCAAATCGTGAACAAGTAAATGAACCCTAGTCGCCTCCTCATCATCTTCAAAATCATCGCCAAAATCTCTTCGTTGTGCCACACCAGACGTAAGCATCCGATTAGTTTCCCAAGCATCAACATCCTTCTGTTTCTGCGTCGCTCTCGCACTCATCCGTTTCCCCGTTTTCTTCTCCACAAGCGCTGCTTCGCGTTGTTGTTCCGCCCACGAATTGTCGTATGACCCGAATGGATTGTGTGAGTCGTCGCCAAATGTATGGCCCATCTCATCTCCAGCATACCAGTCTCTATCCAAGGCATTCGAATCCTCTTCATCGACAAATGGTTCCGGTCCATCGAATTCTTTCTGCTTGGGTGTAGATCGCGCGGAGGGCGTATATCGTGGTGTTGCAGAGCCATTGCTTGCTCTGCTTTGAAATCGAGGTGTCTGTCCTCCAGCATTGCTACGAGCGGTGGATGGTCGCGCAGGTACTGCGAATCGATCGTCTGATTTCAGAGGATTGAAGTCCAACTTTCGTCGTTTAGGACTTGCTTCTCCATCCTCTCTAGCCATGTTTTGTATTGGTAAATGATATGTTGTTTTTTGTTCACATCTCTTCGAAAATGTTCCTAGGGGTCGAAGATCCGGGCAATCAATCAAAGCCACTAGCGGTATCAGCGGCCGCCACCACCGATTAGATAAAAAAAAGTTCAGTAAATTAATTTTTATGTGCAAGCTCTAGTTAATTTTTGAAGATATTTTCGAACAATTGACATAATTTCGAGTCAAAATGTCTATGATTACGGCGACAGCTTGGGTCCCTCGAGGATTCGCGGCTCCTTTCCCAACTAAATATAACTTTGACGAGGAGGAATTTCAAAGAATTGCGGATCTTGCAAAATTACAATTGGATGATGCTAATGAAGATTTGGAGGATGCGCGCAGAATAGAGGATGATGGCGCGGAACCAGATGCGATGGTGGAAGATGATGAGGGTTCAGATGATGAGACTGCATCCAAAACAGTGAAATCAAAAGCGTTAGTTCATGTTGACATATTGTTTTATTCCCGCTAACTTTTATGTAGTGAGGAAGACGATGATTTAAAAGAGTACGATTTGGAGCATTATGATGATGACGTTGAAAATGATAAGGAAGGAGAAGGAATGGCAATGTTTGGCAATGTCAAATCATTAGCATATCACGAATCGAACGAAGAGGATCCATATATTACGATGAAGGGAGGTGAAGATGAGGATGAGGATAGGGAGGAACTTCAAATATTGGCTACGGATAATATGCTTCTGGCTGCTAAGATAGAAGATGAAGTCGCACATCTGGAAGTCTACGTTTACGAAGATGAGGCTGATAATCTTTACGTACATCACGATATTATGTTACCGGCGATACCCTTATGTGTGGAATGGCTCGACTTACCCGTTGGAAAATCAACAGTAGAGAAGGATTCTAGGGCAAATTTCGTGGCAGTTGGAACCTTTGATCCGGATATCGAGATTTGGGATTTAGATACTGTGGATTGCATGTATCCAAATGCAATTTTGGGTGAAGCAGGACAGGGAAAGAATGGAGATGGGGAATTGAAGAAGAAAAAGAAAAAGAAGAAGTCAAAGAAGGCAAATGATCAATACCATGTTGATGCAGTACTATCACTCGCTGCCAACAGACATCACCGAAACCTCCTAGCCTCGTCATCAGCAGACAAGACGGTCAAACTATGGGATCTACACACCACCACCTGCGCAAAATCCTACACACATCATACAGACAAAGTATGCTCATTAGCATGGCACCCTAGAGAATCCACCGTCCTCCTAAGCGGTAGTTACGACAGAACAGTAGTAGCAGCGGACATGCGGGCACCCGACACCAAAGCCCCCCGCTGGGGCGTCGAAAGCGACGTCGAAAACGTCCGCTGGGACCCCCACGACCCAAACTACTTCTACGTGTCCACCGAAAGCGGAGTCATCCATTTCCACGACGTGAGAAAAGCCCCCTCAAACCCCGCTTCCACCAAACCGGTCTGGATGCTCCAAGCACATGATGAATCCGTCTCATCGTTCGATATTAATCCTACGATTCCTGGATTCCTGGCTACCGGATCTGGAGATAAACAGGTTAAGCTGTGGAATATTCAACCGACTGGACCTACCATGGTTGTATCGAGAGATTTGGACGTGGGGAAGGTATTCTCGACTACTTTTGCGCCGGATGAACAGGTTAGTTTTAGATTGGCTGTGGCGGGTAGTAGGGGTGTGGTGCAGGTGTGGGATTGCAGTACGAATCCTGGTGTGCGACGGGCATTTGCAGATCGTGTTGCTCCTGTTGAGGGGGAAATCAAGGAGAGATTGGTGGGTGTACAGAATGATAGTGAGCCTGAAGATGATGAGGAGGATGAGGAGGAAGAGGAAGATAGTGGGGAAGTTGAATCGATGGATGAGGATGATTAATTGATCGGATGATTGATGGAAGGAAATCAGGATAGATTTTCAAGATATAAAAAGAAATAAAATATGATTTGAAACATGGTTTGTGGCAGGTTCATATTGAGTATCATATATGAATAAAAACCCATCCTATCTTAGATCATCTCATCCATCCTGAACCTGAACCATCTCACATATCGTTCAACTCAACTTCTCGCTTTCGCCTTCTCAATTGACGTAATGAAATAAAATGAAATAAAATGAATCAAAATAAAATAGATCCAAGATCACTAAATCCGACAGCGGCAGTCTACTTCACTATATACTATACCGTATTAAAATAGATAGATGCAAACCAAACCATACCAAACCATCCACGACCGGCTTAGAAATCCTCTATCCATGAACATCAAATATATATATATAAAGCACCACCAGAAGCAATGAATGCGCATTTCCACATAATATATCTATATATCTATATCTATATATCTATACATCTATGAAATGATCCAGGCGGGGATTGATGATTTCACTCATAGCATATGCATATGATCCCGATTAATTAATCAATCAATCTGAAGATTAATATAATATTAAGTAAATATATAAATACCATCTCGAAACGAATGAATGAACGAACGAACCAAACAAGCAAGCAACCCTAGAAAAAAAAAGCAAATGAATGACACCCCTTGTCTCCCTTGTCTGTCTCCCTTGTCTCCTGTGGTGTGGTGTGGTGTGGTGAGTTCATGCGTTTGGAATTAGAATTATTAGATATTGATGGGTGGAATGACGATGGTGTGTTTATTAATTTGGGATGCAGTGCGTCGTGGCGGATTGATGATGGGGGGGGGGGGTGGACTATGTGTACATGGAGATGGTGATGGGGAAACTGCCTGCGTCTGTCTGTCTATCATGTTTTCACGCGAGATCCTAAAGCTAAGCTTACAGACAGAGTCGGAGGAGGCAAGGTCGGAGGAAGTAAGTAAAGCACGGGTACGGAAGTACCTGTACCGGTACCGGTAATATCATCTATCATCTATCATCTATCATCTATCATCTAGTATCTAGTATCTATCTACCTATCCATCACACGTCGTACGAATCGTACAGTCATCCTCTAAACGGAACAGAAATGAAAATGGAAATGGAACCAGAAATCGCCATCGCGATCGTAGCGGCCATCGATATAGAATATAGAATAGACTATAAATCTAGTTCTAAAAAAATCTCCTCTACTATACCTCAATAGTTCGTTAATCGTCAATCGTTAATCGTTAATCGTATACGGGTACTCCGTACCTGCGTATGTAAATCAATCACTAGGACCCTACCGGGTAATGAATATGAATATGAATATGAATATGAATAGACTTTGGGCCGTTGGAATGTTAGTTAGTTGGTTGGTTAGTTAATTGGTATTAGTATACGTATAGTTAGTTAAGCACAGTTAGAAATACAGGAAAGTTAGAAATACAAATGCGTTGATCACTAATAATGGTTAACTTAAGATTTATATAGATGTTTATCGTAGATGAGATGGGATGGGATGCGAATGTAAGATTATATGATGAAGTTTAGAGAATATTAAAGAATATTAAATGAATGCATGAATTGATGATTAATAGATAAATCAAATGAATATCAAGCTAGATAAATAAATACATAGGATGAACTATTATCCAGCATTATCACGACCAGCCCAGACCTCAATATCATACCGTACTATAACTGAGTGAGTGAGTGAGTGAGTAAATAATAAGTAAGTCTGTAACGAACCCCACACTTGGCGTTAACATAATCAATCATCCATAATAAATCCACTGGGAATAAATCCAATAATCGACAAATTTTAAATTTTAAAATACAATAAATGAATAAATAAATAAATAAATAAATAACATACATAACATACATAATATAATAAATAAAATAAATAACATATAAATCCCCCACCATCACATCAACAAGATATTTTACAAATACACACACAAAACCAATAATTGAAAGCGCCATAACCATATATTATTTTGGGAATCAATCGAGTAAATCTTTTGGACCAGGGGGAAACGGTACTTTTTATCGTATCATTCGCGCGTGTATGGGATTTATTTATTTATCGTATGTATGTATGTACGTACGTACGTATGGGATGGGATGGGATGGGATGGGATGGGATTATTTATCCCCAAGGCTTCTAATCCTATTGCTAGGTAGTAGGTAGGTAGGTAGGTGGTAGGTGGTAGTTCATACATTACCTACCTAGGTTGTGCGGGACCTCCGTAGTGTATGTAGTCAGATGTATGTAGTCAGATGTTCGATGTCATGTATGGGGTACTATTCATCCTATTGGATTTATTGATGTATAGTCTGTAGTCTGTAGTCTGTAAATGGAAATGGAAATCCAAATCGGTATATAGAAGTAACGTCTATTATCGAATTGATAGTGTGGTGATAAATACTATAGTAAATAATAATAATAAAAGTATATAATAAATAATAGTCGCCCCCCATCTAATACCCCATCCAAATCAACATCAACATCAACATCAACATCAACAGCGATACGATAAAGAGCCGTAAATTCACTATCAATCACATTGTATCACACACCCATCCATAACAGAACATCTATAATTTCCAATTTCCAATTTCCATCTGCCTACCTACTCCCGTACCGTTCATCCAATCATAACAATGCAATGCATGTTTCCATATTTTCAAAACCGAGACATCAAACATCATAATGTCTTTCATCTCAATACCATCACTGCGCACGTTCACCACCATCCAAACACCACCAGTTCTCCCATCAAGGAACCCCCCTACATGAAACAATGAAAATATTGAAACAATGAAGCAAGCATTGGAATTGGGATATCAGATGGACGAATCATATTGTTTGTTCTTGACTATGCTATCCCATCCCTGTTAGATCTTTTTCGTTTGATCCACAACTGTGACCGTGACGCTACTTGATTTTTGATAAAGGCGTTTAGTTTTTTTTTTTTTTCTTTTTGGTACAAAGAAAGAAAGAACTTGATGTTTTATTATATCTTGAAGTCTATTCAATTCTCGTTATTGTCCTAATACAAGGTTTATTATGCTAATATGTTAAAAGAATCCTACCTAGCATGTTTTTAAAATAATTTATTTATTTATTTATTTATATTTATTTATTTATTACTAGTAGGTAAAATCCATCGTTCTTCTTATCACGTAAATACTACTAGTAGTAGAGAAAAGACGGCGTGTGGGAGGGGTCCTTGTGAATTGATGATTTTGGAGCGGGTTGATTTCGTTGTTGATTGGTTGTGGGGGTGTTTAATTCTGATGTACTTGCAGTAGTGTGTGTGATGTACTAGTAAGTAGTGAGATCACAAGCAGGAACCGATATGGATGTATGGATGGATATATGGATATATGGATATATGGATGAACGTATGCATGGATGAATGTATGCATGCATGGATGATTCTGGATAAGGGGTAAGAAGATTTCCTCATTTTCTTATTTCCTCATTTACTATACTTAATTACTGCCAAATCTCTTTTTCGTTGTTTCTTTTCCTTACAGTAGGTACAGTATATAAGTAAGTATCTTTTCGAATGAATTCATATTGTAAATTTAAATAAATCTATTACACTAGGAGTAATAATATAATTAAATTAAAATTTCAAGGATATTTGAAAAACCTTGGGGGGAGAATTATTATTAATATCAACATCGGATTAATAGTTTTAGTATGAATTAGATAGTCATAAATATGGAGTTCAATGTAAATCTATACTCAATGTAAATCTATACTCAATCAACATAAGGTTATTATAATTATTGTAGTTATTGTAATTATTGTAATTATTGTAGTTATTATAGTTATAATCTTTATAGTTCCTTTTTTAAATCCCCTTTTTCAGATTTCTTTCTCCTTAGTGATATAAATATTCTTTATATATTGGCACGTGGTTGGTTATAGATCTATCTTAATGGACTTTTTTTTTTTCTCTTCTACTATTAACAAGGATTTCCCGCCTGAAGTTAAGTTTGACCTCCGCTTATGTTCTATTTGGCTGGTTATCCGGGTAGAGACCTCGTTCAAACTGTTTAAACTTCAAAGTAAGGTACAATCTTTACGCTTACTGAATTTAGTCTATTTTTTCTTTTTTTTTTTCTTTTTTTCTTTTTCCCTCTAGAGCTAAGCTAATAAACCCAATTCTACTTATTATTATCATTTTTATTTTTATTATTTTTTATTACTACCTCTTTGTTTCTTTCAACTCTCCTTCAACCCCAAATCTCAGACATAACAAACAATATCATTGAAATCATCGCAGGGTCGATAGATACCTTTTTGAATAAAAGAGATATATATTCATTCCTTCATATTTGATTTGCTTTTGCAATTGCATTACTTGAATACAGGTTGTTCCAAACATTCATTATATTGATATCGATACAGATATCGATACAATCAATACAATACATACAATCCCTTCCTTCGATAATTTATTACTCAAAATATCGAAATATCGAAATATCGTCAAACCCTCACTCATTCTTTGAATCGCATCACCTTTAAAGTGTTAAATTCTAAATTCACTTGTTTGGTATTACAACTCATTACAATTCATTATAGCAAAGATCGTACATATTTATCAACCATTACTCTTCAATTTTTACGAAATCAAAACATCAGAAAGTTTTAACCATCAGGAAAAGAGTCAAACTTTCAACGTCAACCGGTATTCGAACTCAGAACTGCGTCAGAATTATTAATCCTTCAAGTGAGCTGGTCATTTATAAGAAAAAGAGTTTCACAACTTCAAAAAGCTTCTCAATCTTCTTATAAAGTTAAAAAGGGAGCTATTATCCAACCAGAAAATCACCATAAGCTCAGCTGCAACTTACGTATGATCAACTGCCAAAATCCATCTCGACTAATCTTCTGCATCTTACAAATTATCCGTCGGGAGAGCAAGTCCGGAATATATTACTAGGGTCAACGAATCCACCCCACCAATCTTTCTTATCTTTTCTGGAAGAAGTAGTTACTCTTGTCCGGTCAGAGATTCCATTCGACAAAAATGTCTCTTACTCGTGCTTTCACGACATCTAAGAGGGTGAAGAAGCTCGGTGTATCAGCTCCCACACCTATTCCTGTTCAACCCCGTACAACTCCAAGGCTCGCTCCTGGTACAATCAAACGAGGACAGATATCATCACCAGTTGAGCTTTTATCTACTACGAATATGCTTTCATACAATGCTCCAGATATCTATCCAAAGAAAGATGGTCAAAGATCTTTTTCGAGTAGCACATCAACACATTCCGGAGAAGAGTCAGATAATTCCCATATGACAAATTCAACACCTCTTACTACACCGGACAACTCCTCAATCGAATCCGCATCGCCATTAACTCCAGAACCAAATCATTTATCATCATACTTTGGTCGACCATCAATGCAAAGTTCATATGGCGATGAGGCACCTAGTGTAGCGCCTGGAATTCCGAAAAGAGCACCATCTCATACCAAGAAGAACCATGAGATGTTATCCCGCAAACGTTCAGTAACCGCAACTTCTCCAAAGAGTCCTCCACCTAGTGCGACCGCCCGATCATCAATCATTATGTTCTCCGCCAACATCGAAGCAGCCGTCTCAGCAGACTCCCATCCATTCGGTAACGAACTTGCACAAGTAACGGAAATAGCGGAGGAATACGGTATCACCAAAGAAACTCTAGCAGAAGTCGATGAGGAAGAACAAGAGTTAATATCCAGAGGTTTACTTAAATTTAAAGCCGAGGATTACATGAGTGAAATCCATGGACTGTTTTTAAATGCCTTTTCGGATATCAAAATTAAACCTGCTATGGCACCAGTATGGATTTAAAATATAATTTCGGATATGGAATATGGGACAGGATCTCTTTCTATTCGGATTCTATTTTCTTTCATTCTATTCTGTTCTATGGTTGGTTGACTCGATGTCACCTACGAATACATTTACTCGTTTACTTAACTCTTCTGATGTACATATTTGCCTCACTCCCTTGTTCTTACCTTACCTCTTCGTCACTTGACGACCTTTCTTACGCTCTCTTGAAAATATTACTTTTTATTTTATTTTGATGAATGGATTTGGTTACATATAATCAATCTTTTTATTATTTGCTTATCTATTTGGATGGATGGATGGTTGTTATGGGGAAAAATTATCGGTTTGGTGGGGGGAGTTTTTGTTTTACATTGTATGGTCGGTCGGTCTGGTCTGGTCTGGTTTGGTCTGGTCTGGTCTGGCCTGGCCGAGCCTGGTTTGGGGATTGGACGGATGGATGGATGGATGGATGGATGGATTTTATTTATTGGATAGGTTGGATGGACAGGTAGATGAATGGGAGAGAGGGTTGATTTTGATCATATTAAAGATCGGTACATACCCTAGAAGTAATCTTCTCTTTTTGATTTCCTTGTCTTTCATTTGTATCGAGGGAATTTGAAGGGGGGAATGACTTTGCAAGGGATCAGGTCGAATGGATGATATCTATCTATCATACATACATACCTACATACATACCTACCATATACACTCTTTTAGCTAGCTATCTTATTTACAGAAATACATACTTTCCTTACTGTATACAATTATTGAGATTTGACATGTGCTCTTTTTCTATATCTAGATATCACTTCTATCGTATCATGTTATGTTATGTTATGTTCATTCATCCATTCATCCATCCATCTCTTTTCATCTATTTCGTCTATTTCATTTATTCCCTTTCTTTTATCTTGACATGTTTGTATATTCATATGTATGTATAATATAATATGATGTATATATATATATATAATTTATACAAAACATCTCCATGCAAAATCTCGCATTCTAGTCTTCCTCTTTCTCTTTCTCCTCCTCTTCTCTTCCTCTTCCTCTTGAAGTTATCAAGAATATAACGTGCCAGAGTCTTGAATACACTATCTAGTATCTATCTCCTTTTATATATACTTATTTATAATTAATTAATAGATGGGTGGGTATTTATTTAATTACTACTGGTAGGGAGGAACTTGAGGTTTATTGTTTATTTGTTTTGTTTTGTTTGGATTGGAGTGGATTGGATTGGATTGTTTGGTTTGAATTGTTTGATTTGGATTGTTTGTTGGTTTTGAGTGCATTTTGTTTGATTGTTTATATATATCGATTTTTATTAATTAATTATTTATTTACTCTACTACTCGAATATAGTCTACTTAGTTTCTCTTGCATGTTCAAGTTGTATGTCTAGCTAGATATATACATGTATACATACATGCATGCATCCGTAGATTTAAAACTCCTATTCTTTCTTATTTTTATCATTTCTTTCATTTCATTTCATTTCATTTCATTTCTCTCTCTTTTCTCTCTTTTTTTTCCTTTCCATATCATTATTCTCATATCCAGTCTTCTGTTTAACATGGATATACTGACACTGCATTCTACAGGCTTATTGTATATTGAGATGAATATGGATATGAATATGATATGAATATAGATATGATATAACATAACATAACAAACTAAAACATCCCAACTAAAATAAACACCAAAAAACGACATTTATCTCAGGCCATGGATATAGCTTATTATATATACTAATAGATGTTTAGATGTCTTATTACTCGTATGTCTTACTATATATACTAGGTAAGTAGTTGTTTCATTGTATGAGATGGGATGGAGATGGACTATAAGATTGGGATTGGAATTGTTGGTTTGAGAGTTGGCTTTGCATCTGGGAATTGGAATTGGAATTGGAATTGGAATTGGAATTGGAATTGGAATTGGGGTTTTGATTATATATGGACTCGGATGTTGAGATTGCGATGGGGATGGGGATGGGGATGTTGTTGTGGGGGTTTGGTTTGATTTAATATGTTATTATATTATCGGATGAGATGAGTTGAGATGAGATGAGATGAAACCAATTATAGCCAGCGCATACTGATAGATAGATAGAAACACATTAAGCTCGCTCAAAATTGATATTTTCCATAATTGGCGCAAGTATGGATATTTTCATATCGGGAAAATGAGAGTACGAGATTTATATTTTTATATATATATATATAAATATAAATATATAACTTGGGCGAAAAGATTTTTTTGTTTTTGCTTGGGTGCGTAAGGGAGCGGGTTGGCTAATTATTTATGCATTATGGATTATGGATTGTGGATTATGGATTGTGAACGGTGGGTAGGGGGATATCCCTAAGGGATGGAGAAGGAAATGTGAAGGATGGTTTGGATGGTGTTTGTGTTTAGGTGTTTGTGTTTGGGTGTCTTTGGGTTTCTACTTGCTTGCTTGCTTGCTTAGTTGCTTGCTTAGTTGCAGGTTTCTTGTTCGTATTTGTATTTGTATTTGTATTGAGGAGTTGGAAAAGAGGGGAAGAATGGAGAGAGAGGGAGTGAAAAATAGTTGATCGAGATATCGATTTGTCGTTTTGTTTTGGGGATAAATGAAAGATGATGAGGTTGATGAGATTTGAATGGATGTTCATATAGATGCTGATGTTTGGTGGATGGAATGAAGTGAAGTGGGGTGTAAATGGAGTAAGTACTCTGTTGAATCTTGATGCTTTTGTTGATATGATAAATCTTGAAAGTCAAGATGTATTCTGTATTTTAGAAGCTTGATAACTTTTATTTTATGTTTATCTGTTTTGTTTTTGTTTTGTTTTGTTTTCTTTGTATGATTATTTTGTTGAAGATATGTTATACTAGTGTTGTGAAATAACGGCTATATCAGTTTATACGTCATTTCAAATTATACCAGATCAATTCGCATCCTTAACTGCAGTGAGATTGAAATTGGATTTTTAAAAGGGAAGAGAGGGGGTGTCTCGGGTATATATGTACGAGTTCTTAGGCGGAGGGAGTGTTTGATCATTAAGGTTTGTTGATCGATTCATCATCATAAACTAGGGAAAGGAAGTCGAAGAGACGAAAGCGGAAGAAAGAGCCAGGAATGTTGCTCGAAGATGGATAGAGAGGTTCTGGGGAGCCGAGCACGGATTCAAGTCATTAACTGTAAATGAGAATGTCATTGAGCTATGTTGAACGACGTTGAAGGTCTTCAGGATCTTCGAAATTATAATTGATTAGATTCCTGTAGTGAAATGCTGTAGATGGATATGATTAAAAAAGATGTTATGACTGGATGGATGGAAATGATCTTCTTCATGTCGAGTCATGTTAGTTTTGAATGTCAGTTTAAGGTACGAATATTTGTATTTTGACCTAATTTATCTTGAGGAGTTATTCGAGATAAATGTATTTGGACCAATTCGCTTCGAACTTTTGTGCAAGATATAGACATTCAAACGCAAGTATTGTAAGATTATATATAATAGTATTATACATCTACTGAACAGACATCCACAACTTCGATGACTCGATAAAGCAAATGTATGTCTCTCACAAGATATTTCTAGAGATTCCATCCCACCCGAGTACTTGTATATGATTGCAAAGTATTGATAGGGGGAGCAAGGAGGTTTAGGGGTGTTATTTCCTGGTTTTTCGCACTCTCTGTTTTTCTACTCAACCAAGGATTTTGTTTTAGAAAAGACTCATTCGACAGTCTGGACATGACCCGAACATAAATGAGTTGAAAATTAATGGATATTTAATTTTCATTATAGTCGTTGAGGATCGAAGAGAAAGGATTACCAATGAGCTCAGCGGGGTTTCATCTGTAGTCTGTAGAGTTGTATGGAGAAACATCTATTTAAGATGTGGTATAGTACCTTCAGAGCTCAATGGCAATATTTCGATCTCAAGCGAGAGGTATTGTAGATATACTGGACTAATTATATGACATATTCATACATGAAGACTTTTATGATCCATCTGCATGATATGTACTAATTAGCGCAACTAACGTAACCAGTACATCTTCTTTATCAACCTAAGACCATACGTATGTATTATAAAGAAATTCATATGAATTACTTTGGGTACTTTGGTACTGGGATGAGTTAATGTGGTGACATTCTATTCTGTTGGCCCGGGAAGGATGTATATTATGCGGCATGTAGGGCTTCATCCGATATACACCCCAGCTGTTGAGAGTTTTTCTAACATGGTTTTGAAGTTTGTGTAAGTGTAAATCGAGCTGTTCGAATCTGGAATACCCGTTCAGTTAATAGTTAATCATGATATATATATTCTCATTTCAATATCTGTGTATCAAGTAGACATACATAAACATATTGATTTAAAATGATTTGAATGTTTCTGATTATTAGGATGCCCAACAACAATATGTGTATATTCGCAGCCTTGTGGTGCATGTGAAGTTCGAGACTTATCCTGCGAGAGGTTCTGATAAGCTATAAGGAACTTTTGTTTTATATGTTGATTGGCTAAGTGATCTCTGATTGTTGCACATGGAGGATAGTGTAGCTCAGAAGAAGATATGCAGCCTTATAGTGCTTGGGTAGATAGATAGGTAAGTTTGAGGCTTATCCTGCAAGGAATTTTGGCAAGATTCGAGGAACTTTTGTTTCATAAGTTGATTGGTTGGCCTCGTCGTTCATTAAGTATTTGTATATTGGATGATAGAATATTTAAGAACAAGGAGATCCGCTCTTGAATTCTCCCTCAGTCTCATCACACATTTCTAGAGAATCTCTAGAACAAGAAGATACATATTCTGATACGCCATATCTTCATTTCTCGATTGGTACTTGGTTTTACTACAGCGATACAACTCGTAATAAGTGATGAATAAAGCAAATCAGAAATCGTTCTCGATCGCCGATTTCGATATACTTCCCAGAACTAAGAGCTTGAGCATTCACGATACTTCACATCCACTTTCGAATCTTGTCTCCGACCCCCAAGATGGAATTAAAGCAAGCTGGGAAACAATTCAAGGGGATGTTAGAATGTTCTATATGGAACAAAAGCACAAACTCTCGGAGACAATGGAATACATACAACGAAAGCATAGGTTTAGAGCAGGGTGAGTCAAACGCTAGGTTTTTCTTATTATACTAACAATATTTATAGGAAGCGCCAATGGAAGGATAAACTCAAAGAATGGAGCTTTGATAAACATCTTACAACCAGCGATATGAAAGTCATTGTAGCAAAGAAAAGAAAACGTGCAGGAGAAGGGAAAAATACCACATTCTTCCATGGCAGTTATGAAATATCATCAGAAAGAATGGATAGATTTAAAAAGAGGAAAGTGACACAGATGGGTGATATGGCATCTCCTAGTGCTGGTAAGTAAGCCTCATTCAACTTATTAGCATTTAAAAAGAGTCTAATTTAAGAAGAGACTCCACCTAACGTTGCCTACCACACACCACGTCCCCTTGATCTCAATGCAGTTCAAAAAGATTCTTGTTTGAGTGGTGATGAAGAGAGTATTGAAGTTGAAAAAACTTCCACATCTCAAGCAGCTCGGAATAATCAAAAGACATCCATCACACGAACAGAAATCTTCTCGACGCCGAAAGGAAATGATAGTAATTCACGACCAGCATCGACCGATCATAGCCATGCGCCGCAATCACACAAAGCTGCGGAGACCCATCCAACCATGATGCATGACGAATCCTCTTTGGAGCCAGATATAGCAAACTACACCACCGAGGAAACAGATACTTCTGATACCTGGGAACGTGCTGCTATGCGTATTTTAGAAAAAGGACGAAAAGGACCTCACAGAGTTGTAAACCAACAGACTAATAGACTCGAAACAGTCCGCCCTACGTCCAACTTTGAGTATACCAAAAATCTTCTGCAAGTTTTTAAGCGGCTTAGAACTGGAACCTTTTCTAGTTTCACGCAATCCTCCGTTCATCGATTGTGGTCCGAATTTGAAGAGTGCGAGCTCGTCGACTTGATTCTGTCACATTGCAAAAGCATATTCGATGACGAATGGCGTATACATGGCGTAATAGCAGCGTTGTCACTGTATACTCGAGCTATAAAGCATTACACGCAGAAGAAAGATTTGTATCACCGAGCCTACTGTTCTTACTACCTCGCGATGCTTTTCGCGTTGAATTGGACGTCAACAAGTTTTTGGAAATGCTCTGTGATCCATAAACCCGAGGAATGGTTTTCACCATCAACTTATTTCACAAGGGCTATGCTAGACTGGTTAAGCTTCCTCAGACTTCAATCATGGGAAGTTGCAAATAGTAGCAACAAAAGTCAATACTTGACACTACTTGATCATTTATGTGTGGGTTTACTGGAATTCCACAAATATGCGGGTACCCTTCTATACGATGAGAGGATCCAGGATCTTCTTCACGGAATACGAGAACAACTCAGTAGCAACAGTCGTGATTTTACCTCCGACTCTCAAATAATTTACAACTTGGCCAAAATTGCAGGAATTTACTCGGAGCGCCGCATGTTTGATACGGCTGACACTATTCTCGAATCCGAGTTCCTGAAAAGCTGTCCTGCATATCATTTGCGAGGGCTCTATGTGGCATTTCAGCAACATTTGCATTATCAGCGACAAGGGTTACTGACAGAATGCCATGAAAAATTATGCACAATTACTGGTGTAATGAACTCCATAGAGTTCGACGAATATCTGCAATCACTATCCAATGATGGTATTTCTAACACCAAAGCTGTCGAATCAAAATGCCTATTTTCAGAGATCCACGAATTCAGAGGACTACTTATTGAGAGTCATGGGACACCCTCAACCATTTTAGAAATAAAGCTTATACTGAATGATATATCAAAACAAATTACCAGGATTGGGACACTAGCCCCTGAAAGCCAAGTCATATACGAGCTTGAAGGAACTCCCAGTCCCGAGGCTGTTGCCATTGAGGCAAAGTTGAAGGGTCTCTTGGAAAGACATGAATTCGAAAGTCTTGATTTTGTCTTTGGCAATGTGCAAGATCTTGCTTACTGGGACAAAGTACTGAATCGCAGAATGTCAGACACTGGCGGGAAACAACCTTTAGAGATCAAAACTCATTCAAAAGAAGCAGCGATCAAACTTCACTCCGACCCTCGTCCCATCAGGGTTCTCAAACGAGCATGGTCTTTTGTGAGAGGGAACACGGACAGCATGAGGAAAAGCACGAATAACACGAGAGGAAGTACCAACAACACAAAATCGACGAGAAGTGATGAATCGAGCTGTAAGTATGGTGTGACCTACTCGGTTAGTGATATGACAGGCATCAGTTATTCATGGATCATGAAAGCATAACGACGACTAGGAAGAGATTGTAACCTACTTAGGAACGATATTTTCGATTGATATTACTTGGCTGGGTCATCAATGGGAGGCGATGCGACCATGGACTATATTATTTTAACACTACCAATAAAATGAGAAGTCCGATTACCTTTTTGTGTCTCAATATCAAGTCATCTACTCGCTTTCTTCTTCGTATATTGGGTATTGGCGATGGAGCATATACGAACTCTGATTTTTCCATCTCTACTCCAAATCCCAACAAGCCATTCTTAGAAACAAACCCAAAATTGAGAACAGAGAAGAATGAACAAATTAACAGGAAAAGGAGAGAGGTACAATAAGCCAAGGGTGCGACCAAAAAAGACTAGTCAAGTCATAATAATATGCAAATATTTGGCTGATGAGGAAAGATGTATAATCAATGTCTCCATTATCAAAGAAATTTATAGGAAATCATTCCAAGATTGGGCATCAATACCACCAATAAGTCTTGCAGATACTGAGTCGGTCAAAACTATCGGTATTGATTTGGAAGATTGAGGGGAAATTCGGGTGTACTTACCAAGTCGAACATACGAAGATTTGACCAAGTGTGTTTTGCATATGCAGACGAACGACCTGTTTACTTTACTCCATGTACCCTCCGAGTTAGTTCCGGTGATTGTGACCTCTTTTGTTCAGATTTTGAGTTTCTCAATGATAGCTGAGTTATGTCTGATTATGGAATTGCTTATTCTTGGCTCCTCACTGGCCAAAAGCACGGGGAAACCACTCTCATGAGCAACCTCCATAACTAGCTCAAGCTTTTGGTGACCAGGTGACCGAGTACCTAATTTGATAGAGGCGCCGTCCATATCACCCGTGTTTGAAGTTTCAATATTCATGATGTACTCGAGTATGATAGTATATGAAATGCCCAGATTGTGTGCATCAAACTCAAGTATCTGCGTGAATGAGGAGAGACTTTCCAGCTCGCCTCGTACTGCCAGCGTCTCGAGCTCACTCGCTTTCTTGTGTAAGTTTTGTTATCCGCCAAAAATATATGCACGAACGATTTGAAGCAGAAGTTGAACATCTTGGCGACCTGTTCCGCCCCGTTCGCCAATTCGGCCGACTCGTCAATTATAGTGTAGTAGTATCATACTACTAATAACTTGAAAGTCCTACTACTAGTAGCACTAAAACAAATATCTTTCAAAGTTAATCATTAACTATATATCAAATTTTACTAGTAATAACTTTACTAAGTTTATAATTACTACTAGTAGTATAAAAAGTTTTTAATTTTTAAATATGTTTTTCATTCAAGTTGATATTTGATAGTAGTATTTAATCAATAAACTTGAATTATATTTAAATTATAATACTTTAATACTACTACTAGTAGTAGATTTTTTAATTTTTATAATCAACAATATAGAATTTATTATATATTCACTGAATATTTATTTATTAAATACCAATACTACCTTGTAAAATACGCTATAATTGACAAGCCGGCTGAATTGGCGAACGGAGCGGAACAGACCACGTTAGTAATGACAGTATAGTATTGAATAACCTGCTTACTTCTAAGATAGAAAGAACATATACCTTCCGTTAGAATAATTGAGCGGATCGGGCCGTCGGTTAAGTTATGCGGACTATCTATTGATTAGCAGGGAATAATACGAGTCGGGTGTCCGGTTTGTATATATCAAGTAGACCGTTTATTTAATATCGATATTAAACAAAGGGTAATTGAATCTAGAGGTATCGATCTACCCCCACAGAAACCGAAGATACATCGAGACCGGATTCCGTGGTTGCAATATCCTGCTCGTACCAAGTGAAGTCACGCCGAGAAAATCCTCAATATCGTCCGTTGTGACTTCAATCAATGGCACGCGATATGATCAATCTTGATAACTGCATTTGGAAGGAATATCTCTCTGTTCAATGTGCCGGTCTTCCACATTTAGACGAGGTAGAGCAAATATCTAACCGTGTTATCCGGATACTGGGTGGTAATCCCGGCCCCATGCAGCTGCAGGGAACAAACACATACATTGTAGGTACAGGAAAGAGCAGAATTCTGATTGATACCGGGGAAGTAAGTAAACCGCATGTCTTCCGTTTTCATAAGTTAATGGCTTTTTAGGGAATTCCAGTTTGGATTGATCGTGTGAAGAACTTTCTGAAGTATACGGACGTGAATTTAGTCTACATACTACTTAGTCATTGGCATGGAGACCACACCGGAGGCGTCACCGACTTAATTTCCTTAGACCAATCACTCGCAGATCGAATATACAAGCATACACCGGATCCAGGACAGCAAGGGATTGCAGACACACAAGTGTTCACCGTTCCAGGTGCAACCATAAGAGCTATCTATACGCCGGGCCATTCCACAGACCATATGTGCTTCATTTTGGAGGAAGAAAATGCACTTTTCACTGGCGATAACGTCTTAGGTCATGGCTTCAGCGTCGAGGAAGATTTAAAATCTTACGTGATCTCGCTACATCGGATGGCGGAACTGGGTTGCACCGCAGGATATCCTGCTCATGGCGCCAAGATAGATGACTTGTCACGAGTCTTGGATAGCTATATCAGGCATAAAGAGCAACGTGAACTGCAAATATTAGAAGCATTGCGTAGACTTGAGGGAAATAAGGAAGTTCATGGCCTTTCAATACAGGGGCTGATACATGCCGTGCATGGGGATCTACCCTCTCATGTCGTCTCCATGGGACTTGAGCCGATTATAACCCAGATCTTGTGGAAGCTTGCCGAGGATAGAAAAGTCGGATTCGAGTACGCCATGGGAAATAGACAATGGTTCCTGCACAAGCGGGTTCGGAAGTTGCCGGTGGTGGGTGCTTGATGTATGTTGTCATTTTAGGAAGTTAATACATAATATTGCCATGCAAAGGACCTTTCCAATGCATCCAATTGTTGAAAACATATATTAGGGGAAGAGCCGATCGACGTGAGATATGCATGCAATTCATATAACTTTTCTTATTTTCGTTTTTGTTTGTTTTTACGTATGCTAAGATAAACATGGGCATTTATTCCGGTGTCGATTGGCGAGATGCCAAGGACTACACTATTGGTGCCCTCTGCACATTCAATCCTTGTGTTACGTTGCCAGACAGCTATGTAGTATCAAACAATACAATTCTACCAACCCAGATTCCAACATGGCTTACACTATTGATCTGAATTGCCATATCCATCGAAGCGATGGCGTGAGGAGAGTGTCGTTGCAGCGAGATGTATCGTTCACTATTCCCATCACATATGTATTGAACAACCAAAGCGCTCATGCAATCAGCATGCCTAGAATCGGGAAGCCAGCACGTCATAGTTTAGCATTGTACAATGAGTCAGCACAACTCATGTCTCGTCCGATCATTCTGTGAATGACGACTACCGTTTTCCGAAATGAATTGCGAGGAAATGAGATACGCTCCATTTCGAAACAAATTATTCTGAATTCTGACAATACACGCCGACCCAAATGGTACGATTATTGTGGTCATTCACCCACTAGCGAGAAGCAATCATAGTGCTGGAGGGTTACCGTCGTAATAGTGGGTGAGAACGGTGTTTGTAAAGTAAGGCATTCCGGGAAATATCGAAGATGTAGGATAGAGACAAAATTCACTATTCAATATTGTTAGGAATCAGAACAAGATCACATTCCCAGGTATATCTGCCCAGCCTGATGAAATGCAAGCCAAACTAATTGGCACGCTGAAACGGGTGCATGTGGAGTTTGAGAGGTTAACATGATAAGAGGTCAAATCCAATGCTAGTATACTAGCAAGAGATGAGGATGCTGCAGTACTTGAAGCCGAAAGTGGCACATACACATAGAAATTGTGAATGTGATAGCCAGGGGAAGGCTTCCGTTTCGAGACGTTCTCACTGATCAACCGTTTTGCCGACGTCTAATTAACGGCTGGGCGACACAGGGATTGAATGTAGCTCCCAAATGAGTCGAAGCAGCAAGAAGTCTATCCAAACGCGTAACTCCAATCTCCACGCCCTAGAAGAATAGGTTCAGAGCTGCAATGTGCATTTGGTGCGGATGCCGAGGATGGAGTCCGTTAACCCTTGATGTGTGGGTTTCGGCTTGAATTAGCATGGCACAGTTGGCTGTAAATGGTACTACTTAATCAATAACAAATGGTGTGAGATTTCAATGCTGAGGTCTCTTGGTCTTTAGTTTTTGAGAGGTTAAAAAACAGATACTTTTGTCAACACCTTTTCGTTGAGCAACGAGAATGTCTAATTCAACAACAAGTTCCATGGCCAACACTCTATCCGAGGTGGAGTCTATTTCTGATGTTACCACAGCTAGCACATTGAAAAATATCCTATTTTGTGGTAGTGACCACTCATCTGAGAAGAACAAGGCTGTCTTTGACAGCATCAGCTACTTCTCTAAGGACAAAAGGTTTCCCGTTCTAGCATCCTTCCTCTCACGTTGCGAAGACGTCTTGAAACGAGAGATCGCTCTCTTATCACATGCCGACCAAAAACAACTACCTCCTTTTCGTGATATTATCTCACACGCAAATTACCAATCAGAGTCGCCAGTTGGCCATACTTCCGGGGCAATTGATAGCGCTTTGCACTGTATTCTTCAATTGGCAACCTTCATAATGTACGTGCTCCACTGAGACCATTGATTGTACACTATCTAACATAAAGATAGTTATAATGAGAACTCTACCATAAAGTCTGTGGATTCCACTGAATTCTCAATTTTAACTGGTCTAAGCCATGGATTATTGTCAGCCGCTGCAATATCAGTCACTTCGTCATGGTTTGACGTTGCTAACACCGGTCCGGAAAGCGTCCGCGTAGCATTCAGATTAGGATTTCATGTTGAGAAGGCTTCAAAGAGCCTAGAGCAAATTGATGTAGATGAAAAGATTCAAAGCTGGGCATATCTGATAACAGATATGTCGCTCGCTGATGTTCAAAAAGAATTGGATTCACTTGAATGCAATAAGGTAATTAGACTCATACTAGGATTATGATCGGTTGCTAAAGGTCTTTGCAGATAAATTCTCACTTGAATAAACTGTTTGTGAGTGCTGCGGATAAGAATTCCGTCACTGTCACGGGCCCACCATCTCAGCTGAAAAGGGTGTTTCTGGCTTCTCAACGACTCAGGTATTCTCGACACACACCACTTGCAATATATGGTGGTCTTTGTCATGCTCCGAATTTCTATAGTATCAAAGATGTTGATTCAATTATTCATGGATCACCAGAAGTTTCTGATCCATTGAGCGGTGTTCGAATTCCCTTACTTTCTACGAAAGATGGAGAAACCTACAGAGCCGAAACCGCTGGCCAACTTCTTGAAAAGGTAGTGACAGAGATTCTGACCGGTACCATATATTTGGACAATTTGTCAAAGAGTATCAGCGATACGATATCAAATTCGGCAATCTGTCACCTCATGCATTTTGGTTCGTCCGCCGTGTGGAAAGGACTGTTTTCGAATATTGAGGAAGCCTGCACATCAGTTGAACTGAAACAAGAAGATTTATCCAGCTGTGTCGCTGCCAATTCCGGCCCTCGGCAGCCTTCATCATCCACCAATGCAAAACTTGCCATTGTGGGTATGTCATGTCGACTGCCCGGTGGAGCGAATAATAACGAGTTATTCTGGGAACTTATGATGGAGGGTCGTGATGTGCACACTCGTGTTCCGAAAGATAGATTTGATCTCGATACACATTTTGACCCTTCCGGGAAGACTCCAAATGCTACCCAGACACCCTTTGGGAACTTTATTGACGATCCCGGTAAATTTGACGCTGGATTCTTCAACATGTCACCATTAGAGGTTCGTTGCAGTGGCTCTTGAGGCATCTCCTGATACCCCCTTCTTTCCAGACATAGCATTGGTAACTGATTATCGATCACTTGTAGGCAGAACAAACGGATCCGATGCACAGGCTAGCCCTGGTAACTGCATACGAAGCACTGGAAATGGCCGGATATTCTCCGAACCGAACTTCTTCGACAAATCCCAAAAATATCGGTACTTTTTACGGCCAGGCTGGTGATGATTGGCGTGAAGTCAACGCTGGGCAAAACCATGGAACTTATTCCGTGCCGGGCGGAGAAAGAGCCTTTGCAAATGGACGTATCAATTACTTTTTCAAATTCGGGGGCCCAAGTTTTAACGTCGACACTGCCTGTTCAAGCGGTCTTGCAGCAGTTCACGCAGCGTGTTCCTCGTTGTGGCTTGGCCAATCTGATATGGTAATTGCTGGTGGACTAAGTGTTATCACCAATCCTGATAACTACTGTGCCCTTGGAAAAGGCCATTTCCTCTCTCTCAACGGTCAGTGTAAGGTCTGGGATGAATCAGCTGATGGGTATTGTCGAGCAGACGGTATTGGGTCCGTCGTTATTAAAAGATTAGAGGACGCCGTGGCAGATAACGATAATATTATAGCAGTGGTTTCTGCTGGTGCAACAAATCATTCCGCGGAATCGGCCTCGATTACTCAACCCCATGCTGGGGCTCAAATAGAGAACTATCAACGAGTTCTACAAACAGCAGGTGTCAATCCACTGGATGTTTCTTATGTTGAACTGCATGGAACCGGTAAGATTATCTCCATAAGATGAATACCTAAGAAAGAATCAAAAGATTTAGTACTGATATTCTGGTGTTTCCAGGCACACAGGTTGGCGATGCTGTTGAGTCCGAGTCGGTAGCCTCAGTATTTTCGCCTTTGACACCATCAATGAGACGCCAAGCCGATCGTCCACTGCATCTGGGAGCCGTGAAATCAAGTATAGGCCATGGAGAGGCTGCTGCGGGTGTTTCATCACTCATCAAAACATTGCTTGTCTTTCAGAAGAATCAAATACCACCCCAGGTCCCATTTCCTACCAAGATCAACCCAGCTGTTGAAAAGAACATCAACCGCAGAAATATGAGTCTCGTAATGAGAGCAACGCCGTGGCCCAAGCCACATGATGGCAGTAAGAGATACGCCCTTGTTAATAGCTTCGGTGCTCATGGTGGAAATACAACACTTTTGCTCGAGGACCCTCCAGAAAAGGTCAAGGTTGGCGTTGATACTCGATCTACATTACCTTTCACAATATCGGCTAGAAGCAAAGCATCCTTAAAAGCCAACATTGAATCCCTCCATCAATTTCTCGCTTCCAATGATGAGACCAACCTAGCTGATCTATCTTACACACTGTGTGCACGGCGAATCCATCACTCGCTTCGTGTTGCTGGGATAGCAAGCAGTATCATGGAACTTCAGAATGCGCTGCAATCTTGGCTAGAAAAAACGAATGAAGTGAAGAGCGTGAATAATGGGTCTGGACCTATTGTTTTTGTTTTCACTGGACAAGGAACGTTTTATCGGGGAATCGGCACACAGCTTTACCATAGCTTTCCTCATTTCCGTGAACAGATTCAGACATTAGATGACCTGAGCCAAAAGATCGGCTTTCCTTCTATTTTGTCTCTCATTGAGAGCTCCCAAGATGATCAGACATTAGCCGTGAGGCCTCTCTTGACCCAACTCGTTATTCTTATAACGGAATTGGCGTTGACACAGTTCTGGCGATTAATGGGAGTAACACCGAATGCGGTGATTGGGCACAGTCTCGGCGAGTACGCTGCCCTTGTTGCAGCTGGAATTCTGTCAGCAGCAGATGCCATCTACCTAGTAGGCAAGCGAGCCGAATTGGTGGAGTCCAAATGCGAGCTGAATAGTCATACTATGGCATCGGTTAGAGAGGATGTAGATACGATCTCGAGAATTGTTGACTCCAAACATACCTATGAAGTATCCTGCATAAATGGGCACAAGAATACTGTAATCAGTGGATCGAAGACAACTTTAGACGCAATTCGTATACAGCTAGAGGCAGAAAACATACATACTACCAAGCTCGAAGTTCCAGTCGCATTTCACAGCCAGCAGCTCGAGTGCGTAATTGAAGAGTTCGAGAAAATCGCAAGTGTTGTTACCTACAAGCCACCAAGGATACCAATCTTATCCCCTCTACTCCAAGACTGCATCTTTGACGGAAAGACGGTCAATGCTCAATACCTGGCACAATCGTCACGTCAAACTGTCCATTTTCTAGGAGCACTTGAAGCTGCAGCAGAGTTGGAACTTGTTAATGACAAGACTGTGTGGCTCGAAATTGGTCCGACTTCTACCTGCAGTAGCTTCGTCAAGAAATGGGCGCCTGGTGCTAAAGTTTTAACTTCGCTGAGTCGTTCGAAAGACAATTTTGTTACCGTTGGAAATTCCCTTACCGACTTGCACTGCTGTGGCGTCACAATTCTGTGGGATGAATACTACAAGTTCCAAGAGAAATCATATAGCATGATAAACTTAGAGTCATACAAGTGGAATGAGAAGAATTATTGGATCCAGCTTCAAGGAACGTGGACTCTCGACAAGGCATTTCCGACAAAAACCTCCAGAGATTCAGTTCTTGACCCCGATGCGAACAAATCGTCATGGAGCACTTCCTCCATACATCAGGCCACAATAAAAATGATTGATGAATCCCAAACCAAATTGGTCACTGTTTCGAACCTTAAAGCTCCTTCTCTAGTGTCGTCTGTCAAAGGTCATCAAATGAACGGATTTGGAGTAGCTACAACAGTAAGTACTTATGGTTGTTTCAAAAGGCGAGAATTTCGTACTAACAAATTTGAAACAGTCCATATGGGCGGATATGGCATTAAGCATTGGCGAGTATATCTTCCGCCAAACTACCAAAGCGACTGGGGAGATCCACATGAACGTCACAGATATGGAAGTACTCCATGCCCAGGTCATCTCGGACAACTTGAGCACAGCACATCTCATTAGAATTGAAGCAGAACTTGATCTTACATCAAGAAAAACGTTTATAAGGTGGTATAGCCTTTCTAGCTCTGATCCCACAAACAGTTTTGCTACCTGCATTGTTCTGTACGAGGATCCTACGACATGGGCTCAAGAATGGGCTCATATGACTCATCTTGTCCAGGGTCGAGTTGATGAGCTCACTCGTCTTGCTCATATAGGTCTCGCAAATAGCATAAATCGCAATATGGCTTACACACTGTTCAAGAATGTCGTGGATTATGCCGAAAAGTATCGCGGCATGCACTTAGTCATCATGTCGGACTTAGAAGCTGTTGCAGACGTGGTTCTCGACCCTGAAACTCACGGCAACTGGCACTCAGCCCCGCATTACCTTGATAGCGTTTGTCATGTTGGCGGGCTGGTTATGAACGGTAGCGATGCATCTAATACCAAGGACTATTTTTACGTAACACCGGGTTGGGGCAGCTTCCGTATGCTTCATCGACTCGAGCCGCAGGCGAGATACAGAAGCTACGCTCGTATGTTCTCCACCACAGAAGCAAATATGTACGCCGGGGACGTATACATTCTCCAAGAGAATCGTATAGTGGGCATGATGAAAGATATGAAATTTCGACGCGTACCAAGGTTGCTCATGAATCGATTTTTCTCACCTTCTGATATAGTTGCAAAGACCGGGCTCACTACTGATAAGGAGGTGATTCATGAGACACAAGAACCAAAGCACGTGCCAGGTACATTGGAGTGCAAGTTCGAACCTCCCTCCAAATCTTCTTACCCTACGGCTGGGATTCCGAAGGAGTATCCAAAGAACCATAAGCAGCTTGAGACAAACATACCTGCAAAGGAATCGGATACCGAACCACCTGCGAGTACATATCACAACCCGGTGGTTACCAAAGCACTTGAACTGATCTCGCGAGAGTCGGGCCAAAAACTTAGTAGTCTTTCAGATGAAGCATTGTTCGTCGAACTGGGTATTGACTCTCTTATGTCATTGGTTCTCTCGGAAAAGTTTCGAACAGAACTAAACCTAGAAGTCAACAGCACAATATTCTTGCAGTATGATAACATTGGACAGTTCAAAGACTGGTTGGAAGACTATTGCTAATGTAAATGCTCATGACTGATGTAACATTGGACTCTCCTTTAAAATATTTCTCTTTTGATCGTGTCTCTTATTCAGTATTATCTGGAAGACAAAATATCTACAACTATGGATTAATGTTTTTCCGGTTACTTGCTAGCTATAGCTTATTTGGGTTAGCTCACCCGTCACTAGCGTATAGTTTTCGCGTAATAATAAAATCAAAATTTTATTTCTTCAAGAACATCAAACACTTTCAACGCATAAAACTTCACAATACTGACAACAAACAAATTCCGGAAATTTGTTTCGAAATGGGTACTCAGTTGATTGGTAGCTTTACTCTACTTACGATCCTGATGCACTGACAACCTGCGCACGAGGAGCAAGTTCGATGATCTTCGAGGCACACAATGATTGATTGAAAAATATGAATAGAATAGAAGACCTAAACTATTAGGCCAAGAAATCTGGGAAAGCTATTCGAATCTGCGAACTGAACCACCTGCCGGATCAGATTGTATACCGATTCTAGAATCCACCATACCTCCGCTGATCAGATAGCAGCTAGTCTTGCAAAACTTATCTTTTCTTTGTAAGTTACATCACCCCTTCGTTGTCGCCCATTCTGTACAAGATCATCAAGAAGGAAGGAAAGTTGCAAAACTACAATGATGAGATTCGATACCCTCAAAATATCTTATAGGAAGAGCCGTATGAGGTTGGCATCCGCTATGTATTAACAAGCACGAGTGGAAATGATCCGTGTTGGCATCGTCATATGCAGCGGGTTGTTGATGCGCGTGTGTGGATGTTGACGGTGCTTTTAATTCGGGGTTCTGAAGTTTTTTACAATCAAATATTATCCAGATCTTGTGTTGAATAGAAGGCGGACATGTCTCATGAATCGTGTGCTAATGCCTGGAAGTTAATAGGTTCCCAACGAACTGATGTATACGGATTTGCGAGGATTGTTAGGTCAATGAATACATCGCGATAGCCTCGACCTGACTGAGAGGTCATTTTTGTCAAATTAGTGGATGAAGTCGACATCTTGCTATTGAATAGGGTTTGAATAAAAGGCTCTATTGTTATACCATCTAGATTAACGAGCATATATACAATACAATACCACTTTGAACATTGATACCTCGTTCCTCTTCTGTGCTCTATCTCTTTCAGATACCAGCATGTTCAATTTCAAAACAATTTTCCGGAAGAGGCAGAAAATTCCGTATAGTAAAAGAAAGATCCAAGACTGGATTAGTGCTCGGGTTGCTGCAGCTGCGCAATTCAAGCCTCATTCAGGCTCACTGTAAGGCTCATCCACCCATCCAATTATATTTGGGCATTGCCACTCTAATGGAGCTTGTTGCCGCGTTAAGAAGCAATTATTATTGCGACCATGTGATAGTTTGTGATACAATAGCTAAGCTGCTTCCTTCTCAAAATCAATCTTCATCGCACCTTTACGATCGATTAAAAATTCTGATTAGGTGAGTCGTGATGGTATTGTCAACAAATATTCCATGTAAATTTTTCGCTCTGGGCTCCTGTCGAAATGGAGACTCCTGCAACTTCATTCACGAACATCCAAGTGTTATTCGAGACCCGCCCGCAGGTCCAGCCTCAGGTCATTCAGATGATTTTCATCATTCTACAAAAGTTCCATGCAAGTTCTTTGCTCAAGGATCATGTCATAATGCAGAGAACTGCAAATTCAGCCACGAAGAAATCACAACCATAGGGATGAAGTCGCCTCAACCTCCTATGGGTTCTGACTCTCGCGCAATTGTTCCGTGCAGATTCAACTTGCGTCCTGAAGGTTGCCGTAATGGCTCTTGCCCATATCTACATGCTGGTGATGGCTCTGGGTCTAAAGTGGATGTCCATACGTAAGCATATCCGTCTTTTGGTTTTACCCATCCCGATCTCAACTCCCGTTTGCATGTTTAGTTTATGTCTTCCCATGAGTTCCGATCTATTGTAGAACTAACCTGTTTTTTCCCCGAACCCAATTTAAGATAGGCAGATACTAACATCCCCATCTTCCAGTGGTTTAAAAGACGTTGAGGTCAAATACATCTCTTTGCCGTCCTTTCATTCTTCTTGAAGTTGATATTAACTTGATGTAATATATAGGATGAGGAGCGCGACGATAATGATGATGATGAGGATGATTTCATACGCAGCATTCATGGGGGATTAGTCCATTTTGATGATTATGGCCACGTCAACAAAGTGTCTCTTCCGGCAGACTTCTCTCAGGTATGCATTACAGGTCTTAAACCTGGAACTACACGCGAAGGAATCGTGGAAATCCTTCGTACTTTTGGTTTTGACTTGAATATCGATTGTGTTCGTGTTCCGGGAAGTGCCGCTGCGTCTGGACATATAAAATACATAGTCAAAGTGGAAGATCCATCGTTTGCCAGGAGATTAGGTGTCAGGTTCAAGCACTTGAAGCTCTCTAGTAGTCTTGAGATAACAACTCTACCTGTTGATTCTAGAGGAACCAATTGTAGGAAAGTTTATATCTCATGGCACAGAGCAACTCGAAGCGCATGGCTCAATTTCGGATATGGTGAAGTGGCAAACAGGGTTGCACAGAAGTTCAATGAAGGTCGATACAAATGCCTGGGGCAATCCGTCATATCATCTTTCGGAAAGCCAATTCCTATTCGAGAATTCGGAGGTATCCCCATATATAAGAGTGCATCTTGGACTATTATCTTGAGCAATGTGCCAAGCAATGCGACATCCAAAGATATTGAACGAGCTATCATCTCTCTCCAAGATAAACCACAGCACATCGAATTAGGAGTAGTTAGTTATCAAGCATCCGATGCTGAAGTGAGTGTTGAAGTCCGGACACACTTAGAGAAGTACGGTCCACTCGAAAATTTCTATCTTGCTCCCATAGTCAAAGGCAAACGAGTCAAAGTTACAGCCTGGTTTCGACACGAAGCCGATGCAGAATCGTCGTGTTCATCAAATGATAAACCACTTGATATCCTTGGAGGCGGAAAACTCACCGTAACATTGGTGCAGTCAATCAAGATTAAGATTTTTACAACCATATATTCCGCAACGAAGGACAAAATCGACGAGGCGAGCAAGATTTGGAAAGAACAGCATTTGCTTTTTCATGTTTATCAGGACAACTTACATCAGTACACGACACTTAAGATTGAGGGCAACGACACGAGATGTTTGGCAAATGCGCGCAAACACCTTGAAGAGATGGTAGGTGGGGTTATTCTGATGGATCGGGGGATCGTAGTCTGGGATCCAGTACTTAGCAGTAACGGCAGGGCATTCGCAAAAATGAAGGCAATCGCGAAAGACCTTCAAGTGGTCATAACCAGAGACAAAGCCAAGCACCGGCTCCAATTTTACGGACCTTCGGAAAATTCGCAGCAAGCAGTTCTTCAGCTTATTGACATGCTTAAGCAAGAGAGAGACACCTTTTCAAATTATGAAATAGATCTTAAGCCACACGAATTTTCCTGGGCGATTCGTGGTGGGTTCAAGAGCATTGAAAGCGCATTGGGAAACAAAGTTCCCACATTCAACGTGGTATTAAAAAGAATCATCATCAGTGGCACACAACAGCAGTATGAAGCAGCATTAGCAATTATGGAAGGCAAACACCCTGTTGCAATGCGTTATCTCTCTGATTCGGAGTCCTCCGGTATCGAAGGAGATTGCCCCATCTGTTTTGATCAAGCCGAGCTTCCTATCAAGACTTCATGCGGTCACGTATACTGCCTTGAGTGCTTTGAAGGATGCTGCAGATCTTCAATTTCGACGAGCAAGGATAAATTTAGGATAAAATGCCATGGGGATGAGGGAGCCTGCTCCACTGTGTTCGCATTGAACGAGATAAAGAGTCATGTCTCGTCATCTATATTCGAAGAGATTCTCAAATCTTCCTTCGAAGAGTTTATCCAGCGACATCCCCAATCTTTTCGTTACTGTGCCACCCCCAATTGTTGTTATGTCTATCGATGTCACAATCAAGACACCTCGTCAGGAAGTTCCAGGCCTCCATCGTACAGATGCCTAAATTGTTTAGAATCAATATGTACCTCATGTCATGCCATCCATGGTGATTATACATGTGCTGAGTATAAGGACATAGCTTCAGGAGGACGAGAGGCACTAGCTCGATTGAAAAAGGAGCTCAACATCAAAGATTGTCCTAGGTGCACAACACCAATGGAGAAAACAGAGGGCTGCAACCATATTACTTGTGTAGGCTGCAAAGCTCATATCTGCTGGGTGTGCATGAAACATTTTGATACAAGTCAACCATGCTATGATCATATGACGAGAGTGCATGGGGGGATTGGCCTTGGACTTGAGCGTTTCATGGATTGAAACCTTAAAACGACTCTGGCACTATATACTTAAATAAGATGCATGTGATTCATCCTATCATATACTCGCTTTGCTGGGACGGAAGAAGTGACCGAATCTCCCCTACTCTCCTATTCTTTTTCTTCTGTTTGTGGGCTTGTGCATTGTATGATTTATTAACAAAGACTGTCGAAACAAAAGGATGCATATTATAAGCATGCGCAAATATCTGAAGCTTGAACGATGAATCATTGATGAAGATGTAGATTTCTAGTAGTGTATTTCAGAACTCAATTACTGATGACTAGGATATAAATTAAAGCGTTCCTGTGATACCTTTATATATACCCATCTGCCTCTAAATGCTGTGTTACTTAGAGGGAAAACCCGGTACAAAATGCCACGCCGGAGATTTAAGATACGCCATGGCAAGAGAGAAGGGATGCACTTGGTAATGCATCAGAGAGTACTTGGAATCGCTAAAGGGGAATTTAAGGTGATTTCAGTACTGAAGCATGGCCAAAAAGAGGTGGCCCATCACAATAAATATCGTGCGAAACTGGGAGGCAAGACGTTGATGACGGATGATGAACTGGATATATATAGATAGCCCTTTAATTCGCCCCTAGTGACATTTCTTCCCCCATATTTAAAATGTAGCTATGTACAGAAGATATTGATTTGATTCAAAAAAAACATCTAAGATCTTTTTGTTGTCATCGATTAATTTGGATGTGATGATGCAAGTAGCTGATAGAGAGATCTAGTTTTGATGGATAGTTCTTGCCCTACCCCACATGAAGTCAACGAACGGTGGGCTGTAACCTCAAAATCTCATCCATATTTCTATTCATGCACCTCTAACTTGCGTGTCACTCCTAACACAACTATAAAGATTTAACCATCCGACAAGATCGAGATCAATAGTATCATATCTTTTGCATAATGGCAGAAGATATATGGTCATGGTCCAAACACACCATAATTTCCACGTTTTTTCATCGGCATCTACGGTCCTTAACTTCAGAACACGGACCGCCAACACAACTCCCGGCAATAATGGTAACACATAAAACAGCAAATTGACACCCCAGAATGTAGGACAAAATAAGGACCAGAAAATGACAGGAACTGCAATTGACCACCTTGCTAACCCCTGACCCTGCACAATAGGTAAGGTTTTACGACCCCGAAGTGCGTCGCCTCTGATATCTGCCATATCCTGCATCTGGAGGGTTGAAAAGACGATACTGGCTACTATTGCCAACCAAATTTTCATGCGGGGGTTGAGGTCCCAAACACCATAGCCTGCAGCAACAATTGTGGAGCCGGAACTATAGCATATGAACCCAAAAGCATTGATAGCATTACGTGTCAGGTAATGGTCATCAGCTCCGCCAAGATCGTTATACATCCAGGTTAAAACGAGCATAGCTATACATTCCTCCATGCCTCCCAAGTAGTTGACTGCCACCAGTACTGCTGGAATGACCCACAATAGCAGGCGGGTTGTACTGGCTGGGGTAATACGCTTTGTAGGTATGGGTCGCCAGGGCTTGTTGATAGAATCCTCGCGAATTGAGTTAGGAAGGCGTTGATTGGCTAAATCAAAGATGAGTAAATTCAACCAATTCCAGAATAAGATTTTGGGCAGACGACTGAACACATCCAAGAAGTTTGGTGATGTATTGGTAGTTAACTGGCTACCAGATAAGGCACTGAAGACACCAAACGCCGTTTCTGGTAGCACGATCGATTTTATGTCATTCCGAGTGAAGAGCCATATTGTCCGCAGATGATACTGCCAGAGTTGGAATGTTGAAAGTTGCCTAGTTCCCATTGCAAGTTACGACGTTGCTGGATCGTCCTCGTTTTATTTCCCGGAAACTTGCGTTACTTATTCTGAGTGCTTTATACATTTTCGAAACTACCTAAGGAAAAGAGAGCTGCATGCTCTTATCAAACGTATTGTAAGGGTATACAGCTCTCGGTGCCAATAATGGCCAAGATCACTATACATACGAGGGCCAGACAAAGAATCGGGACATAAGGCACATTTCTGACAGGTTGAATGCAACCCACACTTCAAATGCTGTGCCTGGCGCCTACGCAGTGAAGCCTTTTTTATACCTTGCTATTGCTCAGTAACTCTACATACGATGACCTGGTTTATCTAGCTTTTACATCATTACACTTATCATCCAGTGGCAAAGCGTTGCATGGTAGGAATTCTGCGCCGAGCCATGTTGCATTCGACTGCCTGCAGTTCTCTGCAGACTTTTCAAAATTTATGAATTCTATACTATTATTGGTATGATTGTCTCCGCTGTCGTCCTTCGGATTGATGTGCCTCTAGAGACGCCCGAGATGCGCATTAGTTCAAAATCCTGCTCCTGGCTTTTAATTTCTTCACTGCGAAATTTAAAATATTTACAACATTTACTATCTCCGTGCAGAAACATCCACCTCAATATCGGATGATAATTCCACGAATCCTTTTCCCGGAATCTCTGCCTTCGTAGAGAAGGATTGCGTTGTTTTAGTTGTTTTGACAATCCCGCTCAAGGGCATCGATGAGGAGTAGTCACCTAATCTCGAATTGACCTTAGGGTTACGATTAAACACATAGTTTACTAGTGGCCTCATAGTGGGTAGACAAGCACCCACAATCGCAAGATTGGTTTCGATCATAGACCACATTGCAGGATTAGTATCATCCCCTATCTCAATCAGCAAGATCTCTTCAAGGGTTTGCGCAACAGAGTACTTACAGCTTGCATCGGTCAAGGAAACCTCACTGGAGTAGATCGTGCGAACGATACTACCAACACAGACCCTGTGAATGTTAACACAATTTCTTACCGCAAAATTTTCGTACTCACAAGCTTCCCATGAGAAACATAGCGGTCAGCTGCCATTTACGACTTGTCGTCGTTTGCAAACCCCACAACATCGGCAATGGTAGACACAAGATAAGCACATCCGAAAATACATTCAGTACGCTAACAGCTATCAGTTCTGCATCGAAGTCCAAACATTTATGTGGTATCGTGGGATTCCAAAGTGCGTGAACTGGTACACATTGGAAGATATCAACTAGAGCTGCCGCCAATGTCCAACAACCAACGAATGCCCCAACAGCCCACAGAACCATGGTGAACTTTCGAGATGGGAATATTCGATGGTAGAGAAATAGAATTGACACTTTCGTCGTAAATATGGAAAGGTTCAAAATGCTTTCGGTAGCCATAGCACCCTATACGTAATCATTGGTCAGCGTTTATCCTCTCTGCACTTTTCAGTGCTGCTTGCGTACTTTTGCAAATGTTACTCCTTCGGAAGGGGTCAATGTATTTTGATGTTTCCCCAGGCCAACGGTTGTTACTATATTGCGAATGAGCCTAATCTATCGCCTCCCCGGCTTGGATGACTAAAAAGAAATTGCGCATACATGCAGCTACCAGTGTAGAAAAAGCAGTTGCAAAGATCTGTACAAACAGGTCAGTTAGCATATATATTATGTTCGTTGGTAGCAATTGAGGCATACTAATCCAAGTATAATAGTGAGATCATCTTTGCCTAGAGGAGTTCTGCCAATTCGTCGAGCGACAAATCGGAGAACTACAGAAATGTATGCCGCAGACAGGCAGATCACTGTAGCGGCAATTACATTGGGCTGTAGATTCGCCGTCGAATCGGCATCATTGGCTCGAGCCGATACTGGCATAGTTTAGATGAATGAATGTGAGGTTGTTTAAACATAAGCGTCGTGGTTTTGTGGAACTAGAGATAAAGACGATTCGATGTTGATCACAAAATTTGTAAGTAATTCTAATGTGATATTATAATCGAGGGATAATTACTTGTGATAGGTCGAATCTGCGACTAATGTATTGTAACTTACCAAAGATTCCTTCAGGGTAAGGTTTAGTGTGCTCGTTATAGATCGACATCTTCTAGAACATCCATGGTAATGTACCAGGTCCCAAAAGGTGAAGATTGCGGTCTCACATAGAACAATCGTGGTGGTGGTGTGATCCTACATGCTTGCATAACAAATGCAACTTTTAGGGGGATTATTTTTGACGTCAATTATAAGCATAATCAAGACAAGGTTAATACGATATGTCCCTCCCCCTCGCGACGGTTAAATCCGCATTACATAAGATCAAGGTCGTAACGCATCCACGTAGATTTCAACGTGACGAGACATTCACATTCATTCCTTGGCTTGTGCAATGGGACATACGGGGTTCAGCGACCTGCCATATAACGTGAAAACGATATCTCGATACACTCCCGAGCCCCCATTCCGCCTCTGACTAGAACTAAACCCCATCCCTATTCTTACTTACAGATCGCACACAGCCCTGTGGTCTTTAAATAAAACGGCTATTGGCCGAGTTGGTGTGAATTCGTAGGGCTACATACATATCACAGTCACTTTCCTATTGAGTACATAGACTAACAATGCAAAGATTTACGCAGAACATAATGCCAATATCATCTTCAAAAGATATCTTTCGACATAATGAGCAGAGATATTGGGTCTCAGAAACCTTGGTTCGCCAGTCATGGTCAGCCCTCCGATTGATGGTTGCACCATGATTATTTTTACGTCGTCTATATTGTCTCTACCTATTTTGATGACGTTTACCGACACTTATAAAGGCTCCCCGTGAATCCGCGGTGGAAAAGAAAGGAAATATTGTTATAATATTTCGAATTAATGGTTTAAATCAGGCCAAATGCTCATTTCAACAGACACATATACCATGATCACCTTATCGTTGATCCCAGCCACGCTCGTGGTGTTGAAATTGCTTCAAATCTTCGTTTTACTGGCTTCTGTTTACGTGAGTAAAATTATCTTGATCTTGCTATTTATTGGTGACACGGGTAGATCCTCACAATTGCTACATATCGCTTAACCTTCCACCCTCTAAACAAGCACCCGGGTCCTTTCTGGGCCCGGATCACGAATTGGTATCCGATCTATCACTGCTTTCGGGGCGATATGGTCCGCCCCATTCGGCAATAAGCCCCATTTGTAAATCGAACCCTCCCATTGGTCAATCGGACCTTATTATTAAATCGGGTATCCTATTGATCAATTGACCGGTTTTCATTAATTCAATAATTTTAAAAATATATTTTTTTAAAAAAATTTATTTTAAATTATACTTTTTTTATTAATAAAGAAATCAATAATAAAAAAATCAATAATAAAGAAATCAATTATAAAGAGATCATAAATAAAAAAATGATAAATAAAGAAATAAAAAGAATATATTATTAATGTTGTCTTAATTATCTTCTAATCTCTTTAACCTCTCTAACCTTTTTAATCCCTCTAATCCCTCTAATCTCTCTAACCCCCCTACCTCCTCTACTCCCTTTATTTCTTGATACTTTTATTATTGCCATTATCGATCTTATTATTGATATTATTGAATTTGTTGAATTTGTTGAATTTGAATCTGTAAATCTAATCCTTTTTGATTTTGAGTTAGTAAAAGTTTAAGTAAAAATAATTGATTGATTTTTTTGATTTTTTTGATCTTTTTTATTAAAAGTAATAGGTTGATTTTTTTTTTGATTTTCTTTTTGATTTTTTTGATTTTTTTGATCAATTTGATGTTTTTTTTTTATTGAATTTTTATTCTTTTTTTGAAATGTAGATATTGTTTTATATTTATTTATAAATTAAATTATTTTATTAAAAAAGATCTTTTTTGAAGGTTTATTAATATTAATAATTAAAAAATTAGAATATATATTTTAAAAAACAATTTTATTTAAAATCTTTAAATTATGAATATTTATTAATTTTTTTTATTTGTATATTAATTAATATTTTTGATTAAGAATTTTAAGAATTTGAATTAGTATTTTAGAAGTTTTAGAATCTAATTTAAATTTAGGGGATATTTTTAATATAGTGTATTTTTGAATTTTATATTTAAAAATATTTTTTTTTTTTTTATAATTATTTTTTTATTAATTTTCTTTATATAATTAACAATTTTTTAATTAAGTTCTAATAGAATGTAATTCTCTCTTTTTAATTTAATTTGTTTTTTTTTGAGTTTTTTTATAAATCTTTTTTTGTTAATCTCAAACTTTTTTTCTTGATTTATATTTTTATTTATATTTTTAATATTATTTTTTCTTTTATTTTATATATTTTATAGATTTAAATTTGGAAATAGTTATTTAAATTAAATTTGATAAAAAGTAATTCTAGAGGAGAATGTAGAAAATTGAGTAATATTGATTATCTAAACAATAAAAGATAAAAGAGGTTTAAAACTTTTAATTTTAAAATTTTTATATATAGTATATAAATATGATTTAAAGATTTTATTTATTATTTTAATTGAATTTTGATTTTAAAGATAATATATTTTTTTTTTAATTATATAAATTTTTTTGATATTGCAAAAATTTTAAACAATCTTTTTAAATTCTCTTTTATTATTAATAATAAAAACTTTAAAAATATCATTATTTTTTAATCAAAGTTCCAATTTATATATTATTTTTAAAAAGGTTTTCAATTTTATTATTTTTAATTAAACTATTTTAAAAAAATGATTTTTAAATTGCTAAATTTATATATATTCTTTATTAAAATCAATTCAAAAATCTATCAAATTAAATATTATATATTTATTAAAAGTAAAAGAAAAAATAGATTTAACTTTTGTATTTTTTTTTTATTTAATATTTTAAAAACAATATTTGTATTTTATAATAATTTATTTAACGTTTTTATATATTACATTATAATAAAAAGATTATACTCTTTTAAATATTTTTTTAATCCCAAAATGCATAAATCTTTTATATATATTATAAATAATAAAAAATATATCAAAATAAATTAAACAATATCAAAAAAAAATATATTTTTTGAATTATTTATTATTAAAATCTTTTTTATAAATTTGATTATTTTGTAATTCAAAATTTTTTATATAATAAAATTGATTATTATTATTTTTTTAATATTTTTCTTTAATTGATCTAATAAGATTTTTTTTTGGATTTCAAAAATAATCTTGAAATTAATATTGTTAAAATATAATTAAAATAAAACAGCATCTTTTATTATTATTTAATTATTTATTTTATTCAGATTTAACTTTTTTAAAACTAATTATCGATTAAAGATTGCTTTAAAACTTAAAGAGGAGAAAATGCAATATATTAAGATTTTTTAATTTTTATATTTTTGTTAAAGAGATTAATATATTAATAAAATTATTTTTTAATTTGATTTTTTAGGATTTAAGAGGTATAAAAGATATTAAAAGAAGTTTGAGAAGTTTGAGGAGTTTGAGAAATAAAAATATTAAAAATTAATAATATAGTTAAATTGAATAAAGAATAGTTGAATAAAGAATAATTGAATAAAAAATAGTTGAATAAAGAATAGTTGAATAAAGAGAATATATAAAATCGTTTTTCTTTATTTATTTATTTATTTATTTATATTTAAAAAATTTAAATTTTTAAATTAATGATATTTTTATTTTTATTTTTAAAAATGCTGTTAAGGTTAAGAATATCGTTAAGGTTAATTAACAATATCAATGTTATTAATAAAATGCATTTTATTTCGATCAAAAAATTTAATCTTTTGGTTGATCAATGGGATGCCCGATTTGGCAATGAGGTCCGATTAACCAATAGGAGGGTCCGATTTATTAATGGGAAGGCCTATTTATAAATGGGAGTTATTGCCGAATGGGGCGGACCAGATAGACATCTTGATCTATACAAACTTCATAAAAAATATGGTCAGGTCATGTCATACCGGCTATTCGTAAAACTCTCAGTCTAATATATTTGCAGGTCATGCTGTTCGAATAGGACCTAACCATATTTCGATCAACTCGCAAGGCGCATTGCGAGATATCTACCATGTCAATGCGAATGTACAGAAATCTGTTATATACAGTACTTACAAACACTTCTTTGAAGTGCCAATGTCCATGACTACAATAGACAGAAAGAAACATGCTTTTAAGCGTCGAATTAATGTGCGAGCTCTTACAGAGTCCTCCTTGAAGAAATTGGAACCCTTGATGATACGGAGCATACGTTTATTATGCCAACAGCTGGTTGATAGTAACATCCCAAAGGATTCTTGGAACTCTTCGAAGGATATAACAAAGCTCGTATCATATGCAATGTCTGATATCATGGGTGACATGGTTTTCAGCAAAAATTGGAATGTTCTTCAAAGCCCAAAAAATCGAGACATGCTTGAATTCTTGCCACAAGGTGTTGCTTGTGTCAATATAGTAAGTTACTGTGGCGAAGTTTAAATATGGCCCAATTGCTTATTTTCGATTGTATAGACTGGGCATATGCCTTGGCTTCTGAACTTTGGTTTATATAAGCTCGTTGCACGCAAACTTGTACGTGATGTTTATCGGTATAAAGCATTGACAAAGACTCAATCAGATTGGAGAGTTGCCAATGATGGCCAGCTCAAAGGCGACGATCTTTTTGCGTCATTGATGAATGCCCGCGACGCGGAGACTGGGATTGGTCTTACTCCAGAGGAGATTGTCTCTGAGGCAGGCCTTCTTATCATTGCTGGCTCCGATACCATGGGAACCAGCGTTGTCTCAACTATGTTCTACCTTCTTCACAATCCTAGCTGCTTGACTCAGATCCAGAAGGAAATTCGTGAATCATTCGACGAGGTTGACAATATCCATATAGGAGATCGTCTGTCTTCCTGTCACTATCTTTTCGCTTGTATAACAGAAGCTATGCGCTTCACACCACCCGTAGGCGGATGTTTACCCCGCGAGGTCCTGAAGGGGGGAATAAATGTCGATGGAGTGTGGTACCCTGAGGGTGTTGACCTTTCAGTCCCGATCTATGGTCTTCATCACAACGAGGACTATTTCCCCGATTCCTTCTCCTACTTACCCGAGCGTTGGATTGTGGATCATGATGGAACCAGAACAAGAGGAACCGGAATTACGGAAACTGACGTGGCTCGTGCAAATTCTGCGTATCATCCCTTTGGCGTGGGTCGTGCAAGTTGTGTAGGTCGACATCTCGCATACCAGGAAATGGGAATCATGCTTGCCAGGATTATATGGCTCTTCGATATGCGGTTAGAGCCGGGATCCAAAGTTGGAGGCGGGGATGAGAAGCTTGGAGAGTTGAGGAGTCGTAGAAATGAGTTTCAAACTTGGGATGTATTCACTAGTACTCATGATGGACCAATCGTACAATTTAGACTTCGGTAACGGCGATGCTTACTGCATCTTATGTTACTTCTTTATTTCTTAGTCTCTTTTAACCATGGAAACAAACATGCCTGATAGGTGAAAATTTAGCGATGTAAGGGTACCTGGCCGGACATTTGAGTTATTGACCCATTATTCTCCTTCCATAATGATTCATATGATTCTATCACGTATAAACAATTTCACTTACGCCGCAGTTGGGTTCGACATAGGAAAGTGCTAATTTTGAGGTAGGATTTCTCAATCCGCGGAGTTTCTTCCCTCACTTAATTACAAATACCCCTTCACAACCTATCCTCGCCGCCTTTACCCCCGCACCGTACTCGATACATCCACTGCACTGCTACAGTTACTTTTTCTAACCAAAACTACCTAGGCAGTGCCACATACTTATTTGTGTAGTATACTATACAGGACGAAACGCCGGAATCTGGACGAATGACGAGCGTTTGAATGTGGCGTAGGGTGGCATGTACGCGGAAATAACCCCAAGAAATCTTACGAACATTACATGCGCTACGCCGCGCACCATGTAACCAACCAAATCAAGGGTTTGATACTAACAGAACAAGACAATCAGATTCGAAATTCACTCCTAGACAATCTTTTACCTCGTGCTGCACTGAAATTGTTGCATAAGTTAACTACCCTACAGGAAAGAAGAGATAGCATTTCCGCAATTGAGATAAGACCAGCTTTTTCTATCGTTTCCAGAACCAGCGAACCTTTCTACTGCACCTCACGCTAATTTCTGACTCCGTTTTAACTTGCTTCCCTGATGTCGTTACCTTGGAAAGAAACTTCTCCGGGCCGCTTCGAGCGACCTTTTGACTCCATTGAGCTTTTTTTCAAAACGCTAGCAGCTGGAGGTGCACCGTTGAACAGAGAACATTGGGCAGTGAGCATTGTTATACAATTTCACAATGACTCTACAAGTTCATCTCAGGAAATAGAACATGCGCTGCGCCAGAGCTGGTTGGTCATGCGTCATGATCATCCTGAGATTGCGAGTTTCGCCGACGGAGACAACAAGGTATACGAAGTTGCTGATGAAGTATCTGCTAAGGCCTGGTTGGAGCAAACCTTTTTTGTTCACAATTCAGCAGAGAAAACTCCCGATACGTTGCTAGCATCTTTTCAACCAGGTCCTTTGGCAACTTTCCATTATCTCCCTCACAGCTCAGAAATCCTGGTCCATACTTCACATTGGCGTATGGATGGCATTGGATGCATCAATTTCATGCACAACTTTCTCCAATGTTTCATCAACCCTCGTTCAGTAGAATTTGGAAACGAGGGAAGTAGACTTGGACCTGGCATGGATGCTGCAGCGGGATTTGTGAATAGCACAGATTTTAAAGCTGAACAAGAATCAAACGAGTTGTTGATGAGATATTTTGGTAATTTGCCTACCATAGGACTTCCAACCAAACAAAATCAGATTCCCGGTGCGACACGTCGCTCGGAGCTTATGCTTGGACCGGAAACCACGGCGGCAATCGTGGCGGCTTGCAAGAAAAACAACCTGACAATCGCCAGCGCTGTTCATGCAGCTTCAATAATAGCCACACGGGACCTGAACCCCACGAGTGTTACCAAGTATACCTCTTTTGGCGCAATCAACTATCGTCCATTCTTGCCATCTCCTTATAATGATACAAGTAGACATCCAGTCAATGTCAATCTACTTGGACTTCCAATTACGTTAATACCAACAAATTTCACCACGGCAGCAAAAGAAGTGCAAGACTTCTACAAGCAACCTATTTCTCCCACTGAGAACAAATTCAGATCCATCATTTCACCTTACATCAGGAAATTCACTGCACTCGCATCAACCCCTCCACCACCCAACATGCCTATGCCAAGTGAACCAACCCTCAATAGTGTGGGAATTGTCGATAAATTCCTCGGCAAAAAGTATGGCGATAACATTGAGATTACGAAGTTTTGGCTGGGGGTTGAAATGCTGACTAGACAGCTTGATCTCTATGTTTGGACATGGCAAAGCAAGCTGGTGGTTAGCGGATGCTATAATGAAGAGTTTTTTGCTGATGAATTTGCTTTAAGCTTTTATAAATCTTGTGTGGATATTTTGATAAAGGAATTGAACGCTGAAGTGGGCGAAGATTGGTCATTGTAGATATCGTAGTTAGGTAGTTGCGTCTGTCTATATACTCTCTGAACCACATTTAATTGGAACTTGTGGGTTCGGTTGCTACAACCACTCAGTTTCTTCTAGAGAAAGTGGTGTTATATCACGAGCAGTTGTGGATTGATACTACTTTGTAAAGTTTATTATATATCGTATCAAGTGACGGAGTGCTTCTCATTTACGGCTTTTCTTTTGCTACCATTTCTGTCCTTCATCAACCTCAAGATTGGAAGTCTTATGGAACTTCTATCAGTTCTGTCTTCTCAGTTACGCTCCAGTGATAGCAACACCCCATTCCGATTCGAGAAGGTCATTTTCAGATTCTCAAGCCAAGGCCTTGAATCTCCGCTCCTGATATCTTTGAACTCCTGAAGAATCCGTACGACAGTATAAGAAATTTCCGCTATTGCAAGTGCTTGTCCCGGGCATGTTCGTTTTCCTCTGTTTTAGAAGGGGAAAAGAGTTAGTTAATTACAATTTTCACCGCAAGGAAATGACAAAAATACTCACCCTCCAAATGGTTGGTACCTTCCGCTAAGATTAGAGGTTGGTGAGTTCCATCTATCTGGATTAAATTCTTCCGCATCCTGGCCCCAGAACAATACGTCCCGATGTAAGGCATATAAATTGATACTGTAAATTGTATCTTTTCTGACAAAAATAGGTGATAGGCCATCGCAGCCACCTCCAACGGGAAGTATGGTGTCGCTGAGCGCGGTACGCCAAATGAATGGTGCCAAAGGATATAGACGAAGTGCTAGAGAGCAGTAAGTAATAATAATCACCCTGGTATCTGGTAAATTTACTTACTTTCGTTGATAACAGCTTTTAGATACTGCATTTTCTTCAATACATCCAGGGTAGGATTTCTTCGACCGATTGATGCGATCTCATGTCTCAGATTTTTAACAACATCAGGACGGCGAGAAAGCATGAAGAGAATGTCACTAACAACTACAGCTTGTGATTCTGTGCCTGCAGCATACGTAGTAAGGACATTACCGCGAATGAGATCCTTATCTTTGGTTTGTTTTGCCAATTCACGCACTAGAATGAGTTTTTGCTCTTGTGGTGAATTTTTGTCGAAATTATTATTTTTCGACCGTGCGAGAAAATCAAAAGCATCAGAGATTTTTTCGTTCACAACATCGTGTATGAGAGCACAAGCTTCAATAAATTTCTTGTTTTGTGGAAGGATAGACACTAGCCACCCTTGGAGATGTCTTTTGTGTACTTCAGTCATCGCGACCTCCAGAGCGTGTATGAAGTTCTTTGAATCAATTGTACAATCGCTCGTAAGAGAGTTCACAGAATCACCAAAGAGAAATTCGGTTCCAACATCGGTCATCTAACCAACACAATGAAAAGGTTAGTAACGTAGCTATTGAAAATATCTGCTTAGGGGTGCTTAATACTGTGCTACATACCAGTCGATCGAGAAGCGGTAATGCATCAAAAACCTTGCCATCTTCAGGAACAAGATCAAAAAATCGTTGCAAATGAAATTCTATCTTCTGAAAATCAGAGAATTGTGCTTGACCCAGCACGGGCTTGAGTTGAGATCGTGCATGTTGCCAAAACGGCCCATCTGTGGTAAACATGCTCCTGCCCACGAATGGTTCTGCTGCCATCATTCTCAAAGGCTCCACTCCCCAGTTATCGAAATCTTGACCCATAACCCACGAGAAGTTTGCTGGCTCAATGCTACAGATCATCTCGTGACCGAATTCTGTATATTGCCATGTGCGGCCGTAGTATATATGTTCATGCCATGATAATGAAGTGTATCGGTTTTCCTTGAAGGCGCGAAGGTGTTTCCACCAAAGATCAAGGCCGAATACTGGTTCTTTGTGTTGATAGTGTTTTGCAGGCTTGCAGCCTCTCTGATGAATGCGAGATCGGAGTATACGCTGTCGAATGAAGAAAGCCGCGTAGAATAGAAGAATGGGTAAAATTACGTACTTGGCCACGATTAGATGAATAGAATCAGCCATATTGAATCTCATGGGTTTGGCATTTTAGAAAGAAGTGAGGGGTCCCGCTCGCTAGAGGGGTCAATCGAGGACAAAGTAATTGACCGGACGGACAAGGATGTGAAATATGGTGGGTTACATCTTGCCAATGCATCCTTAAAATGTGCATATAAACAGGCATATTGAAGTTGTCAAGCCTTCAATTTCAAGTGCATATGTTCCTGCAGCTTACAGTCAACAACGGCCAAGTCCGTCGCCCAGTGGGAATGGCACTTAGAGACTAATGGTTTAGGCATGTCTTATCCAATTTAAAGTCCATTGTATAGTTGATTATTTCCCCGAATGAAAGATTTGTGTAGTTAAAAGCCAATTTTACTGCCGAACTTGATTGACTTAACGATACATTGCCGGAATCATATATTTTTTGATTACACAATTTGAAACACTCTTAATATCATACCAATATGGAGAATCCAATTCATCCAGAGAGAGATATGCGCATCATCTGTATCGGCGCTGGAGCAGCAGGATTGTGTTTTGCTTATAAACTCCAGCGCTCTTTCGATAAGTTTGCACTTGCAATCTATGAGAAGAATGCCGGAGTTGGTGGCGTATGGTTTGAAAACACCTATCCAGGGTATGAATTCCTATTTAGCTTACTCTTATAGCCTGATTTATAATGACACTGTAAAGTTGCGCTTGTGACTTCCCTGCTCACAACTACACCTATTCGTTTGAGCCAAAAGCCGATTGGGTCCGCTCGTATGCTCATGCTCCCGAGATTCGCGAATATTTTGAGGAGTTCTCGGATAAATACCAACTTAACAACTTCATAAATCTCGGGCATGAAGTCGTACAGACTTCTTGGGATGGAACTTCCGGTACTTGGCAAGTCAAAGTAAAAGATTTGTCAACTGGTAGCTTATTGACCGATTCATGTCACATATTAATTAACGCTACCGGGGTTTTAAATGCTTGGCGATGGCCGGATATCCCTGGTTTGAGTTCTTTCCAAAATCCACTGATACATACAGCACGATGGGATTCAACCGTCGACTTAAATGGCAAGAATGTTGGTCTTATCGGAAATGGGTAAGGATTTTTGATTTATTGCCAATTTGAATCAGACTCCAGTCACATAACTAATTGCTCAATAGATCATCGGGCCAACAATTACTGACCGCAATTCATCCTGCTGTCAAACAACTCACCCATTTTATTCGTCAACCTGCTTGGATTCAAGGGAATTTTGGGGAAGAGAAGAGAAACTACGAGAAAGATGAGATCGAAAGATTCGTCAACTCACCCGGTGTTCTCCTGGAAAAGCGCAAACAATTCGAAAATGTTGCTAATAGCTATTTCAATATTTGTAACAAGACAGGAGAGGGTCAAGCACAAATAAGGGAATACTTGACCCAGGTCATGAAGAGCAAGATTCCCGATGAAAATCTTCATAGTATTCTAATTCCAAATTACGGCGTAGGATGCCGAAGACCAACTCCAGGAATAGGTTATTTGGAAGCTTTGGCAAAGAGTAACACGAAAGTTGTTCTTGGGAATATCAAAGAAGTCAAAGCCGACGCTGTTGTGGATGAAGATGGTACAGAGCATTATTTAGATGTCTTGATATGTGCTACAGGTTTTGATACCTCATACATTCCTCGCTTCCCCTTAGTAGGAGAAAATGGCAGAAACCTTCAAGATGAATGGTCAGAGGAAGCTCGTGCTTATTTGGCTACCTCAGTGGCGGGGTTTCCTAAGTACTTGATGTTTTGTGGCCCAAATAATCCTTATGGAAGCGGTGCTTACTTGGCGACTGTTGGTAAGATATGAAAGTTGGTTTACAAGGATGGTTACTAACGACTTTCACTAGAATTCCAAGCAGACTACATGCTCAAACTTTGTGATAGATGGCAGACAGAGAATATTGCTTCTTTCTCACCCAAAACTGCCGCTGTTGACGAATTCCTCGAGCACACCGCTATGGTTGTGAAAGAGATGGTTTGGACGGATAATTGTCGCTCATGGTACAAACAAAACACCGCGGATCTCAACAAGCTTCTACTTTGGCCAGGAAGCGGTCTTCACTTCATAGAGGCTCTTTCCGAGTTGCGTATGGAAGATTACGACATCAAATATAATGGCAATCGTTTTCGTTGGCTAGGTAATGGGTTTAGTCAAACTGAGCTTGACCCCAAGGCCGATAAGGCATTTTATATCCGGCAATTTGATGATAGTTTACCGCTGAGTAGAAAAAAACGACGCGAGCAGATGACAAGGACAGTAGATGATAGTAAGCCGGGTGATAAGAATAATTCTGTTAATCAAAACGCTACTATTGCAAGTGAAAGTACTTAATGAATGGAGTACAAAACTGAAGTCAGGGCAGGAAACTTTGATATAACAATCAATACTATAGTCAGATTGCTGCAATATGTTAAATACCAAGATTAGCGAACAAGCCAGAAACTTTTGAACCAAGATTTGATTGGGATCAAGCCATATATTCATGACGTGAAGCGACTTAGAATCACCGTGACCGTGGTGTATGGAGAGTTATGCGTAATCCTTCAAAAGTATTTCTAAACTTGATATCAAATCTACTATCAGATTCTTCTTTAGACACGAGTTGATTGTATTAGATTTCTACATGTTTTTGGCGTGAATATATCATGGCCAATGTGCGTGATCTTGCGTACTCATCTTCTCTACTCAACTTCCTGCAAAAAGTTAATATGCCTGTAACGGTGGATGGTGAGTTGGGATTGAGAGTAAGATCGGCGGTGGTATGACCACTACGATTATTTGTAAAGGAGGAAGTATGGATATAGTAATTAGTACCGCAATTCCTCCCTCAATCCTCCTAACATCCACCTCCCACATCATCGAATCTTCGTCCCCCGCCTCCAACAGCACCGCCATCATCATCCACATCCACCTCACCAAGCGCCGCCCCCTCAGACAGCTGCAAGACCCAATGGAAGGTCGCCTATGACAGTTTCAGCATCTACGGCGAAAATTGGGATAGCAACAAACTGGGAGATAACAGAGCAGGTCTAATAACTTTCATAGAGGTTTGTGGGGAAGTGACGGATTGGAGTTATATAACAAATGGGTTGAGTGCATCGTGGACATTTTATGTGACGTGGAAGACGAGTATGTTTGAGCAAAAATATATTGGAGATAGTCTACCCCATTCGCCAATTTTGCCCATTTACAAATTGGCCATCATGATCTCATTGATAAATCGGCTTACTCCATTGATCAATACAAGATTATTCATAAATAAGGCATCCCATTGATTAATCAATTCAAAATTAAATTCTTCAATTGGAATAACCATTATCAATTTTAACAATGCTATATTTTTTAAAATAAAAATAACTTGAACTTGAACTTGAACTTGTTACTAATTTCAAAATTTAAATTTTTAAACTTAAATAACTTGAAATAAATAAATACAGAAAAAAATGATTTTATACTAGTAGTACTACTAGTAGTACTAGTATATTCTTTTTATTAAAAATATATTTTCAAAATTGACTAATTAATAAATCAATTAAAATTAAAAAATTTAGTAGTAAAAAAAATGTATCTTCAAAATTATTTAATTAGTACTAGTAACTTATAAACTAGTTAGAATTAATTCTTTTTTTAAAAATATGTTCTCAAAATTGCTTAATGAGTGGACCAGTCAACCAATTGATTAATAAGATCGACTAATTAATTAATAAGATGTTTCATTCCGAAGTTCGCAAAGAGAGGCCGATTTATCAATAGGATGACCGATTTGTAAATAGGCGAAATTTGCGAATAGGGCGGACCAGATATACTATGAGTTCGGCTGGGGCGCCTGATGATGATTGTAGAGGGAGTAGTTAGGGCTGGAGTGTGATTTGAGGAGTTTGAATAGATAGGGGAGTGAGAGTGGGGTGCTTTTGGTAACGGTGGGTTGTATGTATTGTTAGTCTTTATGTTATGCTTGTGGTACAAGATAACGAGGATAAGTAAAAGGGGCTGAAGGCACTGAAGCGAGCCAAGCACGGTCCTTCTTCATATCTTTAGTGCAATATAAACTCTTTTGAATAGTTAAAAATTGTATTGCTATGATTGGAAGATTATTCCATTCCATTGCAGAGAAATATTCTGCAGCAATACATGATGGTTACTGTGACTTTAGAACCAACAAGCTCGACAGCATACCATTCACATCTCTCGAGATTTTCGTCTTCGTAAAATTGTGCTATCCCTGACCATATGATCTCAAACAGATGCGTTTTTGATGTCGTGAGTCGGTAGAATCAAGTAGTGCCTTATATTTCAAACGTCAAGTATGCATCACGCCACATGCATAGTCCCAGTGACATGAAATGGAAATGCCGTGGACCACCTGGGTAGATCACAGTATGACTTCAAGTCGTACGTAATTACACTATGTGAGATGTGTTTAAGTAGACTTACGGGACGAGTAGGTGCTAAATGTGCGGAGGACTGTAACTTGATGCACCCTATCACTTAATTTGGGGTTGTATTAGTCAAAGGATACAGTTGCATGCCTGTATGGAGAAAGCTCGTAAGACAGATACATTTTGATTCGAGGGTTCTTGGAGACACCGAGTTGACATCAAGCGGGGTATGGTATGGCTCAGTGATACAGAATATCGCATCTATGTATACTCATTAGATGAAAGATTTAAATATCTGTAAGGAGTGGATCTCAGAGTGTTGGCTGTAGCATCGCGTTGATGGGTTGGCAGACAAATCTGCCAGTACTATGACTCTCTCAACATCGTTATGCGATTATAATACAATAATAATTGAATACACCACAGACTTTGTGTGTACTATATCAATAAATTCGAAACCAAGTGGTTCTCTAAATCACAAGTATCTAAACAATCTGCGGAAAAGTCTGAATTTGATCTGCTTCAATTTCTCCCCTTGGGGAGCCATAAATCAAAATATCGGGAGTAGCTCTTGCGACATATCCTGATGATTTGATTCACCGTTTCATTGAAGAAAATATCTACAGCATTAAATACTGACGCCATTTTTCCAAGTGTATTTGACACAAATATAATGTATACAGAAATATATCGATTGCATCTTAGGCCAAATTTATGAGATCAGATTGCGTAAGATACTAAGGCAAATCCCTGTGCAAATCCTCTAGTGTACTTCCATTCCATCACCAGTTGGTCCGTTCACCCCATCGTTTACAAACAAAAGTTCCTTCAACTTCTTACCTTCTCACATCAAACAACAATTCACAACAGTCTTGATAAATAATAAAACAACAAAATGTCAACTCCAGATCCATCTCCTATACCATTATTTCGTCCTTCTAAAAAGCGCAAGATCTATCGCCAACGTAACGATAATGATGACGAAACAGAATCTAAATCAATACCATCTGCGCCGGTTAATACGGAACAAAGTCTAGAAGAATTAATCGCATCAAGTATTCCAGCTGCCGAATCCACCGAAACCCTAGAAAGTATGGATATATCTTCAATCCTCCGTCTCCGCAAACAGAGAAAACGAGCAGTCGGCGGAGTCGAATTTCGCGCCGAAGGTAAACCCCGAGATCAACACGACGAAGAAGATGAAATGCAAGCCTTAATGCGAGTCGACGAAGAGAAAGAAAAACTCGAATTAGATAATGGAGGAATGAGGCGATTTGCGCCACAAATGGGAGTTGTTGGGAGTGCGGTTGATAAACATATGTGAGTGCTTTTTATCTTTGAGATTATAGATACGGTGACTAACGGGGAAAGGATGGCGTATATAGAAGGGAGAATTGCGCGTCAGAATCCGGGTTCTTTGAGAGATGGGTCGTTCATGGATGAGAGTGTAGGATCGAGGAATCAGGCGCATGAACATACTCGGGCGGAAACTGGAAGAAAGGAGAAAGAGGTCCAGAGAGCTCCGACTACGATGGGTCAATTGTTAGAGATTGATTTGGGAGAGGAAACTAGGAGGAGGAATGCGGAAAGAACGGAAATGGCGAGAAGGAGGGCTCAAGGGGAGGTTATTGAAGATGAGGATAAACCGCCTGAGAAGGTTAGATTGGATAAATTTGGTAGACCGAGACGTGTGCGTAAGAGAAGAGGTAGTGAAGATGTACAGCGGGACATGTTAGTCGAAGAAATCCTCCGAGAAAATCGACGTAAGTTCCTCATCTCCATCTTACCCTACCCATCCAATTTCCTCACACTAACCCCCCCTAAAGTAGAAATCTACACACCTCCCGAACCCACCCCCACCGACTCACCCAACCCCCCCGCAAACGACGACCAACTCGCCGAATCCTTCCGCAAAGACTGGGAAGACGCAGCTTCGTTCTCGCAGTTACAGAGACAGCAACAACAGGCGGCGAAGAATAAGGTTAAGAAGAAGGGGGAAAAGACAGAGGAGGAATTGTATATGAAGGGGCCGAAGTTGGGGGGGAGTAGGAGTGCAAGGGCGGCGATGAGGGAAATGATGCTGGCGAGGAAGGGGGGGAAGAAGTAAGTGGTGTTGAGTTGAGTGGGAGAGACAGTTCATGATTGGGATTGGGATTGAGGGGTGCATGGTAAGAGGATAGGGGTGGGCAGAGTGCATGTGTATGATAGTTTAACAGCTTACCTAGTCTAATTATTACTCGCAGACAGCTACTCTAAATCATCAATCAATTGAAAGACAGAAGATAGAAAGTTCGGACAGAAGAGAAGCAGCCTCGTCATATCGTCATATCGTCATATCATCATATCGTCATATCATCATATCGTCATATCATCACATCATAGCATATATTATACAAATACTAACATTATTCTAATTACCCACCCACCCATCCTCTCCTTATTTTACCTAGAATGCTAATCCTCACCACTCCATCCCATTCCATCCCATCCCACCATACCCTCTCTAATCACCATTCTATCCCCCCTCACCTCTCCTCTCCTCTCTTCTCCTCTCATATCCCACTTTCCACATAGATTTCCAATCCAATTTAATCCAATTTAATAGATACTGATGAATCAACCCCCCTCTATATGTCTTCCCTTTCTTCTCCTTCTTTTCTCGGTCGTAAAATCTGACACAACGCAACGCAACCAAATCGAATGGAATCGTATAGCTCATAGCAACCGAGTGGTTCTTGATCTAATTTGTCTGATTTGTCTGATTTGATTCGGTTTAATTTGATCGAGTTCCACATTGGGGGTTAGCCTATTATTCATATTATATTATCTCATATCATACCATAACATATCGTGTCTGTAACAACACCCCCTTCTTTCTATAAATTCTACTCTTTCTCCCCCTCTTACTTCCGTATTACTCACTCTGGTGAATTGCTGGGGGTGTTGTTCATCTTGTTTTTATGTCCCTATCTCTCTCTCTCTCTCTCTCCCCTTTCGAATCTAACTTCCCCCCTACCCCCCCACACCCCCCGATCTTCTCTGTTCTATCACTCATTATGTCCGTATTTAAAATTATCTCCTCTCCAACTCCTAATACTATAATCTCCGTCTCTATCTCCGTGCTCATTTTCCCACCCCACTCCTCCTTCCTAACCCATCTCTCTACCCATCCTTTCCCTTCTTTCCCCATGCCATATCCTTTATTCATCTTCCCCTCCCTTTCCCCGTCCCCCTCCCCCTCCCCCTCCCCCTCTCCATCATCCCCCTCCCTACCCCCCAAATCCACAAACCCATCATGCGCCCCCACCCAAACCCCCACCCCACCCCCCATCTCCTCCAAAGCCCTCACGATCCCCTTCCCCCCCTCAAACCCACTAATAACGTTTCCCCCCAGCCACCACGGATTATCGACTTTTGTCAACGGATGCAGGAGCGCTGTTAGCGGGAGCGCGTTCATTGGATGTACATGATGTTTGAACCATGGGAGGAGGGCGGAGGGGGAGGTGCCGTGGGGGGTGAAGAGGAGGGATAGGATGTTGGGTTGTTTTTGAGGGGAGGGTGAGAAAGGTAAATTATTTGGGTAAGATGGGTAAGATGGGTAAGATGGGGTGGATGGGGATATAGGGAAGAGGGACGAGGGAGCAGAGGAGACGGGAGAGAGAGCAGATAGAGGGGATGATGTGTAGAGGGAAGATTGAGTGGAAGAGGGGGCAAAATAGAGAGGAGAATCCGGCGGCGTAAGCGGAAAAGTAAAATTCTGTTCCCTTGATATTTCCCCCAATCCCAATTCCAATCCCATTTCCATTTCCAATCCCATTTCCATAGTCGGCAAAGAAGGTGCCAAATAAGTAATCCCAACCGCGTTATGCAAGCCTGTTAGATCCCCCTTCTGTTTCAAAAATGTAATCGTAATTTCTCCTTCCTTTCCTCCTTCCCATATCTTAGGTACCGGAAATCTCAGAATATTATCTTTTTCCTTTCCATTTCTTCCCTTGCCACTCTTCCCTTGTCCCTCACTTTTCCCCATGTCCTTTCTCCAAGGTCTCATTTCTAAAACTCTCTTCTCATCAAAATACCCCCATCCCCTAATCTTCCTCGCTGCTCCGCGTTCCGCAAGTATAAATGTTGCATTCCCATTCCCATCCTTCCCATTCCCATCCCCTCCCAAGTGTCCCGGCAACCCCATCAAAGTCCCCCGATGACAATGATCACTAGTCTCCTGACTCACAACCACCAAATCCGGCGCTGGAGAGAGTGAAGAGAGGGAGGGTATACAGGGGGGTATGGTGTGGATTGTGCTGCTGAAAAGAGGGTGGAAGATTGTGGAGGCGCCGGTGAGCCAGGGGTCGAGAGCGATGGTGAAGGGTTTGGATGGAGAGGGGGATGTGGGGCTTGGTGGGAGAGTGACGGTTGGGTTGAGGTGGGTGTGAGATGGGAGTGGAAGAGGAAGAGGAAGAGGAAGAGAAGGTGGTGTGAAGGTTAGGAGGAAGGAGGCGTCTGAGTTGAGGTGTTTGATCGTTAGAGACATTTTTGTTGTGTGTTGTTTTGATTGCGGCTGGGTGATTATAAATATTTTGTTTGGTCTTGGATGCTCATAGTATTTATGTATTCCGTTTTATTGGATTCGTAATTGAAGGTATCAAGTAGATGTGATGAAATAGATGAAATAGCAAGCGCGGTTCGGAGAAGAAGTATAGAGCGATTGTTGGTATTAAAAGACGAATTAAATGGATGAAGGATAGAAAGCTAGAGAGAGTTGATTAAATCGTAGTTGTACGCTCCAATGGGTATTAAACAAGAAATGGTCTGATAATAGACATTCATAAAATGTCTCAGATGAGAAGAGAAGAGATGAAATGAGATGAGATAGAAGATGAATTCACACTCCATATCAATCTTCCCCTGCTCTCAGAAATATAAATATAATCATCATCATCACCATCATCGTCTCATCTTCTCATCATCATCATCATAATCATCAAAACCAAAACCGAAATCAAATAAATACCCCATATACAAACCGCGTATTCCTTCCCCCAACCCATTCAACCTCATCAACAACCCCATCACCGGTACCAATCTCCCAATCTCAAAAGAATCAACCCCCTCGGTTATTCTTAACAAGATCTACGATTAAGCATTCCAGATACACGAAAGAAGAGATGATCTACGCGACTTCGGGTGCGAGCTGGGGAGGGTAGGATTTAGCGGGAGCTGAAAGAGAAGAAGCGAGAGGGCAGCATTATTTATCATTTCATTTGAGGTTGTTCCAGCCTAGCTAGCTAGCTAGCTGCTGGGAACGCCCAGGTGAGGGAATCTTGGCTGTGGTTGATTTGGATTTGTGATCAATAGCCTCATTATTGAAGATTTTTCTTTTTTTCTTTTTTTTTCTTTATCTCAGTACAGGCAGGCAGGCAGATAGGCAGATAGGCCCATTGGTTTGATTTATTGCTTTGGTAGAGATTTTATATGGGGATTTTATTTTATATGGGAGAGTACATATATATAATTGATAGATATTTGAGAGCTCAGAGTGGAGCATTGGTAGGTAAGGGTAAGTAAGTACTTGGGGATGACCAAGTACCATGTAGCCCATCCCATGTAAGTAGATATAATGTTACATCAATCTCAAGGATGTAATATTCTGTCGTCGTATATGTATTACGTCGGTACGATATATCTACGTCGTCGTCGACGTGATTGATGGGTTGGTAGTACATTTTTTACGATTGATTGATTGATCGTTCGTTGGTTATCTTTTATTTCTCTTTCTTTAGTTATGGTATTTATTGATGTTGAATTGGGGGAGCGAGATGGGAAGAGAAGAGAGGTATAGAGTATTGGTAGGTATATGGTATATATCTAATACAAGAATTCCTCATCTCATAAAATACCCAGTATTCTAATAAAGGAGTTCGTAAATAGTTATTAATAACAAGATAGCTCCCGCTACCATCTACACCATCTACTTACTCTCCTACTCCATCCTCTCCCCTCCTCTCCTCTCCTAAGCAAGCAAAGCAAGCAAACAATCAAGCAAGCTCTCAAAAAAATCCAAAATATCAAGGATGAATATCCCAAATATTCGCACGACTCAAGCTCAAGCTTAACACGATACACCAGTCCGTCCACACCGACCACACCGATAAAAGCTTCAAGCAAGCAAGCACATACCCAGAGCAGAGTCATGCTCTCTTTTATTATTCTCGGGAGGAATATTGTATTATACTGATATTTGAATATAATAATTGAATATAGTACTCGAGTAATAGGATTCTAAGATTTGATTTGATTTGATTTGAAATCCGATGGTTTGGTTTCGCCCCAATCTATCTATTGCGTTTGTTTGTTTGATCATTTGTTTGATCATTTATTAGTGTATTTTCTCCTTAACAATACGTATAGTGTCCTTCGAATTCGTAAGCTCTGGAGCTTAGATGGTTAGTTATATGGAGGTTAATAATACATTCGGTACAGTACAATGCTATATATACTATGCCATAGCTCGAAGGTATGCCCGAAGTACTATGTATATACCATCCATACATACCATGTACTCATAAGACGATAACCATAATAATTATTAATTCGTGGAATCAAATACCTACCTCGCTTCTTTTCCTCGCTCCAGTTTCTCTAGTTCCTGTTCAAAACATCATATTCAACCGTGCCATTCCTATTCCTATTCCCATACCCATTCAGTAAATAAATAAATAAATAAACAAATCAACCCTCAACCCCTCAAATACATCCAAGCAAAGAAAAAGCTCTTATCGGATTCTCTTTCTCTTTTTCTCTTTTTTTTTCTTCCTTCCTTCTTACTAGCTCCTATAGGTTGAGGTTGAGATTCAGGTGGGTTAGGTTCCATGGTTACTTAGATTGAGAAGCTATACTCGAGTACACACCAACACCAATTAAATCCGATATTATATGATGTGATGTGACATGCCATGACATGACATGCCCAGCCCAGGTAGGTGGGGTAGGTAGGGGCGCAGGAATGAATGAATGGTGCTGCAGTAACGATTGCGCACTCACTACCTACCTTCATCGCATATTTAAGTTACTGTTTTTTTGACTCAAGTAGACTTATTAAGTTGACTCAGGTAAGGTCGGTCTTTCTTTCTTTCTTTCTTTCTTGCTTGCTTGCTTGCTGCGATTGAGTAATCAAAATCTCTTGATTACTTATTATTACTATTCATGCAAGCAATATAGCAATTTTATGCTTTAAATCTCATACCCTCTATACCTTACCATACCATACCATACCATACCACGGAAGCTCCGAACATATATCTATCTATCCAAGCATTCCCAAACGAGATAAACCCAAAAGCTTTCAAGCTCCCCCTCATCAATTGAAGTGATGAATAATAATAACAATAATAATAATAACAATAATAATAATAACAATAATAATAACAATAATAATAACAATAATAATAATAATAACAAGAGCGAGATGGGTGATGTAAACTAACTAACTGACTAGTAAATAATAAGTAAATAAATAAATAACTATAGATACGACCGATATTTGGCCTCTCATCTATCCATCTATTTATCTATCCATCCATCTATCTATTTATCCATTTCTATCCATTTTTATCCCCCATTTACCGCCGTTACCTAGTTCTATCCCACCCAATTGAATCGCGTATTAACGATTCAGTCCCACCTATTTATTTTTTCTATTTCTATTTTCTATTTTCTAGCTATTATGTTTTTGTTTTTTTTTTTTTTTTTTTTTTCTCTTCCTTACTCTTTGAGCTGAGCTTAGCTAAGCTGAGTTGAGGAGCTGTTAATTGGTAGCTTGTATGGTGTGCGATTGATTGATTGATTGATATATACCTAATATACGGATTAGGTAGATATATAGATATATATAGATAGATATACTCGATACTATACGAATAATGTACTACCTCCGAGTCAAAGTTCATTACTACCTACCTACCTGAGAGTTGGTATCCTATTATATACTATACTATACTATGATCATATACTATCATCATATAGTATCATCGTGATATTTTAGAGCGATTATTTTAATAATCAAATCAATCCAATTCAATTCAAATGAAATCAAACCAAATCAAATGAAATCGGTAATCACAAGATAAGTAGCCAGCTAGCTAGCTAGCTGGTATTGGAGCTTACGATAGGAAATAGGAAATAGGAAATAGGAAGGAAGCTATTGAATAGCAGACAGACCTCGAGATCAAGCTTTTATTATTGATGGTTTTTTTATTTTTATCTATCTTATTTTATTTATCTTATTTATTTTTATTTTGTATTTGGTTTTTCATTTCTTGACTCACTTATTTTACTTATTTTACTTATTGATTTAGGTATAAATATATATATCTATCTAGCTCTAAGGTACGGTGCATCTAATGCATAGAAGAATAATTTGTTTAATTTTTTAAATTTTTTTAAATAATTTTTTCCCTTTCATAAATTTGCCCCTCATTCACTCTCCGATTATTTCGCCTTCCCCAATCTAGATGGAATCCTTTGATTGGGCATTAAAAGCTTTCATTTACCCTGGTCTAGGTAATAGATCGTAGGTAGTAGGTAGGTAGTAGTGGGTAGTATAGTAATCAGGTAAATCAGTCAGCTCCATAATGGACTCGGAGTTGAAGGTTTATTATATGGAAGACTGCTGGGAGGGAGGGGAACGTGATTGCTTGGTTATCTATCTATCTATAGGTTGGTTGGAGTTGCATTTACCCCACTTGTAGCTTTGGGGAGGGAAGGGGAGGGAAGGGAAGGGAATTGGGATTTTTGGGTGGAGGGGAGAAAGGAAGGAAGAAGAGGAAGGAAAGAAAGAAAAAAAGAAGGAAGGAAGGAAGGAAGGAATTGATGGAACGAGAGGATTATAGAGGGTAAATGTTGGAATATGTAGATAGTAATAAGTAGTAGATGGAGCTTCGAATATCTTTCTTACCTTACCTTACCTTCCTTACCTTAGCTTAGCTTAGCTTAGCTTAGCTATAACCCTAAGATTACTCGATAGGTAGATAGATAGATAGATAGCATGATAGCATGATAATGAATCTTAATTGACCTTTCATATTATTCTTTTACCTTGGTCCTTGTCGAGATTGATTGATTGATTGACCTTACCTTACCTTACTTTATCTTACTTTACCTTACCTTCTTACCTTACCTAATCTTGACTTTGATCTTGATCTTGACCATTTCTTTACTAATCTTCTCTACTTTACCTAACGAAAGAAGGAGAGGAGAAAAAAGGGACCCCTCAATCAATTTAACCCAGAAACAATAATAATACCTAACCTGACTATTACACATTCTTTCTCAAACACCAATTGTATTAAATTATTTTATTTTATTTTATTTTATTTAATTTAATTATTTATTAGGGAAAAGAAGAGAGTGAAAAGAAAAAGGAAAGAGCTTAATTAAGCTTCATAGCAAATCAAACCAAATCAAAGCAAACCTTAGCAAAGCATTTCTATATTTCTTTATCCCTTTGATAAAATATTTGATTATTTTACAACGTTTTTTTTTTGGTTGGTCTTGCTTGCTTGCTTGCTTGATTGCTTGCTTGTATTTTGTTTTCTCCAAAGAAGAAAAGAAACAGAAACAGAAGCAGAAGCAAAAGCAGAAGAAGAATTATATACTATCTCTCATAGGTAGTATATTATCTTTTACAATCAAACTATAAACCTGTATATCATATCTCCTACAGATTATATCTTCAATTATTCTAAATAAAGAAAAAAAACTTCGAAGCTTCTTCTTCGCTTTTTTTTTTTTCTTTTTTTTTTAGCTATCGATAGCATTATCTCCCGAGGTCACTCACCACTCCATCGCATATCATCCATATCCATATCATAAAACCTATATTGAAACAAAAATCCAAAGCAAAATATTCAATTCCCGATACCGAAGAAGCAAAAAAAAAAAAAAAAAAAGAAGGGGAAAAAAAGAAGCTGTGCGACCTCTATCTAATCAATCTATTACTTTTTTCCTTCCTTTTTTCTTTCTGGAAAAAGGAATATCTCTTCTCTATAATCATACATCCTCTATACAATCCATACACCTTCCTACCTACCTACCTCTACCTACCTACCCTTTTTCCCGGAACCTCCTTTCGAAGAAAACTTGCAGAAAAAAGAAAATATATCTATATATCTATATATATTATTATATATACTTTCTGGAATGGTCGAATCTACATTGATGATGCCTCCTCGTTCTTCTTTAACATCATCATTTTCCGTATCGGATGCAAATAATGAAGTTGTTTGTCCATTGAGAAATCAAGATGGTTCAAGTTGTCGCAAACGTTGCCTCGGCGTGAGTGCCTCTTAAATACTCTGCTTGTTATCTATCTGCTTGCTTGCTTGCTTTGCTGCTTGTACACTTTCTCTCCCCTTTGGAAGTTTTATTATTTATTCATTTGATCTTATCTTCCCTTTCTTCATTGAAATTATTGTACGGTTCAACCCATGGTAACAAATTCCATTTCAAATGGACAGGAAAAACGATATCGATCTATGCAAGAGCATATAAGAAGAGCTCATCCTGAACATTATATTTCAAAGCTTCCTGCTACCGAAGAAAGCTTTCAACTTATGATCAATACCCCGCCCTCTGAACGACCACAACCACAACCACAACCATCATCTCAATCTCAATCTCAATCTTCACAGATACAACAATCACAACCAACGAGTACTCCAAATAAACCCTCGAGAATTACAAATTCGGGTCCAACTTCACATGGTTTGTAAAATCTTTATTGGATTTTGGGTCCAGGCAGGGTTGTTGGTTTGCTAATATTTTGAAAAGGTTTTACGCATGAACGACATAGTTATCATGGCGATGATTCGAGTACACCAAATACACCGAGAATTCTAGATGATAGTTCAATGTTACCAGCTGCCAGTGCTGCTGCAGCTTTGGCACAATTACACAATCATAAATTGGAAAGTGATTGGGAATCGGAAGTGGTGAGTTATTTTGTTATTCTAGTTAGTATTGAATTATACAGGAAATTGACTAATCATTTTATCATTATTTTCAGGACTGGATGTCAGATAATGAAGCTCATAAACAAGCAATGAGAGCTTCTATAGAATTACCTCCAATTCATTCAAATCATATCGAACCTACAAGCGATCCATTTTCACATCATAGTGCACATAACAATCGAAGAAGAGATCTACTACCTTCAATATTATCCGCATCACCTCCTGGAAGATCATCAACTTTACCACCAATACATAGACATCCCAGTACGGGAAGACCTCGAAAACAATCTGTTTCAAAACGTGCTAGTGAACCACAACACAGAAAACAAAAATCCCGGGGTGGTGATCAGGCTCATTTGAGACGTATGAGTCATGACCGTAAAGCTCAATCTGCTGAACCTTCGAGTACTTTTTCGGCGGGTGCTTATGGTGCTTATGGTAAACGATGGGAGGATTTAATCGATGCTGCTACTTCTGCTACGGAAGATGTAGATGACGATAGAACACCTGTAAGATTTCTCTTTCCCCTTCCCTTAGATCTTTATCTTCCCCTCTTAAATAATTACCACAACTTTACTTACTTACATACTAACCAAAAAGAACCCACAGATACCCCCCTCCCCAATCTCCGTAAATCGAGCCTCAATGCCCCCTTTCTCCGCCTCCCACTTCCAAGGCTACACCGCCTCACCCCTCCAACAAGCCCTCACACCCCCCTCCTACCTCCCAGAACCCCCGGACCCTTTCCCCTCGGTGGAATCCGGGGAATCCGTCGAATCGAACTTTAACCAGGGTCTGCTATCTGATTCTTCGCCTTCGTTCTCGGCAACAAATATTCAAATCTACTGTGCGGCGTGCCAGAATGTTAGTAGATTGAAGGATAGCTACGCGTGTACGGAGTGTATTTGTGGGATTTGCGGTAGGTGTGTGGAGGTTTTGATGGGGGAGATGGGGGCCAGGAGGAAATGTCCTAGGTGTGCTACAATTGGGGGACGGTTTAAACCGTTTCAGTTGGATATTCGGTAGGGTGGTTATGAGAAGGGGAGTGAGAGGTAGAGGAGAGATAGAAAAAGAGGAAGATGATGAGAATAGGGTTTGGTAGATCCTGACAGCTATACTATTACTCAAATCCACCCAAAGACAGCAGGATCGGTCGATATGCACCCCTAAGGGTTCTTACTTCCGTTCACTTTCATTACGCATACGCGTATGGGTTTGGGATAGAGACGGAGTGGTCAATTTGATATGGAGTTGAGGGAGGTGATGATTTTTACATTGTTTTGTTTGAATTTGTTCTGCTCCTGGGTACAATTGAACGCAGCATAGACAGGATTACTTTGGTTTTTGTTTTGGTTATGGTTTTGGTTCTAGTCTTTGGGAGGGGAATCATGGATGGTGGGATCAATAGGTGGTGTTTTTGGTTTATCTTATCTTATTCCCCTGGGTTCTTTTGGAGGGTTTTTGAGGTTTGTTTATACATGGCATTGGATTGTCGATGATGACTACTTTGGATTGGTTCGGTTTGGTTTATTGGGTTTTGCTTATATGTGGCATTGATTGGGTATAAGTCATGCGTGATGGAGGGATGGATGGATGGATGAAATTGTCTTTGAATGTTTATGAATTCAGGTTGGATGATGATGATGATGAATGAGGGATGAGGAATGAATCAATTGATGGTCTGATCTGATCTGATCTGGTCTGTCATTGGCTGATGGATATGATTGAATTGGATAGGACCAAATGTTTATAGTCAGTCACGTTGGATAGATGGATAGATGAATCAATAAATCGATCAAGAAATAAAAGTCAAGGTTTCAAAAAAAAATAAAAAAAGGCTATATACGAGCTCTTTCTCAGGGTTGACCCCCCCAAGATGGAGGGAGGCGCGGCTGAAGAAATAAAAAAATAAAAAATAAAAACATGGATGTGTTGAATGAGTGGACAAGAATAACCAAAATAAGACATAACAAAACAAAACATAACAAAATAGCCCTATCGGTTATAAATCTCCCAATTGGGGAATACATACATAATGACGCAGGTGATTGATTGATTCTTCAATAAGGAGCTGAATTTTTTTTTTTTTTTTTTTTTTTTTTTGAACTAATTATATTTAGTTATATTTAGTTATAGATATAGTATAGATATAGTATAGATATAGTATAGATACAGTATAGATATAGATACGCAATCGATGATCGAGTGATGGAGTGATGGATGGATGTTGAATTTCGGTTTTGCTTTCTGCTTTCTGCTTTGGTGCGGGGGGTGCCGGGGGGGGAGGGGGAGGGGGGGGTGCCGGGGGGGAGGGGGAGGGGGGCATGCATGTATGTATGTATGTATGTATGTATGTATGTATGTATGTATGTATGTATGTATGTATGTATGTATGTATGTATGTATGTATGTATGTATGTATGTATGTATGTATGTATGTATGCGTGCGTGCACTAGGGCTGGCTGACTGGCTGGCTGGCTGACTGGTGGGATGGGATTGATGGATGCTTGGTTTGAGGCTTATGTGAGGTGAGGTGAGGTGACCTGACCTGACCTGATGTGAAGTGAGGTAGGTGAGGTGAAGTGTGATGTGATGTAGGATTTTTTGGTTTGGAGGCTGGATTGTTGTGCGGGTTAGTTGTGATGGATGGATGTGATGTTGTATTGTAGGGGGGGGGCGTTTCTGGGTACTTGGATTGGATTTGAGATGAGATGAGATGGTTTGGTTTAGGGGCTGATGTGAGGGGGATGGGGATGGGGATGGGGATGGGGGGTGATATAAGTATATTGGATCTCTTCCCCTTCTTCTTGTTCTCTTTTTTGTTTCCTTTTTCTTTTTTGCTTTCCTACATTCCTACATTTCCTACATTTCGACATCTCGAATTCTATACTCGCCGGAATAAATATACACCCTATTCATCAGCACCATCACCATCAAGACCATCAAATAAACATATAAATAAACAAACAAACCCAAACAAACCCACCCATCCCACCCATCTACAACCTTACCCCAGCCCCTCCAACCCCCTCCAACCCCCACCACCGCAAACCCACCACTGTTTAAAAAAAAATGTCCCCCCCAACAACCACGCGCACGCCACCGTCCAACAAGCTGTCGACTCTCCCCGCGCCCCCCGTCGAAAACCTAACACACGAGTTCCTCCTCGATGAAATCGTTCAGCATATCTCCGTCTTGCAGGATGAGTTTCCTCGCACGGATTTGCGTCGGTTGAGGACGGTGCTTTGGGGGATTAGGTGTAGAGGTATGCTTGTTTTTGTTTTTGTTTTTGTTTATTTTTGTTTATTTTTTTTTGAATTTTTTTTTGGGTGGGTGCGTTTTGAATGGGTGGTTTGGATGGGTTTTGTGATTTTAGGGGGGGGGGGGAGTTTCTTTTTGCTTGTTTTGGTTGAATTTTTTGAGGAGGGGGAGGCGGGTGAGAGTGAGAGAGAGTGAGAGGAAGAGGAAGAGAAATGTTTGGGAGGGGTATGAGGGGTCGCAAAATACGATATGAGGAATAGAGGGGGGAGGGGAGTAAAGAGAGCTGAAAGTAAACATGAAGGTTTTAAAGAAAATTAGTGGGAGAGAGGAGAGGAAGGGGCACGTGAAGAAGATGGCAGTCCGAATGATAAAACGAGAGAGGATACATTCGAGTTGGATGTGTGTGCGCAGTTGCATTATCGAGGTTCAAGAGATGGTTCATTGCTGGTGGCTTGGAATTCATTCTTTGATCTATCTATGTCCTCTTTTTTTTTCTTGATCTTTTGAAGTTTGGATTTGGGTTTTGGGTTTGGATTTGGGTTTGGGTTTGGGTTTGGGTTTTGCTGCTTTTAGGGTAATTGAGGTGGAAATGGGGAGAGGGTTAGAAGGGGAAAGTGTACCTGTATTCATTTTAGAGCTTGGAAGGTTCATTCATTACCAGTGGTTTGAATAACTTTTTAGGGAAACACTCTTCCCCCCCTTTCTGTTCTTTGCTTTTCTCTTTTGGTCTTTACATAAGATCAAACTAATCAAACGATATCATAGATGTTGATCCTCAAAAAAATCTTCGATCATTACTCCAGGTTTTCGAAGATACCCATACCTTCAAACACGCATTCGATCAATTGGATGATAACATGCAAGCGAAAATAAAGCTATTCATGAAAGGAGGAACCGAAGAGGATATCTTCGGTACTAAAAGTGTCACGAATGGAAAAGTAGGAGGGATGACAACATCCCAAGATTTCCACATCCCACCAAGTCCAGCGGTAAAAAAACATTTCAAAGAGATGGAAATGGGAAAAGTGAAGGAAAAATTGGAACATGGTAAGGAATTTGTGGAAAGGAAATTGGAAGACGAAAAGCAGGAAATTAAAGAGGAGATTAAAGTAAAGGTTAAGGAGGTTTTGGAGAAACATAAACATCTTGGCGGACTGGCGGATAAGATTAAGGTGGTTGAGGATTTGCATGTTGAGGGGGCTGTGAGTGGGAAGGGGGTGGAGTCACCGAGGATTTGGGAGGATGAGAAGGGGGGGAGGGTTATGGAGGTTTGTTATCTTTTTCTTTTTTTCCTGAGGACTGTGAAATTTTCTATTGATCCATGTTGTCACTTTGTATCTGATTTCATTACCCATTTTCTTTTCCCGTTTTCTGCTCAATAAACACAAATGCAACTTCCAGCCCAACCCCAACTAATTGAACTATACTAACCTTCCAAATCAGGTCCACGTCTCCACCCCATTCACCAATTGGGGAGAATCCGTTCAAAACACACCCCTCTACACCTTCATACCCACCACCATTCTCGGTCTCTCCAACCTCGTAAAATGGGCACGTACCAAAAATCTTCGAATTCGTTGTTCCGGATATCGTCACTCATGGAGTAATTCTTTCTCCCAAGACAATCATATCCTCGTTTCCCTCTTAAATTTAAAAAGTGTCAACAAAACACCTGATCCGATGAGTTTGGAAGTTCAGGAGGGTGTTGAGGAGGTGCATAGTATGGGAGTCGGAGGAGCAAATGTGGGAGAGATAGTCAAGGGAAATGAATTGATGAGTATTGAGTTGGGACCTAAGTTTAAAGGGTTGGAGGGCTTGGAGAATGAGGAGAGAGTTAAGAGGGAGTTGGGAGAGGGGAAAATGTTAGCGAGGGTGGGTGTTAGTGTTACCAATGAGCAGTTTAGACGGTGGGCTGTTAGGAATAATAAGTGGACTTTACCGGTTGATGTTATTCTTGTTGAGTATGTATTTCTTTTTCTCTTTCTTCGCTTTTTCTTCTCTATTATACCCTTTCAGCCCCATAAAATACAACATCAAAATTCTTATTAACGTCCCTCTCCAGAGTAACATGCGGTGGAGTAAACGGACCAATCTGTCACGGCGCCGGTCGCCGTCACCAAACAATATCCGACTACGTCCGCGCAATCTCCTACATTGACGCCAACGGCGTCCACCGACATATAACAAACCCCACCCACCTCCTCGCCGCAGCCGGTTGTTTCGGCCTCCTAGGAATAGTGACTCACATAACCTACATCCTATCCCCCATGACCTACGCGCTTCTCCGCCCCCAAAAACCCTCCATCTGTCTCGCCATCCCTCCCCTCTCTCAATCCGACATCCCCATCGCTCTGCGAAAATCATACACACCAGAACAGTATGAGAATGCGCTAAAAGAGTTTGAAGATAAAGCGGAAAAGAGTTATTATAGCGAGTGGTTCTGGTTCACCAGGAGTCAGCAGGCGTGGGTTAATTGTTGGGATGAGACGGGGGATGGGGAGGGCGCGGTGGAGTATCCGGGGGGCTGGGAGACTTTCCTGCAGTGGGTGGAGGGCTGGGTGGGGAGTGTGTTGACGGGCAGTGAGATTTTTGGAAAACTGCCGGGACGGTGGCAGGCTACTATTTTGGGGAGTTTTGGGAGTAAGTTTTTTTATTTCGTTGCTTCATGTTTTCTTTTGTCTTTTTTTTTTGGAGAGTGGCCGTGGATTTGGGTTTGATATTTCGTTCATTGCGAATATCATATTTTCTTCTCGGCTACTCCCCACTCCCATCTAAACGGGGAGAGGGGGGTTATCTATCTCAATCTGCCGACCCTTCCTTTACATATGGCAATACATACTAACCTAAATCTCAAAATTAGTGGTCGCACTTCCCCCTTTCCAATTTTTAAATTTCGAACAAACGAAACCATTGGAAATTAAAACACAACTGCCTAATGCTCTACATTTCAGACGTGGTGTAAGTTTCCTTCTTGCCCTGTATCCCCTCTTCCCCTGCCTGAAATCCCTTTTCTTCATCTCAGTAATAATGACACGATAACTAACTATTTACATACACAGATCCAAAACATGCGAGTCCGAGATCTAGAATTTCAACTTCCCATCCCCCTCCGTGCAGACTCTACAGTCGAAAATCCCATCCCTGGTACTTATATCCCCCCACCCCACCCCCTCTTTCCCATCCTCCCTCCTTACCCCCTTTTCCTCTAAAATCATCAACTAACACCCCTCCCCCCAGATTACACCATAGTCCGCCGCGCCTGGTGGGACGTAATCAATCTCTGTTACCCTTCATCCTCTTCCTCTTCATCCTCCTCCTCCGACGAAGAAGAAAATGACACACCCATGCGCCTCACTCTCGAACTGCGCATAATGTCCGATTCTAACATCCTGATGGCGCCCCAACGCGGCAACAAATGGGGAACCGCTAGTATCGAGGTGCTGAGTGTGCCGGATGCGGTTAGTGATGGGGAGTGGGGGGGCTTTTTGGGGAGAGTGGTTGAGTGTTGGGGGTTAGTAATTTTCTTATTCTCGTTTTGGAAGTGAATAAATACTTCATTGTGGGCGGTTTTTTTTGTAAGTGATTGGCTAATTTGAATATGGTTTATAGACAGTACAAGGGTATTATGGAAGTTGGAGGAAAAGAAGAACTCCTTAACATCCGCCCTCATTGGGCTAAAGAATGGTATATCTCCCGCTCTCCTCCTTCCTGACCTCTTCCCCGGTTTTCTATTCCCTCCCTCTCATCTCATACCCTTCTCCCCTTCTCCCCTTTTCCCCTTTTCCCCCAAGCTAATATCGCAAAGGGAACAAACGCGCATCCGCTCGCTCCCAGCCCGCCAATACATAAAACAACACGCGTACAGAGATGCAATCCCGGAGTTTCGAAATGTGTTGTCTGAGATAGGGAAAGAGCAGGGCTGGGGATTGAGGGATTTGAAAGAGAGGTTTTCGAATGAGTTGTGGGATGATTTGGTTTTTGATGTTGTTTGAGGGGGCGAGAAGGATAAGGTGGGGTGAGAAGGAGAAGGTGGGGGGGGGGAGAAAAGAGGATTTTATGCTTCGAGATTTATTGATTTATTGATTCATTCATCTTATTTCTGTTTATCTATTAGATGAACCTTGATGATTTGATTATTTTATTGCAGAAATGCTATTTCGTATTATTATTTTCAAGTGATTGATGTAGATTTCAAATAATCTAGAAGAACTTCACAAATAAACAATAAATAAGGAATGAAGGAAACTTTCACGAAATTCATTGCATCATCTGCCCAGTAACTCTTTTCAATCGAATAAATTTTATATATAATGGACTAAAGAAACAAACTATCACGAAAAATATAATTATTAAAACACTAACATGAAGATGAAATTAAAGTTCAATACACGCCATAACTAGTAATCGCCTACCAAACATCATTTCATCAAACCAATACTCTACTCAATCCGCAAAACCTCAAATATCTATCATAAACTTCAATCTATATCCCAATTCCCAAACAGAAGAAATATAGAGCACAAATATCGACATAAACGTGGTGGTAGACGATGAAATAAATAGTAACTACTACCTTCACATCACATGCTGAAAGGCCGCCAAGCAAAAAATAAATAAAAAAATCCACCGTTCTGCTTACTAGTCTAGTTAGTCCGGACTGTTGTCGACAAGTTCATTCAGTAGCTCCGGAGTTCGACGGTATTTGAATATCATCGTCATGTGTAATTGAGTATAGCCGGCCATAATTCGTCAAAATCTCCATGACATCAACCCTGTTAGTCTACCCCAGATATCAAAATGTTAGGATTTTTTGATGTGTGGACGAGTTTTTATGGGAAATATATTTTCAAAAAAAAATGTAACTCCCACAAATGAAAAATAGGAATTTTTGTATTTGATTTGAGACTGTTGATTGTGCGAGAAAGTAAATGATGGTCTGCGTTTTAAGTGATATGAAATTAATTCACCTCACCCCAAAAAGAAATCATAAGTAGCGATTTTAAAGGTCGCTACCTTCACATCAAATAATAACGCGCTCCAGGGCATTACCACTCGGCTTTAAACTTGGCGTGCTCCTATCTGTATAAGTGATTTGAAAAATTCGATTGTGCGAGAAACTACGCAGTTATTTCTGTGCTAAATGATTCTAAACCAACTCAAACTCGAAAAATTTGATAGATCAATGATGCATGACTACCTTTCAATCCAATCATATGGCTTTCTTTAAAAGAAGCTGTGATAGTCTGTGGTAGTATGACTTTACTATGACGTTGGCACCAATTTAATATGCTTATTCTCTATGAAAATAATGACACTAGTCATGATGGTAAGTAAATATAGGGCAAGCTAAGGTTCTTACCACTGTGTCTCGTAGAATTTTTCTTTCTCTTCTCTCAATTCTTACTTTCGACAACTCATTTTTTCCAATTGTTTTCAATTGGAAATGTAATATTTCATCAGAATTTTCGACTCGATCTTTCGTTCCTCAAGAAATTTCGGTAATTCAAACAAGTATACAATTACCTACGCATCAATGTCTTCGAATATGAACGCCGATTTGCAATCTCTTATGGTGGAGAAGGAGAAAACTGAGGTCATGGACATGGCCACGAACATGAACAACAATATCAACAACAATCCCGCAACCAATGGACGAGCCGCATTCCCATCCGTAAAGATTGTCAATCCATCAGCAGAACATGACTTCACAGTCATTTTCCTCAACAGCCGTCATGGTGCGGGTTTGGAATATCCAACCCCAGATATCTTCAATTTTGAAGGTACCTATCCACGCGAAGTCAAGTTCGCAGAGCAGTTCCCTACGATTCGATGGGTTCTTCTAGCACCCCCGCTCCGAGACTCGAAAAGCCTCGCAGAGCTTGGAAACCGACTCCCGCAGCCTCGCCAATGGTTTGACGTTTACGATATCAAGCAGCCCGAAAAAGACAAGGAGATCATGAATGCCGGCTTGAAAGAAACCATCACCGATGTCCTGGCTATCATCAAGGAAGAAGCTAAGTTGGTGCGCATGGATCGAATTGTTCTCGGTGGAATCAGCCAAGGTTGTGCGGCTGCCGTTATGACACTCCTAGCATCTGATATGCCCCTCGGAGGGTTTATCGGAGTGTCGGGTTGGTTGCCATTTCAGAGGGGACTTTCAATGTTGGGCAGCAGCTACAATGGGCCGATCAAAAAAAGCGACTTGGCTAATTATATTCGCGATGGTCTGGGAATTCCACGTGACATTGATGAGTTGGAATCGGCTATGAATGCCATCTCCATGGATGGACAGCAACAACAACAATATCAGTCGCAACGACCATCTCCATGGGACCGCCAAACATCGGTTTATATTTTGCATGCGCTAGATGATGAAACGGTTCCCATTGAACTCGGAAAGAGCTTGTCTGATACAATGTGGCAGTTGGGTTTTGCGAGTGAGCCGATGTTTCTGCAGAACGGTGGTCACAGTTGTTTGGCGACGAACTTCGAATCGGATGAGCTTCTTTGGATCCTTAGGGCTCTTGTGAATGGTTGGGGATAGTCATTGATATAACCATGCTGAGATATTTCTGGAGTCACAGAGGATCACCAAGTTGGTAGTCATCAAATCTTGACATCAGATATATATCGGTTGGTACAATGTAAGTGATCATCGATTTTATCAAAGCAATTATGCCTGGACCAATCAGCTGACAATTGAATTCAATACAGACAGTCATCCATATCTCGTTTCTATTGTTATCGGTGAAAGGAACAGATCGAATTGGTATATACTAGTATTGGAGTCAAATATTGAGCTCAAGGTTTTTTTTTGGAAAATGTGGAGGCATATTGAGCTTAGTCATCAAACAAAATAACTTTAATAACTTGAATATTGATTTTAATAATAATAATAATAAAATTAATATTATCAATTTATTATAAACTTGAATATTGAAATGTTTTTTGAATTAAAATTAAGTTATATATTACTAGTATTATTATTACATCAACAAAAGAAATTTCGGTTAATTAATAATCAAGGGTAGTCTTTTTGATCAAAAATTTTACAAAATTAATAAAGATGCTTTTTGCGTATATTAATGTTAATTCATTATTAATATATAGTTTTTATACTTAATTAATAATCAATTAATAATCAATTAATAATCAATTAATAATTAATTAATTAATAAGATTATATTAATAATTAATAAATGAATGTCGATAATTTATTATTAATTAATAAATAGAATTTACTCTATATAATATAAAGAGATAAATATATAGTATTAAGTATTAGATATAAAATATATATAAATACCACAATCTTAAATAAATAATGATATAGATCTAATATATACCTCTTTATATACAATATAATATTATTAATATAATTATATAAAAATAAAACAACATTCTTCTATTCCAGCGACTTCTAAACGAACTTTAACTATGATCTCCCCCAACTAATCATTCTGTACCATTATAATAATACTATATTATTCAAGTTATTAATTATCAATTTTATTAATTTTAATAATCTTATTAACTTTATTAACTTTATTAATTTTATTGATATTATTAATATTCTTAATATTATCAATATCATCAATATCTCTCTTTATTATTTATTAATATATTATTAATATATATATATAAACTTCAACTATTACTAGTAAATCAATCGATTCTATTGATAAATAATAATTTATTATATTATAATAGTACAATTCTCTTTAATATTATATTTTGAATTCTGTAATTAAATTCTTTATATTTTATAGAAATATAATTAGATTTGATATATAATATTTAAACATTTTGTTTTTTATTATAGTTAGAAATATTATTATTATAAATTTATTCGAAATATTTATATATTATAAAATTAATATGTATATAATTAATTTATAATCAAAATTGTTATTTTTATTATTAAATTTTATTATTATATTATTAAATTTTATTATATTATTATTAAATTTTAATATATTATTATATATTTTATTTAAATTAATTTAATATTAAACTTTTGATATACAATATTAATAGCTTTTTTTTAATAATATTTTAGATTCTTATATTTCTTTCCTTACATATATACTCTTTTATCTTTTTATTTTTCCCTTAGTTTTATTTATATTAAAAATCATAATTATTTTAATTATAGTTATTTTAGTTATAATCATTATAGATATTTTAAAATATACGATTATTTTGATTATTATTTTGATTATAATTGTTTGTATAACTCCGGGGGTATGGAACTATACAATTACGAGTATCAATTAATATTGTATTATTTGTTCAAAGAGATTAAAAAGAGTATTGTATATTATTAAGAATATATATTTTTTTAATATATATATAATATAAGGTTATATATTGATTATATAAATATTAATAATTTTTTGAAAATTTAAAACTATATATATAAAAAATTAAATTTTATAAAAATTATAAACTATTTATATAAAATAAAAAGTAAAATAAACTTTTTTTAATTTTTTACTATTTTGAAATCTTTATAATTTATTTGTATATAATATAATATTTTAAAATTAAATTAGAATAAATATTATTTAAATTATATATTATTATTATTTTGTATTATTACTATTTTTTATATTATATATTTTATTATTTTATTTAATAATAATTATATATAAATTAAATAAATAAAATCAATTATTATTTAGTTATTTTTTAAAAAATAAATAAAGAAAAAATCAAAATTCTTTTTTATATTTAATTTATTTATTGATTTTTATTGATATTTTATTTATATCAATAAATTTTTTTAATATTAAATAAAGTTTTATTTTTATTATTATATTTATTAGATTATTATTATTGTTAATTTATTATATTTTTATGATTTTTTTGTATTTATATAATTAATATAATATTATAATATTAATTATAAATTGTTTTTTAATTATTGTTTTAAATTTAATTAATAATTAAAATAGGAAATATAAATTGATATAAATAATTAATAATAAAATATAATTATTAAAGATTTTAATAATTATATTTTTAATAATAATTATTATATTAAAATCAAAAACTATTATATAAAATTTTAATATTAATATAATTTAAATAATATATTTATATTTGATCAAAAACTAATATATAATATTTGTATTTTCGTTTTTATTTATTAATATAATAATATATTTGATTTAGAATAATAAATTAAGATTATTAATATATAAAATATTAATAAATATATATATATAAAAGATATTAAAATTAAATAATATAAATTAAAGTTTTTTTATAAAGTTTTTTTTTTATTATTATATACATTTATTAAATACTTTTATATTTTCATTATTTAATTTAATATTTTAAATAATTTATATTAAATTAAATAAAGTTTTAAATTAATAATAAGTTGCAATATAAACATTATAAATATATTATATAATATACTATTTTTTTAATATTATATTTTTTTAAAGCTTGTCATATATTCTATATATATTGATATAGATATTTTTGATTTATTTTATATTTTTACATTAAAATTTTTAATTTATTATAATTATTGAATTTTCTAATAATATTAAATTATTATTAAATTTAAATGAATATATTTTAATTAACTATTTTTATTTTTTATATAAAAACTTAATTTTTTTTAAATAATATTTCTTTTTATAAATGAATTATTTATCAATAATAATCAAAATATTATTAATTTATATTGTTATAATTTTAAATTTTTATTTTTATATATATAATAAATAAAAGTTATATATCGATATTATTATTTTAAATTTTATAATATAATAGTTTAGATATATATTAAATTAATGATTTTTTATCTTTAAGATTCTATATAATAATTATATTATATAAAATATAATTTCTAATAAATATTCTATTTTTAAAATTATATATATAAAAATAAAATATATAAATTTCGAATTTATTTATATATATATTTAAATAATATTGTATAAATAAATATTAAATACATTATTATTTTTTATTATTATTATAATAATTATAATTATTAATACTAATTAATAAATTAAATATTATATAATTAAAGATTATATAAATATTATATATTTTTTTATATTATTAAAACTTTATATAATAAACCTCAATTTTTTGTATATATTCTTTATATTTAAATATTTGAGTTTATTAATTTATTTATATTTAAAAATTTTTATTTTTATTAAAATCCTTTTTTATTTTATTATTTTAAATATATTGATTTTTATTAATCTATTTAATTCTTTTTTCTTTAATTCTATATATATTTCATTTGTTTTTTTTTTATTATATTTAGCCTATTTAATGAAAAGAATCAACTTTTTTATAAAAAAGGCATCAATCGAGTATATAATATATTTATTATTTAATAATATTATGATATCTAATAATATTTTTTTAAAATCTTTATTTTTTATATATAGTTTAAATTATATTTTTTATTATATATTTTATTAGATATATTAATAAAATTAAATCATTATTAATAATGAAATATTAAAGCTTTGATTTTTTTTTAGTCTACTACGCCTACAAATTGTTAATTTAAATAATTTAAATATTGTTGTTTTTAATATTTTTTAAGTAATTGGTTGATTATTGTCATCATTTATAAATATGAATAATATATAACTTTTTGCATATACTATTAGTAATATTGATGTTAGATTAGCAAGTTCTTTATAATATAGGCAAATTGATATTAATTATATAATTATAATATAGTTATTTATATTAATTTTTTAATTTTTATTTTTTATTAATTTAAAAATATAAAATCTTATCTATTTTTTTTTTATTCCAATAATTTCTTTATATATTAAAACTTTTAAATATATTTTTCGATTATATATTATATATATAGATAATCTATTTTGTTTTTATAATACGTTTGTTATTAATTAAGTTATTTTATATTTATAAATTTTATTATTCGTTTTTTGTAATTTTATTATTTGATTAATAATAATTTTTATTAATAAATCTAATTTTTCTATATATATAAATATATCAAATATTAAAAATATTAAAATTAATCTATTAAAACTTACTAAATCATTTATAATCTTTATTATTATCTATAATATTTGTTTTTTTATAAAGTTAGATTATTATAATTTATTTTATAGAATTTTAAATGTTTATTATATAATTTTATAATATTATTTAATTTTATTAATTAATTAATAAAATTTTATAAAAATTATTTTTATTTTAATCATTATAATATTTATATATTTATTAAATTCTTTTATAATAAATTATATATTTATATTAATAATGATATAATTTAAAAGTTTTATATAAATATCAATCTATTTGAATCAAATTATATCTTAAATATATTTTATTAATAAATTATTTAAAAATATTGCTACTTAATATTTTATTGTTTTATTAAATATATATAATATCGCTTTTTTATTAATATATATAATATTAATTATAATTATATAATTAAATTAAATATTATTATTTTTATTATTATTAATTTTGAATTTGAATTTTTCTAATAATTTATTATATATTTAATATTGATTATAATATTTTATTAATCTATTAATTTTATCTTTATTTATATTATTATAATTAATTTATTTAAATATATTATATAATTTATAAATAGTTAAATAATTAAAGTATTTATATAAATATTAAAATTTTATTTTTATAAAATAATAAATACTATTTAAAATTATTAATTATATAAATATATTATAATTATATTTTTATAATAAAAAGCTATAATTATACTTCTATATAATGAAGAAATATTTATTGATTTTATTATAAATAATTTAATTTTTAATATTATTAAAGAATATATTGAATTTGTTGATATTTATTAAATAAAATAAAAATAGTATATTTATATAAATAATATAAATCTTGATTTATTTAATTAATAATTCGATTTTATATAATTCAATAAATTTTTTAGTATTTTTTTTTCTAAATATAATTTTCGTGATTTTTGTTTTGTTATAGTTAATAATTAAATTGATTAGTTTTTATAATGCTTTGAATTATTATTTATTCATAATTAATATTATTATTATTTTTATATTGATTATAATATTTTAAAATTTATTAAGATTATATTTATTATTTATAAAGAATATTTTAAAATTGTATATGATTTATTTTAATGCTATATTTTCATTAATTTAATTATTATTAGATAATTTTTTATATATTAATATATATTTAAATATTTTTTTTGCAAACCTAATAATTATTTATAGATTATTAATTAGATTATTCAATATATAATATATTTCTATTATAATTTTATTTAAATATTTTATCTTTATGTAAAATACTTTATAGATTTTTTCGATATCTTTTTTTTTTATTTTTTGCTTTTTTTTATAATATATCAAAAATTATTTATATATATAGTTATTATTATTTTTAGTGATTTTTTCTTTATATTTCCTTTAAGTTTTTTTTTAATTTGATTTTGAATAGTTTATAAAAAAATATCTTTTTTTTTTATATATTTAATATTGTTTTTTATAAATTGATTTAAAATTTTTTTTATTATATTGTTTTTAAATATTAAATTGTAATTTGGATTGATTTTGATAATTATTATATTCTTTTTAATTATTATAGTTATTTGCTTTATTATATTTGCTATAATTAAAGTTTTTATTTTAGTTTTATAAATTATTTATAAATTTTTTTTTAATATAATATATATCGATATTATTGTTTTATAATTCGTTATAAATCTAAATCGCTTTTTTAATTTTTTAAATAAGATCAAAGATATTTATAATTAATCGATAATATATTTAAATATATTATTTAATTTATTAATATAATAAAATTATTTTTTTGCGAAAATATAATTGATTTTTTATATCGTTTAATAAAGTCTTATATAATCGCTTTATCTTTATAAAAAATAACTTTAAATATTATTCAAATTTTTTTTTTTAATTTTTATTTATAATATTTTTTATTATTAATTTTATTTATTTATTTATTATATTATAATAATATAATTTTTTTTGATATTATATTTTAAATTTTGCAATTAAACCCTTCATTTTTTATAAAAATATAATAAAATTCAATATATAATATTTAAACATTTTATTTTTAAATATAATTAAAAATACTATTCTTATAAATTTGTTTAAAATGTTTATATATTATAGGGTTAATTTGTATATAATTAGCTTATAATCAAAATCGTTATTTTCATTATTGAATTTTATTGTATTATTATATATTTTGTTTAAGTTGATTTAATATTAAGTTTTTAATATATAATATTAATAGTTTTTTTTTTAGTAATATCTTTAATTTTTATATTTGTCTTTATATATATATTTTTTTTTATTTCTTTATTTTTTTTTCTAATTTTATTTATGTTAAAAATTGCGGTTATTTTGATTATAATTATAGTTATTTTGATTATAATTATTCTAATTGTTTTAAAATATACGATAATTTTGATTAAATTGATTTTGATTAGGTTGATTTCGATTATATTGATTCTAATTAGGTTAAATTTAATTAAATTAAAATATATAATTGTTTTGATTATAATAATTTTTACTATAATTATTTATATTATAATGATTTTAATTAGATTGATTTTAATTAAATTGATTTTGATTAGGGCGGCTTTAATTAGATTAAGATATATAATTATTTTGATTATAATGATTTTTATTATAATTATTTTTATTTTAATAATTTTGATCATTATATAATATATAATTATTAGATAAAGTTATATATTGGGTAATATAGTGTATAAAATTGTATATTATTATTGTTAAGATGATTTTAAATAAATATTCAAAATCAGCTTTTATTATAGATTGGATATTCTTTAATAATTTATTAAATTGCTTTAATAAATTAACCGCTATTTATATAATTAAAATATTTTATTTAATCTACTTTTCTTTTTTAATTTATTTTCTTGCATTTTTTTTTAATCTTATTTTTATTTTAAATCTTTTATTATTATTTTTATATTGCCAGATCTAAATTTTATTAATTAATCTTTATAAATCTTTTTCAAATAGGCTTTAATTTATTTGAGGTATAATCTTATATATATTATATTTTATATTATATAAATTATTAATATAGATATATTAATATAAATATCATTTTTTTATAATGCTTTTTTTATTATTATTAAGTATTCTTTATTTAGTATTTAAAATATCTCTATATTTATATCTCTAAATGCTTTTTTAAAGTTTATTTATAAGTTTGTATCAGTAAGGATTTTTAAATTATCAATTGTATATTTATTAAGTTTATATTTTAGATAATAGTTTATTATATATAAATCTTTTATATTATATTTCTTATATTTATTAATAAAATTTAAATCGCCTAAAGATAACTTATTAAATAAATTTTTATAATGCTTTTTGTTTTATTTAAATTTAAAATCTTGATTATATTTAGGGTTATATATATTATTATTCTTTAATTATTGCTTTTTTTTAAAATTAAGCATAAACTTTTTAAAAATACTATTTACTATATTTTTGAATAAAGAGATCTTTATCTATATTTAGAGTATCAAGATTTGTATTTGTTTAAGTATTTTTTATTAATATTATTTTTGTAATGAATCTATATGTATTAGGCTTTTATTGAGATTTTTTAATAATATTTCTAATACTAATTAGAATTTTTTGATTTGATCAAATATTCGTTTTAATCATCAAATTATTAATGGCAATTCTAAATCTTGAATATTTATGTTTATTAAATTGTTTTTCTTTTATAATTGTTTAAAGCTTGTATTTATATTCCTCAACCTCCTTTCTTCCTCCACATTGTTTCTACCCGCTATATTATTCATAATATTATGATGTAAAATAGAGGGGTATTTTTAATAATATTTTATATTTATTTATTGGATAATATAGTAATTGTTATTAAATTCGTTTTTACCTAATTTTTTTGTTATTATTAAATAAATATTTGATATTAAATTAAAGATTCGATTTAATAAAACTTTAGGTTAAATATAATTGCCTGGTTTATAAAATGAATTTAATATTAAATTAGAATTTGTTTTAATAAAGTTTTTGAATTAAATATAATCATTTTAATTTATAAAATAAATATATGATAAATAAATTTATTATAAAGTAAAAGAGAAAATAAAATAATTATAAAGAAATATAAAGATATAAAAAAGAGTTTATTAAAGGTTTTATAAAGGTTTTTAGATAAAGGTTTTTATATAAATGATTTTATTATCGCCCTTATAATTATAATAAAATAATTATTGTTATTAATATTTTTATTTATTAAAATATTTTTTTAGATAATATGATATATATTTAAATAATATAATATAATTCATATTTTTATTATTATTTTATTTATAATAAATATTTAAATTTTATAATTCTAAAATCGATTTAAAAACCATTCAATTTATAATAAACATTCAAGTTTTATAATTTTTAAACTAGAATTGAAGACTATTATTTTTATAATAGATATTTAAATATTATAGAGTTTAATTCTTTTCTTTATTAAAAAATTAGATAATCTATAAAACCTTTTATTATTAAAGATTATAAAAAGTTTTTTATTGATAATAAATAAAGATATTTAGAATTTATCAAAATTAATATTGTATACAAAATAAAAATTCTAATTTATAGTGTATATATTAATTAATATTTATATAATTTTGGGAGTATAAAATTATATAATTATAAATATTAATTAATATTATATTATTTATTTAAGGAGATCAAGAAGAGTATTATACGCCGTTGAGAGTATATATCTCTTTAATGTGCATGTGACGTAAGGTCACGTGCTGACTATACAGACAATAATAATTTTAACCAAGTTGATTTCGATCAAATTATCATAGAGTGATCGGATAACACCTTGGTATTCCGGGCTTGACCGGATATTACTCTAGTATTTTGGACTATATTTTAGTATTCTAGATTATATTTTAATATTTTAAATTATAATAATATTAAAAAAGATAAAATTAATTTTTATTAAATAAATTTAATAAAAGCAAAATAAAATTAATATTTATTAAATAAAAATAATAATTTAATTAAATAATATAAAGATAAAAATGATGTTATATAATAAAATGTTATTTTAAATAAATAAATAAAAAAATAATTTTTATAATTATTTAAAATATATAAATCTACATTATATATATATATTAATTATAAAATCAATATTATAAATAGAATTTATTATAATTTTTTAAATTATATTTTATTATTTTTTTTATATTTTAAAATATAATCGTTTTTATTCTTAATTAAATATTTTATATTTTAAAACATAATCATTTTTATAATAAAATTTGTTTTAACTTTTATTATGTTGGGATATAGATTACAAGGTAGCATGTGATAAGCACATGACTATAATCGTATATATATACAATTTGATAATCTGTACTATAGTTAGATCAATAATAAAAATATCAAACATAAACTACAATATTATAATCATATAATTTAATTAAAATAAAATTATATTAATCAATATTGTACAAATCAGATATTATAAGTATTAAAGCAATATTATAATAATAGAAATATTCTTAAAAAGACTAGAATTGAACTTAAAATATTAATAAAGCATTTTAATCAAGAATAATATACAATATTAAGATAAAACATATAGATGTTAAAGCGATATTATAAACTTTTATATTTATTATGCACGCTTTTAGTCTAGCTTTTTTAATTTAATCTTTCAAAAACTTTAATTTCTCAATTTCTATTTCTTTAAAATATTTTTTAGCGATTTTTATAATATTTTTAAACTCTCAAACTTTCAAAACTTTAACAATGATAAAATCTTTTTTATCATTTTTTTTTTATTTTTTTTTTTTTATCTTTTTTATATATTTATTATTTTTGGATTTATAGAGATTATATTAAAAAACTTTGATTTTTATTTAAAGATATTATTGCCTCTAAATCAATAAAATCTATAAAAATTCAAAAATATCTTTTAAAAATAAATAAACTTTTATTATTTTATAATAATCTATTTTTTTCTTTTTTTTCTCTCCTTTAACCTTTTTTATATAATAATAAAGAATTCATCCTCCTTATCAAAATATAATACTCTTTTTCAATTATCTACATAAATATCTTTATCTAATTTTTTTCTTTAAATCAATATAATAAAAAAAAACTCTCCTTTTTTAGACTATCTCTTTTTAAACCAAAATCTTAAAAAATATAATAAGCTTTATAAATTATTTAAAAATAGATTTAATCTCAAAAATAATTTTGATAATAAAATTTTTTTATTATATATTTGATTTAAAATCTTAAAATATATCTATTATTATACTTTTAATAATAATATTTTATAAATATTTAAAAACGATTTTATAAATTAAATCTTAAAACATTTTATTATAATTTAAAAAAAGAATTTTTTTATTTTATAATTTTTTAAACGATTTTTATAAAAATTTAATATTAATATTTTTATTAATTTTAATATCAATATTAGCCTAACTTTTATATTTATTTTCAAGGCTTTATTTGAATAAACTTTAAAAACAATAAAAATAATAATTCGCAATATATAATTTAATATATAATCAAATATCTTTATTATAATAATCAAAAAATTTAATAATTTAAAAAAAAAAGACAAAAAAAACTTCATTATCGACTTTATTTAAAAAAAAGATAAAATTAAAAATAAAGATAAAAAAGATAAAAAAAACAAATAAAAAAAATAAATGATATTTAAAAAACTATTTAATTTTAAAAAACCTAATTTTAAATCAATATTTATTAAAAAAAAAGATAGCAATAATAATAATTCCGATTTTAATTCTGATTCTAATTTTAAAAATAATTTCTCTAATTATTTAGATTTTAAAGATTTTAAAATTGACTTTATTCTATTTAATATTAATAAATAATTTAAAAGCCTTATAAAACACTATATATTAAATAATAATAAATATAACAATTAAATAAATAATATCAAATATAAATCAATTATTTATAAAAATAATTATAAACAAATTAGTTTATTCAAATAATACTAATATCTCAATATTTTATTTATATTATACAAAGATATTTAAAAATATTATTATAACATTATCAAATATAGAAATTCAAATATTAATTGAAAAACAATTATTAAAAAATTTCAAAAAGTATTTAAAAACAAAGAATAAAACATAATATATATAATAATTAATCTAAAATTATTTTTCATATTATCATTATAAACAATTTATTAAAATCAATTAGATAATTATATAAAATTTTATTCAACAAAATATATATTATAAAATTCAAATTATTATTAAAAATATATAATGATTTTATTTATATAATAAAACTTTTTATAATTTATTAAAATTACTTTATATATTTTTAAAAATATTTAAATTTATTTAAAATATTTATCACTACAATTATAAAGATCTACACATTTATTATAATATAAAAAAATATAAAAATCAAATCTAAAAATAAATCATTCTTTAAAAAAAAAACAATAATATAATCGAATAAAACTTTAATAATCAATGATTTTAAAGAAATAATTAAAATAATAATAATTTATAATTTTAAAATAAAAATATACATTTTAATAATTAAATTCTTCAATTTAATAATAATTATTATAATCAAAAACAAAAAATATATTATATTTATAAAAAGAAAAAATATTAATTAATTAAACATATCTCTAAAAAACGAATTACAATAAAAAAAGAATTTAATTAAAAAATAAAGTCGAGATTTAATTTTAATAGTATATAAAATTTTAATAAAAACTATAATCAATATATTTAAAACAAATACAACAATAATAATGATTTTATTTATATAATTAAAAAAATTGAAGTATTTTAATTAAAATCATATTTTGATAATAATAATAATAATAATAATATTAAAGTATTTATTATTTTATATAGCTTTTATATTATTATAAATAATAATTATAATAATCTTATTATAAAATTTAATAATTTAATTATTTTATATATTTATATTGGCAAAACTAGTCAAAAACTCGAAATTTATTTATAAATTAAACATTATAATAAATACAAATTCATCGATATGATAATTAATTCTGGTGCTACAAAATGATTAATTATTAATTATAAACAATTTTTAATATTATAAAAATTTATTTAAATCAATATAAAAACTCTAAATTTAATCATAAATTTTAGATTTAGTTTTAATGATACTTTTTTTATTAAAATCATTTTAATCATTAATTTAATTAGCATAATTGATATTTATATTGTTAATATCAATATTTTATTTTTACTAAGTTTCGTAAATATAGATTATGCTTAAGTCTTATTTAATAATATTAAAAATGAATTTTAATATATTAATAATAAAATATAGAAAATCATTAAACATTATAGATATATATTTATTAATTAATTAATCTTTTTTTGAGAATTCCAACAATCTATTATAAAATCATTAAATATAAATAAAGAATATTATTTATTTAAAATCGAACTATACTATATTTATAAACGAATAAAATATCTTTTTATTAAAAAGCTATATAATTTATTTAATCATATTAATTATAAAGATAAATTTAATTACAAATAACTAAAATAACTTACAAAGTATTGTAAAGAATAATAATTTTACACTAATAAATCTAGAAGATTCAAATTCAAATTTTATAACAATATAAAATTCAATTTTATTATTATAATTAATATAATGTATATTAATAATAGTTTTGTTTTTTATATTATTAATAAAGCAATCTAATTTAATATTATATATTTTATTAAAGATTTATTAATAATAATAATATAAAATATATTTTGCTTTATATAAATCAATATTTATAATAATTTTTTTAAATTAATTGTTTATAATTAAAAAGTTTATTTTATAAAAAAAGACTTTATTAATAATGTTTATGCAATTACAATTAAAATTAAATATATATTTATTAAAATCTATTATTTTATTAAAATGATTGAATATTATTATAAAATAATCTGATAAATATATATAATTATTATTAAAAAATTCAAAAGCATTAAAAAAATTAATAAAGATATAAAATTACAAATAGTTATTAAAACCGTTAATAATATTGCTGATTTAAACAATTTTATTTTCATTTTATTAATATTCGGCGCATTTCCTTGTTTAATATTCTTTAACTTTTTTATTTCATTTATTTTATAATGTATTGCTATAATTAATAAAATAATAGATAAAGTACGAAAAGAATATACTAAACAAATAATAATAAATATTTTATATTAATATAATAGATTATTTATACTTTATTTATACAATCTTAAACTCAAATCCTTAATTCTTATTCACTAAAAAAAAAGCATTTAAGACGAATCATATAAATTTATCAAAATGAAAAATTAAATATATATAATTAAAATAAATAATTTTAATAAAGAATTTAGAAATATTTTAATAAAATTATATAAAAAAAAACTTAAAATACTTAATAAACTATTTAATGATATAATCAATTCTTTATTAATAAAAAATTTTATTTTAAATTCAATTGATAATAAAAACTTTAATAATTTAGAAACATTTCAATCAAAAAAAAGTATTTATATATTAAATAAAAAGCTTATTTTTAATTTAGCTTTTATCTTAACCCTATATTTAAAATTAATAATCAAAATTCTTTATTAAAAACAAATTCTAGAATATAATTAAATATATTTTAATAATAATAATAATAATGATTATATTATTAAAGATATTTTTAGTATATATATTATTATAGATTTTTTATTGATTATAAATCAATTCTATTTATTTTATAAAAAAAAAATAAATAATTTATTAAAAAAAAATATATTTAAAATTATTGAAAAAAATAATATACCAAAAAATATCTAAATCTTTCACAATAAATTTATCGATTCTATTAAAAACAAAGATATATTAAAAATATTTAAAAAGTCTAAATTGATAATTTAAGATTATAATAATAAAGATAAAAAAACAATTTTAATAAAATTCTCTATTATTTAATATATTAATTATAAAACTATATTTTGTTTTATAATTTTATAAAATATATATTAATATATTTAATTATATCTTTATAATATATTATAAATATATATTTAATTAAAAATATCTTTAATTCATATATTTTATATTAAACCTTTATTAAAAGCAAATTTTAAATTAGATATAATTCTTAAAATTATATACTCATTTTACAATATTGTAAAATCAAAAAACTATTAATATTTTATATATTATAATTATTATATAAAAGCCTTTAAAATAACTCTTTTTTTATTTAACAATTATTTACTTTATATTAATAAAAATAAAAAATTAAATATAATTAAATTATAAATTAATAATACTCTTATTTTTATTAATAAAGAATTTATAAATAAAAAAAAAGTTTAAATCAAAAAAAAAGATTATTTTTCAAAAACACAAAAATAATTAATAATTGACTTTTTTTTTGAATTTAACAATGCTTTAATTCAAATCAATAAAAATAATATAATTATATTTATTCAAAAACAATAATATAACGAATTTCATTTTATAAAATATTTCTTTATCAATTTTAAATTATATATAAAAATTAAAAAAAATGTTTCCTTAAAAAAATAATATATTATTTAATAAATTCAAAGCGTATATATTATAAACATTTATTAATTAAAAACATTATTCGATTTATTATATATAATCTAAATTATTAATTTAATTAAAAATAATATAAATATTTTTAATAAATATATTTAATAATAAATTAACAATTTCAATTATAGCCTTATATTTATTTTTTTTAAAATAAAATTATTATAAATAATCTATTTTATTAATACAAATTTTGCAAATAACACTAATCTTTCCTTCTAAATCGGCTTTATTATAATATTTGCTAATAAAAACAATAATACAAATATCATCTATTAATTTTTTATCAAATACAAACAAGTTATATAAAGTATTTTTGCTTTAGAATTATATAAAATAAAATATAGATTTGATATTGTTATTATAATCAAATCTAATATTGATAAAATCATAAATCGATTAATTAATAAAAAGATTATAATCAATTTTATATTTTTTATAATTTATATTGATTTAAAATCTTTTTATAAATACTTAATTAAACTCAATATTTTTTAAAAAAAATATTTAATAATTAATTTAGTTTTTATTTATTAATTATATAAATATAAAGAAATTATAGAAATCAAATAAATCATTAATAATACAAACTTTATTAATATAATAATGAAATCAAAACTTTATATTATTTTTAAAAACTTTATTGATATTAATAAAATCAATATCGATATAAAAAAATAGATTGAATATAAATAAATCATTTTATTTATCTAATAAAATAAATTATAATTATTTAAATTAATATTTATTATAGATTAGCCTATATAATATATTAATATATTATAATAAAAAAAATATAATAAAACAAATATAATAAAAAGAATATAAAAAATATAATAATATAAAAAATTAATACAAAAAATACAAAAATATAAAAAACTAATACAAAAAAAATATAAAAAATAATGATATTTACTAAAATTACTAAAATATCATTATTCTAATCCAAAAATAATCTTCTTAAAAATAATCTTTCTAAAAACAATATCTACTAAAATAACAACAATTACAATTTTACACACATTTTTTTTAAATAACATTTTTTTTTATCAATTATATTATTTATATACATTTCAACCTTTTAATCTATTTTATAAAAAAATAAAGAAAAATAATATTATAATATATAATAAATTTAACTTAACTTTTTTTTCTTTTTAAATAATATCAATATTAAGATATAAATCACAAAATAACATATAACAAACATATAACTACAATCATATATATATATAATTTAACAATCTATACCATAATTAGATCAATAACAAGAATATCAAACACAAACCACAGTACTATAATCGTACGATTTAACCAAAGTAAAACCACATATTATTATTAAAAAAACTGAAAAAAACGAAAAATTATTCGACTTTATCTTTTTTAATAGTATAAAATCTAATTTAAATCGTTTTTTTATTTAGATTTAAAATAGAATATATATTAATTGAAATTGATTTTGAATTATTTATTTTTATTTGATTTATATTATCAAATATTTAATTAATATTTTTATTATATAAATTTAATTATAATACATAAAAAAGCAATTTATTAAATTAATCGATTATTTTGATTTATTAAATATATTGGAAAGAGTTTATGGAAATTAAAATAAAATAATTAAAATATAGAAATAATTATTGATTTTATAATAAAAAAATTAGTTTTTTATATATTTTATATTGAATTTTAGTGTTTGGCTTTAGAAATAGATATATTTAATAATAATGATATATTAATTATTTTATTAAAATAAAGTTTATGTTTGTATGACTCTAGAGATATAGAATTATATAATATAGATATTCTTTTCTATTGTATTAATATGTTTAAGAAGATCAAAAAGAATATTGTACGATGTTGAGAGTATATATATCTCCTTAATGGACATGTGACGTAAGGTCACGTGTTGACTATACAGACAATATATATCTTTTATTTTTTTCTATTTCTCTATTTTATTTTATTTTTATTTATTGAATTATCCACTTTTTCCTTTTTTTTGCTTAAATTTAATAATCTTTTTTTTTTGCTTTTCTATTTTTTATTTTAGACTTGATGAATATTTATTTTTTTTTATCTCTTTTTTTTTAATCTTTTATTTTTTTTAATTTTATTATTGATATTATTATTATTGTTTCTTCTTTTTGATTCCTTTAATCTTTTTCTTAATACAATATCGATTTCTACTTTTTAATATCGATTTTTGTCTTTTTTATTATTATAATTTTATTATTTCTTTCTTCTCTTTTTTGATTATATCTTAAAGTTCTTTATATAGATTATCAATATAAAAAAATAAATATATAATATAAAGTATTAAATACAAAATATATATAAATATCGCGATTTTAGTTAAATAATAATATAGACATGATATATATCTTTATATATATAATATAATATTATTAATATAACTATATAAAAGCAAAATAATATTTTTCTATTTCGATGATTTCTAAATGAACTCTAACCCTGATCTTTTTCAATTAATCATTCTGTATCATCATAACATTTAATATAGATATTATATATTCAATATAATATTATATTATTATTAATCATCAACTTTTTCAATAAACTTATTATCAATATCATTAATATTCTTAATATTATTAATACTTCTTGTTTTTCCTCTCATTATACATTAAAACAATATTAATATATTATTGGGATATAGATCACAAGGTAGCACGTAATAGCATATAACCACAATCGTACATATATACGATTTAATAATCTGTACTATAGATAGATCAATAATAAGAATATATTATACAAAACTATTATACCATATATTATACATTTTATTATAGTAAAACTACATTGATCAATACTATATAGATCAGATATTGCAAACATCAAAGCGATATTGTAATAATAAAATATTTTTAAAAAGATTAAAATTAAACTTAAAATATCAATAAAACGTTTTAATCAAGAACAATATACAATGCTAAAATAAAACATATAAATATCAAAGCGATATTACAAACTTTTACGTTTATTATACACATTTTTAGCCTAGCTCTTTTAAATTCAACCTTTTAATATCTTTAATTCTTCAATTTTTAATTTTTTAAGATATTTTCCAATAATTTTTATAATATTTTTAAATTTTCAAACTTTTAGAGATAACGAGATCTTTTTTATCATTTTATTTTTATTTCTTTTTTTTATTTTTTTTTATATATTTATTCTTTTTAGATTTATAGAAATTATATTGAAAAACTTTAATTTTTATCTAAAAATATTGTTATTTCTAAATTAATAAAATTTATAAAAATTTAGAAATATTCTTTAAAAATAAACAAATTTTTATTATTTCATAATAATCTATTTTCTTTTTTCTTTTTTTTTTTTCTAATTCTTTTTTATATAATAATAAAAAATTCATTTTTTTTATTAGAATACAACATTTTTCTTTAATCATTTGTATAAATATTTTTACTTGATTCTCTTTTTCAAGTCAATATAATAAGAAAGAACTCCTCTTCTTTAAATTATCTTTTCTTAAATTAAAACTTTAAAAAATACAATAAACTTTGTAAACTATTCAAAAATAGATTTAACTTTAAAAATAATTTTGATAATAAAACTTTTTTATTATATATTTTATTTAAAATTTTAAAATATATTTATTATTATACTTTTAATAATAATATTTTATAAATATTTGAAAGCGATTTTATAAATTAGATTTTAAAATATTTTATTATAATTTAAAAAAAAAACTTTTTTATTTTATGATTTTTTAAATGATTTTTATAAAAATTTAATATCAATGTTTTTATTGATTTTAATATTAATATCAATTTAATTTTTATATTTATTTTTAAAATCTTATTTAAATAAATTCTAGAAACAATAAAAACAATAATTTACAATATATAATTCAATATATAATCAAATATCTTTATTATATTAATTAAAAAACTTAATAATTTTTAAAAAAAAAACGAAAAAAACTTTATTATCAACTTTATTAAAAATTATAAATAAAAAAAAAATAAAATTAAAAATAAAAATAAAAAAAATAAAAAAAGCAAATAAAAAAAATAAATGATATTTAAAAAATTATTTAATTTTAAAAAATTTGATCTTAAATCAATATTTATTAAAAAAAATAATAATAATAATAATTTTGATTTTGACCTCGATTTTAATTCTAATTCCGATTTTAAAAACAATTTTTTTAATTATTCAGATTTTGAAAACTTTAAAATTAACTTTATTTTATTTGATATTAATAAATAGTTTAAAAACTTTACAAAATATTATATATTAAATAATAATAAATATAATAATTAAATAAATAATATTAAATATAAATCATTATTTATAAAAATAATTATAAATAAATCGATTTATTTAAATAATATCAATATTTTGATATTTTATTTATATTATATAAAAATATTTAAAAATATTATTATAACATTATTAAATATAGAAATTCAAATATTAATTAAAAAATAATTATTAAAAAGTTCTAAAAAATATTTAAAAATAAAAAATAAAAATATAATATATATAATAATTAATTTAAAATTATTTTTTATATTATTATTATAAACAATTTATTAAAATTAATTATATAATTATATAAAATTTTATTTAATAAAATATATATTATAAAGTTTAATCTATTATTAAAAATATATAATAATTTTATTTATATAATAAAACTTTTTATAATTTATTAAACCTACTTTATATACTTTTAAAAATATTTAAATTTATTTAAAATATTTATCGCTATAATTATAAAGATTTATATATTTATTATAATATAAAAAATATAAAAAATAAATCTAAAAATAAATTATTTTTTAAAAAAGAAAATAATAATATAATCAAATAAAATTTTAATAATCAATAATTTTAAAAAAATAATTAAAATAATAATAATTTATAATTTTAAAATAAAAATATATATTTTAATAATTAAATTCTTTAATTTAATAATAATTATTATAATTAAAAATAAAAAATATATTATATTTGTAAAAAAAAAGATATTAATCAATTAGATATATTTTTAAAAAGTAAATCATTATAAAAAAAAATTTAATTAAAAAATAAAATCGAGATTTAGTTTTGATAATATATAAAGTTTCAATAAAAGTTATAATTATTATATTTAAAATAAATATAATAATAATAATAATTTTATTTATATAATTAAAAAAATTAAAGCATTTTAATTAGAATTATATTTTAATAATAATAATAATAATAGTGATATTAAAATATTTATTATTTTATATAGTTTTTATATTATTATAAATAATAATTATAATAATTTTATTATAAAATTTAATAATTTAATCATTTTATATATTTATATTAATAAAATTGATCAAAAATTTAAAATTTATTTATAGATTAAATATTATAATAAATATAAATTTATCGATATAATAATTGATTTTGATATTATAAAACGATTAATTATTAATTATAAATAGTTTTTAGTATTATAAAAATTTATTTGAATTAATATAAAGATTTTAAATTTAATTATAAATTTTAGATTTAGTTTTAATAATATTTTTTTTATCAAAATTATTTTAATTATTAATTTAATTAATATAATTAAGATTTATATTATTAATATTAATATTTTATTTTTATTAAATTTTATAAATATAAATTTTATTTAAATCTTATTTAATAATATTAAAAATAAATTTTAATATATCAATAATAAAATATGGAAAATTATCAAATATTATAAATATATATTTATTAATTAATTAATTTTTTTTTAAGAATTCTAATAATTTATTATAAAATCATTAAATATAAATAATAAATATTATTTATTTAAAATCAAATTATATTATATTTATAAATAAATAAAACATTTTTTTATTAAAAAATTGTATAATTTATTTAATTACATTAATTATAAAAATGAATTTAATTATAAATAATTAAAACAATTTATAAAGTATTATAAAGAATATTAATTCTATATTAATAAATCTAAAAGATTCAAGTTCAAATTCTATAATGATATAGAATTTAATTTTATTATTATAATTAATATAATATATATTAATAATAATTTTATTTAATATATTATTAATAAAATAATCTAATTTAATATTATTGTCTGTATAGTCAAACACGTGACCTTACGTCACATGTCCATTAAGGAGATATATATTCTTAACAACGTATAACAATCTTCTTGAACTTCTTGAACAAATAATACAATACTGATTAATACTATATTTCTATAGTTTTATATTTTTAAAGTTATATAAATACTAATTAGTATGCGTATTATAAATTAAAACTTTTATTTTATATATAATATTAATTTTAATAAATTTTGAATATTTTTGTTTATTATTAATAAAAAACTTTTTATAATCTTTAATAATAAAAGATTTTATAAATTATTTAGTTTTTTAATAAAAGAAAGAATTAAATTTTATAATATTTAAATATTTATTATAAAAATAATAGTTTTTAATTCTAATTTAAATATTATAAAATTTAAATATTTATTGTAGATTAAATGGTTTTTAAATCGATTTTAGAATTATAAAATTTAAATATTTATTATAAATAAAATAATGATAAAAATATAAATTATATTATATTATTTAAATATTCGATATATTATTTAAAAAAACATTTTAATAAATAAAAATATTAATAATAATAATTATTTTATTATAATTATAAAAGCAATAATAAAGTTATTTATATAAAAGCCTTTATTTAAAAATCTTTATAAAATTTTTAATAAATTTCTTTTTATATTTTTATATTTCTTTATAATTATTTTATTTTCTTTTTTATTTTATAATAAATTTGTTTATTATATATTTATTTTATAAATTAAAACAATTATATTTAATTTGAAAACTTTATTAAAACAAATTCTAATTTGATATTAGATTTATTTTATGAATTGGGTAATTATATTTGATCTAAAATTTTATTAGATTGAATTTTTAATTTAATATTAAATATTTATTTAATAATAATAAAAAAATTAAATAAAAATGAATTTAATAATAATTATTATATTATTTAATAAAAAGATATAAAATATTATTGAAAGCATTTCTTTATTTTGTATTATAATATTATAAATAATATGGTGAGTAAAAGCGATGCAGAGGAAAAAAAGAGGTTGAAAAATATAAATATAAATATAAGCTTTAGATAATTATGAAAAGAAAGTAATTTAATAAGTATAAATATTTAAGATTTAAAATTATTATTAATAATTTGATAATTAAAATAAATATTTAATTAAATTGAAAAACTTTAATTAATATTAAAAATATTATTAAGAAATTTTAATAAAAGTTTAATATATATAAATCTATTATAAAAATAATATTAATAAAAGATATTTAGACAAATATAAATTTCGATATTTTAAATATAGGTGAAGATCTTTTTATTTAAAAATATAGCAAATAATATTTTTAGAGAGTTTATACCTGATCTTAGGAGGAAGCAATAATTAAAGGATAATAATATATGCGACTTTGATCAAAACCCTAAATCTAGATAGAGTAAAAGGCATTATAAAAATTTATTTAACAAATTATTTTCAAGTAATTTAAACTTTATCAATAAATATAAAAGATATAATATAGAAAATTTATATATAATAAATTATTATTTAAAATATAAATTAAATAAATATATAATTAATAATCTAAAAATCTTTATTGATATAGATTTATAAATAGATTTTAAAAAAGTATTTAAAAATATAAAGATAAAGATATTTCAAATATTAAATAAAGAATATCTAATAATAATGAAAAAAATATTATAAAAGAGTGATATTTATATTAATATAATTATATCAATAGTTTATGTAATATAAAGTGTAATATGCATAAAATTATGCTTCAAATAAATTAAGATTTATTTAAAAAAAATTTATAAAGATCGATTAATAGAATTTAGGTTTAGCAATATAAAAATAATAATAAAAGATTTGAAGTAAAAATGAGATTAAAAAAAAATATAAGGAAATAAATTGAAAAAGAAAAGTAAGTTGAATAAAACATTTTAATTATATAGATGGTAATTAATTTATTAAGGCAATTTAATAAATTACTAAAGAATATCTAATCTATAATAGAAGTCGATTTTGAATATTTATTTAGAATTATTTTAATAATAATAATATATAATTTTATACATTATATTATCTAATATATAACTTTATTTAATAACTGTATATTATATAATGATTAAAATTATTAAGATAAAAATAATTATGATAAAAATCATTATAATCAAAATAATTGTATGCCTCAATTTGGTTAAAGTTATTTTGGTCAAAATCAATTTAGTTAGAATCAACCTAATCAAAATTATTATAATATAAATGATTATAGTAAAAATTATTATAATCAAAACAATTATATATTTCAATTTGGTCAAAGTTAATATAATGAAAATTAATCTAATCAAAATTAACTTAATTAAGATTATTATACATTTTAAAACGATTAAAATAATTATAATCAAAATAATCATAAATATAATCAAAATAATTATAATTTTTAATATGAATAAAACTAGGAAAAAAAGCAAAAGAATAAAAAAGTACATATATATAAGGACAAATATAAAGATCAAAGATATTATCAAAAAAAAGCCATCAATATTATATATTAAAAGTTTAATATTAAATCAATTTAAATAAAATATATAATAACACGATAAAATTCAATAATAAAAATAACGATTTTGATTATAAACTAACTATATATAAATTAATTTTATAATATATAAACATTTTGAACAAATTTATAATAATAATATTTCTAATTATATTTAAAAATAAAGCATTCAAATATTATATATCGAATTTTACTATACTTCTATAAAAAATAAAAAGTTTAGTTATAGAATTCAAAATATAATATCAGGAAAAATTATATTATTATAATATAATAAACAAATAAATAAAATTAATGATAAAAAATATTATAAATAAAAATTAAAAAAAGAAATTTAAATAATACTTAAAATTATTTTTTATAAAAACAAAGCAATTATATAAGACTTTATTAAATGATATAAAAAATTAATTATATCTTTATAAAAAAATAATCTTATTGTATTAATAAATTAAATAATATATTTAAATATATTATCGATTAATTATAAATATCTCTGATTTTATCTAAAAAATCAAGGGAACGATTTAAATCTATAATAAATCATAAAACAACAATATTAATATATACTATATTAAAAAAAAATTTATAGATAACTTATAAAACTAAAATAAAAGTTTTAATCATAATAAATATAATAAAACAAATAATTATAATAATCAAAAAAAACATAATAATTATTAAGATCAATTCGAATTATAATTTAATATTTAAAAATAATGTAATAAAAAAATTTTAAATCAATTTATAAAAAACGATGTTGAATATATAAAAAAAAAAGATATTTTTCTATAAACTATTTAAAATCAAATTAAAAAGAAATCTAAAAGAAATATAAAAAAAAAGTCATTAAAAGCAATGATAATTATATATATAAGCAATTTTTAATATTGTTTGTATGACTCCGGGAGTATGGAACTATACAAGTACGGTATCAATCAGTATTGTATTATTTATTCAAGAAGATCAAGAAGAGTATTATATATTAGTAAAAGTATATATCTTTTTAATAAGTATATAATATAAAATTATATATTAATTATATAGATATTAACAATTTTTTAAAAATTTAAGATTATATATATAAAAAGTTAAATTTTATAAAAATTATAAATTATTTATATAAAATAAAAAACAAAATAGACTTTTTTTAATTTTTTATTATTTTAAAATTTTTATAATTTGTTTATATACAATATAATATTTTAAAGTTAAATTAAAATAAATATTATTTGGATTATATATTATTATTGTTTTATATTATTATTATTTTTTATATTATATACTTTATTATTTTGTTTAATAATGATTATATATAAATTGAATAAATAAAATTAATCATTATTTAGTTATTTTTTAAAAAATAAATAAAAAAAGAAAATCAAAATTCTTTTTTATATTTAATTTATTTATTGATTTTTATTAATATTTTATTTATATTAATAAATTTTTTTAATATTAAATAAAGTTTCGCTTTTATTATTGCGTTTATTAGATTATTATTATTATTAATTTATTATATTTCTATAATCTCTCTACATTTATATAATTAATATAATATTATAATATCGATTATAAATCGCTTTTTGATTATTATTTTGAATTTAATTAATAATTAAAATAAAAAATATAAATTGATAAAAATAATTAATAATAAAATATAATTATTAAAGATTTTATCAATTATATTTTTAATAATAATCATTATATCAAAATTAAAAATTATTATATAAAATTTTAATATTAATATAATCTAAATAATATATTTATATTTGATTAAAAACTGATATATAATATTTATATTTTCATTTTTATTTATTAATATAATAATATATCTAATTTAAAATAATAAATCAAGATTATTAATATATAAAATATTAATAAATATATATATATAAAGAATATTAGAATTAAATAATATAAATCAAAGTTTTTTTATAAAGTTTTCTTTTTATTATTATATATATTTATTAAATACTTTTATATTTTTATTATCTAATTTGATATTTTATATAGTCTATACTAAATTAAATAAAGTTTTAAATTAACAATAAATTACAATATAAACACTATAAATACACTATATAATATATTGTTTTTTCAATATTATATTTTTTTAGAATTTATTGTATATTTTGTATATATTAATATTGATATTTTTAATTTGCTTTATATTTTTATATTAAAGTTTTTAATTTATTATAATTATTAAACTTTTTAATAATATTAAATCACTATTAAATTTAAATAAATATATTTTAATTAGTTACTTTTGTTTTTTATATAAGAATTTAGTTTTTTTTAAATAATATTTTTTTTTATAAATAAATTATTTATTAATAATAATTAAAATATTATCGATTTATATTATTACAATTCTAAATTTTTATTTTTATATATATAATAAATAAAAATCATATATTGATATTATTACTTTGAATTTCATGATATAATAATTTAAATATATATTAAATTAATAATTTTCTACCTTTAAAATTTTATATAATAATTATATTATATAAAATATAATTTTTAATAAATATCTCATTTTTAGAATTGTATATATAAAGATAAAATATACAAGTTTCGAATTTATTTATATATATATCTAAATAATATTATATAAATAAACACTGAATATACTATTATTTTTTATTGCTATTACAATAATTATAATTATTAATATTAATTAATAAATTAAATACTATACAATTAAAAATTATATAAATATAATATATTTTTTTATATTATTAAAATTTTATATAATAAACCTCGATTTTTTATATATATTTTTTATACTTAAATATTTAAATTTATTAATCTATTTGTATTTAAAGATTTTTATTTTTATTAAAATTTTCTTTTATTTTATTATTTTGAATATATTAATTTTTATTAATCTATTTAATTCTTTTTTTTTTGATTTTATATATATTCTACTTATTTCTTCTTTATTATATTTAGCTTGTTTAATAAAGGAAATCAATTTATTTATAAAAAAGGCCTTAATCAAATATATAATATATTCATTATTTAATAATATTATAATATCTAATAATATTTTTTTAAAATCTTTATCTTCTATATACAATTTAAATCGTACTTTTTATTATATATTTTATTAGATATATTAATAAAATTAAATTGTTATTAATAATAGTGTATTAAAGCTTTGATCTTTTTTTAATTTACTATATCTACAAATTATTAGTTTAGATGGCTTGAATGTCACTACTTTTAATATTTTTTAAATAATTAATTAATTATTGTTATTATTTATAAGTATAAATAATACATAGTTTTCTATATATATTACTAATAGTATTGATATTAAATTAACAAATTTTTTATAATATAGATAAATCGATATTAATTATATTATTATAATATAGTTATTTATATTAATTTTGCAATTTTTGTTTTCCATTAATTTAAAAATATAAAATCTTATTTATTTTTTTTTTTCATTTTAATAATCTTTTTATATATTAGAATTTCTAAATATATTTTCAAATTATATATTATATATATAAATAATTTGTTTTACTCTTATAATACATCTTTTATTAACTAAATCACTTTATATTTACAAATCTTATCATTTATTTTTTATAATTTTATTATTTAATTAATGATAATTTTTATTAATAAATCTAATTTTTTTATATATACAAAAATACTAAATATTAAAAATATTAAAATTAGTTCATCAAGACTTACTAAATCATTTATAATCTTTATCATTATTTATAATATTTATTTCTTTATAAAACTAAATTATTGCAACTTGTTTTATAAAATCTTAAATATTTATTATATGATTTTATAATATTATTCAATTTTATTAATTAATCAATAAAATTTTATAAAAATTATTTTTATTTTAATCACTATAATATTTATATATTTATTAAATTTTTTTATGATAAACTATATATTTGCATTAATAATAATATAGTTTGGAGGTTTTATATAGATGTTAATCTATTTAAATTGAATTGTATTCTAAATATATTTTATTAAAAAGTTGTTTAAAAATATTGTTGTTTGGTATTTTGTTGTTTTATCAAATATGTGTAATATCGTTTTTTTATTGATATATATAATGTTAATTATAATTATATAATTAAATTATATATTATTATTTTTATTATTGTTGATTTTGAATTTGAATTTTTTTGGTAATTTGCCATATATTTAATATTGATAATAGTATTTTATCAATTTGTCGATTTCGTTTTTGTTTATATTATTGTAATTAATTTGTTTAAGTATATTATATAATTTATAAATAATTAGATAATCGAAACGTTTATATAAATGTTATAATTCTATTTTTATAAAATAATAGATATTATTTAAAATTATTGATTATATGTCAAGGTAGTAAAGTTGTTGATTCATAAGGAACTAAGTCTAAGCTGGCTAAAGAAGGCCGACTATATAGAAGTGGTTTCGGCCTTGTGGCCTGAGGCCACACTTGTACAGAACCTTAGAACCGTGACATTATATAAATATATTATAATTATATTTTTATAATAAGAAATTGTAATTATATTTTTATATAATAAAAAAATATTTATTAGTTTTATTATAAATAATCTAGTTTTTAATATTATTAAAAAATATATTAAATTTGTTTATATTTACTAAACAAAGTAAAAATAATATATTTGTATAAATAATATAAACCTTAATTTATCTAATCAATAATTCGATTTTACATAATCTAATAGATTTTTCAATATTTTCTTTTCCAAATATAATTTTTGCAATTTTTATTTTGTTATAGTTAATAATTAGATCGATTAATTTCTATAATATTTTGAATTATTATTTATTGATAATTGATATTATTGTTATTTTTATATTAATTATAATATTTTAAAATTCATTAAAATTATATTTATTATTTGCAAAAAATATTCTAAAATCGTATATAATTTGTTTTAATATTATATTTTTATTAATTTAATTATTATTAGATAGTTTTTTATATATTAATATATATTTAAATACTTTCTTTATAAACCTAATAATTATTTATAAATTATTAATTAAGCTATTTAATATATAATATATTTCTAATATAGTTTTATTTAAATATTTTATCTTTATATAAAATACCTTATAGATCTTTTTGATATTCTTTTTCTTTATCTTTTATTTTTCCTTATAATATATTAAAAATTATTTATATATATAATTATTATTGCCTTTAGCGACTTTTTCTTTATATTTCCTTTAAACTTCTTTTTGATTTAACTTTAAATGATTTATAAAAAAATATCTTTTTTTTTATATACCCAATATTGTTTTTTATAAGTTAATTTAAAGTTTTTTTTATTACATCATTTTTAAATATTAAATTATAATTTAAATTGATCTTGATAATTATTATATTCTTTTTAATCATTATAATTATTTGCTTTATTATATTTGCTGCAACTAAAACTTTTACCTTAGTTTTATAAATTATTTATAAATTTTTTTTCAATATAATATATATCGATACTATTGTTTTACAATTCATTATAGATCTAAATTGCTCCCTTAATTTCTTGAATAAGATTAAAAGTATTCGCAGCTAATCAATAATATATTTAAATATATTGTTTAATTTATTAACATAATAAGATTATTTTTTCATAAAAATATAATTGACTTTTTATATCGCTTAATAAAATCTTATATAATTGTTTTATCTCTACAAAAAACAACTCCAAATATTATTCAAGTTTTTTTTCTTGATTTTTATTTATAATGTTTTTTATTATTAGTTTTATCTATTTGTTCATTATATTATAATAATATAGTTCTTTTTAATATTGTGCTTTAAATTTTGCAATTAAACCTTTCATTTTTTATAAAAATATGATAAAATTCGATATATAATACTCAAACACTTTGTCTTTAAACATAATTAAAAATGCCATTATTATAAATTCATTTAAAATATTTATATATTATAGAATTAATTTGTATATAGCTAATTTATAATCAAAATCATCATTTTTACCATTAAATTTTATCGTATTATTATATATCTTATTTAAATTAATCTAATATTAAACTTTCAATATACAATATTAACAATTTTTTTTTTAATAATATTCTTAATCCTTATATTCATTTCTACATATATATACTCTTTCATCCTTTCACTCTTCTCCTTAATTTTGTTTATATTAAAAATCATAATTATTCTAATTATAATCATAATTATTTTAATTATAATTATTCTAATTATTTTGAAATATATAATAATCTTGATTAAATTGATTTTGATTATATTGACTTTGATCAAATTAAATCTAACTAAATTAAAATATACAATTATTTTAATTATAATAATTTTTATTATAATCATTTATATCATAATAATTTTAATTAAATTAATTTTAATTAAACTGATTCTAATCAAAATAGCTTTAACCAAGTTAAAACATACGATTATTTTGACTATAATAATTTTTATTATAATTATTTTTATTTTAATGATTTTGATTATTATATAATATATGGTTATTAAATAGAGTTATATATTAAATAATATAACATATAAAATTATATATCGTTATTATTAAAATAATTCTAAATAAATATTCAAAATTAATTTCTATTATAAATTAAATATTTTTTAATGATTTATTAAATTATTTTAATAAATTAATCACCATTTATATAATTAAAATGTTTTATTCAACTTATTTTCTTTTTTCAACTTATTTCCTTATACTTTCTTTTTAATCCCATTTTTACTTTAAATCTTTTATCATTGCTTTTATATTACTAAACCTAAATTTTATTAATTAATCTCTATAAATTTCCTTTAAATAAATTTTAATCTATTTAAAATATAATCTTATATATATTATACTTTATATTATATAAACTATTAATATAAATATACTAATATAAACACCACCCCCTCATAATATTTTTTTTATTACTACTAAATATCCTTTATTCAATATCTAAAATATCTTCATTTTTATATTTTTAAACACTTTTTTAAAATCTATTTATAAATTTACATCAATAAAGATCTTCAAATTATTAATTATATACTTATTTAATTTATATTTTAAATAATAATTTACTATATATAAATTTTTTATATTATATCTTTCATATTTATTAACAAAATCTAAATTACTTAAAAATAACCTATCAAATAAATTTTTATAATACCCCTTATTCTATTTAAATTTAAAATTTTAATCATATTTAAAATTATATATATTATTATTCTTTAATTATTACTTCTTTTTAAAATCAAATATAAACTTTTTAAAAATATTACTTATTATATTTTTAAATAAAAAAACCTTCACCTATATTTAAAATATTAAAATTTATATTTATCTAAATATTTTTTATTAATATTATTTTTATAATAAATTTATATATATTGAACTTTTATTAAAATTTCTTAATAATATCTTTAATATTAATTAAAGTTTTTTAATTTAATTAAATATTCATCTTAATCATCAAATTATTAATAACAATCTTCAATTTTAAATATTTATATCTATTAAATTACTTTCTTTTTATAATTATCTAAAGCTCATACTCATACTCATATTTTTTAACTTTCTTTTTTTCTCTATATTGCTTTTATCCACTATATTATCTATAATATTATAATATAAAATAAAAAAATACTTTTAATAATATTTTATATTTTTTTATTAAATAATATAATAATTATTATTAAATTTATTTTTATTTAATTTTTTTGTTATTATTAAATAAATATCTAATATTAAATCAAAAATTTAATTTCATAAAACTTTTAAATCAAATATAATTACTCAATTTATAAAATAAATCTAATATTAAATTAAAACTTATTTTAATAAAATTTTTAAATTAAATATAATCATTTCAATTTATAAAATAAATATATAATAAATAAATTTATTATAAAATAAAAAAAAAATAAAATAATTATAAAAAAATATAAAAATATAAAAAAAGATTTATTAAAGGTTTTATAAAAATTTTTAAATAAAAATTTTTGTATAAATAACTTTATTATCATCTTTATAATTATAATAAAATAATCATTATTATTAACATTTTTATTTATTAAAATATTTTTTTAAATAATATAATAAATATTGAAATAATATAATATAATTTATATTTTTATCATTATTTTATTTATAATAAATATTTAGATTTTATAATTTTAAAATCAATTTAAAAACTATTTAATTTATAATAAATATTTAAATTTTATGATTTTTAAATCAAAATTGAAAACTACTATTTTTATAATAAATATTTAAATATTATAAAATTCAACTTTTTTTTTTATCAAAAATTAAATAATTTATAAAATCTTTTATTATCAAAAATTATAAAAAGTTTTTTATTAATAATAAATAAAAACATTTAAAATTTATTAAAATTAATATTATATATAAAATAAAAGTTCTAATTTATAATATATATATTAATTAATATTTATATAACTTTAAAAGTATAAAACTATACAAATATAATATCAATTAATATTATATTATTTGTTCAAGAAGATCAAGAAAAATATTGTACGCTGTTGAGAGTATATATCTCTTCAACGGGCACGTGACGTAAGGTCACGTGCTGACTATACAGACAAATATATTACAAGGAAAAGTAAGAGATAAAGGAAAAGAATATCGAAAAGATTTATAAAGTATTTTGTATAAAAATAAAATATTTAGATAAAACTATATTGAAAATATATTATATATTAAATAACTTAATTAATAATTTATAAATAATTATTAAATTTATAAAGAAAGCATTTAAATATATATTAATATATAAAAAATTATTTGATAATAATCAAATTAGTAGAAATATAATATTGAAATAAATTATATATAATCTTAAAATATTTTTTATAAATAGTAAATATAATCTTGATAAATTTTAGGGCATTATAATCAATATAGAAATAATGATAATATCAATTATTGATAAATAATAATTTAAAATATTATAGAAACTAATCGATTTAATTATTAATTATAATAAGACAAGAATTGTAAAGGTTATATTTAGAAAAAAGATATTAAAAAACTTATTGGATTATGCGAAATTGAATTATTGATTAGATAAATTGAAGTTTATATTATTTATATAAATACATTATTTTTATTTTATTTAATAAATATAAATAGACTCGATATATTCTTCAATAATATCAAAAATTAGATTATTCACGACAAAATCGGTAAATATTTCTTTATTATATAGAAATATAGCTATAGTTTTTTATTATGGAAATATAATTATAATGTATTTATATAATTAATAATTTTAAATAGTATTTGTTATTTTATAGAAATAAAATTATGATGTTTATATAAATATTTTAATTATTTAATTGTTTATAAATTATATAATATATTTGAATAAACTAATTATAATAATATAAATAAAAATGAGATCGATAAATTAATAAAATATTATCATTAATATTAAATATATAATAAATTATTAAAAAGATTTAAATTCAAGATTAATAATAATAAAAATAATAATATATAGTTTAATTATATAATTATAATTAATATTATATATATCAATGAAAAAATAATATTATATATATTTGATGAAATAATAAAATATTAAGCAGCAATATTTTTAAATAATCTTTTAATAAGATGTGTTTAAAATATAATTCGATTTAAATGAATTGATATTTATATAGGATTTTTAGATTATATTATTATTGATATAGATATACAATTTATTATAAAGGAATTTAATAAATATATAAATATTATAATAATTGAAATAAAAATAGTTTTTATAAAATTTTATTAATCAATTAATAAAATTGAATAATATTATAAAATTATATAATAAGCATTTGAAATTTTATAAAATAAATTATAATAATTTAGTTTTTTAAAAAAGCAAATACTATAAATAATAATAAAGACTATAAATAATTTAATAAACTTTAATAAATTAGTTTTAATATTTTGAATATTCAATATATTTGTATATATAGAAGAATTAAATTTATTAATAAAAACTATTATTAATTAAGCAATAAGATTATAAGAAGTGAACAATAAAATTTGTAAATATAAAATAATTCAATTAATAAAAGATATATTATAAAAGCAAAATAAACTATTTATATATATAATATATAATTTAAAAATATATTTAAAAGTTTTAATATATAAAAAGATTATTAAAATAAAAAAAAAGAAATAAATAGAATTTTATATTTTTAAATCAATAAAAAGCAAAAATTATAAAATTAATATAAATAATTATATTATAATAATATAATTAATATTGGTTTATTTATACTATAAAAAATCTATTAATCTAATATTAATATTATTAGTAATATATATAAAAAACTATATATTATTTATATTTATAAATAATAACAATAATTAATTAATTATTCAAAAAATATTAAAAACAACGATACCCAAATTACTCAAATTAACAATTTATAAATGCAATAAACCGAAAAAAAATCAAAACTTTAATACTTTATTATTAATAGCAATTCAACTTTATTAATATATTTAATAAAATATATAATAAAAAATATGATTTAAATTATATATAGAAAATAAAGACTTTAAAAAAATATTATTAAATATCATAATATTATTAAATAATAAATATATTATATATTTGATTAATACCTTTTTTATAAAAAAGTTGATTTCCTTTATTAGATGAATTAAATACAATAAAAAAAAAATAAATGAAATATATATAAAATCAAAAAAAAAAGAATTAAATAAATTGATAAAAATCAATATATTTAAAATAATAAAGCAAAAGAAAATTTCGATAAAAATAAAAATCTTTAAATATAAATAAATTAACAAATTTAAATATTTAAGCATAAAGAACATATATAAAAAATTGAAGTTTATTATATAAAGCTTTAATGATATAGAAAAATATACTATATTTATATAATCTTTAATTATATAATATTTAATTTATTGATTAATATTAATAATTACAATTATTATAATAATAATAAAAAATAATAATGTATTTAATATTTATTTATACAATATTATTTAAATATATATATAAACAAATTTAAAATTTATATATTTTATTTTTATATATATAATTCTAAAAATAGAATATCTATTAAAAACTATATTTTATATAATATAATTATTATATAAAATTCTAAAGATAAAAAATCATTAATTTAATATATATTTAAATTATTATATTATAAAGCTTAAAATAGCGATATTGATATATAATCTTTATTTATTATATATATAAGAATAAAAATTTGAAATTATAATAATATAAATTAATAATATTTTAATTATTATTAATAAACAATTTATTTATAAAAAAAAACATTATTTAAAAAAAACTAAATTTTTATATAAAGAATAAAAACAATTAATTAAAATATATTTATTCAAATTTAATAATAGTTTAATATTATTAAAAAATTTAATAATTACAATAAACTAAAAACTTCAATACAAAAATATAAAACAAATCAAAAATATTAATATCAATATATATAGAATATATAGCAAACTTCAAAAAAATACAATATTAAAAAAGCAATACATTATATAATATGTTTATGGTGTTTATATTATAATTTATTACTAATTTAAAGTTTTGTTTAATCTAATATAGATTATATAAAATATTAAATTAAATAATAAAAACATAAAAATACTTAATAAATATATATAATAATAAAAAAAAACTCTATAAAAAAACTTTAATTTATATTATTTAATTTTAATATTTTTTATATATATATATTTATTAATATTTTCTATATTAATAACTTTAATTTATTATTTTAAATTAAATATATTATTATATTAATAAATAAAAATAAAAATATAAATATTATATATTAATTTTTAATGAAATATAAATATATTATTTAAATTATATTAATATTAAAACTTTATATAATAATCTTTGATTTTGATATAATAATTATTATTAAAAATATAATCGATAAAATCTTTAATAATTATATTTTATCATTAATTATTTATATTAATTTGTATTTTTTATTTTAATTACTAATTAAACTCAAAATAATAATTAAAAAATGATTTATAATCAATATTATAATATTATATTAATTATATAAATATAAAAAGATTATAGAAATATAATAAATCAATAATAATAATAATCTAATAAATATAATAATAAAAGCAAAATTTTATATAATATTAAAAAAATTTATTAATATAAATAAAATATTAATAAAAATCAACAAATAAATTAAGCGTAAAAAAAGATTTTGATTTTTTTTTATTTATTTTTTGAAGAATAATTAAATAATAATCAATTTTATTTATTTAATTTATATATAATTATTATAAGATAAAATGATAAAATATATAATATAAAAAATAATAATAATATAAAATAATAATAATATATAATCTAAATAATATTTATCTTAATCTAATTTTAAAAATATTATATTATATATAAATAAATTATAAAAATTTCAAGATAATAAAAAACTAAAAAAAATCTATTTTACTTTTATTTTATATAAATAATTTATAATTTTTATAAAATTCAATTTTTTATATATATAATATCAAGTTTTCAAAAAATTACCAATATTTATATAATTAAATATATAATCTTACATTATATATCCATTAAAAAGATATATATCTTTAATAACATACAATACTCTTTTTAAATTCCTTAAATAAATAATACAATACTAATTGATACCGTATTTATATAGTTCCATACCCCCGGAGTCATACAAACAATTATATATTTTATTAAAGATTTATTAATAATAATAATATAAAATGCATTTTATTTTATATAGATTAATATTTATAATAGTTTTTTTAAACTAATTATTTATAATTAAAAAACTTATTTTATAAAAAAAGATTTTATTAATAATATTTATATAATTATAATTAAGATTAAATATGTATTTATTAAAGTCTATCATTTTATTAAAATAATTAAATATTATTATAAAGTAATTTGATAAGCATATTTAATCATTATTAAAAAACTTAAAGATATTAAAAAAATTAATAAGAATATAAGATTATAAATAGTTATTAAAATTATTAATAATATTATTAATCTAAATAGTTTTATCTTTACTTTATTAATATTCAGCGTATTTCCTTATTTAACATTTTTCAATTTTTTTATTCTATTTATTTTATAGTATATTATTATAATTAATAAAATAATGAATAAAATATAAAAAGAATATATTAAATAAATAATAATAAATGCTTTATATTAATATAATAGATTATTTATATTTTATTTATATAATTTCAAATTTGAATCTTTAATTTTTATTTATTAAAAAAAAGATATTTAAAATGGATTATATAAACTTATTAAAATAAAAGATCAAATATATATAATCAAAATAAATAATTTTAATAAAGAATTTAAAAATATTTTAATAAAGCTATATAAAAAAAAGTTCGAAACATTTAATAAATTATTTAATAATATAATTAATTCTTTATTAATAAAAAGTTTTACTTTAAATTTAATTAATAATAAAAACTTTAATAATTTAAAAATATATTAATTAAAAAAAAGCGTTTATATATTAAACAAAAAATTTATTCTTAATTTAACTTTTATTCTAACTCTATATTCAAAATTAATAATTGAAATTTCTTATTAAAAATAAACTTTAGAATATAATCAAATATATTTCAATAATAATAATAATAATAATTATATTGTTAAAAATATTTTTAATATATATATCATTATAAACTCTTTATTAATTATAAATTAGTTTTATTTATTTTATAAAAAAGAAATAAACAATTTATTAAAAAAGGATATATTTAAAATTATCAAAAAAAGCAATATATTAAAAAATACCCAAATCTTTCATAACAAATTTATTAATTTTATTAAAAACAAAAATATATTAAAAACATTCAAAAAGTCTAAATTAATATTTCAAAATTATAATAACGAAAATAAAAAAACAATTCTAACAAAATCCTTTATTATTTAATAAATCAATTATAGAATTATATTTTGCTTTATAATTTTATAAAATATATACTAATATATTTAATTATATTTTTATAATATATTATAAATATATATTAAATTAAAGATATTTTTGATTTGTATATTTTATATTAAACTTTTATTAAAAATAAATTTTGAATTCAATATAATTTTTAAAATTATATATTTATTTTACAATATTATAAAATCAAAAAATCATTAATATTTTATATATTATAATTATTATATAAAAATCCTCGAAATAATTCTTTTTTTATCTAATAGTTATTTATTTTATATTAATAAAAATAAAAAATTAAATATAATCGAATTATAAATTAATAATATTTTTATTTTTATTAATAAAGAATTCGTAAATAAAAAAAAAGTTCAAATCAAAAAAAAAAGTTATTTTTCAAAAATATAAAAATAATTAATAATTGACTCTCTTTTTAAATTTAATAACATTTTAATTTAAATCAATAAAAATAATATAATTATATTTATTTAAAAATAATAATATAATAAATTTCATTTTATAAAATACTTCTTTATTAATTTTAAATCATATATAAAAATTAAGAAGAATATCTCTCCAAAAAAATAATATATTGTTTAGCACGTTTATAATATATATATCATAAACATTTATTAATCAAAAGCATTATTCAATTTATTATATACAGCCTAAATTATTAATCTAATTAAAAACGATATAAACATTTTTAATAAATATATTCAATAATAAATTGATAATTTTAATTATAACTTTATATTCATTTTTTTTAAAATAAAATCATTACAAATAATCTATTTTATTAATATAAATTTTATAAATAATATCGATTTCTTTTTTTAAATTGTCTTTATTATAATAATTATTAATAAAAATAATAATATAAATATTATTTATTAGTTTTTTATTAAATACAAATAAATTATATAAAACATTTTTATTTTAGAATTATATAAAATAGAATATAGATTTGATATTATTATTATAATTAAATCTAATATTAACAAAATCATAAATTGATTAATTAATTTAAAAAATTTTTATAAATACTTAGTTAGATTTAATATTTTTTAAAAAAAATATTTAATAATCGACCTAGCCTTTATTTGTTGGTTATACAAATATAGAAAAATTATGAAGATTAAATAAATCGTTAATAATATAAATTCCGCCAACGTAATAATGAAATCGAAACTTTGCATTATCTTTAAAAACTTTATCGATATTAACAAAGTTAATATCAATATAAAAAAATGGATTAAACATAAATAAATTATTTTATCTACTCGATGAAGTAAATTATAATCATTAAAACCAACATTTATTATAGATTAGTTTATATGATATATTAATATATTATAATAGGAAGAATACAATAAAATAAATATAATAAAAAAATCATAAAAAATATAATAATATAAGAATTTAATATAAAAGATGTAAAAATATAAAAAACTAATATGGAAAAGATACAGAAAATAATAATATATATAAATAATATTTATTAAAATCACTAAAATATCATTATTTTAATCCAAGAATAATCCCTTTAAAAATAATGCTTATTAAAACAATGACGATTATGACTTTATATACATTTTCTTTTATTATATTAACTTTCTTTTATTAATTATATTATTTATATACATTTCAATTTTTTGATCTATTTCATAAAGAGGTAGAGGAAAATAATATTATAATATATAATAAATTTAATTTAACTTTCTTTTTCTTTTTAAATAATATCAATATTAAAATATAGATTACAAGGTAGTATGTGATAGCATATGACCACAATCGTACATATATACGACTTGATAATTTATACCATACTCGGTTAAATTAAAATTGAAGCACGCGCAAATTACCGAAAAACCCTCAAAATCGATGATTTTATATAAATCATCTCTTGCGCCAACGTAAATAAATCGATCAATTATTTATAGAATTATTTAAAATTCTAAATTTGAATTATTTTTATATTAAAATATTTATCATTAAAATTTGATGGTTAAATAATCATTTTAAGATTTATAATATTTAATTAAATATGAAGTAAAAATCATATAAAAATACAATATTTTTAACTTGATTTAAATCAAGTAAATTATCATATTAAGAAATAGTAAAAATATATATAAATATATAAAAAACAAACTTTTATTTAATATAAATATTATATATATTAAAAATATATAAAAAATATAATATAATAAAGTTAAAAAGAGTATATATAGTGTTTACAAACACTAAACACCACCATAACTTCGATTTTTAAAAATTATTAAAATTACTTCAAATTTTTATATATGATAATTTATATCCTTATAATTACTATATTAAAATATTATTCAATATAATTTTGATTTGAATGAATTATTAAAATTTTTAAAGATTTTAAAGAATTAAAAATACCCTTAAAACTTCGACTTTTCAAGACTATTATATTATATTTTAATATATAATATTTATATTAAATAAAAGCTTTTTCTTTTATATATTCATATATATTTTCATTATTTCCTAATATAGTAATTTACTCAATTTAAATCAAGTTAAAAATATTGTACTTTTATATGATTTTTACTTCATATTTAATTAAATATTATAAATTTGAAAATGATTATTTAACCTTTAAATTTCAATGATAGATATTTTGATATAAAAATAATTCAAATTTAGAATTTTAAATAATTCTATAAATAATTGATCGATTTATTTACGTCGGTGTAAGAGGTGTTTTATATAAAATCGTTGATTTTAAGGCGATTCGCTTATTTTGCGCGTGCTTCAATTTTAATTTAACCGAGTAGATAGATTAATAATAAAAATATACTACACAAAACCACCGTATCATATATCGTACACTTTACTACAGTAAAACCACATATATATATATAAATTTTAGTTTAATTTAGGCCCCGTTCGGATCACTTTTTTAATTTGTTGCCAAAATGAGTTTAGAGTAAAATATTTTGGTTAAAGTGAGTAGTTTTTTCAAAAAGATTGTAACTCTATAAGATGTTGAAATACATTATTTTACTAAAAGCTAATCAAAATTGTTATAGAGATTTGACAAGGCTGTCATATAAATTTCTAATATTTATAGACTTATAAATATAGATTTTATATAAACAACTATCACGTTCGATAAACTACTTATTTTGATAACATTTCTATTTAGAATAATATCGTGTTTGATAAACATTTATTTAGATAATATTTGTAGCTTTAAATAGAAAAAAAAAGTGATCCGAACGGGGTCTTAATTAATTAATTTTATTAATAAATAATTCTTTTTTATAATTAATAATATTATATAATATTCGAATTAATAAAATTTCTTTTTGAAAAAAATCATATAATTAAATTATTCTATATAATCTAATCTTTATATTTAATATTATAAATAATTCAATAATTATTCTATATTTTAAATTTATATAAAACTTTCAAATGAAGTTATATAATAATAAAAATTATATTATTAAAATTGTTTAATTAAACTTTATTTATTAATATATTTTTTATTATTTTTTATATATAATTATAATTAATATATTATTAATATATAGTTAATAAATTGATTAATGATTATAATTATATATTTTTATTATAAAAAGTTATTTAATAATTATTAGTAACTATTGATAGTTATTGATATAAATGATCTGTGTAAACTTGAAAGAATCTTTATTTTTTTGATCAATATTTTTTTGATTAATGATTGTCACAGAGTGACAGGGTTTATATAGTACAACAACTGTTCCATATAGTACTATGAAACACTCCACGCTTTTGTGATTCAGTGGTAAAGTTGTTGACCCTCTGATAATAATCAACAAAATCAATCAAAAAAATATTACTAGTAACTTGAAAATATTATATTATTATATTATCATCATGATGATTCAAGTTGTATAAAATCAATTTTATTCACTGGTAAGTTTAATAGATTTTTAGTATTAATTAATTGATAATTAATTAATTACAAATTGAATCAACTTTTACTAGTATTAATTTAAAAACCTTGAAACTTTAATATACTATGATAGTAGTACTACTAGTAGTATCATATTAAAGTTTTTTTTAAGTTTTCTAACTTGAACAAATACTAATAACTTCAATTCTCCTACTAGTAGTAACTTGCATTCTTATTTTTATCATTCCTATACCTCCCATATTCAAAAAATTCGCCAAACTCAAAGTCATTATTATCCACATCCAAATCCTTATTGTTTTCAGGATTTTCGATAACTTGTTTCAAGTTCTTTCTCTGTTCTGGATTTTGAGAAGAGCGTGATGTTGATCTTAATCCACACTAATGACTCGATTTATTATTAACCTTTTTCCCTTTTTCTTTTAGTTCTATAGGCTGTGATGATCTGTGATGACTGTGATGTTTTTTTTTCTCTGTACCAGAAGAGTTTGAACTTGATCCTTGCATATGACTTGATTGGCGAACAGAACTCGGATCAAAATTATTGTTTTCCGTTCCATCGCTAACTTGTTTCCCTTTATTCGTTGGATTTCTAGATTGTGATCTTGGATCTGGTTCTGGAGCAAACATACAATTCCCATCCCAGACAAACCAAGGACCTTCATACCAAGGACCCTCAAACAAAGGATCGCGAGGTAATTCAGGTACACCACCAATAGCATAAACCCATTGATTTATAGGGCACTCTTCAGATTGTGTTACCGATCCGTCAACATTGAATCCCAAATAAATATCCATTGACTTTAAATATTTCCATTCGAATGATCCTGTTGATGAAGATGGCTCTTCATCTTCTTGATTTCTAAACTTCATTCCAAAGTCTACAATTGTGGTTTTTTCTTCTTCTCCTCCACATTTTGACCAAATATCTTCAATAGTATCAGGTGTTTTTCGTTGACGACGGGTCCGTTCTCCGGTTCCTATTCTTGTAAATCCTTCAAATTTTTTCATTTCTTCAAATGTATATCCTTGAAGTAGTCTCCATTTCATTAATTCAAAAAGGTATATTTCTGTGCGAGGAAAAATGTCAACCATTTTTTTAAACCGTGATAAAATCTTCTCATGATCTGGAGGTTCCTAGGGTTTCATAATTTGTAAATTAGAATATATTATAAATGAGAGAAATTAATATAAATAGCTACTTACCGGTAATGCTCTTATAGTACGAGTAGATGGGCTCGATATACGTTTTACATTGATTTGTATATTATGTATCAAATTCCGGGAAGTAATTGGAGGTAAATAATGAAATTCTTTAACGACGCGAAAGTTTCTCGTCAAAAGGTCGGTCGGCTTGGAATTGTCATTGATCGACATGGAACTGTCTTCGTTGGGATAGTATACTTTTTCCTTTGTGATTGCTTGTACAATCCATAATTGTTTAGCACTGAAGTCATCACGAGAACGTGCCTTTATTATCTGTGGCACTGGCATTTTAAAAATATAATATTTAAATGCTTCTTAATCTAATTTAAAATACTATATTATTAAAAAGTTAGATAAAAAGATTATTTTATTTTTATTTATTTAAAGTTCATAAAATTTAATTTTTTTTAATTACTTACTATTATGATAATGAGATTTTGATATTTTATATTACTATATAAATATATAATAATAATAAAAATAATTAATTTTAATATTGAATATATATAAATAATATAATTGAAATTGTGATTGATAATAATATATTGATTGTAGTTGTAGTTGATAAACTTAAAGTTTAAATGAGATTGTAGTTGATGTTTTAATATTCGAGTATTTCAGTGTACTATCTAAATATTTATACTTATTCTAAATTCACCAACATCAACATCAGCTTATTAGTTGGTTGGTATTGATATAAAATAGACCGTTGAATGAACCCAATATAGTACGTACTTAGATAGTAAGCATATTCTAAGCTTTGTCAAACATTTACTAAGCTTCGCTTTTATAAGCCAATAAGAGATCAATTAACTTTTAATAACATAATATTTCATATGAATTTAATATATTTAATGTGATTGATTAGTAGAACATTACTATAAGAAGGTCATTATTATGATGTAAGATTTTTCTTTTTTTTTTTTTTTTTTTTTTTTTTTTTTCATCTGATGATCATATGGTTGATTATATGGTCGATTATAAAACACCAACAATACTAATACTATCTTTAACCGCCGATTGATTATGTTGTAAATATTTTCGGATTCAAGTTATAAAAAAAACCGAGTAGTGTTTAAGAATCAAGTACTAGTATTACGACTCGGACTCGGAGTATATGAGAGCAGAATTCATTATTTTATTACTATTTATGAGAACCTTGAAGTTATTGAAGTTCTTTCAAGTTCTTCAAGTTGATTCCGGTCTAGTATCTAAAAGACTTTTACAATTTCTAATTATAGTAGGAATCTATCAATATTAACTTGAAGATAGATTTTTAGTATCATCTATTCCGAGTCCGAGTCACTGACAGCGATGATATAAATGTTTTGAAGTATACTACGAGTAGTATTTGCAGACTTATAAAAAGAAAGATAATGTTTATTGGAATTATCATGTTACGATTACTAGTAAGAGTTAGTATCTAGTATTATAACAAGTTGAAGACTTGTACAAAACATACTACCAGTAGTAACTATTTTAATAATTTTAAACTTGAATATAATGATTTAAATTATAAGTTGAATAATATTTATTCTAAATTCAAGTTCTTCAAGTTTGAAGATAAATAAATAATAAATTAAAAGAAAATTTTATTAATTTTTCGTTCCTCTTCAAGTTGTGATATCCAAGATGAGGAGCAACATACATCTTCATTCCTTCTCAGAGCCTCCCACGTCCCCCACCAACATACATATTCAAAAATGCCTCCCTCCCTCCAGAAAAATCATCCCCTCCAACTCAACCATCCACCAACCTACAAACTCACCCCCCTCTCAATCCCAAACAAATTTCTCCTCCCTTTTCCCTTCTTACCATCAACATCCCGTTCCCTCCAAACCCACCCCCATCTCCCAACCATTTCCTCCTTTCCACCAACCAACTCCCTCATCGTCCGCTCATCCCCCACATTCGCTACAAACCTCTCCCCCGTCTTTAATCGTCCTATCACCCATCCCTTTTCTGGGTTGTTTTGGCAGGAATATTGGATCGTGTAGGTCTAACTTCAAGGTTAACTTACAACCCTGCTATATATACATACCGAGTTTTCTGCAAACAAAATAAAGTATCATGAACAAGTATAGGGGAAAAGTAGAACACGGACCTCAACACAACCCTCCCACACCCCATCTCCAACACTCTCCAAAATCCTCGGTCCCTCTTCAACTACTACACCGTCTAATGGATTTTGAATCGGATATACATCCCCATCTGTTCGTGGTGCAGCTGAGAGACAGATTACGTGTTGGTAGGTTAGTAAACCGCCGTTTGCGAGGATTAGGCCGGTTTTTGGGCTCTTCTTGGCCGATGGGGATGCGGATGGAGATTTGGAGTGGCGGAGTTGACGGGTCATTTCTGTTATTGCCTTTTTTGATTGGTTGTTAGTATGGGGGATGAGGTGCAGGGAGGTAGAAGAGGGAAGGAAAAGAGGGAACCGTACATGCAAACTATAGTTATTCCCTGCTCCACCGAATGATGTTAATCCTCCCAATATCGTGATTGGTTTTGGGGGGTTGAGGAATGGAATGCCTAAGTGATGAGCTGCTAGTTTGGGTACGATGGGGAAACATCTAGAGGGGTTTTGTTAGTTGTGTTTTGTTTTTGAAGTTTGATGTACGGTATTCGTTATTTGATATGAAGGTAAATCGAGAGGAATTTCAACCTGATTTATGATTCCTCAAAACACCAGGAGAAAAGTCGAAAGCAAACTTACGAATAAAAATCGAATAGATCAATATCTTCCACCCCGTTCAGTCCCGATACCTCAATACCAACATCCAGGGACTTTTCCAACGCAGTACTAGAGTAAAAGTTGGGTCGTTTCCAAACTGATTTATTACAGACGTTAGCTCATCTAGCCAACTTATTATAGTTCAAGAAAAAACCGAATTATAGCACTAGCACACGGCAGAAGAAAGTCCCTTTTCGAAGGGAAGAATAATGAGGAACATTGAACAGTGAGAAAGACAGAATATAACGTACATTCCCTCTCACTCATACCCGCCCCTCCAAGCGGATAAATCCATTTGCTCTCCTCAACACCCAATTCTTTCGCATACTTGACAGAAGTAACGATACAACAAGCCGCCATGTTAACATTATTAAATGCATTCATCAGTAAAGTATCTATTCCAAATCCAGATGATATTAATTCATTAGCCAAACTACATCAGAAATCGCCCACCTAAACAAGAAGACACCAAAAAACAAAGACGAAAGGATGGAAACTCACAGGGCCAACAAACAACCCTACTCCCCCCAATCCTTTCCCCATCCCAACTCCTCGCTGCGTCCCTATTCCACGCATATTCCTTCTCAGCAGCGACTTTTGCGAATTCGGCATACATAGTAGTGGATTCGAGGGTGTTTTCCGAGGGTGTTTGGTGGCGATGGGCGCGGAAAGCGGTTTCGTAGAGAGGGTACACTTGAATTGGGATGCCGACTTCGTGGGTTGTTGAGGGGTCTGGGGGGGAGATGTGGGTATTAGTTTTGTAGTTGTTGGGTAAATAGATGAGAAGTTTAGGATGAAGAAAGTGGGGAAGTTGAGAGGAGGTGTGTGGGAATAGAAGATCATTTGGTTTTCACTTTCTTGCATCCTATTCTAATTTACTCCCGCCCTGCTCTATTAAGAAGCCTAAATTGAACATCCAATCTCAAGAAGACGAAAAGAAAAAGGGGTTTACTAACTCTCAACTCCTTTTTTTAAACTCAAAACCATCCTCGGATCTCCAGCCTGCGGTGCCCAATGTTTAGGAAATGTTCCATTTTTCCGAACACAGGATGTTACTATTTCGTTCAAACAACGTGTTAGCTAATGATTACACTTTTGTATAGATTGGAGAGTTTGGTAAAGTATGTAGAAAAGAAGGAGGAAGAAAGGATAAAGAGGTCATGATGGGATATGCACTTGCGTGTACATCTGCCTATTATTTTGTTTGAGCACTTAGATCTATATGTTTTACCCAGTATCGTAGATGTATTCTCGCTTGAGAATGTCGAAAAGCTAGTATACCAAGATAGTAGTAGCACCGTGATGATTGAGGTGCGATATTCTAATGATGAGAATGTGTCGGTGACATGGAATGCATGATATCCACATCCTAGAATTTAACCCAAATTCTGATCAAGCAAATCTCTTAGCTGAAATATCGAAGTGATGCCCACTATTCTCATACCTACCACACCCTCAGTCCTCACTTTCCAAAGCCATTTTACAAGCCCACTATACAAACCCCCTTTCCCTTCTTCTCTTCCTCCTTAAAAACGCAAGCCCCAACCAAATCCCAAACCCCAATAGCAACAGAAGAATATAGCCCAAAACAGAAATGAAATGAAAAATAAACTCACAACTCCCCAGCGCCTCCCCCCCAACTACAACAGCAACCCTACTCTCCCCCATCCCCACCCTCCTACACGCCTCATCCAACATCCTAACGGGCGAGTTCCCCCCATGCTCACTCTCCTCCCTATAAACCCCTCTCTTCTCTTTCACGCCCCCACCAGCTCTATTCTTCCCGTTCTCATCCTCACTCTCAATGCCTAGTCTCCGTAGAATATCTTCACAGATGTCTTTGTATACCCATGTCCAGTTTCGGATTACGGAGATGGAATCGATGTTATTTTTCAACTTCTCCAGACTCTCCCTTTTATCCTTAGTATCCACTCCAACTTCATCCCCACCCCCGACACCCGTATCATCCAAAGCCCCCCTGACAGCCCTAACCATAAGTTCCAATGGTTCGATAACATACTCTTCTTGGAGTGATAGAGATGAGGGGGGATGGTTGATGATATCGGATATACCTATTATAACCGGAATCCGAGAACCATGGTCTTTTTGATGGAGAATCATTTTGTGTAAATAGAGAGCTCGAGAGATAGGGTGAGATAAGGTGTGATAGGAGGTGATAGATGGTATGAGTATGAGTTGAGTGTGAGTATGCAAAAATAAGTTGGTGATAGATGGATTGATAGATGTATGAGAATCTGCTATCGTATTTGATTTGACGGAACGATGCGAGAAGTGATAGGAAAAGAAGCTAAGAAGAAAATAGGGAAGAAAAGAGAGGAATATTTATTCTCTAAGTATTCATCTGTTCATAGGTGACAGGTATTAGATGAATATCCGATCAATATCTGACAATTTCTGATTAACCCAAATCAAATCAAATCAAATCAAATCAAATCAAATCAAATCAAATCAACAAACACACATTCATCATCAAGCGCGAAGAGAGAATGAGACACAGAAACAACATAAACAAATAGTATATAAAACAATGGAAGGAAGAAATCTGGAGAGATGGATACCGGTATTTGATATCAATGTACCTCGGTTCCATAATCTACTATACGCACGGTATTGATGGTGGAGTGTGGGGTAAAGATTAATCATTAACAAAGAGCAGGGTGGGGCGGGTAAGGCGGGTAGTGGGGAGACTGGAGTATAAGTATAAAGCCCCGAAAAGGTAATCCATTGATTAAGTAGATAAGATAAGATAAAAGTCAATCAATCGATATTCTAGTCTTTGAAATATCAGGAATTAAGAGCCATTTATTTAGTCAAGGATGATATATAGGTGGTAGATGAATAAACGAGTGCATGTAGTTAGTATTATATTTGGTATAGTGCAGTATGAGTAGTAGGTAACCAAGTCAATAAAGTACAGTAACGCAACGAAATGGAACGAAACGCTTGCTAGTTATCAATTTCAATCTTGCCGCACCATTTGATGTGATGTGATATGATGTGGTATGTAGCACCACCCCCTTTCCTACCCGATCGCCATCCCATCCCATTCCACCTCACGCCAGAGGCTTCTGAATTGACAAAAGAAAAAAGTAAAATCCCCTATCCTATCCGACTTTGCCATCCTTTCTATCCCATCCTGATTGTCTGATGAAGTAGTAGTATGATGTTATGTGCATATTGATATGGAATCGACGAACGAAGGGATCATATATCGGCACACCTCATAATTCCATACTCACCATTTACAACCCAATCTTCTGGCCATCCTTTCCAATAAACTTTCTCACATCCTCTCCAATAATCAAAGTCAATTCACCCATAACAACAGCGACGAACAAAACGCTCAATCCAGCCTCCATAGCAAAAACTTTTCCATAAGTCTTCAACAATCTGATTCTAGAAGCCCAATCAAATGTTCTCCATGCATCCAACATTCCCAATACACCCTTTCCACCGACAATTTCGGGGGTGACTTTACCGCCAAAGGTGCGATCAAATGCAACGATGGATTCTTCATTATCGTTAAGAAGGGATGCTTGAACTCTAGTCAAGGTAACGAGAGCTGGAAGGAGAATCAAGAAAGCCAAAGATCCAGCGAGTGCGATAACCGAAAATCCTTGCAAGTATGTAGTAGCGATTTGAGATTTCGACATGTCAACAAAGTCCTCTGGTCTAAGTTTCATAATTCCATAAGAAGAAGCGAGGAAAGTAGGAAGGACAATCGTGAGTTCCTTAGCAAGAGCGTAATGAGCGGTAGGAATCATAACTTTCTTCAACATAGCCATATTTGGCATACGTCTATACCATCTTAAAGGACTTGGGTCGGAAATAACGATATGGGTCCATGCGAGGCTGAAAGGAGCACAGAGGGTGATGGCGACGAAAGGAACGAGGATGGTGGGAAGTAATGCGGATAAGAAGTTGGCCCAGCATTCTAGGACGAAACCGGACAACATATAGATGGATAATCCACGGAATCGAGATAATTTTCCAGCCTTAGTCTTGAGATGTTGAATGGTGGAGCGGAAGGAAGAGGTAATAGGTGCTTGTTTGACGAGGAGAAATTCATCGCTTGGAGATTTGGTATCTGGATCCTCGGAAGAATTGATAGGTTCGAATAGAATAGCTTCGGGAGATTCGATCATAACCAGAGTTGGAATGATTTTCCCATAAGTGTATTCGATCTATTTGATTATTTTGTTAGAAAAGGAGTTCGCTCTAAATCAGAATGAGTATGGGATTCGCATACCATGAAATTAACAGCGGCAAATCCTAGAAGAGTGACTGCTAACACTGCAATACCCCAAGCTGGCATTTTATAATTCTGGTCAGAATCGGAAACATTTTGATGAGCCTCCCACCCTCTACGAGCCAAAGATCCCGCGATATGTTTTAACATCGTGGCGATATTTATTCGATGAATGTAAATGAAGTCTATGATGTTGATATAGAAATGTGATAATATTTGATGATAAAAAAATACTTCTATGATGAAGTGTTTAATTTTTGTTATAAGAAAAAGAAAGAGAAAGAGAAAGAGAACGCAGAAATGAAGGAGAGGAGTAAGAAGGATTATGAGGCCTTATTAAAAGCCAAGTCGGCCGCCGTCATTATTGTCTGAGATTATCAGTGTGGCATAGCAGTTAGGAGTATAAGCTAAACCCAATCTAGTCATGAGTTGATTACCTAATAAGGATCATTTGGTGTTGACTCGGAAATAGAATCGGAAATACGGATCAACTTCCTCTCCGACCAACCAAGCTACTCGTATATCGAATCATTCTATGAAGTCTGCCCAATTATATTACATGTTTCTAACTTTTTGACCACCAGCCGCGAATACCACCCTCCTTAACATTGGAGACATCCACACACACACACACACACATATATATATATCTGCATCTAAATCCGTAAATTGATCCTACCATCCAACAAACGAACAAACAACATAAAGCTATAAAACCATCTATACATCTATAGTTGTAAAACATTCCTTCTATCTGCAGTCATCCCATCCCTATCACACCAATACCGAATCAAAAGAGTCAAATCCTAAAATGACCACCGTATATACACAGCCTCCGCCATCACAAGAAACCTGTTGGTGTTTCGGCATGGGAGATGTCGAGACATTATGCGGCTAGTTGGTGGTCGGCCGACCCAATTCGGAAGTTCGTATTGGGTTGAAAGGATTGGGTTGTTGACTTCGATCGGCATACCGAGTACGCAGGGCTGTTCTCAGCCTTGTTGGGTTTTGAAATGGAAATGCACATTAATATCCTCGCCCCAAATGTCTTTATCGTGATGTAAACCCGTCACGCTAGCTCCAACCAACGTACCCCGGGGCCTCCTCGTACGGGAAGAATCGTGTTTCGTTTCGCCATGCGGATACTTTCCCCGTTTGGGCCTTGGAGTCGACCCGTTTCGTTAAGAACCCATTGAAACAGTTTCAACTCTGGAGATTTCAAAAGCGAAAATGTCAGCGGTTGATCGCCGAGCGCGAGACTTTGCTCTCGAAGTGAGTTCCAAATGGATGGGTTCCGACCTAGGTGGAATAGAGCGTTGGATACGAGGATGATGGGGAAGTCGCGGGCGGGCACGAAGACGTTGAGGACTTGGAAACGAAGACTAATTGGATCGCGGACTTGTTTGGCCATTTCGGTGAGGAGGATGTAGCGGGGTTTTTTAGATTCTTCACTTGGTTGTGAGGAGGGAAGGACTGGGTTCGTTTTTGATAGGGCACGGGCAACGTAGGTGTCGATGTAGGCGTGGACTTTATCGTAGGCTTGTTTCCAGAATTTGTCGAAGATGTATTTAAGACGGCCGAATTTTCCGGCTAAGCGACGGATCCCAGCCTATTGTAATGCGTCTTCGAAGGCTTTGAGGAATTCAGCAGAGCTATTTGGATCGTCGGGAAGTTGTGAGTCGATGGATTCAACGAATAGAAATTCGGTTGAAGTGTTAAGAAACTGGTTGAGACATTGGTCTTTATCTATGAAGCGCATTTCTTTTGAAGGTGATGAAAGTGCATACTAGCTTTTGTAATTGAGTAAGAAGATTAATAGTACTACCATCACGAGGTATCACGTTGAGCAATCGATCAACATTTCTCGTGAAAATATCAAGATCAGAAAGCTCAGCTCGTGAGAATATAGGTTTTATGAGATCTCGAGAATGTAGATCTTTTAGACCAAAGACCCTGGTGAAGTGGACAAAGGTCAATTCGGCTTGTTATAATTAAATGAACAATACTAGTCTTGATTCCAGGAATTAGAGCGATATTTTTGTCCTGGCGGACGTGGGGGGGGGATTCTGGCAATAGTCTCGGAACTTCGAAAAAGGGGTAGCTCGGTAAGGTCTGAATTATGAGCTTGATAAGGTAATTATATCCCGAGTCATTTGGAGGTTGTAATCCTAATCAATTGCATGTTTTAAACACTGATTTGCTAGATGGATGCTGGATGTCACAAGGTACTGAATAGTCATTTTATAATTCCCAAACGTTCATGATAGGGAATAATCAACATATTTTCCAAACAACGTTAAGTAATATGGTTATTCAGTTTAAACACTATGCATATTGACTAATAACTTCATCGGTGATTTCCATTTTTATATTGTTACTGATATTGGTTTTAATGAAGAATGTAACATTCCCCAAATACCTCGTTCATTATTTAGGCTATTAAAAATGATAAGCTTCATTTGGATTGCATTCAGACGTACTTTAGAAAACCTTGTTGGTGTATGCATGAGAAAGAATTAGGACATAGTCGCGCCTGCTGGGGAATCGATATGGCTAGGGATTCGCTCATTGTACACGCAATTCATATCACTATTGCCACATGCCCTGCAGTTTTGTATTTTATTTCGCGAAGCCATCACTTTCCCACTTCGTTAATTTAACATTTTATTAAACTGAGAATTAATCTAGAATTTGAAACCGCGATAAAAATGGCCATGTCACGAAAGAAGTTTTTGAATGCAGATGATTTTAAGAAAGGTAAATAGCGTAAAACTTTGTTCGCATAATGCTTTATTAATTATATTTATGATTTGAAAAGCCTTGGTACAACTCGACTACGAAATGACCCAGAAAGAGTTCCTCGTCGCTTTCGCGCCAATCAATATCGTCAGTGTCGGCGGTTTTCTTTCGGTAAATTACTTCAAGAATCGCCCGGCGACGGAGGATCTTGATTACATGATTCAACTGCAGTGGGCTAAAGATGATCAAATCAAGTCTCTGCTTCAAGAGGCGATAACTTTGGTAGCGGAGAAACAAAAGCTTGAATGTGAATGGATGAATGATGATTTGAGGATTTGGACAAGTTCAGTTGCTCGCAGGACTATTTTTAACAAGGCGTACGCACAAAATATAGCTCTTTTCAAAAGCAACTCAATCAAAGTGTGGGCGGCACCATTTGAATGGGCACTGGAAGGCAAGCTTAGAAGGATGGCGTTCGCGGAATAAAAAAAGAAAAAGTCTATATGGATGATGCTTTGACTCTTTTTCGATACTTCAGGGACGGGAACAAGAAGCCTCTGGACTTGGAATATTTTCAGAATCTGAACATGAACGGGTTCGATTTGGCACTCAAGCCCTATCATATGGAGACGGTAGCGGTTAAATATCGAGAACTATATAAGGAAGAATTATTCTCTTCCCCTATCGGTTTATCGGAGTCAAATCTAGTCGCTGCTTCGCGGGTTGTTCCAACAGAGGGGTTCAAAATCAGTGCATGGAGTGAATGGACTTGGGATGAGCAATATAAGCGCAATCATCGTTATCGCCAAAACTCTGGAGAAACGAGTGGTTACGAACATGAATATGTGACAGTTCCAGCAAATTTAGCAGCAAAACTATTGCGGCCAATAGAACCATCTCAATCCACAGGGTCATTGCAACTAGCAGGACCATCTCAGGAAGACTTCCTACTGTATCCCAATACTATTTTGTTAGGGATGGACAGCATTACTCTTACAACGATGGCTATGTGGTCTCGTCTGCGCGCCCAGATAATGCATGGGTCTACAATGAGAATGGATGGAAAGATACTCAAAGACAGAAGAAATGGCGATTGGTAGGTGGAAAAAAAGTTGAATACAAGTAGCTTGATGTTATGGTTGGGTTTTTTTCCTACTAATATACGTTGTGTTGATTATTATATATTCTCCACTCAGTTTCATATGCCTCGTAGGACAGAATGGTAATAACATCCGTAAGCATATGTGATTCTTAGTGATGTATGCATATGGCTCGTCTGGTTAATTTGAATCTATATACGGCAGGTGATAGTCACAATTCTGCATTACTGGTATGTGGAGTTTGACCGTAGAACCCAGCAATAATAGACTATTACCACCAACCCCCCAACTGTTTAGATACTCGTAAATTCCGTTATTGCAAATTGCAAACACAAGCCAAAATGTCACCACGACCTCAACCCAAGTTCAAAATCACTTGGTGGATGCGACTTCGATCGAAGATTCGAAATTACTCATCCCCATTACGTCTTCGAGATAGTATAAGAAGATTGCGACACGATACTCCCTATCCAGCATTTACATTATTAAAATTGTTTATAATGCATTTGCGAATGCCATCATTGAACTGGTCTTACGACTGGCCATTGCCGGAGCCACTTGCACCTAAAGATATTATCAGGAATGAAGCTCTCTTTGATCGGCATCACCCTAATATATTCAATTTGCGATATATCCCAATCTGAGCTATCCGTGATACACCTCTTCGTTCCATATATCGCCTTTATGAGATATTCATGACACAGGAATTTGTTCTCCTTCGTATCGAATGCGAATATATGTGGCGTCAATCAAGTCGAAAATGGTCCCTAAGTTCCATACCCGATCCTTGCGACTCAGATCCTGTTCGATATGCCATGCTTGCTTCTATCACCGATGAGCTCGTTGAGGCTTTTAACTATCGTCTTCGATACGGTGCAAGAAGAAATAAGAAGCATGTTGAGAGGAGCGCTGAGAATCCTTGGCCCGTATATGAGCCTGAAGTCACACCCTCTTGGGCAGCGGGGGTTCCTCCCATACAAGAATCGGATTTATACTCGTTGCCTTCGGATCTAGTTCAAAATGGTCGACTTATTCTCGAAGATGAAGGCTGTGAGAACTTTCTTCGTCGAAATTGGGATGCGCCTACTCATTATTTATATACGACATGATGTTTTATTTTCAGAAAGGTATGCGTTGCGGGCGTTAAATACCAGTTTATGTTAAATGGTACATCATGTGGAATACCATACCGATGAGAAAGGATGTAATGGGTTACTTTCTGTGATAAAATGACATTGGGGTCTAAATGGTGAATGTGTGGGGGAAGGATTTCGAAAAGGCTCGAGACTTGATAAATAGGCTCTCTTTTAGGTAATTGTCTTACTGTTTTCGTGCTTTCCGATTTCTCTCACGTGTCTTACAGTATTAAGCAGCTGGAAATGGGGGGAGAGATTTCAGTTAAATATTTCTTAATGCAGATATATATACCTACCTACATACTATCCACATAGTAGGCAATATCCCGAGATCAATATTCCGGTCCGGTTACCAAGAACCATACGGCCCGAGCCCCGCCATACGCCACTAGTATAAAATAAGTAACGCGTTAGTTGGGTTGTACCACCGAGGTGTAGATGTTCGTGGTTTCTCTATCAAATATTATTCTTCTATCACGTTAAAAATTTATATAAAATATCTGACGGTATCGATTTCTTCTTCTTTTGATTTGAATCACATATTCGATTAATACAATCAACAGCGAAATTATCACACTGCATATATCATCTACTATATTGCATTTCCTACGACGTGTCAATCGACAATTCATCCAGGTATGTACTAGATCGTACTTGATTCTCAACCATTAAAGATAATGAATGAACAAATATAATGGATAGATGAGCAACCTTTGTCATGAACATGACAATGAACATTCTTCATTAAGCTAATAATTCAACTATGGATCAGATTCATTATTCTCAAACCTGTTAAAACTCTACTATTCTGTAAGGAGTCATCGATCAATCAATACAAATATATCGACGGCCCAAACATACAAGATCAATAACTTATCTCTCTTCCTCCTCTATCTACAAGACCAAATAGAATCCAACTCAAACCGAATCAATCCTACCTTCCACTTGTCGAACAATATTACTACCGAGCAAAGAGAACAAGCACCCTCGATAAGAGAAAGATACACTCCACCCAAAATGAGTAACGCAACGGCATCTCTGCTTGGCAGACAACTTAAACAGATACAAAATGCAAAGGATTTACCTGGCATAAGCTGTGGATTAAAAAACGATAATAATGTTTTCGAGTGGGAAGTAATGCTTATGTTAAGTGACGAGTGTAAATATTATGGCGGTCAGTCTACCCATCTCCATCTTCGTTTTCAACACCCCCCCCCCCCCGTGGCCCCATTTTCAGCAAGCCAGCAAAAGCTAAAACTTTTCTCTTCCCACAGGCGGTAACTGGCGCTGTACCCTCCTCTTCCCCCCAACCTACCCACACTCCCCACCAACCCTAACCTTCCAAAAGCCCATCCCCTTCCACCCCAATATCTACCCCTCCACCGGAGTCCTCTGCATATCGATTCTGCACGCTCCCGGCGATGACGAATATGGATATGAAACAGCGGCCGAGAGATGGAGTCCGGTGCAGACGCCCGAAAGTATATTATTGAGTGTGGTTAGTCTGTTTAACGATCCGAATGATGAGAGTCCTGCGAACTTGGAGGCTGCGTTGATGTGGAGAGAGGCGCAGAAAGGAGGGGAGGGGGAAAAAGTTTGGAAGAGGAAGTGTAGGGCTTTGGTTAGGGAGAGTTTGGAGGAGTGTTAGTTTGGGTTGGGGCGATTGGGTTGAGGGGTGTTTGGTATAATTTGATATGATGTAAAACGACATGCATGCATTGATTGGAGAATATGGATATATAAATATGAATATGAAGTAAGCGGAGTGGATGTGGTAAATGTGTTGATGAGCAGTGAAGTGGGTTTATACAATTCGGCCCATTTCGCGTGTATGCATGCATGCGTGTGGAAACTTGGCGTGGTGCATACTTATTCTATGCCCTGGATGAACATAACAACTACAAAAACCATCAACTAGAAATGAAAATATCTTATCCCAGTGGTTGTTTCTTTAACCATGTTTTCCTTTCTTTCCGTTTAAAATAGAAGATATTCGAAGAGGGGATACTCAAGTCATTTGCTAGCAGTTTGCAAGTGCAAGATCGTTTATTAATGTTGAATCAGCCATCTCGTTGTATGGTAAATCAGAACACGTCGTGTAAATCACTCTGCCTGATTCAATCGGCAGTGCAGTCTACGGTTTTCATTGGGTGTCAGGAATTTGCTATTCAAGATAGCTTTCCATAGCCAATACTTGTTTGCCACGGATGTACGTGTTTTGCGGCTCTTCGACATCATTGGTTCTTGGTTATAGTATATAGCTATATTTACTTTCTTAGCTCTACAGATACTGAAGCAAGCATTATAGTTTTGAATTGGTTATAATGCGTACATGTTTACCATGTAGCAAGCTATGGTCATGTTTTCCTCCCAATGATAACACTACTCCTCAATCTATCGCATCAGACATTCCGACTCCTACGGAAATGACAAAAAGAAACAGATTAAGTTCAAAATCACAGCGACCTACTTGCAGCATCGATTGTTTTGTTTACGAACCGTTGGCGGCTGGCCTGTTTCGTTTGCTCAAATTCAAACCTGGGAAATTTGCAGATCTTATCGAATGTCAAATTCAAAATGTTCCCCTTAGTACGGAGCTTCAGTATAATGCCCTCTCATATGTTTGGGGTACGGGTTCAAGCAAACTGAGAATGAACCTCAATGGTCGCAACATACAAATTGGAGAAAATCTTTACATCGCTATCACTCAGCTCAGAGCTCACGAACCAAAATTCACAACACAGTTTGTTTGGATTGACGCGTTGTGCATAAATCAGAAAGATAACGCAGAGAAGGCAGAACAGGTTCCTCTCATGGATAAAATATATGGTTATGCGTATACTACTGTCGCTTGGCTTGGTGTACCCGACCCCATAGATGAGATATATTGCAAGGAGATATTCTACCAATTATCGCAGCAGAGTGCTCCTACTTGCGGAAAAACAAGGTGATGAACACATCATAGTCCAATGCCTTAAAATGAACGCAATAGTCATAGAGCTTTCAACAGCGTACTTCTATGCGAAAAAGTGCATTGAAGAGGTTATGGTAAATCATTGGTTTGATCGTGTTTGGACGTTACAGGAATTTATCATTGGGAGCTTGCGCAAGGATTGCTGCATATTGCATTATGGCCGCTTATCAGTTTCCATGAGTAGATTCGTTACTCAATGTGGGTTTGTGAAGTCGAAGTATGGCCATCCGACCAAGATAGAAACTATTGATTACTTGAAAGCGTTGTCGCGAATGTTTGCTTTGTGTCAACTCATGGAACAGGTCTTCATGGGAGGTTATTCCTTTGGTCTGCCGAGTGCTGGAAACAATGAAATTGTTGCAGCTGATCAACTATTGAAGCTCCTTGATGCTACAGCAGTACGACATTGTACTCAGCCACATGATACAATTTATGGTGTCTTGAGTCTTTGGCGCTTAGTCAGAAGCAAACCACTGCCAGAGACTCTGAAGCCCAACTACAATGCCCCGTACGCTGAAGTTTGTCGTCAATATTCTGCATATCTTCTCACTCAAACTCGTGATCTCAGAATCAATGCGAAGCGGAGTGTTCGATTTCAGACTGAGGTACCATCATGGGTGATTGACTTCCGTTATCTTGATATGCAAACCTTCAGTCAGGTAGATAGGGCACAGGTGGAGGTTTTGCCAAACGGTCGAGAGCTTTCATTGAAAGGTGTTCCGTTTGCGCGTGTCGTAGATGGCATTGCCTCCACTAGTCGGTTACAGCGTCCTTACGCGTCTGTATCTTGGAATTTATTCACTCAGCGCATTGCTGAGTTCGAGGACAAAATTCTAAAGCATGTTATCACGTATAAAGGAATCTCAATCGAGGCAGGACGCAATCAATTTTTGAGGCTTGCAAACCCAGACGGTCATGAAGCTTATGAATTTCTTAGAAGCTATCTACCGGATAGGGAAAAGCCGCTATCCGAGAAAGAATTTATCAACCAATTTGATGAGCAATACGTATCTCGCTTGGACGGTTATCATCGTGCAATTTGGGAGATTTTGGAGATTAAGCACCCATATAGGACTGAGCCACCATCTGATAAGGAATATAAGCCAACATTGAGGGCATTTGAAGATATCGTTGAGTTCATAAGCCGTACAATGATAGTTATGGATAGCGGACACGTTCTTTTTACAGACGGTGAAGTTGTAAATGCAAGAGCTGGAGATCTATTTATTAAATGTGGCGGCGATGAGCTTCAGTTCTTAGTTCTGCGACCTGCTGCAGACAAATTCTTACTCATAGATACAGGACGACATGACTTTCGAAGTTTTGGTAGAGAGATGTTTGACTATCTCGCAGGTGAGATAGAGAGGGAGTTTATTATTGTCTAAACAGAATGGGAATCGAAAGACAATCAATCGATGTTAGTAAATTTAAAATCGATATTGACATTATTTCACCGGCAGTTAAAACAAGTTATATCAACTATGAATCATTATTATATATACTTTTGTGCTGCATCGTTAAAGTTATGACGATTTGATTAATACAAACTCCCCTAACTCCAAATTTCAAATTACTTTCCCCCTAAACGCCAATGAGGGAATAGCATCTAACTATTTGTATTCATATGCGACCAAATTAATCAGAAATCGAAATCCTTCCTTCTCCTATTATAATATCCATTCATTCATATCAAATTACACATCGCCCCATCTCATCTAATATCCAACACACCCTTACTACCCCTATTTCTTCCCCTTCTTCCCCCTATTCTTCCTCGAATTCTTCTTACTCAAACCTATTCCCTTGCCACTCCCCTCCTCATCAACCGTCGTCACACCCCCACTACTCCCGCCACTCGGACTCGCACTCTCAACCGGACTTCTATCTTCCTCTTCAATACCCCTCAATCCACTCCCCCTGCGACTCGAAATCGGAATCTCCATACTGGTAGCCGGCTGACTCCTAGTCTCATCATAGAGAGGGAACTGCTCGGTTGATGGCTGCGTTGTCATTATTTTGGGGGGTTGCGGTGCTCGTGTTGGGAGTGGTGAGTGGTATTGTGATTGAAATTGATTTGCGTATCCTTGTCCGTATTCTAGGTTTGTCGATTTTGGTGGAGTGGAGAAATAAGAGCATAATTCGGGGACGGGATTGGGACTTGGATTTGTGCTTGGGTAGCGGGGGAATGTGAAGAGACTTTCTCTGTTCTGAACCTGGGGTTCTTCTTCTTCTTCGTAGTTTCTAGTACTAAGTCTTGATGTTGAAGTCGGCTGTGAAGATTCAGAGAAAGGATTTATCTCACTATCACGAGTCGTTCCTAGTCTTTCCGTAGAGGAGGAATATTCGTTGTAACCACTAAATTGGGCTTGAAGTTCATCCCCCTCATATCTAGAAACATCTGGAGTTCGTGATGATTCAGAGAATGGGTTTTGACTCTCGTAAGTAGCCTCAAGGTTTGGTGTAGTAGTAGGATAACCTTGATGTTGGCTGTATGGATCGTATTGAGGTTCCGGCTCATTCTCGTAATCTCTAGATCTCTCCGAGGTTTGAAATCTTTGGGAGAATGGATTTCGATCTTCTTGACTCTCATAGGTATCGTAGGTAGTTTCAAATTTCGGTGTAGAACTAGCTTGAGTATAACTCTGAGATGGGGTATTTTGGCTGTAACTTTGATCTTGATATTGGGGTTCTGAATCATTTTCATAATACCTAGAAGTATCGGTAGTTCTTGATGATCCGGAGAATGGGTTGCGACTTTCATCGGTGTTTCCAAATCTTGGACCTGGAGTAGCTGGCGAATAGCTCTGATTTTGAGAATATTGACTATAATTTTGACGGCCATGTTGCGGTTGGGGTTCATTGTCATAATCATCTATATCAGAAACTCGTTGTGAGGATGGCTCCTCTTGTTGGATGTATTGGTCTCTTTCGCTTTGAGATTGAGGTTCATCGTATTGTCTAGATATATCGGGAGTTCGGGATAAATCTTGGGGTTGTGTATACGAACTCCTACCATATTGAGATCGCGATTCATTGTCGTAATAGTCATCTATTTCAGGAGTTCTTGATCTTGATGATTTCTCTTTTTGGGCGTATCGGCTGCTTTCATATTGAGATTGAGGTTCATCATCATAATAATCCGAAGCTGCAGAAATCCTTGATGATAAAGGTGGTTGATCCTCCTGAACATATCGATTACTTTCAGATTCGAATGGCGAATATTCATTTCCTTTTGATCCTCGATACTGGCTTGTGCTCTGACCCAAGTAATTGTCTTCTGGTATTGAAGAAGATGAGGTATATCTACGAGGATCATTATCGAAATAGCCAGAAGCTGCTGAGATTCGTGATGATGCAGGCTCATCCTGTTGGCTATACCGTCCCCTTTCAGACTTCAACGGCGAGTATGTGTTTCCCTCGATAGGGGATTGGAGAGTCTGGTATGAATCAAAATTGTCATCACCTCTTTGAACGGGAGAAGATGAGGTGTATCCGTATCTATCTTCTAAGCTTGATCTCGTATCAGCTGGAGTTCTTTGGCTTTCCTCAACTGCGGGTGAAGGGACATAATAGTCTTGAGTCTCGTATCTATCCGTAACAGAATCATCATTTTTTTCTATAATCGGAGAAGACGATACAGATCCATATTGTTCTCCCTGTTCTGAACTCGTATTAATCGGTGTTCTCTGGTCCTCTCCAGCTGTACGTGAAGAGATATAATCATCTTGTATTTGGTATCGATTCGAGTTGAAATCGCCGTCTTTCTTAAAAATTGGAGAAGATAAAATAGAACCATATTCTTCATCGTCCCTTTCTGATCTGGTATCAAATGACCTTCTCTGATCTTCTCCAATCGTACGTGAGGGAACATAATCATCCTGAGTCTGGTATCTGCTAGAACCAAATCCACTTTGTTCTTTGGGAAGTGGAGAAGATGATGGATAGGCATATTCATCATCGGAACCTGATCTCGTACCAACTGGAGCTTGTTGATTTTCTTCGATCTGGCGTGAAGTTGTATTTCTTGGAAATGAATCGTGCTCGGATGAAGGGTAGTCTCTTTCTTCCCAATCTGATCTTGTATCAACTGGGGCGCTTTGGTTTTCTTCGACTGCCCGAGAAGGAATATAGTTCCATCTCGTGTTTAGACTTGCAGGTTCATATTGAGATTGGTAGTCAGACTCTCTTGTATCTACGCGGGGGGGTTGATATTCTTCCATTGAGCGTGAATGACTAAAATCCCCAGTTTCTCTGGAATGCGAGTCCACTTGGGAGAAAGGTGCGTATTCAGATTCTCCTTGCCATTCCAGTCTCGTCTCAACAGGATTTCTTTCTTCTCCTTCAACCGCACGCGAAGGTGTAAAATTCTCAGCCATTGGATCTTGTTGACGATAAGCAGATTCGTCTTCTGACTCTGAATCTGGTTGATCACGAATGCTCTCGCTATGTGTTTGGAATTCCGAGCTATCATCCTTGCTTGCTGATTCCTGTGCTGTATCTCGAGTATCTTGAGTGAAGAGAGTATTAACAGGTTGAGTTGGCTCGACAATTCCTGGATGTTTTTCAACTTCAATGTTGACATTAACAGGAGTATTCTGAGCATTGGATTCGTGAAGAATTTCAATTGCCTCCTGGATAGGAATCTTGTGTTGAGCCTTTTTGGTAGTAGTCGGCTCATTATCGATATTCTCCTCGGTAATCACTTCTTGAGTTGGGTCGCTCTCGGTCTCAGTCTCGGATTGCTTGGTATTGAGCTCTTGATCTTTAGTTTCTGTAGGAGCACTAAAATGTTCAGTCTTCACGTTTTCTACCTCGGTTTCGTTGCTGATAGGAGTCACGGTGTCAACTTCTTTGGGAGTTCCGTGTGTGGAAGTATCTTGGTCGACGTTTTTGTTGTCTTCTGTAGCGGTAAGACTTTTGGGGGTTTCTACTTTGTCAACTTTTGACTCGGGAGAAGAATCGGCTTCAGTCTTTTCGGTTAGATGTTCCGTCTCCACTACATCGGGTTTTCCCTTAATTTCCGTACTTGGAAGTTCCGCAGTTGAAGATTTCTCTAAGTTTAGTGTGTCATTGACTTCAGGTGATTCTTCGATTTCTGAACTTGGAGCAACCTCTGTCTCGACGATAGCGGGATCGGACTCATCAGGGGCGTCTTCGCTCTCAGCTTCGCTTTGAATTTCATACTCAATGCTGATTTCTTTTTCGGCTTCCTCGCCAGCATCTGCCGTATCAGTATCGGTTATCACTGGAGTCTCCCCAATTTTAGCATCCTCGGTTGGAGTCTGATCCTCGTTTCCAAGAGGTGCTGGTGTTTCCTCGCTAGCTGCTTCAATGGAAGATATCTCTGGTTCGGATTCTGTTCCATCTTCGTTCCGGATTTCACTGTCCTTGACCTGTTGAATTGGGGTGGTATCTGTTCCTACGTCTGCCGGTGTATCTTCAGTCTTAGCTTCCTTTGTCGGCAAATCAACATTCTCTTCAACAGTATCCTCAGTCACGGTGAATTTTGGGACTTTCTCCCTAGCTGCTTCACTGGTAGGTATCTCGGTTTCAGGCTCCTTTACCGCATCTACATTTCCATCTAAGATATCCGCAACCTCAACATGTACAATTGAAACTTCGCCCGTTTCTATCTCCGTTGTAGTATCCTCAGTCTTGGATTCCTCGATCGGTAATTCAGCATCTTGTTTAACCGTTTTCTCGGCTTCGGTCAGTTCAGGAATATTTTCCCCAACCATCTCGATAGAACATACTTCAATTTCAGGCTCCCTTGCGTTGTCGGTTTCGGTATCCTCATCTGACTTATCCACAGCAGCAATCACGTGTTCAGTTGGGATTTCCTGGGTTTCTGTTATTGCTGGAGATGTAGATTCAATATCTGCACTCTCGACTTCGGTTTTAAGCTCGGTTTCAGCCTCGTGTTCCTTCGTTACAACAGCATCGGTATTTTCCTTTGGTTCATCTACAGGCTCGACATGTTCAACTGGAATTTCAACGGTCTCCTCTTCCATTGCTGATGGAGATTCAATCTTCCCATCCTCGGCTTGAGTTTCAGTCTCAATTTCACTCTCAACTTTCCGTTCCTGAACCTCAACAGGAATAGTAGATCCCTCCACTTCGGGTTCGTTATCAGTCGGTGGAATTACTTCCATGATAGTTTCCTTTGCTTCAGGATCTTTGGCAGGTGAAACTTCTTCGGTTTTCTCAATTTCTGTAGAAACAATTTCTGGGACTAGTTCAGGCGCAGTATCAGTCATGGCCTCTTCAACAACCGGCTTACTTTGAACCATGGCATCCGCTGAGTTCTTTGAGTCGGGTTGATTCTCAACATGGCCTGTCTTAGGCTCCTCCGGTGTCATGTCATTTGGAGTAGCTTCGACTGAATTTTTAGGATCCTTTGTTGGATCGCTAACTAATTCCTTCTCCCCATTAACTGGTGGATCTTGGACAATTTTTGTAGACTCCTCTATTCTTGGGGTAGCTTCTTGATTACCCGCAGTAGGATTGTTCTGGGAATCACGTTCCCGTTCTTCAGCCTCAGCCTGAGCGATAATCCTAGCCATCTCAGCATTTAGCGCAGCGATCTCAAGACGGGCTTTAACATCTTCAGGGTCTTCTGCTATCACTGGAGTTTCTTCTTTTGGCTCTGAATGGGATTTTTCTTTAGCCTCGGTATCAGTAGAGGCTTCGAGGATATCTGCACTAGCGGGTTCTGGAGCTGGCTCAGATGCTTCGGGCACAGATATTGGATCTTGAATGGGTGGCGTTTCCTCTTCGATTACGGGTGCAGATTCTTCAGGCTTTGCTTCTGACCCAGCAGATTCTTTCTCTGTAGCCTCATCATTCACGGGTGTTTCGGTCTCAGTGCTTGGTTCTGAGATGGGCTCCGTTGCTTCAGGTGTGGGATTCTGAAAAGATGGGACTTCTTGCTCCAGTTCATTTAATGGTTCTGGCACTGGTTCTTCTTTAACCTGGGCGTCCGTAGGCGTTTCGGTCTCGGTGGTTGATTCTGTGACGGGCTCGGGTATTTCAGGAGCTGGTGCAGATTCTTGAGAAAATGAGGGTTCCTCTTTGGTCTCTGTTGTCAGTTCCTCCAGTTTTGCTTCCGGCTCTGGTTCAGTAAATGGCCTTTCTTCTTCAGTTTGGACTTCAGTTTGGTTTTCGGAGGTAATGTCAGCAACTGATTCTGGAGCAGCCTCTGGTGCTTTGAGTTCAGTAGTAGGTTCTTCTGATTTGGTCTCTGGCTCTAAATTAGAAGACTGCTCTTCTTTAGCTTGAGTACCGTCATTTAGTGGCTCAGACACCTCAGCCACTGGTGAGGGCTCTTCGGAAGATGGAGTTCCTTGTTTAATTGCAGTTGCTGGCTCATCTGGTTTCGACTCTAACGTTGGCTCCGACTCAGTAGGCTCCGACTCAGTAGGCTCCTCCTCCTTAGCTTGGATCTCAGCTGGGTTCTCTGACACATTTTCGCTGCTTGGTTCCACAACTGGCTCAGATACCTCTGGTACTTCGGGTTCAATCGTAGTCTCTTCTGACTTTGATCCCTGCTCCGACCCAATAGCTTGTTCTTCCTTCTTGACATGGGTATCGGCGGAAGTCTCGGGAACATTGCCACTAATTGGCCCCACCACTTCGGTCACTGGATCCTTAGGAACCGTAATCTCTTCTTTAATGTCTTCAATCGTGGATTCCTCCTCGGTGGAGGTAGGTACTTGAACCACAGTCTCTTCCGCAGAAATAACCGGAACAATTTCCTCACTCGGTGGTTCCTGGCTCAATTCCTGATTTACCTCAACTTCTTCTACTTTGACATTCTCGGAAGCTGGATCTTCTTGACTATCTCCGAGCTTCTCTATCCCAGGAGCTTGTGCTTGGCTTTCGGAAGCTGGCTCTTGATCGATCGGGGTGAGTGTTTCAACTACAGGGTCTTCGGCGGCAACGACCAGTTCAATTTCTTGGCTGATTGGTTGCTTGCTTGGTTCTGGAGTTTGTTCATGCTCTTCCACTGTGATATCCTTAGATTTATCTTCGACGGTAGGTTCATGTACGATTTCAGTAGGTGCCTCATTCTCCGCATTCTCTACAGCAATTTCCTGGATTGAGACTTGCTCCGATGTTGGTTCTTCCGCTTCTGAGGTAATATCCTTGGGAATGACATTCTCTTGTTCTTCAGTTTCATTTTCTGCTTTCTCGGTCTCGGCTACCTCAACTTCATCGTTATTACCAATTTCCGAATCATGTGTTTCCTCCTTAGGCCTATACAATGACACCAACAATTGATTAGCATATTAATCTTCATTCTAGATTCCATATCACTGAATTTGTAAGATAGGTTTGAAGAGTAAATCGAAAACTTACCCTTCATCCAAAGCAACCTCCTCCTGACCAGATACCTCCGCATCAACAGGGGGTGCTGATTCATCAATTGCTGGAAATGCTTCTGGTACGGCGATGCTTTCCTCATGAGGCCTGTACTTTGGTTAATATTTAATTTTATGGGTGTATATATGAAAGCAGAGGGAGGTTTACTTCTCATCTACTTCTTGAGTTTGAGCTTCCTCGATGGGTCTGAGAATTTATTAGTATGATGTTAAATTTACTAAGCGAGCGTGTTCGGATTATGACACTTACGGTTCTTCTGCAACAAACACGGGACCGTCTTCGGCACTTGTGTTTGGGACGTCAGCGGCAGGTCTGTTATAGGCTTTTAGTATTATGTTTTCATCTTCAATCAGGATGATTTGGAAATATTTGACTTACGCCTCTTCAGTCACTCTGGGCTCAGAAACTTCCGATACGAGATTAGTAATGGGTTCGGTATCTACTGCTGCAGGATGGTCTTCAGATTCAGTAACTTCGGGTATAATTTCTTTCTCTTCGGGGATCTCTGGTTCGGTCTTAACATATATGTCCTTAGCAGAGACTTCGGGCTCAGCGGCTTCGATCACGGCTTCTTTCTGAAGTGTTTCCGGCTCGGGCTTGACATCCACGTCAGTAACGGGTGCTTGAGATCCAGCAACTTTAGGCTCAATAGCTTCAGATTCAACAGCTTCAGGTATAACTTCTTTCTCCTCAACAGTTTCCGGCTCGGGGCTAGCGTCTGCCTCAGTAGCAGGTGCTTCAGGTTCGCTAGCTTCGGGTACAAGTTCCTTCTCAACAGCTTCGGGCTCGGGGCTAGCAATATCTTCGGCATCTACTTCAGCAATAGTATCGGGTGTATCTGACTCAGTAGTTCCGGATTCAGTAGCATCAGCTTTAAGGGTTTCAGGTTCAGGTTCAGAAATTGCAGTCTCTGTAGGTTCTACAGTAGGAGTCTCATCTACTGGCACTGGTATTTCTTCATTGGCCTGTGGTAACTTTTGATTAGTTTCCTTCTTGTAAATAAAAAGTAAAGTCTGAAAACATACGGAAAGTTCAGGCTCGATAGTTGCTGGTACCGGAGGCTCTTCTTCGACTGCTTTTGATCCCTCGGCCTATAAGTTGACATCGTCAGTACTTTCTGGTGAAATTATAGGGAGGCGAAATGAAGGAATTATACATACAGGGTCTGCTTCCACCGGTACAGGTGTTTCATCGGCACGGGCTTCTTGCTCAGTCTGTAGTTTATATTAGTATCGTTCTTAGAATGGAAACTGATCATAGATTGATGAATAGTGTAAATACTTACAGGCTCAGATTTTGTAGCAGTGGGGACAGGAGTTTCTTCAGTTGGCTTTTCTTCGCTCGGCTATGGGTTGCATATTTATCAGTATATATTGCAGTCCACCGCTATAATTGTATTGGACAAGAAGGAAAACTTACAGGCATTTTTACTTCGACGTCTTTTTCCGACTCCGCCGGAACTTGAGGCTCAAGCTCTAGAATCTCCTTCGATTCTTCAGTCTGTAAGATACAATTATTAGTTCCTTGAGTTCTCATCTAATATAGTGAGTATTTGGTCGAGAAAGACATACCAAGGCTTCTTTTTCTATTTCTTCTTCTGGCTTTGGCTCTGGTTCCGCTTCGACAGTTGCGACTTCAAGTGCAGGGGATTCCTCAACGGCAGTAACGGCTTCTTCCACAGGCTAGAGAGAGAAAAAAATCAGTAAAGTTCTACTTTTCAATATGCAATTCTAGGGAATAAACTCACCGCATCTTGAGATTTCTCTTCAACAATTTCAGGTGAAGATTCCGGATTTATTTCCTCAACTACTTCAGTAGTTTCTTCCTCAGGCTAGAGGGAAAAGGAATGTCAGCTAGATTTCTAGGTTTTTCGAGGCAATCATATAAGATAAACTTACAGGCACAGCTGCATCTGGTTCTGCTTCAGCAGGTACAGCTTCCGTTTCCGCCTGAACTTTAGGCTCATTGCTTTCGACCTAGAAAGTAATCATGTTAGTTAGATAAATTCTGGATTTGATGAGTTACAACGTACAGTTGTTTCGGTCGCTGGTTCTGGCGCTGGTTCTGCTTCACCGGGAGTAGATACAGCTCCAGCTTCAGTCTCCGGCTCATCCTTGACTTTGGTCTCAATCTAGTAGAAACATTGGTTAGATCGCATTACTTGCCCGTTATATCCATTTAATATCTCAACATGAGAGCTAGAATGCAAACTTACAATCTCTTTTGCTTCAGCCTCTGCCGTTGGTTGCGATTCCGATTCTGGCACTGATTCCGATTCAGTAGCCTTTTCCGCTTCTACTTCTGCTTCCGGTTCCTTCACCGGTTCCGCCTCCGCATCCGCTTGTACTTCGGGTTCAGGCACAGCTTCAGATTCGGTATCTACATTAGTTTCATCAACAACTTTTTCCTCCATCCTACCTTCCTCGCCCCCTTCGTTCTCAGTTTCCTTATCCTCCCCCTTCTCCTCCGTCTCCGAAACCACTCCTGCAATAGCAGCAGCCCCAACACCAACACCAGCGCCCATCAATCCCGCCAAGCCTATATTAGACTTCGTCGCTGCTTCCTTGATCTCGTTTAGGATTGAAGAGTTGGAAGAGTGAGACTCGTTCGATGCTGTTGCTGCTTCTTTGAGTTCGGAAAGAGCTGCGGTGTGTGAATTGTGGGAGTTATTTGAATTCGCGGCTGCATCTTTGAGTTCGGAAAGTATGGCTGAATGTGAGGTATGATAGTCGTTAGATGCCGTTGTTGCATCCTTGATCTCAGATAAAATAGTAGAATTTGCAGTATGCGAATCATTAGACTTCGCGCTAGTGTCTTTCAGTTCGGAGAGAATTGTCGCATGAGAAGTATGAGAGTCATTAGATGCCGTGGCTGCATCCTTGATCTCCGATAGAATGGTGGAGTGAGCAGTATGCGCCTCATTAGACCTCCCCACCCCCTCTTTAATCTCGCCCAAAACCCCACCCTGTCCCTCCAACAGCCTAATAATCTCTCTCACCCTATCACCACTTACCTCTCTTCTTTTCCCCTCCGCACTTACCTTTTCCCCTTCCTCGTGTCCTTCCTCTTCCTCCTTCTTTTCCCTACATGCCTCTTTCTCCTTAAGAACCCTATGCAACTCCTCCACCCTCCCCTCAACCTCATGCAAAAGCGTCAAAATCTCCGCACCGACTTCCCCATTCCCCTCCTTTATCCCATCTAATGCCTCGCCATTGCTATTTTTCAGCTCATGAAGTGCTGTGAGAATTTCATCTGTGAGATCTGAAGTTTTGAGATCGTGGAGGAGGGTCGTGTGGGATTCTAGTGTGTTTTTGATCGATTCAAATTGTGGTTCTAGAGACCTGAGGTCGGCATTGGCGTTGAATTCGTGGTTGGGGTTGGAAGGTGGAGAAGATGATAGAGTGTGGGATTTTAATTCATCCAAAACGAGCATGTGAGCGTCGAGGGCGTTTTTGATGGATAGTATGTGGGGTTCGAAGGAGTCGAATGCTGTGGTACCGGTAATATCGTTTGTTGATCTTGAAAGGTCGTTGTCGGTGTTGGATTGATATTGTGATTTGAGGTCTTCGAGGGCAGTGGTATGAACTGAGAGTGTGTTGATGATGTTGTTGAGATGAGTGGACCATTCTGGTGAAGAAATTTCTTTTTCGGTTGGGGGTTCGGTTGTGGATATAGATGAGGGTTCTGGAGATTGGGATTTCAGATTATCGAGAGCAGTGGTATGGGTTGAGAGAATCGTGATGATGTTGTTAAGATGTGTATCCAAATCGGGTGAAGTTTTGGGTTCTTCAGAGATATTCTTGGATTTTATTTCATCCAGGATACTGCTATGAGATTCGAGTTTATTTGCGATGGGTTCGAATTGTTCATTGAAGTTGTTCGATTTGATCTCGTTCAACACAGCCGTATGTCCCTCAAGTATACTGTTAATAGCTCCAAAGTGTGTATCCAGTGCTGTGGTATTAATTGGAACCGCTGACACAGAATCAGATAATATGTTCGTCTCTTTAATATCCTCCAAAGCCTTCGTATGGTTTTCCAATACACTCTTAATACCCTCAAAATGAGTATCAAAAGCCCCAGTATCAAGTGTCGCTGATCCACTACCGCTCGATTTAATCTCATTCAAACTCTTACCATGAGATTCCAACAAACTCTTCATATCCCCAAAATGTCCATCCAAAACTGCAGTCTCAATCTTCCCATCTTTCAATTTAATCTCATCCAATGCAGAAGAATGTTTCTCCAAAAGGTCCTTAATCTCCTCAAATCGTCCATCAAAGACACCTGTATCAATCGTCATTTGTGGTGGCACTGCTACATCCTTCGATTTAATCTCATCTAACAATGCAGAGTGAGATTGAAGCATACTAGTAATCGAACCAAACTGTGTATCAAGAGCTCCAGTATCAAATGTCGATACTTGAGACTCAGATTTACTCGATTTTAGTTCATCTAATGCAGTGGTATGTCCTTCTAATATTCCAGTTATCGAACCGAACTGCGCGGCGAAATCGATCGATGTTGGTGTTGGTTGGATAGCGCTATTAGATGAAGATGAAGAAGATGGATTTTTCGATTTGAGTTCATCGAGCGCATTTCCATGCCCCTCTAATACAGAATTAAGTTTTTTGAAATGAGTATCGAAAGCGTTCAAATCAATAGTCTTTGGTTCTTTCGATTTAATTTCATCCAATACACCTGCATGACTTTCCAAAACGGTACCGAGTTTCTCGAAATGAATATCGAAAGCAGTAGAATCAATTCCCTTTGATTCTCTGCCCTTAATCTCATCTAAAGAATTTGTATGGTCCTCCAAAACCGAACTAATCTTTTCAAAATGGCCATCAAAAGCACCCATATCAAGTGTCGGTGCTTTAAAGTCCCTAGAACCAATCTCATTCAACTTCTCCATAATACTACCAACTTTGTTGTCCAGTTCTTCCAGGTTAGTTTTCGAGTCGAAACCAACATTTTTCTCATTAGGAGAATTAGCACTCGTGTTGAGCTTCTCCAACGCAGAAGCATGACTGCTATGTGCCTCATTGGATTTTCGGACTTCGCCAAAGATGGCTTTGGAAGCCGTCTCATGCGATTCGAGTTTGGAGAGTATATTATCCAGTTTTGATTCGAGGGCGCTATTCGCCATATTTTCTTTCAATGAAGAAAGTTCGGATATGATGGTTTGGAGACTTGATGATTCTGGATTTTCTCCTTCTTTCGCCGCTGCCGATGCTATATTTCTGTCCTTCAATTCCCCTAGAATAGTAGCATGAGATTCATGATGATCATTTGATTTTTGAATCGCTGTCAAAACTTCAGCAGTTTTAATACCTTCCGCATTTGAATCGATAGTTTCCTTCAAACCACCAATTTGTTCTTTCAATCCATTGAAGTTTTCGTTCTGAGAAGAAACGCCCGCTTCTAGGTTCCCTCTCAAAACACCCAATTCATCTGAAATTTTCCGAAGAATTTCCAAATCACTGGTTGATCCGCTCTTAACTACTTCCCCTCCTCCTCCTCCATTAGCAAGTCGTTCATTAATAGCCTGGACATTCGTTCCCAAATCTGCTCCAATCCGCGTAATAATCACACTAACATTATCCTGCAACTGATCCAACTGCGCCTGCATAACCGCCGTATTGGTAGCTGATTTCTCCAAGCTCGCTTTCAAAGAATCCAATCGTTGAGGTGAAATTAATAATTTATTGATTCCCGCGATTCCAGAAAGTACTTTTTCGATAGCCACGTGATTAGTATCGAGAGATTCCGATATTTCGCTCAATTTTCCTACTGTGTAGGTGATGTTTTGGTTTAGGATGGGAGTGGGATAGTCGGAGATGGGGAAGGATCCCGATGTTGTTGTTGGAGGAAGGGCATTTTCTTCTCCTCCTGAATTTCCGCCTTCTTCTTGGATGGGATGAGAATCAAGTGCTCCATATAGACTTAATCTTGATCGTCTATTGATGTCGTCCCCCTCTTGAATAGTGTCTAATCTTAGTAAGATATTCTCTACACTTGCATTTGTTTTCTTTAATAACAATTCATGTTTTAATACTGCTTGTATAACCGGTTCGATTGTATCCAATGCAGTTTTGATTTGAGGTTTAATCAATTTTGCCAGATGTGATGCGATTGAAGTTTGGAAAGCATCAGCAGCAAGAGATTGATCGATGATAGTGCGTAAAAGTTCTGGGTCCGAACCAGTGAATGAATCATGAGATGATTTCTTTCCTTCGAAACTGGCTCTGATTCTATGAGAGAGGGGTGGTCGAGAATTGGGTGACATTCTTCTCTCTACTTTCTTCTCCTTCTTGAGAGTATTTGCAATGGTGGGTTGAAGGTTAATTGTCATTTGATAAAAGACATACGATATAACCAACTAGAGAACCTATACTATCTCTCACACCAATAGATACACTTTTGTGTTCTCGAAACAGTTAAATAGTAGAAAAAGAATCAAAATCCGAGACGAATTGAAAAAGAAGAAACAAAACAAAGTGAAAGTGGAATTGGAATTGGAATTATCAGATTACTTTAAGATAGCATCAATTTTACTTACCGTGTACTCACAATGCTGTTTTTTGCAATACCTTGTTCCTGGTAAGCATAGAACTATGTTATCATCATAAGATTACATAGATTTTCTTAATTTTCCTGGGTATATAAAACATGGATGGTAGTATGATATAACACGAATAATGTTATCAGTTTATGCGTGGTTAATCGTAGAAAATGATGGGATATGATGGGAGAATATACTGTAATGGGACGAATGAAGTATTGGAAAGAGTCTCTAGTGGTTAGAATCTCAGAAGCTGCGTGGTAAAAATTGTAAATGGATGGAAATGCGTTGTTCGTTTGTAGGTATGAAGTGCAGGAGGAGTGGAGACATATCATGATTAGGAACAAATTATAATTCAATGCTTCAATGCTTCTATGCTTCTATGCTTCTATGCTTCTATGCTTCTATGCTTCTATGCTTCTTTTCTTCTTTTCTTGGGTATAACGCCTCACTTTGGGTACAGATCAAATATGATTGGGATCGGACCATGTACGGTTCTATTAACCTTTTGGTAACATGCTTGCAAAATTGATTGAGAACAGTTCGGATGTTATCATCATAATATTATATTGTATGCGACGGTGATAGTATTTGATAACGATGATATATATGAGTGGATGCTTTGATGTGCGAAGTAAGATCTTACATATGCGATCTATACCTAGCTGCATATCAAAATACAAAATGAGAGGTTAAAAATCATCAATTACGTATGGAGGGGTCACATTTTCCTTCTCTTTGGGAGAAGATGCCAGTGGAAAGGTTCTTTTTTACTTTTTTTTTTTTGTATTCTCCGATGCCAACGAATACATACATATCATGTGTATATACTGTGCCGTGTTCAATTGTCCAATCTATCAGACTTTACATATGCATGGATGATCAATAATGAGGTTAATCCGAGTTCGAGTTTAGTGATGAAGTAAAAGAATCATTTATACATGAAGTAAACAAATGGTATTTCATCTTGTATATCTATAGATGGTAGGTAGCACGGATAAGTATCCATCCATTCAGTTCTTCTGAAAACAAGCATACATATCCTTTCCACTATTCAACAGTGACGTAGCTAGGACGGACCACCCGTCGTGACAAACCCAACTATTCATCAATCGCAAGCTTCATGCTTGCTAATAAAATTTTAGGTTATTTCCGAATTTAATGCTTTAATAATATTTATTATATGAAGATGGATAGAAATACTACCGGTATCTAAAAAAAAAAAAAAAATACTTTTCGTCTACTTGTACTTTATGTAGTTCTATCACTTGAAATGTATCGAATTGGTAATGCTAAAACATCTTATAATGGACAAATATTATTAGTACTGCATACCCTTTCATTCGTATTTGGAATCTTGTATTAAATCTATAGAAGTACTTGGGCAGAAATTCCGATCAGATGGTTAGATCTTTGGATACAATTAATCTATATACGACGTGATGCCCAATTGCTACATACTTATTACTTCTTTCACTCGTCTACTTACTCTCACCCCCCTTAAGCACCTTTATTATCAGCAGACCCCCAAAAGTCTCAGACACCACACTTATTCATTTCCAATCTCTCCAATCCCTCGGATCAATTTCTATTCATGGTAATCATACAAGCCATTCAATCCTATTCTATTCACGTTTACATACAAAGGTATCCCGCCATAGATAAAGAGCAACAAAGATACAAATTTCCTCTTCCCCGGATTTCCTTTGATCCTTCTGTTGTTGTCCGCTCCTCCTCATATATCCGACTGGATCCTATTTATACTCCAAACCAATGACCATAATGAAAGAAGCGGCCGCCCGCCCGTCCGGAAAAAGAGGGCTTATTTTTGGCCTACCTCGGCTTCAATTGACGTAGCCTAAGGGAGGGACGGGAAGGCTAAGACTGGTACACCAAGTGTTGTCTTGTATTGTCTGTCTTTCACAAGCTTCAGAAAAAGAATAAAAGACACATTTGAGGGAAGATCTACAGAAAATTTCTTTTCGTTTTATCTCATCTTCTTTTTTGTACTCTCTTGTATTACTCTTCTCAATTAATCATCACAAAATAACGAAAGGGAAATGTCATCATCAACCAGCCCCTCCACACCCGGAGCCCAAATAAACCGAAAACTGGATTCCCTCCCCTCCCCCTTAAAAACGCATCTACCCCACGTTCCAGAAACCAAAGCCGAAATAAAACACGACGCAGAAGTAGCTGTTCAAAAGTCCTTCGCTGGTTTACGTTCTCTAGTCGCCGGTGGATTCGGAGGAGTATGCGCTGTCGTTGTGGGACATCCATTCGATCTAGTGAAAGTTCGTTTGCAGACGGCAGAGAGAGGTTTTTATAAAGGTGCTATTGATGTAGTTACAAAAAGTGTGGCTAAGGATGGGCTGGCGAGGGGTTTGTATGCAGGAGTTAGTGCACCATTGGTGGGTGTTACGCCTATGTGTATGTTACCCCCTCCTTCTATCGTCACCAATGAATTGGGTCAAAAGGATAGAACACTGTACTAATCACCCTCACTAAATATAGTCGCGGTATCATTCTGGGGTTTTGACGTAGGGAAAAACCTCGTCCGCTCCGCAACCTCCACCTCACCCAACACTCCCCTCTCAATCGGCCAAGTCTCAGCCGCCGGTTTCTTCTCCGCCATTCCCCAAACCCTGATTACCGCCCCCTTCGAACGGGTAAAAGTGCTTCTCCAGATCCAAGGTCAAAAGACCCTCGCTCCAGGCGAAAAACCAAAATATAGCGGTGGTGTCGACGTAGTGCGTCAATTGTACAAAGAAGGTGGAATCCGCAGTGTATTCCGAGGATCTGCCGCTACGCTCGCAAGAGATGGTCCTGGAAGCGCAGCGTATTTCGCGACATATGAATATATGAAAAGACGTTTAACGCCTGTGGATCCTGCGACGGGAAAACCAACGGGCGAGTTGAGTTTAATGGCTATTACGGGGGCGGGAGCGTGCGCGGGTGTGGCTATGTGGATTCCGGTTTTCCCTGTCGATACTGTTAAGAGTCGGTTGCAGACTATGGAGGGGAAGCCGACGGTGGGGGGTGTCATAAAGGGGTTGTATAGGAACGGGGGGTTTAAGGCTTTCTTTCCAGGGTTTGGTCCTGCGTTGGCGAGGGCGGTGCCGGCTAATGCGGCGACATTTTTGGGGGTGGAGTTGGCGCATCAGGCTATGAATAGGACGTTTGGTTGAGGGGGGTAAGATGGAGGGGTAGTGGGGGGAGGGGTTCTTGTACGATGGACTGATGCATCGAACTTCGTTTTTGAAGGAAATTAAGTTAAATTAGAATAGAGTAGATCTCTTTATCAGTTAGACTTTTGTCATGCATGGGAGGATGCATATAGGCCATTAGATAGATATAAGACAATGTCTTCATCACATTCGAACTTTCAAATACTGAGTCTAATTAGACTTACAATACCATGCTTACATCTGAACATGGGTTATTCATTCATTCATTCATTCATTCATTCATCATTCGGATGTATAAGGATGATTTACAAGAACCAAATCTACCTTTTAGTCTTCTGTAGACAGATGTTTTGGGGGAATGGGGGTAATGATCAATCTTTAATTCACCTTTTTCATTGCTGCATGTAGGTTTCTGTCTTTATATGGGTTTATGTAGATGGTATTTACAAGGATATACCCACACCACTATATTCTAGTCACACCACCGCGTTAAAAATTTCCCCGGAGCTCAACTATTTTTTTAATTTTTAAATCAAAAAGTTCAATATCACATCCTGTCAGAGCTTTCTCTGCTCTCCACCAGCACATACTCAATGCTTTATGCACTTCAAGACTGAATGAATATCTCTCAATCTGGTAGTACATTCCCTTTCCTTCTTGTTCTACCTAAGTGCTATGTATGTATGCAAAAGCTAACATATATCTATCGTTCTTTTCCTAGATATACCCCTAATATCCAACTCCAATCCATATAATGCCCAACCCTCCGCCTTAAGTCCAATTCCTCTCTCTCTACTCTCCTACCTCACCGATCGATCACGGCCCAAGCCGAAGTATTCCTTTCCACTGTGGGCCATACTTAATGAAGACAATTCATATACCAAGATTGCCAATTTCAGGCAGATTGGGTCATAGATTAAACCGCAGTACGAATTCCTTTGGAAGTATTCGTTTCAAATCACGAGTTGTTTCCGGATCGCTTTCATTGGGAGAAGAGGACGAAGGACCTACAGGAGAGCAGGTGGAAGATAATGGGATACGGATATCTAGGCCGGTTGACCCTTTTAACACTCCAGGTGATGGTGGTGGCCTCTGGTATTATTTTAGATCCATTTATAAAGAGAACCAAACTCCTAGATCTATAGAAGAGCAAGTGAAATATGATAGGATACAGGCATCTGGGCTGGTTGGCACTTCTTCCAACACTCTAAGTGATGGTGATAACCCCTGGTATTATTTTAGATCCATTCGCAAAGAGAACCAAACTCCTGGGCCAACTTCAGTCACTGCATCGCCTCCGGTACCTGGAGATGACGAAAGGTCTACATCTAGGCCAGCCGATGGTGCTTTCAATCCTTCTGATGGCTCGATTTCCAAAGAAAAGCAAGTTCCTAAATCAACATCTATAATTGGGGGCGATGAAAAGTTTAAATTTAGACTTGCCGATTGTTCTTCCAACACCTCCTATGGCAGTCGTGACCTATATCCTAAATTCCCGTATCCTAGTATCGACCGAATTCCCAAAGAGCGGAAAATTCCCGAATCGGCTCTCCTTGATAAAAGAAGGTATATAAATGAGCACGCCCACGGGCATTCTAAACCTTCTTTTAGATCACTTTATAATGAGATGCGGTTTTCGGGATCTCCTTTAGTAGACGAGGAATATGTTCCTACCTCGATTGACCATCCTGAATGGTATAGCTGGAAAGTTTGGCGTACGATATTCCAATCCTATTACGATGACATCTATAAACAGAGGCAGTTTATTAATTCCCCAGTGCCATTATGGGATATAGCTCCAGGATGTATACTGTGGCTTCCACCTATGCCTAAGAGTGAACAGGACTTACCAGAAAATCGATTTTATTTCAGTACGACGGTGAATCCACAGCTCATTCGTCCCCGACCTGTTCTGGTTTTGGCTGTGCATATATCTGGACCCAGAGAGGGATTGGTTAGCTTCCTTGAAATAACAAGTTATGGCGATCGTGGTGGAATGATGTCACATTTTTTGGCTCATCAATCTTGGTTTCAAAAGAAACACTTTCGTCTTGAAAGGCCTATTGAATGTTACTTACCAGTTGATCCTGTGGAGGAGAAAAGTTTCGATTCTGTGAGAGTTCTAGCAAATCCGATAAAGGCAAACAAGGAATTGTGGCATCCTCGTTTTCATGGATATATAGATCTAACGGACATTCACGTTATATCATATCGTGGTCTCCGAACTATTGCTAGATATCAGTCAGACTCATGGTATTCCTCTAGTTACTTAAATGGATGGGGCATGCGACTGCAGAAAGCTGATTTTTATAAAATCTGTGAAAGGCTGTCATTTATACCAGACCCGTGGCTAAGTCGAGCACCCAATATATGGCGAAATTTTGTCGAGAACGCTGGGATTGATAGACATAATTTGGATATCAATGATCCAGCTCTGTACGATGATGATACACTGTTTAAAAGCATGTATCGATTAACAGATTATAAGCAGAAGGAGTTTAAAAAAGGGAGATAAAGGATCAAGAGTCAATACCGCATTTGAAGAGGCGTTTCTTACTCGACTTATCGCAAATATGTGCATGAAAGATAGCAAAGGGAATCACGATGGAGGGAGAGGTGGATATTTATTATCTGTACACACATGCGGATTTCATAAATTCAACAAAAAGGGGGTTTCTATAAACTCCATTTTCTTTCCTCCCGATGCTCTATCTATTACGAGATTTCACTAGATTATTCTTGAGGGAAATGGAAACTTAACTCATTGATAATTGTTGTGGAATATGGCAGGTGGATATATATCTCACCTAGGCTTCCTGTCCGTGAGAATGCACGAACACGACGAAATGATAGAGACTTGAAAGACTAAAGACAAAAGACTGGACATTCATCTTGTTTCTTTCATGGAATGCTATTCCTCGATACTATATGCAACCTCCAAATCACATTCAATAAACCAACTAACCGAAAAATTAATCAGCCAACGATGGATTTTTCTCTTAGGTTTGGAGACACGTTTACAAGTACTTAATAATATATTCCCTTTCGACATCTCATTCAAATGCGAAAGCGGGCAAAATGTACCAATACAAATAAATATAAATCTAACTTCTATTTACCTTCGATTGAGATCCAATTCTTAATCGATCAGCTTTTTCTTTCTCTCCCTACTTTTCCTTCCGGCCTTTTACATCAATAACTCCATAACTATTCTTCTCTTTCCATTCTTTTCTCCTTTTCCCCTTATTTTTTATTCTCTTCTTCTTCCACCTTCATATCTAGTATATCAACATCCGCCATGAATATATCTTTATCCCTCTATTAGGTTTGATAAATATACCTACCATTTTCTTTTCTTTCTGATTACCATCTCGTTCCCTTCACATCACAAACACATGATGTCGATTTTTATAACTATAAGCTTGTCAGATGTCTAGTTTCTTTCTCTTTTTTTTTTTCCAAAGATTTCCTTGGTGCCTCACAATTACTTTGCTTGTGGGGTAACATAATACAAGCAGATTGTTCAGTAAGGAAATTACTATGTAAGACAAAGATTGCTTATTTGCGGTTGCAGATAACTTTATAAGAGAAACAAACACTCACTCTCGCTATTTCTTTGAGCATGAATGAACGTTGGGTGAAAATGTGGTATTATATTAATATTAACCCCCTAAATAAGCAATCGGGCAATATCCATATGCAGTAACAAAAGAATCCCACCATGGGCTAACTAACCCTCACTGACACCGCACTAAACAAAACCCGCATGTATGTATTTCCTATCCTTATAATCTCTTGCCCGAAATTGCATCAACGTATCCACAAAACTTTCAGACACTTCTTCCCGTCCTTACCTTGGCGAACCTCAGACCCCTACCATCTAAACAAATACTTTTCATCCGTCTTACTTCCCAATAGATGGTGGATTAGTTCAAGATTCCCTGCATCGGAGTATCTGGATCGCCATAATTCGATTTCCGAAGATTTCCTCCTTCATATTTGTATTGGGATGGGGTAAAGGAAATAGTTCTGGGAGTATAGAGAGTATTTACTCTTTTGTTGAGAGGGCGAGATGGTAACTTGTGTCGTTTTACCGCCAGTGGTTTCGAATTAAAGTTGTTGATATCCTGGGTTTATGTTAGCCGGTATTTGATAATAATTGTAACTGATTGATATGATTGATAGTCATGCTTGAGCGTTTTGCCTGCTTTATCTTTCTCAAACGTATCACTAGTGAATAGGAATTTTTCTTACTTTCGCTCCGCCTTGTTTCCCAATTTTGTTCCTCTTCTCATTTTCCGTCGCCACCACAATTTCCTCTAGAGCCAAAACATTACCATCTGATCTCGTCCATTTTTCACTGGTAGAAAGAAAGACTCTTCAAAATACATACCAATAAACCCATTCCCCCCACTCCTAACAAAACAAGTCCCAACCGCCTCCTTCGGAATAGCGCCATAAACGAGAAACAACTCCTTGGAAACATCCCTCCTCGTAGTCCCCAAACTCCGAAAATCCATCTCGCCAAAAACATCTCTCAGATCGAACAGCCGAAAGACCGAACAGCGCTTCATCTCCTCGCAGCATCCAAACAGCCGATAGAACACCGCGGTGGAGTCGTCCGAGCGCGGTTCCGCGAGCGCCGATGCCGCCATGCGCAGGTTGCGCGTCACCAGTAGATAGTTCCCGCGCATCTGCGACAGCGCGTGCAGGTAGGGCGGCGGCGTGCACCAGGCGCGGAAGCCGACGTCGTAGGGCGAGTAGGGCGCGAGGGGGCTGGTGCCGCCTCGCTGCTGCTCGGTGCGTGCGCGCGCGTGCACGTAGTAGAGTACGTCTGGGACGGTATCGGGGTGGAGACGGAGGAGCTCCATGGTTTTGTAGTTGGGTGGGTGTGGGGAGGTTCGATTTTGTGGGGGGGGGGGGGTGATAATTGTTAATGTGCGACAGATGTTGAGGACGTGTTGGATGAGTTTTGCTCCAAGTTGTCAGAACTACTCAATTGTTTTTATTTTAAATTTACAGTGGGAGTTTGTAGGGCTATTATGTCATATCAAATGGGAATACGGATGTTAGGTAGGTGGATTTCTGTCGCTACTCTAATTCAAGTGAATATTATTATTATTATTATTATTATTATTAGTCTTGCGTAGTCTTAAAGGTTTTATGGTAAGAAGTCAGAAAGGTGAAACGTTTGGATATAGTGGTCCTTCATCTAACAGTAGAAAATTACATCAACATATTCACTTTTGAATATTTTTAACAATACCTACTACTACTAGTAATGATTAATAATACTTAATGAGTTAAACTCAGATAGAATTTGAAAGATCAGATAACAAAAATAACTTGAATGTAGAAGTTACTAACTTGAACAAAAAAAGCATTATTCCAATATTATTATTCCAGTATTATTATTTAGTATTCCAGGAAAAGGCAGAAATATGAACACACCCACATTCATAAATAACTATTCACTATAAATTATTTTCAAAAAGAATAAGAATAAGAAAAAAGAACTAATACTTTAGAGTTACACAATCTAATTGTGAAGCGAATTACTACTAGTACATCTAACCATCAATATTCAAAAAATTAAATAAGCAATTAATCATGCTATTAATTTCTTTTCACTTTACTCGAGTATTGACCTGTCCTTGCAGATATCATAAATAGGTGTACTCGAGTATATGTTCTTATGTACTGTGATATTAATAAGTGAGATAATATTTCTCTCCTCCACCGGCAGGTCCTCAGCCAAATATCTACTAGTACTCAAAGACAATATGATAATCAGATCGATGCTTATTATTAAAACTTGAGGTTAAAAAGATCTATGAGCTATGACTTTGCTGTCATCAATAATCACATGATTCAATACCTCATGAATCACCACAGGCCAACCAGCATTTCTCATGCAGTGAGACTAAATTGTATTTCTCGATAACGCTATTACGAGTGTAAGATGAGGTTTGATGGCATTAAAAAGAACGCAAACTCTTGTAATTGCGAATGAAGTAATGAATATTTCGATGATGAAGAAAAAGATATAAAGTGAATAGAGTCAGCGACAATCATGATAACAGAAAACAACATTTGTTTGTCATTGAAGCGGAATCAACTATTGAAATACTTAGAACTATCGGGATTCAAATCATTCCCGAAAAATCATCTCAACCTCGGCGTTTGGATATTTCATCTCGCCTTACAAATCAAGAAAACACCATGCAGCCCCCACCCATGATTACAAATGCCCATTTTTAATCCCAACCGATAACAACGTAGCAATTGTTAAATCCAAGATATATAATACGCCTCTCCGTAAACTCCTTGAACTGATCTTTCCCCATTCATCAGTCTCATTCCTTACCTCAATACCACCTCACTACTATCTCACCACATACCCCGTTACCACCTCATCCGCACTAAAAATGTCCGTTTCCTTCAGAACCCCAGCACAAGATCCCCCAGCAGGGACGGCACTCTCCAAAGACCCACCCAACCTATTCACCCCCCTCACAATTCGCGATGTAACATTTCAAAACCGCATTTGGGTAGCTCCCATGTGCACATATAGTGCCAACGATGGACACCTGACCGATTTCCATCTTATGCATCTAGGGGGGTTCGCTTACCGGGGAGCATCACTTACGATTATGGAAGCGACGGGGGTCCTCCCCGAAGGACGAATCTCGCCCGATTGTGCAGGATTATGGGAGGATGCGCAGATTCCGGGGATCAAGAGAGTCGCGGATTTTGTACATAGCCAGGGCCACAAGCTGGGTATTCAACTGGCGCATGCGGGGAGGAAAGCGAGCACGCTTCCGCCGTGGAAATCAACGCAGAGAGGTGTAAGTGCGCTTGCTACTGAGGAACTTGGCGGGTGGCCGAATCGGGTAAAGGGAATGAGTGCTATTCGATGGGGAGAGGGGTTTGCAGATCCGATTGAGATGACGGTTGAGGATATTCATGAGGTGGTTAATGCGTACCGTGATTCTGCTGTCAGGGCAGTAAAGGCGGGTGTGGATGTTATTGAGATTCATGCTGCACATGGATATTTATTACATTCATCTCTGAGTCCCGTGTCAAATAAGCGAACAGATCAATATGGAGGAAGCTGGGAAAATCGAACTCGAATGTTGATTGAGACTATCAAGGCAATAAGGGGTGTGATTCCAGAAGGAATGCCATTATTGTTGAGAATCAGTGCAACGGAATGGGTGGAGGGAGAATCTTGGGATGTTCCAGATACCATTCGCTTAGCAAAATTGCTTCCTGCACTCGGTGTTGATCTACTCGATGTTAGCTCTGCTGGAAATTCCCCAAGTCAAAAGATCGAAATGCATACCAACTATCAGATCAGCATAGCTGGGGAGATTCGTGCAGCACTTTACCAAGAGGGAATTAAGGATTTGAAGATTGGGTGTGTGGGTATGATCACGGAAGCTGAAGCCGCCAAGTCACATTTGGAAGATGGGCCAGCCCCAACTCCTGGAGGAGAAAACTTGGTGGATGTTAAGGATGAACAGGGGAAGATTGCGAAGGCCGATGTGGTGTTGGTTGCTAGACAGTTCTTGAGAGAACCTGAGTGGGTTTTAAGGGTTGCTCATAAATTGGGTGTTGATGTCAAGTGGCCAGTTCAATATGCCAGGGCTCCTTTCTTGAAGGGAAGCGTTATATGATATGACATGATAGATTTCGTTGCACGTTTAGAAAATATATACACATAGACTAGATTATTTGAATTCTAAGAGTTTCTTCCCAGTCCGATCATTTCACAGTAATGATTTACAACGAAATCTTTGAAGATATGCGAAGTGCAACCCGAGTGGATCTTATCAGCACTACAATTCAAGAGCTCAAGGTGAATTATTTGCTCAACATTTGTCAAATTATGTTCAACATTCCGCTCCGCAATTTTCCGCCCCATACCCCCACTTTTCCGCTCGAATTTTCTGCACGTTGTAAAACAATTTGTACTATTCACCTACACTGCTCAACCTTTCGTTATCTCCCCCAACAAGCCCCGCATATATTATAAGTATATATATGCTCAAGTTTTCATTTGCGAAGTCGATCTATCATACAACAATATAAAAGTTCAGTCCCAAGTTGGCAATTATCAACTCGGCGACTATAACACTACATGCACATCCCAGCAATCACACGCAGCTACATCCACAATCCCCAAAGATGCAAATCCCAAGCCCCGAAAACATCGTCTACCTAGACGAATGCTACCACCCGCTCCCACCATTCCCCGCCCCCCACACCTACACAACCTACGATCTCACGCCCAGCGAGCTAATCATCCCCCGCTCCCAAAACGCAACCATCCTAATCACATCGCTCGTGGCTCTCACGGCGCACACCATCGAAAACTGTCCCCGAGTAAAACTCATCATCATCTGTGGAGTCGGCACCAACCACGTGGACGTTGAATACTGCCGAGCCCACGGGATCTCCGTCTCGAATGTCCCCGATGCTAATACCGAGACGGTGGCTGAACATGCGCTGGCGTTGTATTTTGCCGTCAAGAGGGATATCGTCGCGATGCATGATTGGACGATGGGCGGGACGGAGTGGGCACGGGTTGGGGCGGGAACGAAAGCCATGAATGGGTGTGCACGGTTGTGTGGAGGGGAGGTTATGGGGATTATAGGATATGGGAAGATTGGTAAGACGAGAGAATCTAGAACTCAATAGTTTTATTATTATTTTTGCGGTTAACGATATCAAATAGGAAAATCAATTGAGCGATTAGGAAAAGCACTAGGGATGAAAACTCTCGTCTCCGAACGCAAAACCTCCTCCTCCTCATCATCCTCATCATCACCATCCGAAGTCGAAGTCGAACGACCAGGACGAACCCCATTCGAAACCGTCCTCCGCCAAAGCACCATCCTAATCCTCAGCTGTCCACTCTCACGCACCACCCAAAACCTAATCGCGACCACGGAGCTCTCGCGAATGCGCTCCGACGCCATCCTGATCAACGTCGCCCGCGGCGGAGTCGTCAACGAACAGGATCTGATATGCGCTCTCCGATCCAAAAGCATCTTGGGCGCCGCAACAGATGTGTTTATGGTGGAGCCGGCCACGGAGACGAATAGTCCGTTTCTGAGAGAGAAGGTGCCGCGTTTGATTGTGAGTCCGCATGTGGCGTGGTACGGGAGCGATAGTCAGGATAATACGGCGAATGCGGTTTGTGATATTGTGGAGGGGTTTTTGAGGGGGGTGCGTGTTAATGTTGTTATTTAGATTTCCGGTCCGGGGGGGGGGGGGATTGGAAATTGCAAATTGAGGGAACGGTTGGAGGAAAACTTGAAAGTATTGCTTTGGGAATTAGATTTAGAATTTCGCTAGCTTTTAGATGGATATTCGGATTTGGTGCTGCATGGAATCAACTAGTATCTATCTATCTAACCAATAAATAAGCAAATGTCGCAAGTGAGGAATATAACAAACCCCCCACAAACATATCCCAAGCGATCGACCCGTAGAAAATGCTTCTCAACAACTTGAATAAAAACGAACCGAATTGCCCGACATACTAAATCCCAACCCTACAGTACAACTTGCTTCGTAGAGACCATCGAACACTAAGGAGAATCATGATAAAACATTATCAATACTCCATCCACTGGCAGTCAACCTATTAGAATCCCTCTACTGTTTAAATCACAATTAATCATCATTATCTACTCAACTAATTGGCGATATCACTGGCTGTAGATAATTTCTTAGATTAGATCTAAGTTACTAGTAGCTGAGTAATCAATTACATCATCAATTGTAATGATGATTAGATCTACTGACGTAAACCATAATTCATACCAGGATACCTATCCGCTAATCCATTCATCCATTCAATCAACGCATACTTAACCCTACCCCTCTCAAACTAATATTCCCAATATTCCCAATAACCCCATAATCACCAGCCCGAGAATCCCAACACTCACTGGCAACCAACCACCTTAAGTTAGATATTCGGTCTAGGCTTCCCACTACCATACCATCAAATATCAAATATCAAGCATCAACACAGCAACCCCATACTATCTATTCTCCGAAACCCCATTCAACCAGTCACGGTAATCAATCCATACAAGTTCGCCTTCGCCTTCAAGTTCTTCGCACAGTGAGCATCAACATAACTACCCGTTTCCTACCGCGCATCTAGAAAAGAGGTTAATGATATAGGTCTGATCAGTCAGAAATATGGAGGCTCTTATAGTCCTCGCTGTCACTTAGTTTTAGATTAACAACTTCAACAATACAACTACATTTACCCCATACTAGATTCTGTCTTTTCTCATCTTGAATTGCGTCTTCGCTACTAGTATCCTGAGGTAACTTACTGCCAGTGTGTGAATGGCTAATAAATAGTAAATAAATAAATAAATAAATAAATAAATAAATAAATAAATAAATAAATAAACCATCTCGTCACTCACTCACTCACTCACTCACTCACTCACTCGCTGTATATTATATTCAAGTTGTTAGATAATAGGGTCACGGTCGCCCAATCAAAGGATATTTACTATCCTTCAAGTTCAAGTTCAAGTTATTGAGAAAACTCTAGGTCACGGTGGTAAAATTCCAATTACTAGTACTCCACTACTAGTACTCCACTACTCGAGTATTTATTCAAGATTTGATTTCGATTCACCATCCGAGACACACAAGTAAGGAGTATCTCTGGCAAGAGCACTTACTGTCGGATCTTAGGTTAAATTCCATTCAGATATATATATATGTTGCGTTCATTATCATCTTATCCGAGTCGTTTCTTTATATATATAGAGAGAGTAGTAGTATCGACAAGAGTGCAATATGATTGATATATTGAAGAGTTACGGTGCTGATTAGTAATTTTTATCCTTTGAACGCCAATGCAATTTTATGCATTCTTCTGAGAAAGTCTTCATGACATAATAAATAGGATCACTGCCATAAATATTGATTGGCAAATTCAAATTTAGTATTGATTAATTTGTTAGTTGTCTATTAAAGTTCATGCCGCTCTAACCTACAATACAGTACAGTATTTATAAACAAGCTTCCGCAAATCTTAAGCTCGCTTGCTATGCTACGCTACGCTATGCAACACCGGATGTCGTAATACATCAATCAATCTATAAATCAATTATATGAATCCAAGTATAAAGTAGAATGCCCAGTAATAAGAGATGAGAGTGTATATCGAGACTTGTTGCGCTGGAGTGAGGAGTAGATGTGGAAGGAGAGGCACTCTCGGGTACAGCAATACCTGTTGCTGTTGCTGTTGAAGTTTCATGGGTGTCTTTCCCGGTGGTGGAGATGGCGGCTGTTGCTATTGCTGGGGATTGTGCTGGCACTGTTGATGAAGATCCGGATACGGAGGATTGTGATGCTGCGGAGTTTCGTTAGCTTGGGATTCATGAATTTTACAAGGTATTGGAAAGAGGGCGCTCACTACCAGATGAAGAAGTAGAACTAGATGAGGTAGCAACAGCTTTTTTTGGTGCGAGGCCTATGTAATTATTAGTATGATCTCCTAGATTTATATCCAGATCAGGCATAAGCGTACCAATACGTTTCTCGTCTATATCAAAAACGGCATATACATTCTTGAGGAACGTATCACCAACCAACCAGGTAACCTTATCAACAACGGGTACACCATATAGATTGCTCGTACAAACCCCATTTACATTAGGCCCAACCCAATCCTTAGGTGAAACATTATATGTAATTCCAGAAAAGGCCAAGGTCAATGAATCTGTCGTCGAGCAAGGAATTGTGAATGTGCTGTTGTCAGTAGTTGTTGAACCAGGGATCAAAGCGTGAAAGGTGATAACGTCTGCTGGTGGTCCAAAAATATAAGAAGTACCCGAGTCGATATATGCTAACTTTCCAGTGATCCCACTTAGTTTACTTCCAACGCCGATGTTGTCCATAGGAATTGCCCAATTACCAAAATCATTCTTGGAAACGCTTGTGTAGGTTAAACTACCACTATAACGTGAAGTGTCTGGTGCTCCGAAATTGATTTCTCCTGTATTAGGCCCATCCGTGGCTCGATTCAGATCCATCCCGAAAATATTAGACTTTAGACTTTTAGAAGAAACTAGGGTTTCCACGAAGCTTGGATATGCACCAGATTGTAGGGATAATCCTAATATACCGTCCATAGGAAAGTAATTGAATTGATCACTCGTAGAGTTGGCGAGACCAAATGTCATAGAGAATGTGAGTCCTGCAATCGATAGACTATCTGTAGCATATGTTCCTTTCACAGAACCAGATCCGTATGCTACATCTAGATCACCCCCAACTTCTTTGATCGTAGAGGAATCGCCTGTCCCGAATGAATCATGATTTTTGCAAGCAGAGGATGTGCAGCTAGGGCCCATAACCCAAGTCGTACCAGCTCCAGTGTCTAGAAGCATATAGAGAGGTTTATTTTTGTCTCCGAAACCGACCTTCGCAAAATATGAATAATCGGTTCCACCTTGATCAATTCCAGCACTGTTCGATTGTGAAGGAGTTGCAGCCGTTTGAACAGGGTAGGTATTATCTCTCGGTCCAAGAATAGCCCTCTCTTTAACCAAATCTGCTTCTATTCTTGTGGCACGGTTATACTTTCGAATAAGGCGTTCCGCAAGTTGATTAATTTGAACTTCTCTCGGTATATTGGGCTTTGAATACTGAGTTAGCTGTAATGTATTAAGCCGACGCAAGGTAAACTTACATCAGGAAGCTTTTGAACAATTTCTAGACTAGGTGGGGCCTCCCGGCTCTCGACATCACTCTTTGACAACGTAGAACAGTCAAGATATTTCTCACATCTATAATCCGGGATCCAAATATAAAAAGCTGTAGTAAATCTAGCAAAGATTACAAGCAGGATACAATTGAACATCCACATGATGGCTGTCGGGTTTATCCCTTCGAGATGTGAGTAGAATTCGGGTTTTAGAAAGGAATTGAGGGTACGATTAAACAAGAAAGATCTAAAACCTCCAATCTTGAATCGAGAACCTCGAGAACTAGGCTGTACTGTTGAAAAGTCAATCAATTGGTGCTAATTATAATTGTCAATTCTGTTCAGACAGCCAAAAATAGACTTGACGCAGTATAAATGAATGAATGGATGAATCAATGAATCAATGAATCAATGAATAAATGAATGAATAAATGGATGAATGAATGAATGAATAAATAAATGAATGATCAAAAGATGTGATTTTTCAGATGAAGGTGATCCTGTCCTCTAGGTACAAGTTGACAAGCTGGTCTAATTGTATGAACAGATGAACATATCAATAACGATTGACCAGAGTACCGGACTCTTGATAGATTTAGAATTAAATATTAAATTTATAATAACATATAAAGAAGTAATTGAATAGATAAGTAATTATCAAGTAGAAAGCAAGTCAAAAGACAGTGAAGTCGTCAACTTTGCTGTGTTTGGAGGTAGGGGGAGGTAGGGGGAGGAAGGGAGGAGATTGGAAATTTTAAATAACTTGTAACCCCTCAATCATTAAGATATCAGATTCAGATTGCTCTTCTTTTCTTCTTGATATACGAGAGAGAGATGTACGATAGAGATATATGAGAGAGATATATGAGAGAGATATATGAGAGAGAGATATGAGAGAGATATACGAGAGAGAAACTTGAAGATAAAATCAATGAAATAGATATCAAAGTATTAAAAGAAAGAGTCGGATGAAAGAAAGGGAAGGTTATCAAAAGGATTCTGAAGCAAGCAGGAGGGAGAAGTGTATATTCAGGTTGCATTGCTTGCCATATGTAGTTTAGGAAAATATCCAAAAGTTATGTAGAGGGAAGATACGATATTATTGTACTAGTACATTCCTGGATGTAGTCAAGAGGCTAAATCCTAATATAGTATAGTTTACAATATCTTATAGTATCTTACAGTATTTTATAGTATTTTATAGTATTTTATAGTATTTTATAGTATTTTATAGTATTTTATAGTATTTTATAGTATTTTATAGTATTTTATAGTATTTTATAGTATTTTATAGTATTTTATAGTATTTTATAGTATTTTATAGTATTTTATAGTGTTTTATAGTATCTTACTATACTAGTAGCATGATCTTAATTATTGTTGATCTATGAAGTACGTAAGAAAGTATGGATAATTTTGTCATCCCTGGCAGTTATTTTTGGCTTGGCCTTTCCACGAGTACGTGCGTGCGTGTGCACTCTCTCTCGTGGAATAATTAACCCACTCAAATTAACCCACTCAAATCATCCCACTCAAATCACCCCATCTATGAATCCGACGGTTTTCTATGGCAATCTTGAATCCTGATTCATCCTAATATACTTCATATGTCAGACAAGAACCTCCTGCATTGTTTCCATATTACAGTTGCAACAGCTCAGATTATCTTCTAATAGCCGTCCAATCCTCATCTGTGCTTTGAATTTACGCCACATACCCGGGAAGAGGAACCCATTTTTTCATAACATGAGAAATCGAGACCGTTCTGAATGTTTTGCTGATAGAAGTAAATAAGTTATGGCCAATTTATCTCTTTCGTATCGATACGATCGAATCAAGAATTGGATTTACTTTCCGCATATAGTCCTGTTGCACACATGGAGTAAACGGTAAGTTTACATTGGTGGAGACCTGGGGAAGCCGAGAAAATGTTTCACTACAGGGACCCCAAATCTGGAAAGCATACACGGCTTCCAACCGTTGATTAATTTTGGATATACTTCTTGGATATCACTATACGAGATATCTTCTCCCAATTCACACATTCCCAACATTTTCCATCTACTGTTGAAGCAGGCAATATCCTGCATTATCTATAGTTTGCCATGGGTACTACATAGAGGAGGGAGGCTCTTTGCATATCAAATTTCTTTCTCTGTTCTACGAAAACGTTCTGTGCTATCGGCTCCATTCTTTTCATGTTCCAAACACCAGTCGTGAGCTCTCTTTATAATCTGTCGACCTCTACAGTCCTCTGGAAATTCACCACTCATTTTCTCCGAGGCTTCCAAAAATGCCTTCTTCTCTTCATCGAAAACTTCCCCCGAAGCAATCAAAGTCCTTAAGAAAACCCACAAAGATTCTTCTTTCCACCTCAAGTTAACAGCCAAAGCAAGAACATCATCAACAATAGCTTTATTCTGCCAACCCCGATTTTCAATCTCCAAAGGAGAAACCGATGAAATACAAAATAATAAAAACGACCACCCAGACGTATCACCTGGATGTTTCATACACCATTTCCAAACACTCATCACCACCCGTCTAGACATAGCAAGAACGAACCCACCTTCCAAGCTCTGCAAAAGCCAACGCATATGAGACCAAGCATAATAATTTCTCGGATGTCTCTCAGCTGCAACCTCAACAATATCTGTAAGGTCCCGAAGAACCTGTGATTGCGTAATAGACGAACGAACCTCATATAACCATCTACGATGACCCCACAGCGTTGGCGACTTGGTGTGACGGTTTAGCCGTGATGTGAGAAGACTGTCGATAAAATATAGTTCCTTGGTCAAGGCAGTTTCCGCCTCCTCAGTAGACTCCTGTCGAACTTTCTGTATAAGCCTTTTACGTGCATTAGCTGCAGTGAGATGTTCAGGATCGGTAAGAAGTAGAATAGATGAAGAGTCCCTTATATTTTGAGCTCCAGTAGAGGAATTATTCTGTAGACTTTGGAAGAATATCTGTCGTGCAACCACAAATGCCTGGACGAGTTTGCTCTTTGGTATAGCAATATTTTTTCCCTCGATGAGAATGTTGGTACCGGAAGGTAAAAAATGACCCTTTCCGAGAAATTCTATTTCCAGTAATTCTGGTATGTTGGAGTTTAGAACTTGTATAATGTCATTGTAGACGGCTTGAGAATCACTGGCTTTGATAGATGCTGCTGCATCATCATCAAGTGCCCTTGACATGTCCAATCGTGATTTCGTTCAAATAACCATGTATAGTTTTTTGGACTATAATATACTAGCATTCAATTATCTTCTATGAGAAAAAAAAGAAAGCTCTTGTAAGTGATCGATTTATGTTACTATATCTAGATGTCTTCGTTTTTGGGTGACATGATAGAACTATAATGGTCCGTGCACCAAGCTCCCAAACAAATGACATCGAATTCAATCCACAGCCTTCTGAACCCACAAGAGAAACGAACACCTTTCTCTTCCGCGCGCGCACTCCCATATCTTCCCCAAGAGATCGGTCGCATCAGATATCTTGGTCGAGTACCATCCCTCAAGATGCCATCTCTCCTCCTAACATGTTTCATCATCCAACTAGCTATCCATCTAGTCAACACATTTGGAGCTGCTACTGTGAATAACTTGGTAAGCTTCCCTACTTCCCTACTTCCCTACCTACCTCCACTACATTTACGAATTCCATCTGGGTTTCTGAATTCAAACTAACATTTCAACTAGCTATGGAACCTCTACAACAAATTCCCCTCGCCAACTTCTCAGTCCACGGCCGAACAGAAGAAATTAAAAGCCGAGTTCATGAAAGTGAGGAAGGAGATGAATGCGACGAGTAGTCAAGACGAATTCGCCAAATGGGCAAAATTAAGAAGACAGCACGATAAACTGTATGAGCAATTGGAGAAATCAAGTACGTTCACTCCACACACCATACACCATCTTTCTATCCATCCATTCATCGATCTATCTCAATACTAACAAATCCCCCCCCAAAAACCAGAAGCCTCACTCGATTCCACCAAATCCACCTTCGATCGCTCCGTATCTATATTCCGCTGGCTCGGCACCAGCGGTCTAAACCTAATGTTACAATTTTGGTTCTCGCGACAAGCGATGTTTTGGTTGCCGAAGGGCTGGTTTCCCTATTATGCGGAATGGCTGTTGTCGTTTCCGCGGGCACCGCTGGGAAGTATTAGTATGCAGGCGTGGTCGTTAGCGTGCGCGGCTGTGATCTTGCTGGTTAGTGATGCGGTGGTTGCGGTTGTGGCGCTGGTTTTGGGACGGGCTGCTGGTGTGCAAAAGGAAGCTGGGGGGAAGGAGGGTATGAAGATGAAGGTTGGGGCGGAGAGTGGGAAGGTGAATGGGAAGTCCGGCAAGGAGTTGTAAATTTTATAATAATATATATGCATACGACTAACATTATGATGGTTTCTCACAAATACGGAAATGGGCATGAATACTGGGTTACGATGTATATATGTATAAAAGGAATATGATTACGAATTTTATTTTATTTCATCTGTCTCTCAACAATAAGACGCAAAGGTTTTCATAGCTTTCGCTGAGACCATGCAACACGAGTGAGATGACTCTTGGCAGAGTACTTTGGCTTGATCTGGGCATACTTTTTGACTGTGAGAGACCATTGAGAAAAGGGTCGCCAAAGCTTCGAAAGTGCCACTACATACGATACAATATAGTATACCTAGGTATAATTTGGTGTAGCAAGTTGCAGTTGGGGATGAGAATTGTCCTAGATTGGGAGGATGGGTAAATGATATACTTGGGAGAACAAAATCATATTCTCCATACCCAATATACAAGATATGTAGTATTCATTGTCTAAACAATCAACTTGTTCTTCCGTTTGGTTGGATTATGTTGTTAAAAGTTGAGAAGGAAAAGTTTCTGAAAATTTTATAGAAACATTTTGAAGCTTCACTAGCGGCAGACCCTAGTAGCCCGCACTAGCCTAATTTATTACCGCCTAGCCATTCTGCCATTATCGGAATACCTTATCTGTCATATCACTCTTGACTTTCTTGCAACTGGACAGAGAATAATATACCGAGTCTTCGTTGTCTAATGTGAATCAGTACAGGATCTTCTTGCGAAACTGTCCTCTAATTAATCGACATGAATGCTTCTCAAATTCCCTAACCTTTCTTTCAACAACTTTAAATTAAAACACCATGGCCATTACATGGGGAACGTATGTATTGCCATTACCATTACCATTATTGCTGTCGCATTCACCCCCCCAAAAACAAAAGCTAACATTCAACCCCCCCCCCTCAGTATTAAATCCCTCCTAATATTCTTCGGTCCTATACTCCTCCCCAAAGCAATCGCCTACTACCGCTCCGTCCGCGCCGCCCCCACCGCCCACGGCCTCCCCATCATCCCCGTCCCCCCCAACGTCTCCCGCGCCCTAACAATCCTCTTCATAATCTCTCTCACCTTCCTCCTCAAAACCCTCCCTACATTCATCCCCCCCAACATATTCACGCTCACTTCATCACGCCTGCAAATCCCCACCGACGTCCTCTTCACCCGACTCCAAGCGCTCCGTCCCCACGGCCTCACACCCACCGATGAGCTCCTTCGCACTAAATTCACCTCCCTCGAATCCCGGCTCCTGTACCTCCAACACGGTGTTGAAATCCTCACATCCTGCAAATTCTGCACTCCAGAAGAACCAACTAGTTATCTCTACTACAGTCTCACATCCCTCCTAACACCCCACCTTTTCAATCTCTGCGTACTAGCACTCATAACCAGCGGCCTCTTCACCGGCAAAGAAGGAAGTATCTGGCGTACCACATTTGTCATTGCATCCGCCGTGACGGCCCTCCTCGACGTCTACTTCGTAGCGTCCTACCCGTACCAATCCAACGCGCGCGCCACAAGGCTTGAAGACATTGATTTCTTCTTCTGGAAAATGTACGTCTACAGAAACATAGCATTAGCGGCTATCGACGGTTTCCTCGGGTGGCTCCTCTACCTCTCTAGCACGAACCGGGCATTCCTGAAGCCGGCGAGCGATCGCGAGAAAATCGAAAGCGTGACGAGGGTTCTGGAGGGGGCGAGGGGGAAATTGGGCGCCGTGGGGTTGGTGAGGAATACGACGGTTAGGGATAAAGAGTTGAGGGGGGCTGTGGAGGAGTATTGGGTGAGGGAGGGGGTGATTACGAGGGAGACGATGGAGAATAGGGAGGTGGTGGATGGGGTTAGGGATGCGTTGGAGAATAGGATTGATTTGGCGTTGGTGGAGAGGGATGCGGAGAATTTTGCTAATGCGGTTTTGGGGGGTGGGAGTGGGTAGTGGGTAGAGTAGATAAGATGAGATGATATGAGATGAGATGAGATGGGTTTGGTTTATATATCTTGGGTTAGGGCGGTAACATAGAGATGTCTCTTGAGTATATTATATCATGTATATTTCTTTCTAGATTCATCACATTATGTGTAATTATAACAGCAATGGATTACCCATGATTAGTGCGACTAGACTTTAGCTGGTTGCTTGATTGAAGATTATAGAATGAATGAATGATAGAAATGCAAATATTATCTCCAAGAAGACTTTCACATATACTTACTGTATGGATATGATAATTACGGAATATATATTCCACGCCTCATTCTCTTCTTCCGTCTATTTACTTTTTGATAGATAGAAAGATAGATAGATGTTTCTCGACAGTGAAAAGCGGACTGCGAATTTCCACGGCACTATACTCTACTATAAAAATTCAAGTCCGAACCTATGTTTATACAAAATACTTCTGCATCTCCGTTTATCATCTATCTCCTATACTAAATAACTTCTAATGGTTATTGGTTCGTTCATTCATTTATGTCTAATCGGATATTCGAGTAACTAATCAATCAATCAATCAATCAATGTTCTTATACATAAGACAAGCTTTATACTTTATAAATGAGAATGAGAATGAGAATGAAAAGGGAAATGTAAATGTTCAGGTAAGGTTTTGGGCTATTAACGTACATGAGAATGAGAGTCCACAGAGTATGAATATTTCGAATAATTCAGGGTTAGGAACGAGGAATACATGACATGACAATGTGTAATGGTGCGAACAAACGCCAGGATGAGTTTCGAGATTGTGAATGCTGGGAGCGGGAGGAGCGAATCGCGTCTCTCATATTTAAGCTATATGAAGAGGGGCGTATTGGGGCTTGAAGAACTTTGCTTGGGTCGTCGCCTGTTGGATATACACGGTGGTTGGGTGATCTTTCGAGATGTTGCTGCGTGGGGAGGTTGAGGGACACATGGATTCGCTTAGGTCGAGGGGCTGCTAATAACTAACTCATTCCATGAATCAGTGACTTGAGGCACGCAGATAGGCGATGAAGAAGATGGAAAAGAAAAATCAAGAGAACTTTTCATTTGCAATAGAATACCAAATAGGATGATGATGATGATATATACAATTATAATATAATATAAAAACAGAAACATGACCCATGATTGAAGAACCTACCCCAATCCCATCCATCCCATCCCATCACATTTCAACCCATATCCCAACGCCTATGCAATGTAGCTCTAATATACATCCATACGCCCACCACCTATCATGACTCAATCAAGACAAGACAAAAAAGGAAATGAGAAAACGTAAGATAGAGTAAGGAAATCTATGATCCATGATCCATTCGATAGTATAGTATAAAAATATCTATAGCATATCATACCACATCAAAGACCACAAAATTATCAATCCTCCCTCACACCACCCACCTCAAAATTAACCCATCGAACCACTTCGCGCCTCCGATCTCGCAATCGTACTACTAACACTCCCACTCCTACTATCCTTATCGTTCACCGAACCCTCCTCCGCACTCCTCTCCAAAAAACTCGTCCACAAATCCCCCAACGACTCCTTATCCTTGTTAGTCGAAGCCAGCGGCTCATTGAAAAATTCCGTGGATAGCGATGGTGTGCTGGGCGTTCGATGGAAAGGCGACATGGGCAGACGTAAACTATTACTTGAGGTACCGGGTCTCGCGAGACCTGCTTGCTCTTTTTGCTCGTCGGTCCAGTTTAGGAGGGCGGCTATGAGTTGGAGGATTTGGAATTTCTTTGGGTCGGAGCGGTCGAGGGCGAGGAAATGGAGGAAGTGGTTGGTTACGATTTGTCTGTTTGGTGTTAGTGGGAAATTCTTGTTTTTAATGTACTTCTTAACATACCTGTCGATGTTGTCCTCTGGCTTTGCTTTTTTCAAGAACCTGAGGGCTTTTGTAAGATGATCGTTGAGGACAATGGCTTCATGACGTAATTTTCCAATCAATAGATTCTTCTCTTTCACTTCTTTCTCAAACGGCAGAAGTCGATCCAGCTCTGTTTTGAGTGCTTCTTTCGATGCTTCGGCCTCCGCACATCTAGAATCTGAATCTTGGACGAGTTTCTTCAATGCTTGAAGTTGCTCTTCCGATGATTCAACCATTTCTCGAAGTTCCCTCCTTCGTGTTTCCTGAATTTCTTGCAAGGCTCGCTGCAATCCATCAACCGTTTGCGATTGTGTATCTCGATCCGCCACTGCTTCTTCATAAGCCTCCTTCTGTGAAGAAAATTGTTCCTCCATATCTGAAACCCTTCCCTCCAAATTCTCTCTTATAGACCTTTCTTCCATAGCCAAAACTTCCCAATCCCCCATAGCTTCTTTTGCTGCATCCGCCTCCTCTTTCAATTGTCTAGTTCGTTGGATCAAGTCCTCGCGTTCATTAACCCAGTTTTGTTGAGATAGATTGTGTCGGTTTCGCAAACTTGACAGTTCCTTGGATGATTCATTCGCTTCATTCTTTAATTTCGAAACTTCATTCTCCAACCCCGTAATAGTACTCTGCAATGATTCGTTTTGCGATTCTAATTCGTCAATCTTGTCATTAGCTTCGGCCAATTCTTGTTTATCCGCTCTTAAACGTTCCCCCAAAGTAGACTTAATTGTATTGACGCGGTCGAGTAATGTATGGTATTGCGATTCCCAATGCTCCTTTGCAGATTCGCTTTCTTCCAATTCCGTGCGGACTGTTGAAACCTCCTCTTCATGCTGACTCTTGATTGCGGCGATTTCCTCTTTGTGTTTATTTTCGATCGTTGATAGTTCTTCAGAATGTTGGCCTTTGGATGATGAACTTTCCTCTGAATGCTTCCCTTGAAGATCCTCAAGGGCTTTTCGTAATTGTTCGACTTCTGCGCGCAATGCTTGACGTTCCGCAGACATTGCTTCTAACCGAATGCTTGCATCAGATGTATATGAACCATTACTACCAGAACTTCCTTCCTCCCTTATGTGGTTTTGTATACTTGGCGCAATAGTACTGTCGTTATTTGAAGAGTCAATTACATGACCATTTGTTTGTGCTTCTGTATTTTCCGGAAATTGGGCATCTTTTGGTGTATTCTAGATGCGTTGTTAGAGATTGCGCATATGTCTTGCCAAATGAACAGGTGTCACTCATACCACGGTGGATGGTCCAGATTCCTCAACATCCCCATCCCCATCTGCAACTTCTATTGTAAGATCATTCCCATTATCTTTATTTTTAGGTACATCTCCATTTGCTTTCGATTTGGCGTTCTTTTTCTTCTTGTTGTTACCCTTCTTCTTCGGTGCTGCAATCTGGTTAGTTGGTGACATTCTTGTACAAGAGCTTACCCCCACCACAATTGAAAAGGGTACTCAGGTATGAATGGGAAAACTAACATGAAGAAGTGACATTAGAAGTATCTGAAGGATTGACAGCTGACATTATTCTGATAATATGAAAAGAAAGTTGGGGATTTTAATACAATTTTGGTTGATCAAATGTTTCAATAATTCGTCAAGACATTTGAGTTGGGGTTGGAAGTTTAGCTCTGGATACGATAAAGCTGCGTAATTGATTGTGTTTCGCTTGTTTTAGCTTATATTTCCCGTTTTCGGTAATAATCGAAATAATTACGAAAATTACGACAATTTACCCGGGGATATACTATTTATTGGTATAATTTTGGATCTGGGTTAACCCCGGATTTTGAACTCTGCCAGGGTTCCTTCACAGATAAGACAGCAAGATCAACTGTAGAACTCACCACATACTGAGATAATAGTCTATGTAGGCAATGATATTCTTATCCTAGCTACATGCTAACTATTAAAACTATTTCAAATACTTTGCATAAAAGCTATTTTCGTGGAACTCAAAATGTCACTAAAATAGTGACAAGATTCCCCAAAATGCGGGGATATGGAAGCTACTTTCCCTACTTCATTGTATGAACCAATGACCAGCATTTCTTCATGAAGTCGAAATTCCACTAGCTATCATCTATAATGGTTCTAGGTCTAAATATGATTCAATCAGATGGCTTCCAATGGTCAAAAAGAAGTATTTGGAACTACTTACCCCGCAAGCTTGTGTGTTAGTCCTGTTCTGTAGTGCAGAAAGTTTCTATATAAACCAGCTTCAGCAATAGCAAATGTTTGTATTAATCTCTCCCAATTGTCATTTTTCGTCTCTAAACTCCTCACTTCTATCAAAACATGGGCTCCTACGGTTCAGACGGGTTAGAATCCCGCAACTATATTAGATGGGATACTCCGGGTGTAGAAAAGATTCCACCAAATGAACAAGATGATATTCAAGCTATAGCAGATCAAATCAATGCTATACAAAAGGCTCAATTTAACCATCATAGACATTGCTTTGGGGGTAAGCAAACCTATTTATCATAACCATGGAAGATCTCATACTGATTGGTTACATCTAAAGGTACTCATGCAAGAACTCAAGGAGTAGTGAAAGGAGAACTAATAGTCGGAGATCTTCCACCTCATCTTGCACAGAGCATGTTCTCCAAACCAGCTACATATCCCATATGTATGCGATATAGTACTGAGCCAGGAGATCCAGCACTCGATGATCGTATTCCACAACCTCGTGGTCTGGGAATGAAAGTATTCAATGTCGATGGTGAAATGTTTGAAGCAGGAAAGGATTTTAATACTCAGGATATTGAGTTCAACAGCACTCCGGCTTTGGATCTAGCAGACGCCAAAACTACAAGGGAAATCATTGGTCTTAGGATTAAGTATGGTGGTAATAAGCCGGAGTTGTATAAGCATCTAGAAGCTCGCAAGGATACGGAGTTACAGAAAGCTCGCGATGAGGTTAGAAATACACATCTTGAGGTATGTTTTACCACGGATCCACTCGATATATAGGAACTCACACTGCCCAGTCGACCCGACAATATTCTCAAACTGCCTATCGGTTCGGAGATTATATAATCAAATACTGTCTCGTTCCCTCATCTGACACGCAGAAGAGGCTTTACTCAGAAACTGTGAAACCAGACGCCCACCCGGACAACATTCTCAGCACCTGGCTTCAAGAATTTCATTCCAATCACGACGCCGAATACCTCTTCCAGGTACAGTTATGTGAAAATCTTGAAGACCAACCCGTTGAATACGCAGGTAAAGTATGGGATGCAGAGAAATATCCCTGGCAAACAGTCGCGACACTCAAGATTCCAAAACAAGATAGTTGGCTACCATCTAGGAAGACTTTCTGGGAGGATCATATGAGGCTGGATCCTTGGCATGGGTTGAAGAGCTTACAACCATTGGGAGGGCCAAATAGATTGAGGAAGGTTGTTTATCCAGCTAGCAGTGCTTTGAGGAGAAAGATGAATGGGAGGAAGGAGTTGAATGTTGTCAGTATTGATAAGATTCCGGATGAGGGGTACGTAGTAGGTGAGTAAATTCTGGTGATAGAGTTGGAGACAAATCTGGGTATTTATTTTATTTCGTAGGTTTGAATAGTTGAATAGTTAACTCGCTGTATGTAATGGCTTGTAGTTCTTAATGTGGCAGACTAGACACAGTAAACCATTCAATATTAGCTGGTATCTCCTTGTACCATGTGTATGGCCAATTAAATCAGTCAGTGAGTGCATTGCTTACCCCGCACCAAACTTGCTATTGGGTGGTGCGCGCCTTGAATTCAAACACTACACATCTGTCACAACTTATGTTCAATTCAATCCATTAAAGAATTCCCGAAATATTAAGATAGGCAATCCCATAGAGGTTTATGATGCGGTAAGTGGTGTCAATCTGCAAATATTAGATCAACCCCGACGCTGACATTCCGTTGTTAGATAGCCTCCTACGTCGAGAGAGCCAATGCCTTCGACACGCATAAATGTGATAGCCGCGAATACATGCTATCAGAAGATGGTAAGACTCAGCAGGAGCTAGGAGCTCTGCGTCTAGTTAATCAAGGGTTTTGTTGTGCCATCTCGAGGCGACTCTTTCGACACATTGTCGCAAAAATGATTCCTTTGAAAAATCCAATCAGTTTTTATATTCAATCCGTTGGATACCTTCCAACGGGAACGAGCTCAAGTTTCATCCCGTCTATCGTTCCTCCTGAACATGAGCCTGATGTTATCGAAACCACCAACCTTGCTGACAGTGACGCGCTTTATGATTTACGGAGTCAACTAAACGTGAACTAAATGACCGCACCCCATTTCGGACATATTTGCCTCGTCATCTAGACAGGGTTAAGGAAATATTTGCATCTACCGTGCTGAGGGTTTAGGGTCTTGGTGTCACGAGGGGGGGAAACAGGTGATTGATATATGAAATCTTCGATGGATTGAATGCAATACGAGAGAATTGATTCTGTATTGAGACCGGGCGAGAGAAGTATGTGTTGGTAGAAATAGAAGGAAGTCAAAGAAAAAGAAGCGAAAATAATGATTGAATGATAGCAAATATAGACAAGATATAAAAGGGCAGAAGAACAAAATTATATGAAAACATGATCAGTTGAGCTCCATACTAATCTATTATCGCACATCATAAAAATGTCTAACTATTGAACCCTGCTTAGATCTTCTCTCTGTTGTTATATATTATGCACCCTTCACAATTTTTTGTTGATATCTAGTTGGTACTAGCATCCCTAGGAAGCCTGTACTTAACAAACAACACAGTTATGTGTCCTAGCTACCAAATATCAATATGCCTCCACTGTGCCAATTCATTTTCTCATGTCTATTAAAGAGCAACGAGTTGAATGTATTCTGAACAAATTTAAATTGAATAATCGTACAAGATATAAAGACCCAAACAGTTTAGTTAGTATAGTTATTGCAAGTTTGTTTTGTATTGTGCGTCTTAACGCGCGAGCTAATCAATTTCTCAACGTCATTCAGAACACAAATATTTAGATATATTTCTTTTGATCGTGTGAATAGAAAATAAATGTTCAAATGCCGAAACATATTGTATTTATAGAACTGTGTATAAATTGAACGGACATTCAAAATTTTGATAGCTCGGCAATATGACGCAATTGAGGATATAAATCCCTCCTTCAACAACATTGGATTAGATTAGTAAGGCAGTGATCAATAATGCGGTATACGATTTACCTCATATTATGAATCTATCACATTTCAACCTTCGATGATAGTTATGAATATTTTTGTTTAAGATGTAAATATCTAAATTAGAACATGTATTTGAGTATTGTATATCAACTGAACGGACATTTAGAATGTAAACACCTCGAACTGATCCGCCCCATTCGCAAATTTCGCCCGTTTACAAATCGACCATCCCGTTGATAAATCGGCCTACCCCATTGATCAATGCAAAATTATTTGCAAATAGAGCATCCCATTGATCAATCAATTCAAAATTAGATTCTTCGATCGAAATAGATTCAAAATTACCTGTCACCATCATCATCGTCAACCTCAACCTCAACAACACCACATTTTTAAAGATAAAAATAAAATTTAAATTAATTTGAAAATTTAAATTTTTCAAATTTAAATAAATAAATATTAAACCATTCTTATTCAACTACTCTTTATTAACTTAAAATTAAAAATTAAAAAAAAAATATATCCTCAAAATTGCCTAATCAATAAACCAACCAACCGACCGATTAACCAATAACTTAAAATACCCCATTCACAAAAAAAAACCGATTTATCAATAAAATAACCGATTTGTAAATAAACGAAATTTACGAATAAGGCACACCAGAACCACTAACATCATAATCCAGAAGAACAAATCCTCGCCCGCCAAAAACCTCCCCCCCCCCCCTTTCACCCCAAACAGACCCGACAACTATCCTAGTGCTCACCACTGCCATCTGAAAGGAGCCTTAGTCTTCTCTCTTCCATAAGGATTGTATCTCGCACTCTGAGAAACCTTAACCCTCTCCTTACATTCATTCTCCACCTTTTCCTTCCACGCGCGTCCCAATTTACTCATATAAACGCTATACAATGCTGGCATCAACTCAACATCCTGAATACAATATTTAATGATATCCTCATCAAGCGGTCGTTTATTAAAAACCTCATAACTACCTCCCATCTCCGGCGCAAAAAGAGCCCTCCCCTTGTCCTTAACCTCATTCCTCAAAAGTCTTTCCCTCTCTGATTGAGGTAGATCCTTACTGATACATTTTCCTAATCCGTTTAGGTAAATACGGGCGAAAGATCGACTGGCTACTTCTAGAAGTTGAATGTCGATTATTCCTTGTAGACGTATGTTGTAGTGAGTGAAGAGGGCATCGGAATCGTTGCGCACGTCGAAGAATGCTTTTGGGATGGAGGGAGATTCGAGGATGGTTTGGAGGGTTGTGGTTGGGGAGGTGGTGCTGGGGGTCTGGAAGGCGAGGGCTTTGAGAGTGTGGATATCGAGGAGGAATGTTTGGGATTTGGGGAAAACGTGGATTTGTAAAATGGAGATAGTACCGTAGCGACAGAGATCGATTCCTTCGAGGTCGAGGTAGAGGGAGGGTGGGGACGTGGGAAGGTTGTTAAGGGAGTCGAGGAGAGATGCAATACCGGCTGGAGTGTCAATTAAATCACCTGTGGAGACATCGATGGTGGTTTCCTCAAGAGTTTTGGTGAGATTAGAGATGCTATCTGGTTCTGCTACTGGTGCAGTACCTCTAAATAAATATTAGCTAAATAAATTAATATAAGCTGGTTGCTATAACGAACCGTATTTCAGTTGTTGCCATTGCTGCTAAATGTTTCGGATAATAGAATAAACTGTATGAAATGTAAAATTATGTAGAAATATTGTTGTAGAATGAAATGAGATTCAATTAAATAAAGGCTTTCGAGATTGTTATTGGAACTGAAGAGAAGTGAAATTATTGAAAGAAAATAGCCTACCTTTATATGATCCAACTCATAGCATCATCATCATCATAGGCTAAATTGTGTTGGTTTGCCCCTCTCTTACTAGAACTTTTAGTCCATAAAGGAGGGGCCGGATAAGCCGGTATAGCTAACCCTAACCCTAGGTGCTCTCGACCGCAGTCTACCCTTATTTGGATTAGATTACGCTTTCCAACCCATTTATTTATCTTCTTTTGCGAGAAAGAGCCGGTATATTGTTGCGGGGTTTAAATACAGGGGTTACGCGAATGGAAGTCTGTCAGGCTTCACGCGAAAAGCCCTACGTATTGGTGCCACTTAGCAATGCCTCAATAATTGTTAGTGATTGCCAAGGATAAAATTCACAGAAAAAAAAAGAAACAGAAAACTTGCCTATCGTATGGCAAACTCGAAGAAATATTGGATTGTTATCCGGAAGCTAGGGCTCTCCAGAATCTTAGCAATTTTTCAAGCCAATCACGACAAGGATCAGAACACTCTAGTAATTCCAGAGTAGCTTGAAGTACAAGCGTGTCCGTATCAGGACATATGAAGATATGTACTGGTTAATATTTGGCCTTCAGCCTGTTTGCAGCTTTATTACATTGCCTGTCATTTGTTCAACCCTTGAAGTTCTACCCGTTTCCCGCGCCACACCCGTTCAGTCCTTCACTATAAATGGGCTGATAACTGAATACCCTATTGATTGAAACAATTAAACATCCCAATTTGGTCACCGACGGAAAGCTTTGCCTTTTTTGATCCCATTGTAGACGAGACGATAGGAAAGTCTGGGATCTAAGTGAGCTGTCAACTGACAACGGATAATTTGAAATAACGCTATATAGCAGCGACCTTAATCTTAGAGCCAATGGTTGTATGTCTCCAGCTTGGAACTTTTCCGGATAGCAAATATCGCCGCTGCCCAGTTATGGCACAGTCGTGACCTTGTATTGCAAGACCTCTGTATATCCCCATTCAAAAGCAACTCGTGTGGCAAATACCAACCGTGATAGATGTCGTATCCGGGCGTCAAGCTTCCGCATAATGCTAGATACGTACAATTCTTGGGAGAAATGAAAACATTAACAAACGCATGTGCAATACAAAGGAGGGTAGCAGTTGATCTGAACCTCGTCGAGACTCAATTCAGATCTTCCGCGGTTATTTCCGAGTCGTATGGTCTGCCGAATTCACCATCGACCGTCTTTGATGATTCTTACGAATATACGAACCCAGCCAATTTCCCCTCAATATTCCAAAGCTTTTCCCTAGAGATTCCGGGACTACCAATCTACCAGGATGTGCAATATTCCATCAAACCCTTTTTGATTGAATATCAAAATGATAAATTGTTCAACTTATTATCAAACAATCGAGTTATTAGAGAGATTCATTTCAAACTGAACACCCAAAGCATCCATTTCAGATGATAAACAAGCGCCCACATCAGCTAACTATACTACAGCAGCTTTCCCATCATCCCGGCCTTGAAACAACCCCGTGTATATTTTCCCAACTGCGGAAAGGTAAGCCTCGATGGGCTGGCATAACTTATAAGCTTTGCGCTTCTTCAATCAATACAATTGCAGAAATCCTCTCCGCCAATTCGGAAACCACTAAAAGTTTTATGAAAATAGCAGTGATTGTATTTGGACAGTCACAAGAGTAACATTGCTCCATGAAGCACTTAGATTCCGAGCACTTCATGACCCTCAATCACTTCGTGGATGTATGTTGTTTCTAGATCCTGGTGAGTCTTTCATTGTCGCTGTGAAAACTCCTCTCAAATATAGCTCGCAGACATGCGCAAATTAAATCAAACCAGAGGCAGGCATACTAAATGCTCTTGGGCACTGGTCAGAGCACTTGGTGGAATTGATTGTTGGTATTTGAACGGTTTTGTTAAGTCGTCTGATCGTGTAAAACTCACTTGTACGGTTTTCGTAAGCTACGCAATTTGTCAGTAAGAAGAAATGTGTCATTCCGTGATGTTAATCTCAAGTTCTTTTGAGATTCCTTCCCTTGATGAGAGTTCGATGAACAGATATTTGACGTTATCTTTGTGGAGTATGCTGACGGAAATTTGCAGAAGAGCAAATCTCGCAGCCTACGGCGAATGTGGAAGCCTCGAAAATCTCATGAATCTTTCGAAATTTGATGATCATACCTTCTTGTTGTGTAAAGACATCAAGTACCTATTAAATCTCCCAGTAAGCTGATCTTATGGCCCAAATCTATTAGTGTCGCATCCTTACAAATCCTCACTGCTACCAGCACTAGTCTAGATAAATACCCCTCATCTCGATCTTTCAACCAAACTTCGTAATCGTGGGAACAGCAATTTCAATGACAACAAATTGCCAATTGTAGTGTCAACTGTTACCAAGGCAGGTTGTTTTGATAAGTCGTGGAAAGACAACAGTGATGATGTTGTACTCATCAAGTACGTACTCAAAAAATTTAGTTATTTTTGATGCTGTTAATATTTATTGGTGGCGCAAATCTAGTTTTAAGGCACAACCACCTAAATAATTGGGTAGCACGGGTAAATAATTGTATATATGACAAATTCAAGCCACAAATTATAAATTTTGAGATAAAATGTCCAGGATACTAATAATAGTAATAATTCATACTCGAGTACTCCGAGTAGTGTTTTGTAAATCTGGAACCACTCATCAACAAAAAGATTGAGCTCACTCATCAACAAAAAAGCATCATGGCGACACGATCGAGGAATTGCTTCGGAGAATTCCTTAATTGCGGCGGAGAGCGAAAGCGAGTATCTTCTAGTAAGTAATTCATATATTTCGTATACAATAACGTTCCAGGAGGAGAAGGAAGAAAATTCGATTATTACTTCGTGTTCGCGCTCTCCTCGCTCGTGCTTTCCATTCCTTTTTAAAGGACAATTTCCAAGTCATGTGATTTTCTTTTCCGTCCCGTGTTGAGGTTAAAAATCGCAGGATGTTTATGTTCGTGTTTTTTGTTTTTGTTTGTACATGTACATACTATAGCTACAAGGAATTGACGGGAAGATATCCCTACACGATCGATCTGCGGATGGCGCGTTTATCAGCAAAACCATACAGAATCCGCGACTCGTTTGAGGGCGAATTTGAGGTTAACAACCAACCCCTGATCGAATAAGCCTCGGCCTATCAATCCAAACCCATTGCGTGGTGTGGCTTTGAAGGAGTAGGATTCATGTTTCAAGTTTCAAATTTTACCAACTCTTAAATCCATTTCTACCAAACCAAATTTTAAAATTCACCAGCGATTTATATTTACCTGCAAAATTTCATCCTGCATGCATTACTAATTTGCTAGGGAGCACAACGTAGTACTGCTAAATTGGATAAAATTAAGATTGTTTGAAAATGGAGTCTCATGGCTGCGAGCTGCGTCAGTGAAGAAAGTAACTTCAATATCTATCATTTAAATGCGTGGTTGAGATTATCGTAGTAAGTTGCCAGAGGATTTACTATATGTAGTCAGTCGTTCATCTGCCATTTTATTCGAGTTTTGATATCACCCAATTTCATTCTATTCATTCGTTCGTCGTCGTTTCTTTTCGACTAGTTTTTCTTTCTCTTTTGCGCGATGCGTTTTTCATTCTTTCTTTTAGTATCAACGCTGACTGCGTCTGTCGTCTCAGCTCAAAAGTATGTCTTTGCACATGTTGTAATGGGCAACACGGCAGCTCATACTGAAGCTGCTTGGGAAAACGATATCAAGCTTGCCCAAGCCGCTGGGATCGATGCTTTCGCTCTTAACATCGCTCCTGGAGATACCAATACTCCTGGTCAAATAGCAAATGCTTTCAATGCTGCTAAGACTCTCGGTAGCTCTTTCAAGTTATTCTTCTCTTTTGATTACCTTGGTGGTGGGAGACCCTGGCCTGCGACGGGTGATGCCTCTGTTGCTTCTTACCTCAATCAATATGGAGTAAGCTCCGCATACTTTAAATATAATGGACAGATTTTTGTATCAACTTTCGAAGGTGTTACAAATACAGCAGATTGGGTACCAGGTGGAGCGATTCGAAGCGCTGTTCAAGGAACTGCTGGTTCCATTTTTTTTGTTCCTGATTACACAAGTCTCGGGCCCGCTGGTTTCACTGCACAACTCAACAACGTTCAAGGTGGTTTTAGTTGGGATATGTGGCCAAATGGACCTACTAATATGACAACTGCTAGTGATGTTGCCTGGCGATCAACTTTGGGTTCCAAAGCTTATATGATGGGTATCTCACCATGGTTTTTCCACAGCGATGCAAACCCTACGGCTTGGACATGGAGAGGAGATGATTTGTGGGCACACCGCTGGCAACAAATTATCAAGTTGCAGCCCGAATTTGTTGAGTCCGTATCTCCTATCATTATTTCTAATCAAATCATAAACTAACTCTATACAGAATCGTCACCTGGAATGATTGGGGTGAATCTTCATATATCGGCCCTCTCGTCGCCAACAGTGAAGTCCCCACCAACTCTCTCAAATTCGTCCAGGATATGCCGCATTCTGACCTCCTCAATTTCCTCCCCTACTATATCGCCACCTACAAAGGACAAAAACCAAACATCACCTCCGACTGCATGCAATATTGGTACCGAACCGCTCCCGCCGCTGGCGGATCCACTGGCGGCGTATTAGGAAATATCCCTAACGGGGGCCAAACGGTGCATAACCCCAACACAATAGTCCAAGATCATGTATTTTTCAGCGCGTTATTGACAGCGCCCGCAAGTGTGACAGTGCAAATTGGGAGTGGGGCTGTATCAAGTTATGCAGCGGTTGCGGGGTTGAATCATTTTTCGAAACCATTTGCTGGGCAGACGGGAAATGTTACGTTTGGGGTTGTGAGAAACGGGAAGTTGGTTAAGAGTGAAGTTGGGACGCCTATTACGGCTGGCAGTACTGTGGTGGGAGGTGTTACAAATTATAACGCTTGGGTGGGTGGCTTTTAGATTGGGAATGGCCGAGGATTTATGTGGTTTTCGGGATTCTGGTGTGAAGTTTTGTTTAGAGTATAGTGTATGATTTTGCATTCCATTTATTCCAATTATTTGTATTATTAAACCTGGAAATTTTAGAGAACGAGGGTAGAGGAAAAACGAATAGCTGGTTTTGGGTCAGATAGATTCAGTTTGTGTATCACATATATATCCATATTCCATTAATAACAAGAATAACAATAGCCACTGTCGGATGAAAGGGATATCGTGCTACCTGTCTCTGTCGAGCAGGATTATTATTTGCTGCTTCACCGTCGCTTTTTCGATTCACAGACGTTGAGCCATACTTGGAATGATCAAAATTGGCATTCTCTTTTCGTAGATAGACCCACCACCCCATACTAGTCATCTGAAAAAGAATATTAGCAATATTTTTTATTATTAGAGGATCATCGTATGATACTTACATGTATATCGCAATCATCTATGTCATATAGAAATTTGAGATGGTTCGTTTTCTCCTCCGTCTCTCCGGGTCTATCACAATCACTAGTACCAGCGTTTCGTTTGTAGTATATTAATCTTTGGCAAGGGAGAGTTTCATACTCAGGGGTTTTCTCCTTTTTCAGTTTCGAAATAATTTCTTCTTGTTCAACAGACTTATCGTGATTGCTAATGTAAGACATCTCGAGTACTTGAGAGGTAAAGTTAGATACAGGTGAGTTTATAAGTTGTAAAGTAAGATGGGGGCAAAATTTACATAAGTATAAGGTCCATACATAAATTGACGGTTCTATTTGACTAAAAACAATGTTTGATTCTTTTCTTAAGTCTCCACGCTTGATGAACCACAACTTAGCTTTTTGGTTCACAAATAAAAATAAATGATGAAAAATGTACGTAGCAGGAAGGGTTCATAGAATCGAGGAATGTATGCTTGATTACATGGTAGTTAGATAGCCAGCCTAGTTGTGCCTTTTTTTTTCATGTATTGTGCAAATCGAACTTATTTGCCATCCAATGCAATTCGAATCCTATTTTTATAGGACTTTTCATCTCCAGTTTTTGTTAGAGGAGGTGTTGAATCATGATATACATACGTTGTTAGCATTCAAGCGCATATGCAAACACTACCACGATCATCTAAAATCCTTAGTAAGATTATATAAGCGTATTACATAAGCGGGACTTAGGTAAATTCTTGCTCTAGATATTTTTGACTTGATAAGATTATCGTGAACCAACTGTTGGTAGAGTACTTATATCACTGATCAGCTATGTTGTATTGACGCTCAATAACATTATTTCTACTCGTCTCAATCACAAATATTCAAGTACTGTACCAATGCGGCTGGCTGGTTAGCTAAAAATGTATCAAGCGCACCCCGCGAATTTGTTGCAAAGTGCATCAGTAACATTTGCTGGGATTTTCCTATTGATGATACCTGTCAGAGTCTGGAGCCTTTGCAGATCTCGTATTAGAAATAGATTTAGCTGGCAAGGACCGTTAAAAGCTGTGTGAACTCTCCATTCCCACTCCTTAAGAAACTCTATTTAATGATAGTGACTACATAGGCTCTTAAGGTATTGCACTTCTAGAAACTCAACGGTGCGATAGAGTTTCTGATATAGCCACGTTATATCTTCTTGCATCAATAATCTGTGATGCAGTGTACCTAAATGTACCTTCTAGGACATCAAGTGATGCGAAAACTTCGCGCCCTATTTTTCTTCGTTATTGTGGCTACTTGATACTTTTGACACTCAAATTATGTAGAAAACGTACATCATTTCAATGGCATCGGCAAGTATAGATCTTCTGAGGAGACTCATAGCATGCTCAGCAGAATTTTGTTCACATGGATCAATCCTATTCTTGTTCGAGGGTACAAAAATATCCTCACCAATCATGATTCGCCGTCCCTTAATCAAGACATGAAACTAGAGCTCACTAAAAAGGCGACACTTCAAGCTTGGTCTCATAGAAGTCAGTGGAAAGATTGGAACGCCATTTTTTCTTGCTGTTAACAAAGATGGTCTTGATGGAATCGCCGAAATGTTTCATGAAACATGAGCTCAAGTCATTGAAGTTCTCATAGGAATAAGACTTATGGCTGTTCAAGTTGGCTGAATATGGCCTCTTCCGATCCTTTTGATCTATTGTCAGTCTTTTGTCCCTGTCCTCTTTCTGGGCACTAAATTCTAAATTTCAGTGTGTTCACACATGTGTCGATTTGTTGCAAAGCATTACAGCCTTGCCAAAACGCCTGGAACAACGCAACGCAAAGTCGTATAGCAGCTACTAGCTCTTTCATTAGCTCCATGAAAATCGTTAAAATGATCGGATTTCATCATAATCTTGCTCATCGAATACAAAACGTACGTGAAGAGGAGCTCTTGGTAGCCTCGAAACTTCGATGGGTGATGGCATATTATGATGCATCTGGTTCATTAACAATGAATACATCAAGCATTTCACGTTTGAACTGACAATGATGTAGCTAATGCACTTAGGAGATTTTCCCCAGCCATTACGCTAGCTATATTTGCAGTGATATAGCAAGCTCATAGTATTGCTCTGGATACAGAGACTGCATTCACTACTATGGCAATTCTTAATATGGTCACCCACCCGGCGAACATGGTCATGACTATTGTACCCCGTGCAGTGACAGCATTTGCTGGATATGAGAGAATTCAGTCGATTCTACTCCGCCCATCTTTGTTAGATAATGGTGGAATACTACCTAAATCGACTCTAGATAGTAACCTGGATCCATCGTCTGATCATCTCAAACAACCTAGCCCCGCCGTTAAAATCCGTCAATTGAGAATTGGTCATGAACAAGCAATTTTAAACGATACAAACATTGAAGTTCCCGAGAATTCGCTCACTGTGATATCGGATCCTAACGACGTCGGCAAATCAACTCTATTGCGTGCTATAATTGGCGAGATAACTCCCGCCAGGGGATCAATTACCCTATCAACAAAAAGGATAGCGTACTGTGCCCAGAGACCTTGGATACCTAACGGTACTATTAAGGAAGCAATCTACGGTACTAGGGATATTGACGGTCCTATTACCCACGATCACGCGGAATGGTACGAGACCGTAGCGAATATGTGCTGCCTCACTCATGATTTCGACTCCTTGCCCAACGGAGACCAGACACAGGTCGGAAGTAGAGGACTCAATTTGTCTAGAGGTCAAAGACAACGTGTAGTATGTGCTCTAAAATTACGACTTACAGACTGACCTAACATCGATAGTCACTGGCACGTGCATTGTTTGCAAGATGTGATATACTTTTGCTGGATGATATCTCCAGTGGATTGGATGCTGAAACGGCGAGCAATGTCTTTCAAAATTTATTTGGACCCAGAAGTGCTAAAAGTCACTATCATTCTCGTCTTGAGTTCCAGTAAGTTCCCGTATCTATTCATCAAGCACAATCGTATTTGGAAATAGGCACACACCTTCACTCAGCAGACCATGTCGTGGCGTTGGGGAATCATGAAATTTCTGAGTTAGACCTATCAAAGTGGGAAGTAAAGCAAAGAAAAAATAAGACGCAAACACAGTTATCCTCTGGAGACTATACCAAACGCAAACCTGTAGTGTCGGCAGCGTTCGATAAACTTAACACACAGATTTGAGCAAAAGACGAAGCTGAAATAGATCTTGCAAAACAGAGTGGAGACTCGGCTCTATACGGTGGCATAGCTTTCTTCCGCAAAGATGAAAGTATAATTGATATGAATGTAGGATATTATTTAAAATTTCCCGGCTCGAACAATCTTCTTATTCTTATAACTTGCACAGCATTATATTCCTTCTTCATCACTATACCCCAATACTCTCTGAAAATTTGGACTAATTCGAGCGGCGAAAATACTATAATTTTTGTTTGTGGATCTATATCTCTGTCTTTCTTTGCATGGTTCGCAACATGTACTCAGATGTGGTAATGTTTTCTCGTACCTCCAAGTGCTTATAGCTATTGAATATATATCAGGGTTGTGATTATTCTACTGGCTCCGGAATCTGGATCGCGTTTACATGAAAGATTTCTACATATCATAACAAAGTTGGTCTACTTTATCCTTTCAGGGGTAATTGGATGATCCGAGTGAAATTGATGATTACTAATGCACCTCTATCATTTTTCTCCCAAACTGCCAATGGATCGATATTAAACAGGTAGCGGTTCATCTTCAAATAGGTTGATAAAAACTAAAAATATAGAGATTCAGTCAAGATATTCAGCTGATTGACAAGCAATTGCCGTCAGCACTTCAAACGATTATAACTCGTAAGCTGGTTATCAAAAACCAAGTTCTAAAACTATCTCATAAATTCTAAGGTCCGCAGAAACTATCAAACTATTCGTACAAATATTCGTTCTCTTCGTCGCCCAGAAATGGCTCGCCGTATCTCTACCAGCCTGTATGATCGTAGTCTGCATCGTCCAAAAGATCTATCTCCGTACTTCCAGACAACTTCGATTCTTGGAATTGGAGGCACGAGCTGGAGTTTTTTCAAGCTTTCTAAAATCTGTATGTATGAACTCAACTGATAGAATTCCTTTATGTGACAAATTCAGGTCGAGGGTCTCGAAACAATACGTTCGTTTGGCTGGTCAAATGCAGTAATACAAGATAACATTCAAAGTGCAGAAAATGCTCAGCGTCCAGAATTTTTCCTCCTGTGTCTTCAAAAATGACTCAATATCGTTCTAGATCTATTAGCAGCCGCTGTTGCAATCGGTGTTGTTGGGATCGCTGTAGCATATCGAGACCGTATCAGTGGTGCACAAGTCGAAATCGCGCTCAATATCAAGCTTGTAGCAAATACAACCCTGGTAAAACTCGTAGAAAGTTGGACTACGTTAGAAATATCTCTCGGGGCAATTGCTCGCTTGAAAACACTTGAAATAACAACACCGTTTGAGGGTGGTGGTGCCTGGAATCTGGAGCCTGCGGAATCTTGGCCCTCTAGAGGGGATATCGAATTCAAAAATATCACTGCTTCTTACCTGTATGTAATCTCAGCGGGGTCACTATTATCACTAGCTAACAAGAGTAAATCTTAGATCCAACTCGGTCGCTCTACGAAATCTAAGCTTGAGTATCAAATCAGGACAGAAGATCATCATCTCCAGACGCACAGGCAGGTTCATCTTCCAGATTCTACTCCCCTGATTATGCCAAATACTCACCAAGAATTTCAAATTAGTGGCAAAAGCGCCCTCCTGTTAACACTCCTCCGTCTCCTTGAACTACAATCTGGTCAGGTTGAATTAGACGGTGTTGACATCAAGAAAGTCAAACTAAATGTTCTTCGACAACGATGCTTCATAACCGTATCGCGGGATCCTCTACTTCTATCTAACGAGACTTTGCGGTTTAATCTGAACCCAGACGCTTCATTGTCAAACGAGATCCTAATTGCTTCACTAGAGAAAACAGAGCTCTGGTCACGCTTCCTAAAAGGAGCATCTGAGACAGATGAATGGCTAAAATGAAATCAGGACTCGCTATTGATGTCTCGTCATCTAACGAACATCCAATTCTCGACAAAAGAATTTCGATGTTTCCACAATTATCTGCAGGACAAGGTCAGCTATTTGCAATCTGCCGAGCGCTTGTTAAAGCTCAATCGGCACAATGTCTTGGTCGAAAACCGTTGTTCTGTTAGATGAGATTACTGCTTCTCTTGATGCCATCACAGAACTAACCATATATGACATCATCGATAAAAAATTCATTGAGAATGGACACACGGTTACTTGTGTTACTCATAAAGTTGAGATGGCGATCAAGAATTATCAGGCTGGACGGGATGTTGTGGTAGAAATGAGCGATGGACAGGTGAAGGAAGTTATTTCGGAATTGATGCCGCTGTTATTGAAAAGATATGCCTATGCTCAAACAACCCATTTGAATGAAGAGGGATTTTCGCGAGTGAAAAAGAACTAAGGGGTTCGTCTCTCTGCGGGTTGCGAGGTGTAGCGCACATTCTCAATGCCAGATTGGTTCTTTTGATGATACTTCATCTGCGAATATTTTTGCCTGACTAAAGAATTCTAGTGGACTCTCATCGTCCATCATTTCTCTCTTTAATTTTCTCTAAAACGTCATAAAATCTCATTATCATATTAGTTATTTGTTGTGTTATGTTATCTAAAAATAAAAGATACTGGGGTGAATTTATCTCAAAAAAGTACAGTACAGTGAATGTTGAACTATATTTTATGCTCTAAATTCACTCAAACGTTGAGCTACACTCGTCATCGTCAAGTGAGAACCGGTTAGAAAGAATATGCTGTGAATCGAACTCAACAAAACTAGTTTCGGAAGTGTTGAATTTATTAGTATGCACTTCATCTTTCGAGAATATCTTTCAATTGTCATCAAAAGTTAGGAATATTATCTACGTTGAGTTCATTCAAATAACAACCACGGTAACACTATCTCCAAACTATTCAATAGCTCAGCAGTGACCGACAGAAAGAAGAGGTTTCGTTGTGCAGCAGGAGAACTAGGTAAATTGAGATGAAAGCAAGGTGAATGTGAAGGAATGATGAGACGAAGGTGGAGGAATATAGTCAAACAACTTAGTCATTAGAGCAACAAATATCCTCCCAATTACTCAAATAGAATCTCCTAGAACAGTTTCTCCCGATTCTGCTACCATTAACCCTCCTCTGATAAAATGCCGCTATCAAATCACCTTCCTAACCCTCCCACTCTCGACCTCATAAACCCACCCGCTAACAACTACCTCCTGCCCAATCAACTTACTCTCCCTCAACCCCACCACATCCCTCCCCACCTCCTGCTCCAACTCCGTAAACGGTAAAAAGTCTCCCCCAAACCTCTCCAACTCCTCCGTCGCCTCCCCGCCTAAATTATTCTCCACAATACCCCTCGCATCCCCATTAGAAAAAGTAAGCATACCACAACCCGTGTGTTTAATAACGAGAACCTCATTCGTGCCAAGAAGTTGCTGGGATATCACGAGGGAGCGGAGTGCTTCTTGAGCAGATCCGCCCGCATTGCGGATTATGTGGGCATCCCCGAGGGGGATCCCAAAGGCGGAGACGGGGTCAATTCGTGCGTCCATGCAGGTTACTTTGTGGGGAGGGAGAAGGGAATGTTAGTGGAGTTTGTGGAGAGTTTAGGGGAGAGCTTGTGGGGTTCTTACCGACAGCATATTTCTTTGCTGGTGGGAGGGGAAGATGACCTTGGGTGAAGTTTGCTGCATACTTTTCGTTTGATTCAATAATGTTTTGTTGAATGGGAGTTTCAGTCGCCATGTTTTGCTCGAAGTTTCTATTACTTCAAGGATAAAGAGAGGCTTCTTGATCTTATCTTCTATGTAGTATTGTGTTTTCGTATTATAATTAATGTTAGTACTCGGAATCAGACTAGCAAAAGAGGATTTATGGCTCTTATTTATTAGTATCGAGCAACCCAAGTGCTTATGTATAAGTAGGTATAGTAGAACTCAAGGGGGTTATCAATAAAGGTCTAGGTGGAATGATGATCCTTTTTCCTCCTCGGTGCTCTGTTCAAAGACCAGAAGATGATTATTGGATATTGAATAACTAGTTCATATGGCGCCATATTGTACCAATGAAGAACAGTAAGATAAGATGTTTAATACTTCGTAAAAATGGCACCATTGTGAGGCGTCTACTTGATACCCATCGTATTGTAGAAGAATTAAGTAAAGAGCAAAGTGTAAAGCAGAAATGAAGATTGATAAGAAGATAATTATTTATGTAGATTATGCGCTGATCGAATAGTTTATGCATGCTTTATGCATTACCCCACATTTACCAATGACTTCATCCAATCCCTCCCCGCGATCCCGAGGTCCCTAACATCAGTAAAATAATCCATGAGTATGAACGAAGTACTTTTGGATTCAAATCTATCTCAGGAAATTTCAATTCAGATCGATGAGAATGAGGTAGCAGAGTTACACGAAAGTATCCTTGAATCACAATATTTCGATGCAAGTAGCATGGCACCCCTAAGTGCGGCCTCATTGTAAGCATTCTACCAAGAGGCATTCCATTATAATATATCCATGGACTAGTAGTTGTAAAACAGATATATCTAATACCATTCCTAGGGCTGCTCTCAATAGACTCCGTACTTACAAACCACCTCCATTTGAGACAGTATGGAATCGGCTTCCTCTCAGTAGAAGAGCTGCCGTTCTAGTATTACTTTTTGCTGACAGGCGCGGCGACTTAAGAGTCGTGATTACCATGAGATCGAATACTCTCCGAAACTTCTCCGGTATACGATTTGAAACACCCGGTGAATGTATTTATTAAAGGATGAGAATTAACGATTACTAGGCCATGCAGCATTTCCTGGTGGAAAGGCCGATAGCCTCGACGAAACGCCATTTGAAATAGCTCGTCGAGAAGCATCCGAAGAAATAGGTCTTCCCCATGATGATAATAAAATACCTCCCCCATTTAAACTAGAACATCTCTGTCAACTCCCCTTCAGTCTCGCAAAGACATCTCTAGCCGTGCGTCCCTGTGTTGCTTTTCTCCATTCCGATAACACAACGACGGCAAATGGACGAGAGGCAAGTGTGGAAGATGACATGATACCGCGACTCGATGCGCGGGAGGTAGCCGCAGTATTCTCCGCTCCTTTTCATAATTTCTTGAGAATGGAAGATGAGGTGAGAAAGGAAGACGAACATGCATTGCCGGGGAAGAAGAGTGATTGGTATAGTGGAGCTTGGCATCAGTGGCATGAAACGAATTGGCGGATGCACAATTTTCATGTGCCGATTACGAATCAGAAGGTTTCGAAACCGAAGGTGAGAGAGGGTGGACAGGCATCTATTGCGGAGACTTTGGATGAGGAGGAGGAAGAGGGTTTGGCGAGGTATAGGGTTTGGGGAATGACGGCGAGGATGTTGGTTGGTGAGTTTGACTTGAAATCTCTGTGACCCACGGTTTATCTAAGTGGGTGATCATTGACTTTTATTAGACGCGGCTAGAGTTGCATATGGAGAAGAACCAGAATTTGAGGTATTTTCTCTTACCACTGGCATGATAGAACTTAGAACTGATAACAATTTACAGCACAATGCTCATCATGGAGACGAAGAATTGATTGCAACTTTGCAGGAGATGGGACGCCTTGAAGAGAAAGTACCGGGTAAGAAAGATTTAACAGATGTAGAGATTAGGGATGCACATGTGAGAGCAAGGTCAAGGTCAAGGTCAAAAGAGAAGTCTGGCGCCAAAATCTAATATAGATCTGCGTCATGGTTTGCGTCATGATATTTAATATGATTAAGGAGACAGATACAACTCTTCGATTGTCTGATTCTGAGTTAGAGATCCGTGCAAAGCTGAAGGTAACAAGACTCTTTGATATATTAAGCAAGAAGTGGTAATACAATCAACCACATATTTACATGTTAGGATTATCCAGCCAATACAGTCAACCCAATCATCTCTTTCCCTTCTTTCTCCACTCCTTTTCTCTCTCGTAAGCATTAGATTCCTTCCCCTCTTCACCCTGAATCTCCGCAATGAGTCTCTTCATCTTCTTCTCATGCGCAGCATCCTTCTCCTTCTTCTGCCTCAAACTCTCCCTAGCAATAAAGTTCGAATCCTTACGCAACTCACGCATAGCACCCTTCCTCTCCTTCTTGTGCTCAGCACGTAGTTTAGCAGCTTCAGCACGTTCTCGATCAGGATCGTAGTGTTTATCTGGATTGAAGCCATCCTCAAATTTGGGTATGGACGTCTTGATGGCGAGAGGTCGATGGTGATGGAGTTCAAGGGGTCGACGAGCAAGATGAGCTAGTTTTAACATCCTATCGAGTTTCTCGGATGTTTTGCGTATGAAAGTCTATGAGGGATTAGTTAGCACCATGCGGTTAAAATCAAATATATAGTAAGACATACCAAACTGCTCTCAGGGAGTTTGGACTTGCAAGTCTTGCCTCCCAAATGTTTCAAGATTCTTAAAGCAGGTTCGAAAATTTCGGTAAATGCGGACTTTCCTGTCCATAGATCTGCGCTTGCATCTAAAATTCTGATGTTTGTTTCTAACAAGGAGACCTTCAAAGCCTCTTCATCTTCTGAAGATAGATCTTGTGCGACACAATCGTAAAAGTTGGTTTCTCGAGCCAAAACCGAAGGATCGTCTATGCGTACAGAGCTTTTTGGTTCGTGATATGGGAAGCAACCAGGAATCGTCGACGGCTTCACTGGTGCCAGAGCACATAATGTGTTCTCGATAAAACTTCCTACTTCAGGTGTATACCTCTTCGATAATCGCTGATATTGCAAACACAGAGTGCAAAGGTATGCGCCCATTGTATAATCTGATAGTGTCTGTGGGATTTTCTGGCCAAGATAACGACCTATGGTCAAAATGGCTGGGGTAACAACTTGATGGAAATGATCTGATGTTGGAAATATCGTTCCAATAGCAGTAAGAATCACTAAGTCCCCACCCTTGAGAGCCAAAGCTCGGGATTCACTGATTTCTTCAAGATGTCTTCGAAAGGCGTTGGCAATTTCCAGAGGATAAGTTTTTGATAAAGAATGAATGTGGCGGATGATAGTCTCTAACACAGAGAAAGGGGGATGTTGAGGCTGGTTCGCTAGGTAAGATATATGTGAAACTAAAGCAACAGCGAATTTGCCCAACTTTCCCTTATACTCAGAGTTGAGTTTAGGGTGATATAAGGCTCTGATGCGTTGCACAACGGTAGGTAAATCTAATAATTCAATGTTCTTTGTGATTTCGAGAAGTTCTTCGTGCGATTCCGGGCACGCAAATGTATAAGCAAGATTGCCATTAATCCCATTCTTAGCAGGGAGTTCCACTTCAGGGAGAGGAGCATTCGCGCCGGTCAAAAATTCGGGTCTTTTAGACTCTTCTTCTGTCAACAGGCCCTTGAGAAAATCGTCATCGCCATTCTCATCTTCATCTTCCTCTTCATCGGACGATTCTCCCTCAGACACTTCAATATCTGAACCACTTGCAACTAAATCATCGTCTATAACGAAGTCATCCTCGTCATCGGCACCCAACTCTGCCGCACTAGGGCGAATCTTGATACCAGCACCGAGTCCATAGTCTTCCTCTTCTTCTTCGAATTCGTCCTCATCGCCAGCAGCTGGCCGTGTGTTTTCTTCTTCGTCGCTTTCTTCAGCTATGCCTTCCATACGGCGTAATCTCTTTGCCTCTAGTTCTCGTAATCTTCTTGAATCTTGCTCGATCTTTTCGTCATCAGTTTTGGAACGTTCAGTAGGCTGCGATCGCTTGTCTTGTGCCATTTGTCTCATTCGTAAATCGTACTCCTTTTCCATTTTCTTACGATCTCCTCCATTCAACATTGCTGCTCTTTCAGGATTCATACCAGGGATATCCGCAGGAGCCGCAGGCGCAGGCTTAGGAGCTATTCCGCGTAGTAGTTCATGAAGGTTTGGCAACTCCTTGTCTAATTCTTCTCGTAGATCTTCATCATCGTCTTTGGCTGCTTGGCGTTCATATTTATGCATTTTGGACTTAGCAATCAGTTCTTTCATAACTTCTTGCTTTGATTTTTTCCTCTCAGGTAGGTTGGAACTCTCCTCTTCGTCATTATCCGAGGCTCCTGAATCCGACCCTCGACGGCGTTTTCGTGCTTGTCTCTCCTCATCCGATTCGTGGTCCTCAGCATCTGATAACTCTAATCCTTCCTCCTCGAAATCATCACGAATTGTAGGTCCATCTAATGAGAGAGATTGCCCCATGTGAGTAAGCTCGCCAGGCATTTCATCATCCTCGAGGTCAAAGACAGAGTTATTCTTATGTCCTCTCTGCTTCTCTTGTGTAAAACGTTCAAGCATCTTGTCTTCCGGAGCCATTGTAGGGTCGTTTTCACCAAATCTCTTATCTATTATACCTCCAACTCGATTTCTGCTTTGCATCTCCACAAGCAAAGTTTTACGTCGCTATGGGAACATTAGTAGAATTCTATTTCGATTGTTAATGAACGCACATTCTCTTCACCTAGACCCTTCGCAACACCTGGTCTTTTGATACCCTTGGAGATCCTTCCACTAAGTGTTTTATTGCTTGTGACTTCGAATTTGGGAGCTTTAGATTGCTTGATCTCGAACGGATTGAATTGTTCTCGAATGCCAGTGAGGGCCACACTCCTTCGAATCTTCTTTTCCTTATTTGCACCATTTTGGGCATTTTGTTTCTTTTGCTTCTTCGATTGCTGGGGACCAACAATACCTTGATCTCGAAGAGAGGCTTTTAACCTCTTGAGCTGTGAGGGAGGCATTTTGATATTTTGGGTCAATCAACCAGATCTATTGCGAAATAACAACCAGACAATCTTCATCTAATTTTTAGACATGAACTTTTTTTTATCGCCTAGTCTTATCACAAACACCTTACTCAATGAGGTGGTTTTGCCTTGATTCACCGCCCGATAAGATTTCTATTCCGTAGATTGCAACTGTCAAAAGGTCAAAATGTCGACTACATTTCTACCACATCAACAAATGTAGTATTACTCAATAATCATGGCGATAACATCGCTCTTGAGTCATGAACGCCTGCTCACCTTAAGTTTAGGACTTACTTCCTGTGCTTTGTTGGAGCTTATGAGACGCATGCTTATACACTACCGAGATGTAGCTATCATACCACCAGTAGAAAACAAACCGCACCACATCAGCCAGGAGAGCGAAGACTCCTTGAAACTTAGCACATTGGACAAGCTTTTAAATAATCCTAATTATGGGATTCAAGAAACTGCTGCGATTATAATACTGGAACGCGCCATCAGCGATACTGCCACAGTTGATACCCTCCTCTGGTATATCACCCGTCCAAATCATGATGCACGCGAGCGGGGAATAAGGGCTCTGGCTATGATTTTAAGCAATTGTATGTATCTTTATTCTCTCATCGTCACAGACCTTTCCGCTGAACACAATTTGTAGCAACGGCTACCTTCCTTCACAAACCGAAAACGTATCGAGCACTTGTGAAGTCTCTAGAATATTCCATTAAAGATTACGAACACGCTACATATGATCCTGACTGGGATAATTGGCACCTACGCGATGTGACAGAGCTGGGTTGCCTTATTATTATTAGCCAACTGATTCATAAATTCGATGTCGATGAACTTTTAGAAGCTGGGTTTGTGGAACGTTGGCTTGGGAAGGAACCTTGGGGTGAAAACGATGGCGAGCGTCAACGCAATTTCACGGATTCACTCCACAAGGACACAAGACTAGCTCACATTCTCCTACCTTTATTGCGACACGAAAAAGGAAGACAGCGGTTGGCGAATGTAAAGCTCATACCTCAAGAAGCCGTAGAGGGTTTGAAAGAGAAAATTGATGCAGCTACTGCTGAGGACATTATCAATGAAATCCGAAGACCAAGGGATCAGAGTACAGCAGAAGGGCTCCTAAGAAGGCGTAATCGGGAAGCTATGGTTTTGAATGATGGTACAAGGCCATTTGGGAGAGATGATATAATACAACGTGAGCCGACCGGTACATGAAGTAAATATATGTATGGTTGGAGTAGTCATAACTGTTAAACCGGTGACCTTCGGTACCTAGATAGAACTAGTACTTATACTTTTATAAGTTATTAGAGCAGTATATGCTCATTGAGCAATTTGAGGGGTTCTTGAATAATGAAAGAATAATTATCACATTGTACGTACCAACGTTATCTGCGTTATCCGCGTTATCTGTACTCAATCAATTTATAACATTTACATACCGGTACATTGAGCGCCAATGACAACGACTTTTCTTTTCGTATTGAAGTCACAAGCAAAGATTTCTATGTACCTGCATTCTTGCAAGGATTATTTCGTACCTAGGTAGTTCATCCTGGCAACAACACGTCTCTGTCGGACGAGCAACGAAAAGAACCCCAGACTTGCGCATGCCAAACTGCAAGCCATAATAATCATCTGAACCTGAGTATTGAGGAAAATTCCCCTATCAAACCTAGATGGAAAGAGAATCGATATGAGGGGACCTATACTCGAGTATTTCTCCCGGATAAGAAGCTTTTTCCGCAGTCCAATTAATATTCTCTCGATTTGCTATAAGAATATTGAATTGAGTTGAGTGTGTTTGATTGCGTTCTAATAAAATATCGCTAAAGTATATTATATGAGAGAGATATATCCGGCCATACCATGGACAGTCAAATTACTGATAAATTACTTTGGTCTGTCAAATCAAATCAAGTAGAAAAGGTCTTTTTCTAGAAGCATTGATCACAAGAAGATACTTGTATTAAAGATCTCTTGGAGGGGGGCAATACTGATGAATAGGATGGGATGAATTCACTGGGACAACTTATAGGACAACTTATGGGACAACTTATGGGACAACTTATAGTAAAGTAGTAGAAGGGTTTTCCGGCAAGGCTTTCTTCAATGTTTTTGATTTGGTTAATGACGACTTGGTCACCCCTTATCTACTTTTAGAATACTTTTAGAATTATGGTTCTAACAGTAGAATGGGATGGATAATAGTTTGTGGAAGCTTCACAATTGTGTTCGGGATTTCTTCCATTCAGAATGAGAAGATGAAATGACTTACAGAGTCAGGAATGGAGGGAACCACAATTCAGAATAGATCATGCCATCATTGGTTATTGGTTATAAAGAGTTGGTATTTTTATCTTCTCACATCTCACCGTATCATGATACTTTTGATACATGACAGGGATTTGGATGAATGTATGTACATAATATCTAATAACATACATAACAATACATATGTACCTGTCTACCCCCTACTGCATCTTCCTTTCTCCTGCAGCTGTTGCTCTTCTCTCTCTCCCCCCCTCTTCCCCCCCCTCTCTCTCTGTTGCTATCCGCTCCGGTCTTTTCCTCTCTATATCTCTAGTTTTCGTACTTGAATGACGAATAGGTACATACTTAAGATTTGTACCTACCTACCAACCTCCCCCTTCCCTCCTTCCCTCCTACCCACCAGTATTCCTTCTCTTTCCCATCTCTCCTTCCTTCCCAGTGCTCAGAGATAACATTCTAAAAGCACTTTTTAATAATCTTTAATAATTTAACATTACTTTCTTTACAATTGGTATCAATCACTTAGGAGAGACACCCATACCGGTATAACCCATTCATTCATCCATCCATCCATACATACATACATACCAAACGGACAGACATACTCGTATTTTCCAAGAACAACTATTTAATTACCTTTATCACTCTCTATATACCTACTTATACCTACTTATTCGATATATGCATACATACCTTATATGAACAGGTCCCGCAGGTATCAAAACAAAGTCCGACATTATTGTACAATAGAAAATTGAGAATCATTGATTGGTTGTTGATTTTTATTCAAGTTGTGAGGGGGTGTTTTTGTGTTTTGGCTACAGTAAACAAAATAATTTATTAGGTACAAAATTTCAGGCAGTACAAATGTCATCGCATTTGCGATCGACCCCAAAACGGTCACCAAAAAAAGTACCTTCCTTTGCAAAAATTGGAGTTTCAACTACTAAATCTACTCCAAATCTCAACGCTGCTTATAATAGTTCGTTGTTACAGACTACCGTCCCAGCTTTACCTAACTTGAATAACGGCTTCGACTTCGGACTAAATAATAATAAGTCTCCAAAACCGCCTCTACCGCGACAAGCATCACTCGCGTCCCTTACTTCAGGTTCCCTCGCAGCTATACCAGATGCAAGTAAAAGATACCCACTCTCGACAGTATTTGATGAAGATATTCCAACAATAGGCAATATGCCACCATATACACCCTCTCGTTTTGCTGGTGGATCGGAGGAATTGGAGGTAGGAGATTGGGTTGATGTTCCTGGTAACATGCATGGCACAGTCAAATTTGTTGGAAGTGTTCAAGGAAAGAAGGGTATATTTGCTGGAGTTGAGCTGAGTGAAGAATTTGCGGTGAAGGGGAAGAACAATGGCGATGTTGATGGGTAAGACATATGAATCAACATGCTCTAGTGTACCGGGACTGATGTGTAGTACAGAATTCATTACTTTTCGACAAATACCGATGGTGCTGGAATATTCCTTCCAGTAGGCAGAGCAACAAGACGCAGTCCACCATCATCTCACGAAGGGTCGTTCCCACTGACACCCTCATCACCGTCTATAAGTAACCAGAATGGCGGATTGGCATCAAGTATATGGACTCCACCAACTCCCTCTTTACCGAAGTTTAGTCAATCAGTTGGCCCAGGAAGAGCACCAAGCCCATTTGTCAAAAAGACTCGTCCGTCTGCGGCACGTCCAGAATCACCCGCACGAAGGCCTGCTACCATAAGACCGTCGCTCAATACACCTCAACCAATAGCTACTTCAGGTCTTGCATCTTCGAGATATGCAAGTCCTGTGCCTACGAATTTCGGACAGAGTGTGAGAGGTACACACGACTCTAAGAGCACGAATAAGAGAGGTGGAAACACACCAAGAAATGGTTTTAGACCTCCCCGAAGTGCCTCAGGATTTGTTACTGGATCTGGACCTACGCCCTTCAGTGATGAAGATGGCACTCCCATTGGGGTTCAACGCGCGAAAACCAATGGAAGCATAAGTTCAGTATCTTCATTTAATGCAAAATTACGACCTGTCTCGCGCACGACTTCTCGAGCTACAGATGATGAGCTTGATCGTTTGCGAGGCCAGCTGGAGGATCGCGATAGGCAGCTAAGAGAACAAGCTTCGACTTTAGCAGAAATGGAGCACAGTCTCAATGAAGTTCAAACGTTAATGAACAACGATGGTGCAATTGGTGGCAACAGACACAATCGAGGCAGTATGGAGGACAAAGATGCATCACAATTACGAATAATACTTCGGGAGAAAAACGAGAAGATAGCTATGTTAACTGCTGAATTTGATGCCCATCGAGCAGATTTCAGAAGTACAATAGATACACTCGAGTTGGCCAGTACTGAAACCGAACGTGTATACGAGAAGCGAGTCGAAGATTTAATGATGGAAGTAAGAGAAATGCAGGAGCGAACCGAAGATGTGGATAGTGTTGCCCGACAGCTCAAGCAACTCGAGGAGCTCGTTCAAGAACTTGAAGAAGGACTTGAGGATGCCAGACGAGGTGAAGCTGAAGCTCGTGGAGAGGTTGAGTTCTTACGTGGAGAAGTTGAAAGAACGCGTTCTGAACTTCGCCGCGAGCGTGAGAAAACTGCCGCCGCTATTAGTAGTGCGAGTGCCAGTACAAATGGGGATATGGGGGCGCTTTCCAAGGAGCTCCAACAAAGGGACGATGAGATTCGAGGTTTAAAAGCTATTATCCATTCACTCAGTCGAGACGCCATACCTGAGAGTTCATCCCCGACCGATATGGATAAAACTCTAACTCTAAATCATCGACCGGGCCTCAATGGAACTAAACAAGAAAGCAATACAGCAGTTTCTACAGAGGATCGACTTGCACGCGAGAAATTGGAGCGTGAAGTGACCGAGTTACGTGCGGCCATACAATCGAAAGACAATAAGGAGGAGCAAATGGAACGGGAATTAGAGGGATTAAGGAGAGCCAGTGTCAGTAGCCCTGCAAACAACCGTGCGAGCGCCATGAGTACCGGAACTGTGACGCAAGATAGGAATTCACTCCGTGATTCTAAAGGTAGCTGGCGCGACCGCGAAGGAGCTCCCGGGGCACATAAACTAACTTTGGAAACAATGCCGGAAAGCGATGCCTACTCTTCTGCTGCCGAAAGTTTCTGTGAGCTATGTGAGACTTCTGGTCACGATATCCTCACATGCACCAATATGTTTAGTCCTGGTGGACATTCTAGAACCATCTCTGCACCACCGGGGCCACCGGCACCGCCAAAACAACAGCACCAACGAGCGGATAGCAATTTCATGGACGGTCTGAGATTCTCACCCAAACCTCCGCAGGATGAATACAAACCACTCCCGCTCTCACCCATAAAGAAATTACCCGAGCCAGAGCCCGAAGCAGAAGTTGAAGTTGAAAATAAAGCCGCGACCCCTGTTCGAATCGCTCCTAATCCAATGGAGTCGGGCCCTGTGGCTGGTAAGGAGAGTGGTGTTATAAATATGGATAAGTGGTGTGGCGTTTGTGAGCGAGAGGGTCATGATAGTATTGATTGCCCCTTTGAGGATGATTTTTAATTGCTTATTATTACTACTTGAAGTCGGGGATAAGGGGAAGAAGTGGGGAGTGGATGGATAATGATTATTACACCGCTTTATATCACATCACATCACATCACATCAGGATACAACACACATATACACAAATACCACAAGATTTCCCTCTTTCAGTTACCCATACATACGCTGCAGAACTGAGAGTAGTGTAGCGTTCATTGCACTCATCGCATTGCATTGCATGGAGCGAAGCGTCATTATCATCCGTTGCAGTATACCCTTTTCCTTTTTAGTAATTTTCTTGTTGTCTTTTATAGGTTATGGTTGGTTGGTTGGGTGGGAGAGATAGATAGATAGATAGATAGGAGAAGAGTAACGCAAAAAAGTGGGATGAATATGAAGGATGAAAAGATGAAAAGATGAAGAATAGATAATAAAGAATGAATTCTATTATGATGAATGGAATGACAGAATAGGATAGCTTTAAGAGAGGGAGTCGGTATTTACTATACTGGCTGGGTGGATCGTCGTTCATGATTATGGATTATGTAGTATAGGATGATGTTGGCAAGGCAATTCAATTCAATTCAATTCAATTCAATTCAATTGGGATACAGTTTACAAATACTCGAATATTGATGCAACAAATGAATAGTTCATAACTTTTCGTGATGTGCCGACTCCTTATTTTCGTTTCGCTATGATTGTTCGACTTTCATTCGTTCATTTATCATTAGCCATCCATGCATGGCATGCTTCAAAGGCTCGCTCGCTATATATCATACGCTGCATGTGCTCATCTCTTCATCGATCCATCATATCATACGCCAGGCATACAAAACCTCGCTTTAGATATTCACCTCCTCAATTCCCTTTCTCAACTTTTCATTCTCGTCGGTGATTCCACTATACTTATTAATCCAATCCAAAACCTCCTTGTGCCACACTCTCGAGTTCTCGGGCTTCAATACCCACTACAACACATTAGATCATGATTAGCCAAATGTCACACATAAAATCTATTAGAGACTCATCCAAGCCAAAAGAAAGGAAAGGGAAGAGAAAAAAAGGGGGGGGGGGGCGAAAACAAAAAAAACTAACATGATTCTCATCCGGAAAAGTCAAAAATCTACTGTCCACCCCCTTCAACTGCAACACATTGAAAGGCGCCAAGCCCTCCGCAATAGGCAACCTATAATCCAACTCATTATGAATGATAAGATGCGGGGTAGCCCAGTTCTCTATATGAGCGGCGGGATCCCACTTCTTATAATTTTCGCGCTTTTCCCAGAGAGTGCCCTCGAAATCGTGGTTGGGAAAGAAGAGCTCCTCGGATGAATATTGGTTGAGGGTGCTGAATATTCCGTCGTGGGTTACGAGGGCGCGGAATTTTCGACCGAGCGGGTGTCCTTGGATCCAGTTTACCATGAAGCCGCCGTAGCTGGCTCCGAGGGCTACGGCGCGAGTGGTGTCGACGTAGGATCTGATGATTTGTTAGAAGTGGATCTTTTGGCTGTGATGTTTTTAGGTTTCATGAGAGTACAAGTGATATGATTTGGTGACCAAGAAAATACCAAGAATATTCAAGATCCACTTACAGATTTTCTTCGATATACTCGAAGCCTTTCACAAGATCTTCGTAGGGTCGACCTCCCCAATTATTACGAATACCATTCTGAAGAGCCATACCATAGCCTGTACTTCCCGTTGGATTAGGAGTGACTACAACATAACCTTGCTCCGCAAAGATTGCCGGATTCCATCTTGTGCTCCACGATTCGTTCCATGCACCTTGTGGCTAAAAGGAGGGAAGTTAGTAAATTAACACATACTGACTAGCCTTTACGAATTGGAACACTTACTCCACCATGGATGAGATATGCAAGAGGATATTTCTTCGACTTATCAAAATTCGATGGACGGAATACCCAAGCGTGGACTTTGTAATCCTCGGCTCCTTTGAACCATATTTCATCAACCTGATTCTGAGATAGTCCGAAAGCTTTGCCCTCGTTTGAGTTGGAGGATACGAGCTTTTTCGATGGATTAGATGGATCCAGGATTGAGTAAACACTGTTATCTATCAATGAGCTACCACTGATAAACAATTCGCCATTGGGAAGAACTTTAGCATCGGACACTGTCCCGTCATTTGTGACAGCTTCTGGTAGTTTTGTGGCATGTCGTGGAGAAGCTGGTAGCTTGAACAATTTTCCTCTCCCGTTCTCCTCTGCTGTTACGTATATTTCACTGCCATCTTTGCTAAAAACAATGCTTTCTGGTCTAAGATCCCAACCACCTTCACCATCTTCCGTTTCATAGAACTCTTGCACGTTGGAGAGATCGAGAATGTCTGGTATCAAAAGCAATCTTGGCTTATCAGATTCATATTGAATCGACTTCATGCGTGTGAAAATGACCGACTTGCCATCTGGTGACCAGGTTGGACTTTGACTGTAGCCTTTCAGGTTCCCTGTTTGTACCAACACGGGCTGTTGAGGTTGTGTTTCCGTAAATGTCTTCAGAGGTATGTAATATAAGTCGGTTTTGGTGTAATTGGCTGCCAGTAGCTTTGGGTCCTTGGCGACAAAAACGATACCATTCTTACTAACATCAAAATCGCCTGTTCCACCGAATGGTGGTACTGGTGATTCTAAGGTGGTTTTATGTCCCTTGAGGGCATTGATCAGACCTGGAGAAGCCAAGCTATGACCTTGCTCTGAATCCTTACTCTTTTTCAATGCCCCGTACCAGATTACACTCTTGTTCTCGGTAACATATGAATCCCATTGTCTAACGAAAAGTGTTGAGTAGGCTCTCCCGGTCGAGTGAGGTTTCTTCGCTTTCTCCGCATTGAATAGCTCCCCAGATGGGGTAGCCAAGCCTGGGCACGATAGAAGTTAGTGTTACTCAAACTGTTTTCTTGCCATAGAATAATTCGAAGCTCTATGAATATGACGGAGGAGAATTGTTGAAAACACTCACCAGTAGCAACGATTGCTACAGTTTCCGAGTCGAGAGCGGTAAGCTTAATATTGGAAATGCCACCATCGAACGTCTCAATAATCTTCGGCCTGTCAATTGTCAATTAGGGCTCCACTTGCAGTAGTAATAAACCATTTACTTCTTTTCCAAATCATCTGCATCTCCCAGAATCAGCTGTGTAGTTCCCTTATCCCCACTTCTCAACCATAACACTTCATTCTTCCATCCCAGCCACACTGGCTCACTATCATTTAAATCATTGCTCAGGGTAGAGCTCTTCCCAGTTTCTATATTCAAAACCTTGATTTCGGAGGATTTCGAATGAGTTTGGAAAGAGTAGGTGGATACGGTAAATAGTGCTAGTTTACCGTCTGCATTCGGGGTTGCTGCTGATCGGCGAGGAGCACTTAGTAGCTTCTCTGGAGTGAAAGTGGAGGCATTGAAACGAATAGTCATTGTGGACATGAAATTTGTATATTGGCGGACTAAATGATATAAATGAAGAAAACAATGGTATCGTAAAAGATGTATCTATCTCGTATGTTATGGCCTCATCGCAATGCAACAATAACGTGCTTGAGCTTTATAGGGTTACGTTATAAAAAGCTAGGTGCCCCGCAAAATCTACTTGGTTACTGATTACAAATCAATTATCCAATGTTTCAAATTATGCATATATATGTAAATTGCATTCTTCTATTGTCAGATAAATCTAGCTACCAGTAGTACTTATCAGTTTTCTATCAAAGAGGCTTGCCACGGATAGTTGAGTAAGCATTAAATGACTATGTAGTAGTCTGCTAGAATGCACAATGGCCCTCAAGCTAACTAGTATTAGTAGCCCTTTTGCACTCATAACGGGTTACCACATAGATCTCGAATAAGAGTCAAACCTTTCTACCATCTTTCAGGCAATCCGGAATTTCAGAAATAACGACTGATCAGCTGGTATCGAGAAGAAAGTCTCAAGCTGCCTCATATCCGGATCCCCAACAATGGTAGTCCTATAAGTAGTATAAACATCCACCACGAAGGTTTTCATTGCTATAAATCTCAGTATTCTTGTTAAGGTCATTAGCTAGATCTACTTACCAACTATAGCAAAGTGTTCTCCAATACAATTGCGTGCACCACTCATGAACATCCAAACCCATTGTTTCATCTGTCGTTTCTCATCACTACTAGCTTTAAGCCATCTCTCAGGAAGCCATGACTCGGGATGATGAAAGATGTCGGAATTGCGACCAAGTGTATAAGGCGAAGCGCTCGCAATGGTCCCCTTAGGAATAGTGAAGCCTTTGACTGTTGCATTTGCTGGTGCTACGCGTGGGAACGGGCCAAATCCGGCGGGATAGAGTCGAATAGTCTCTATGAGGACAGCATCTAGAAGCTCAGAGGACCGAGGGTCGCTCAAGGATCTTAGATCATCCCGTAATCTATTCTGAATTTCGGCATTTCTAGACAACTCCCACATGAGATAGGTTAAGACGATGCCAGTGGCTTCATGACCAGCGTGTATCTGATCCACCATATCAGAAGCAACCAAGTTTGTTCTTTGCTCCTCTGGAACATCTTCTAGTCTTTGCCATATCTGTCTGAAAGTCTCCATGGAGCCATTGCCTCCATCATGACTGTTCTTCAGAGCACTAATTGTGCGCTTAGTAAGGTCCAACACAAAGCAATGAATAGTATCAAAAGCCGCATTCACAGATGGGGACAGCAAATCGATGCGAAACCAACTGAGAATAGATACCAATCGCTGTATCTCCGTAGAAGCGAAGAACGCCCATGGTTCGACTGCGTGCTGAAATGCTGCTAGGTGATAAGATGCCTTCTCCGGATGTCCAACCCAATTAGTTCCATTATCTATACCATAGATATACGCAGTAACAACATCCATGCTATACTCTCTAGTCAAAGAGTATACCTCCACATCGTCGCCTCTTTCGGTCAATTTCCGTAATCTCGGTAGCAATCTATCCCGACGAATAATGTTCAAAATTCCAGCAAGCTCGGCAGAATTAACGATTGTAGAGTTCGAATAGACATGAGTAAATACACGCCTCCGTTCCGAATGTTGCTTTGCTTGACGTACAGCAAATAATGGCGAGAACCTCCCACGTGAGCCTTCATAATGATGATACATTGAAACCACTTACCCAAATTGTGTGAAGTTATCATACATGCTTGACTTATCCCAGTTTCCTCCATAAACCGTGCGAACGCCATCTTCGATACAGTCGATGCTAATCTCCTGGGGACCAATTCGAATCACTGGACCGAGTTTACGATGAGCTGCGAGACATGTGGTGAATTCTTTTCCTGTTGCTCTAATCCATAATAACCACAATCGTGAAAAGGGGGCTGTAAAATGGGCGTTTGGAATCGCATTGAGTGAGGAGGGAATCACTGTTACAATTTTGGAAGCAAACCAAAGGAAAACTGTCGTAAGCACAACAAAAGTTGTGGCGGATAACATATCGGGGATAGTAAGTTAGTAGTTTTAGAAGATATCATTGATCAGATCTAAGAATACACTTTTTGCAATACAACAAAATCATTTTCTACAAATGGGATGATCATGTGATCATCTTCAAATAATCAACTGAATAGCATTAATGATATTTTATCATCATGATACTAGTACCGTGACTATTAATGAAATATCATAATATATATAGAAAAAACTACATTTCTTTACAGAATAAGTTAATTAATAATTTTTTGTTATATTTTTTATATAATAATTATAAATCTAAATTTTTATTATTAATCTATTATATATTCATATAATTAAACACCTTTTTGTGTGATAAACATAAATTGAGCCCTACAAAAGTGAGAAATAAAATCCACTTGACAATATTATTTTACTAGAATAGTATCCATTATTAAGCTATGACAACACGAGACGAGACGAGATGAGGCCTAGTCCCCGCTAGCTTAGTCTAAAATGTGGCTGACGCTGTGGCTACCGAGCTTCCAATCCGATACTGTTCTCATCCAGAACACCACGAAACAGATATTATACAAACCCAATTCTCTACGTCCCAATTTATTTTTTACAATTCCGGCTTCAAACCTCTACCAATCGATTCCTACAACATTGCATGCGCAAAAACCCTCACTTTAAAATTCTCATCCCAAAGAGCCGAGCAATTCCCCAATTCCACAACCTCAAAGGGCACGACGTCAATAGCTAGCTCACCTCACCAACCTCCACAATGGCTCAATATTTCCTCGATATCCTATATACATTTACGAATTGTATGAGCTGTTTCCCCGGCTCTCCGCAATTGAAAATCAACAATCGTAGTTTTAAGATCTTGCGATTACTAGGCGAGGTGTGTAATTTCCAATCCGAAGTTTCCAATGCATATAATAGCTAACATGGATGATTCAAGGGAGGATTCTCATACGTCTACCTAGTACAAGATACCAGCAATGAAGCCATGTACGCACTAAAGAAGATCCGGTGTCCCTTCGGCCAAGAATCCGTCGCGCAAGCCATGAAAGAAGTAGAAGCCTATGCGCTCTTCTCACCACATCCGAACATAATCCACAGCGTAGATTACTGCGTATCAGCAGATAAATCGGATCCGGGTGCTAAGACGGTGTATATACTTCTACCCTACTATCGACGCGGGAACTTACAAGATATAATCAATGCGAATCTGGTTAATCATACGAAGTTTCCGGAGAAGAGATTGATGGTGCTGTTTTTGGGCGTTTGTAATGCGCTGAAGGCGATGCATAATTATAAGGTTAGAGGGGGACCGGAGGGTGCGAGTGCTCAGAAGAAGGCGAAGAGGGTGAGGGCGGAAGCGGCGAGGGCAGATGAGGAAGTGGAATCGCGGAGAGGGAGACAGAAGGGGAGGGACACGGATCCGGATAGCGAACAACAGGAGCCCTTGATGGATGGGGAAGTTACAATGAGCCAAGAGGGCATTGCACCCGGAGGAGCTAGAGCCTATGCGCATAGAGATATCAAGCCGGGTAAGACAACGAGAACACGCAAAATTTGAAAAGTATCTAATATCGATGAACAGGCAACATAATGATAGACGACGACGGCATCCAACCAATCCTGATGGACCTGGGCTCCCTAGCCCCGTCCCCCACCCCCATAACCTCGCGCTCCCTCGCCCTCGCCGTCCAAGACCAAGCCGCCGAACACTCCACCATGCCCTACCGCGCCCCCGAACTATTCGATGTAAAAACCGGCAGCACAATCGACACGAAAGTCGACATCTGGTCGCTCGGCTGCACGCTCTACGCGTGTCTCGTCGGAAAATCGCCCTTCGAAATGCGTAGCGATGAGACGGGTGGGAGTTTAAGTTTGTGCGTGTTGGGCGGTGATTGGAGGTTTCCGGATGAGGGGGCGGGTGGGAAAAAGAAGGTTGCGAATCAGCCGGGGCAGAGCGAGGATAGTGGTATTAGTGAGGGGATTAGGGATGTGGTGAGGAGGTGTTTGAGGGTGGAGGCGAGTGAGAGGCCGGATGTGGATGAGCTGATTGAGATTGTTGAGGGGGTTATTGGGGGGTTGCCGGAAGATGGCTCTTCATGATTGTAATGGGGAGGTTTTGTTGTTAATCGTGTATGTATAGTTCGTTTTGAATATGGTTGGGGGCGTTGTGCGGATTTAATGTTATGATTGTAATGAATGAATCTGGGGAGGTAGGTAGGTCGGTCGGATCAAAAGAATTTTATATTGGGGAAAGAGGCTTAGATTGATGAATTTAGCCTTTCTATGGTACTGATGGGTATTTCTCAAGTTTCACTCGTCCTTAATTGTGCTCATATTGAGTTGTGTTTGGGTGTGATATCATTTGTATAGTAGTTTCTTATGCAGCAATCTTTCTCTTGAGCTCGTCTTCCAAAATATTGTACATATTTCTCTGGCAAATTCCTAAGCCAGTTGAAAATTACCGATAGCTACTCATAAGCAGATTTTCCCATCCATATACCTACTCCTCACAGCGTCATATATCATGTAATAACCTCACAATCCCATATCAACCCCCCAAATCCCCACCCTAAAGCTCATCATCCCCCTCATCATCCCCCTCATCATCCACCACCTCAACCCTTCTCCTCTTCGACTCCGACTCCAACCCCTCACCTTCAACCGCACCCTCACACCCAATCAACCCCGCAGCCCTCGCACCCTCCTCCACATCCCCCCACCCACACATAACCTGCACCGTCCCATCCTTCGCCGTCCTAGACGCAAACCTCTTCTGCAGCCATCTAATCAATACATCCCTATCCTCCATCCTCTCAAGGCCCATAATAAAAGTAGCGATAAACGCCGTCTTTTCACCTCCGCGTGTGAGCTTTCGCATGCATACTGCGCCTTTGGCGAGATAATCTTGGGTTCGTTGGCCGGGGGCTTGGGAGATGGTGATTTTGGGTGCGGGTTTGCGTTTGTTTGGGCGGGCTTTGGGTGGTGATAGTTGTTGGGGTTGTTGGGGTATTTGTGTTAAGGGCAGTGGTGAGGGTTGGGGAGGTAGACAGGTTTGGGTATCTTGTGTTATGTATAGAATTTTCTGCGCAGATTGAGAGAATGCCGGTTCAGTATGATCAATTGAAGTCGAGATATTTCGAGAAGGTGAGTTGGTGACAACATTTGTGGTGGTTTCTGAGCTGGGTTGTTGGGATGCATCGACTTGTTTGGGACGTCCAGACTGTTCAAGAGTCTGAGCTTGTTTAGCATTGGCAATTCGATCGAGTATACCAATGGAGACGTCGCTTTTCATGATGCCTATTACAAGTAAGCAATGTTCATTCACTACAATCATACGATCTATACGAACCAGCCTCAAAATAATCATCCAACAAAGCCAATCTATCCCTCAGCACCTCAATCTCACGTTTGTACTCCTCATTGAACCTCACTACCTCTTTCACCCCACTCTCAAGTCCCAACACCCTCCTCTCAATCCCCTCCAAATTCCTAACCACCTCCTCAAACTTCGAAACCCTGTTCTCAAGAGTCTCGACTCGCCCAGTAAGTTGATCAGATTTCCCATTCGCAAGTACATGATCATAACGATCAATCTTTGCTTTTAACTCTTGATATAACTCATGAAGAGCTCGGTTCTCCTTGCGGAATTGCATGTTAACTAGATTCTCGACTCCCATGGCTGCACCTTGGCTTAAGCCAGCGAGGTGGGGTGGGACATTGGCGGTGCGCTTGGTAACCATTGGAAACTTGTGAGTAATGAATTCATAAGATTCCAACAATAAGTATTGAAAAAACAGATAAGTGCTCCCATATGATGAAGGAAATTATAAGTATGGAAGGGAAACAAAAAGTGAAGTTATGTTGCCTGAACAAACTGGTGAAGAGAGGAAAATGGTACTTATGTAAGCGTATTTGGAGGGGAAATCCTCAAGATAGGAAGGAACGACCTCAAGCCATAAGAGTTTCCATTAGACATACCTAAAAAGTATATAGATAGACAGTTAGTATTAGCAAAAGCACAAGATATAAGTCCAGTAGGTTTTATAAATTTTTATTTATTTTTTTTCTTTGGTCTATGGAAAATCGTTTCAACATCTATCGTCAATCGTTCTATATCGCCTAATTCTTGATATAGTAAGATCTCTGGCGTATTAGAACGAGATCGAGATAGACAAGGAGCTCGCAAGACAAATAGTGAGCAATCCCTAAATATAGAGATAGAAAAGCAAACAAGCATCACCAATCCCTCTAATATTGGAAATGCCGGAAGATACGCAAGAAATAACCTAGCTGCATAACCCGACGCAGCAACTTTTGTGCCACCCATTTTACCCTATCCACACGCGCCGGGCGAACCAGCTACGCTCACTATCACTACCCTTATCACAGGGGGTTCCAATACCAGTATTGTTTTGGAGGAACTCGTGATTTACCTAATTTATAAGATAGAAAGATTATATTTAGATGAGATCAGCAACGTTCATTGGCATCTCCTCGATTTGAGTGCTGTAGAACTGTTCAATTTCTCTCATCATGCGGACATCCTCAGCGGTGACAAAGTTGATAGCAACACCCTTACGTCCGAAACGTCCTCCACGACCGATACGATGGATATAGTTCTCACGGTTGGCTGGGAGATCGTAGTTGATGACCAAGGAAACTTGTTGAACATCGATACCACGGGCCAAAAGATCGGTGGCGATCAAGACACGGGAAGAACCAGATCGGAACTCCTTCATAATCAAGTCACGTTGACCTTGATCCATGTCACCGTGCATGGCGGAGACGGTGAAATCACGGGCAGTGAGTTTGTCGGTGAGCCAGTCGACCTTGCGTCTAGTGTTACAGAAGATAACTGCTTGTGTGATGGTGACAGTCTCGTACAAATCGGAGAGGGTGTCCAATTTCCAGTCTTCCTTCTCAACAGCAATGTAGAATTGCTTAATACCTTCGAGGGTAAGTTCGGCCTTCTTGACCAAGATACGGACGGGATCGCGCATGAACTTGGTGGTAACCTCAAGAACGTCTTGGGGCATGGTGGCGGAAAGGAGGACAACTTGGGTAGATTGTGGGAGAAGTTGGAAGATGTCGTAGATTTGCTCGGTGAAACCACGCTACAAATTTGTTAGAAAAAGATATAATATACATCTGCAAGAGTTCAAAAACTTACGGAAAGCATCTCATCGGCTTCATCAAGGACGAACATCTTCATGGAGTCGGTCTTCAAGAATCGGCGCTGGATCATGTCGTGAACACGACCTGGGGTACCGACAACAACTTGAGGACCATCTTGGAGGGCCTTCATGTCATCACGGACACTGGTACCACCGATACAAGCGTGGCACTCAACGTTCATGAAGTCACCGATGGCAACAACGACCTTTTGGATTTGTTGAGCCAATTCACGGGTTGGGGCAAGGATCAAAGCCTGGCATTGCTTGATGTTTGGGTCAAGCTTTTGGAGGACAGAGATGGAGAAAGTAGCAGTCTTTCCGGTACCAGATTGGGCTTGAGCAATAACGTCGTGGCCTTTGAAATGTATTAGATTTGTTTGCAGAGATGGCAGGGCTTTGAAACTCACCCTTGATGACTGGCATGATAGCACGTTGTTGGATAGCAGATGGACGTTCGAAACCATAGGCGTAGACACCTGTATATCGGATTAATTGTTGCTCTTCCGTTTTGAATGATTATTTTTTATCCTACCTCGGAGAAGCTCTGGCTTCAAGTTCATGGTATCGAAAGAGTCAACGGTCTCGTCATAGTTGGACTCGATTTGTCCTGCAGAAAAAAAAATCAAGGCATCAGCATATGGTTCTTATCAATTTTTCCCCCACGCAAGTCGCAAAAAATTCAAAAACAACTTCAGAAGCATCAAAATAACTTACCCTCTTGGATCTCCTCGAGACCCTTATCAGCGGAAGCCATATTTGCGGATTGGTTTGATAAAAAAAACTAGATTACAAGCTGTGCTTGAAATCTAGATATCGCAAAAGTTTGATGGTGGGGTGAAAAAAAAGTTCGCAAAGAATCTCTTGAAGAGACTGCGATAAAAAGCTCTGATTTTCTTTGGGGAGAGGGGCTAAAACTAGATACTAGACTCCCGAATAACGAGAGTATGAAATATCTAGAAGTTGTTGTAAAAATTTGTAAAAGTTTGTGTTGTTCAGAATGTTTCGAAAAAAAAAAAGATGGAGGAAAGAGGATCAAGGGCTTTGAAATATATTTTTGATCGAGCTAGAGTAGATAGAATGAAAAAAATTATTGTAGTTAAGCGAGTGCCACCAACTCAAGTGTTGGAGAGTGAGAGCCACTACTTGCTTAGTACTTATCTAGAAACAATACTAAAGAAATCGTTCATCCAATGAAATTACTTATAATTAATTTAAGCATTATTAAATACTATATTAGTACTAGTGCTCAAATTTTACAATCAATTATCACTGTAATGACCCCTCCATCTTTTTCTTTACCGTTTGTGTTTGAACTGTTTTTTTGCAGTACACGGACCACATTCAGTATTTTTTCATAAAAAATGCTTGAAATTTTTCATTATACAGTATATTGTATATTTATTATTATATTCGCTATTAGAGAGAAGAATTTTAAGCCCAATTATTAAATGGATTAGCTGCGCATAGGGTTATCAAAAATTCTTTCTCTATTTTGTATATATCTCAATCCTGAATTACATCCTCACTAAGTTAATAAGTTGCATTAACTTTTGAATACTCCAAGTTTCAAAGTTTGGTACAGTCTAGTGGACAGTAGCATGATGAAGTCGTCAGATCTAGACATTGAAGAGGAGTCATCGGTTTCAATCCCACATCATCCTTTAGGTCTTAAACCCTCAGGGAATCAATACACTGCTACCAGCAATGCACGTTATGGGATAGGTCCTTTTCAGATATTACCAGATGAAGTTTTGGCTATATTTCTTGAGTCATTAGATTCAGAGTTGCTCATATCACTGGGCTCCACTTGCAAGTTCTTGTATGCGTTCACTAGATTCGAGGAATTTTGGAAGCCTTTATTTATTGAGTGAGTCACCTTCTCCTTTCTTTCCTCGAATATATTTTGCTTTGCTGTTTTTGTGGCATTGGCTGGGGCGATTATTTTGGGTATTACGAACATATTTCTGTACAAAATGTTGCTTGTTCTACATCTGATTGGTTTAATATCAAGCTAGCAGTTTTGAGTTCTTATTTTCCACGAATTGGGAACATTGCAATGAAGGGTTTCGTAAGATCTACTTTCAGGGGCAAACAGAATTATGGTCAATAATTTTGAGCAAATTGGTGATCAGAATAAAGGAAAGAGTTGTTAAAGAGCTTAGATTCGAAAATAGAACTCTAAAAGGGGCATCGAGTGGTATCCTTAAGAGCTGATAGAGGATACTATATAGTGTGTCTCGAATAAATATCATTAGCTTTACAAATAAACTAAATGCGCATTATGTCAAGACTTATCACATGAATTGAATGCTAACAAATAAACCAGGTCATCCGTATCTAAATCAGGATCTTTCAAATGGCGAGGTTCCTGGCGTGCTACCTATCTTAACATAGAGAGTAGCGATCTCTCCCAAATACAATGTGATAACGTATTCTCCGACGTACTATACCGACCATTTCTCTGCACCCACACACCACTCACACCATACACCACAAAAATCCCAGCCAAGAACGCCATTCCACGGCTAGAAAATCTTACTCCTGAAGAATTCTCCTCAACATGGAGCGATAAACCTTTCATTCTTACTCAACCCGTCCAAGAATGGCCAGCTTACCATTCCTGGTCGACCGCCTCCCTCCTCGAACAATATGGACCTGTGAAATTCCGCGCCGAAGCAGTCGATTGGACGCTAGATACCTACATGTCATACATGAGCAACAGTAACGACGAATCACCGCTCTACCTATTCGACCGAGATTTCGTCACCAAAATGAATCTCCCCACCCCAACCAAAGATTCCTCCTCCACCTCCTCCTCCTCATCCCCCCCAGCCTACACAATCCCCACCTGTTTCGGCGAAGACCTCTTCAAAGTCCTCGGCCCTCACCGCCCCGACGACAAATGGCTAATAATAGGCCCCACCCGCTCCGGCTCAACCTACCACAAAGACCCCAACGCAACATCCGCCTGGAACGCCGTCCTGCGCGGCTCAAAATACTGGATCATGTTTCCCTCGTCCGCATCCAGCCCCCCACCCCCCGGCGTCTTTGTGTCCCCCGACCAAAGCGAAGTCACCAGTCCCCTCAGCATCTCCGAATGGCTGCTCGGCTTCCACGCCGAAGCGCGCCGCACGCCGGGTTGCGTGGAGGGCATTTGCGCGGCGGGCGAGGTCCTGCATGTTCCGAGTGGGTGGTGGCATTTGGTGGTTAATATTGAGGATAGTATAGCTTTGACGCAGAATTTTGTGCCCAGGGCGCATTTGGTGGGGGTGGTGGAGTTTTTGAGGGATAAGAGGGAGCAGGTTTCGGGGTTTAGGAAGGAGGTGGTGGATCCATATGGGATGTTTTTGGAGGGGATGAAGAGGGAGTATCCGGATTTGTTGGATGAGGCGTTGGTGGTTTTGGAGAGGAGGGCGGAGGGGAGGAAGAGGAAATGGGATGTTGCGGTTGCGAATGAGAGGGGCGATGGAGATGGGAATGGGAATGGGGGTGGTTTTAGTTTTGGGTTTGGTGATGATAGTGATGAGGAGGTGCCTTAGATATTTATATATTGATACATATGTTCTCACATTGTAAACCTTGTTATAGATTATAAATTCTCCGTGTTATACTCTATATATACATTGAGCTCGGATCCCATTTCTTACAACAGCTATATGTCCATCCATACCTTCACCTAAGCTTACATAGCCAATACTCCATAAAGTACTCCGTAGGTACCTTAAATATATCACTACTTTTCCTTTCCTTCCCTTTCCCCAGGAACGCCTACCCAGATCCCCCATCCCGTATAATTCAAAACGCCAACCTTATATCACCCTATCCATATCCAATACATACCCAGATCCGACTCTTTGCCCATCAATTGAACGCATTTATTTCCTAACCGCGCCAAAATTGGTTCTTGCCTTCTTCGTCTCCTTAGGATTCGAATCGGTCTCACTATCATCACCCGCCAAGCTCTTCTTATTCTTCTTACTGCCGCCCTTTCCCGATGTCGTCGACGTCGGCGTGGGGTGATTCGATGCGCTTTCGCCCTTCTGGAAACTAGTCGAAAGTGGTGTCGGAGCCTGCGCTGCAATTGGTGTCGAGGATGCCGATGGAACTGGAGAATCCTATAGGAATGAGCAAAAATCCATATTAGCAATTTTTCGCAAATTCGCCACACACTTCACACTTTGCGATACCCCCAATTCCATATAAGAGAACACTGATAGGAAACTCACACTGCTGCTCCCACTATTCCATGTAACCGAACTGCTCGAAAATGGCCTCTGGATCTCCCCTCCAGCACCCTTCCTTCCAACCCCCGCTCCCCTCCCTACGCCACCCATCCCCAATCCCTTCGTATACCCCTCAAAGCCGAGAATAATGTTTCCCTGCGGCGTATCCTCCAAATACTTCGTCTCCTCTTTAAAGATCTTCTCCTCCGCACGCTGCAACGTGTGCTCCAACTCGCGCTTCTTGAGCAGCAGCGCCGTGAGATGCGTGCGCGTTTTGTCGTAATATGGGAGACCGGCCGTGCCAGCCAAGTCGCTGGCAGTTGGCGCGCTGTTTTCGTTTTGCGTGGTGCTGGTTGTTTTGATCGTGCTGGACATGGTGATTGAGGGGCCCCCGTGAATGGGGGGTGCGGTGCGAATGAGTTGTGTGTTGTGTGGTTTGTAGGTTAAGGAGATGTGTGTTTGCGCAAATCGATTTGGAGGAGCCGGGGAGCTTAGGGCACGGACGTCATAAATTATTGAGCTTTTGCTCTTATCCGCTTATCCGGTTATCGAAGGGGCTTGGCATTTAAGTACCGGCAGTACGGATGTACAGTACCAACTGTTTAATGGATTGGTTCTGGAAAGCCATATACGAATAGAGTTACGGTTTGAACAAAAGATGAATCTCCAATGCGGCTATCAATACTGATCAAAAAGGTTCAAGGGTAGAGATAAAATTTGCTATTGGGTCAAATAGTCTCACAATATCGTTGCATTTTGGAATTGTCAATTGTTACGGATATTTTGTTTGTCACGCCGGATTCCTTAAGAGCTAATTACTTTCTGTTTACAGTTCCTTATGCCTAAAACGTATTATGTTTCCTCAATGAGCGTTAGCATGAGCTTTTGAATGTTCGGTGGTGCTCGAAGTTCTCATCTTCTTGATCCTTTCCCTTAACAGCCTTTCTCGTAGCTCACTAGCTAATTTCTGCGGATCCCTTTTCAATTTCTGCGATCGAGATAGACGAGTCAGCAAGACCCCAATGCAAACTTGATTGTCTTCTGAAGTACCAAAAATTCTCCCTGTTGCCTTATGAATCACCACCTACCGCTTCCGAGGGCTCGCTTGATTCGGCTTCGTGCGTAGTTTTAACATCCCGAGTTGGTGATCCCTTGTCGCTTTGCCCTTTAACATCAGCCCTTTTGTCCTTCTCCTCTTCTGAACCTGAAGATATGCTCCTCCGCCTTTCAGTCGAGGGATCGTATCTCTGCATTGAACGACGGCGCTGTCTGTTGTTATTTCTTCCATCACGGCTACCATTCCTGATGGAACTTCTGCGACGTCTTCGCGGGGGGGAAATGCTGCGGCTGATGCTTCGAGTTAGCCGATGTTCATTACGATTGCGTTCCTTGCGTCCATTCCGATCATCATCTCCACCGGGACTTGGAGATGCGCTAGTTCTACTACGTGGAGACGGGCTTCGGCTTAATGATCGAGAAGTCGATCGCGATCGCGATCTAGACCTAGAACTCGAGTTACGGCGACGGTGTTTTGGTGGCGGTGAGCGGCTCAAAGATTCTGACGGAGACCTTCTTCGCTTTCGTGGTGGAGACCGTGACCTATCTGAGAGTGATGGAGATCTACGTCGCTGTCTTCGATCTGGACTTCTAATTCGTCCCCTGCCACCTCTACCATTGTTGCGCCTGATTGGTGATCTTGACCTATGCCTACGAGGAGATGGCGATCGTGATGCCGATGGTGAACGACGTCTTGGTGGAGAGCGCGAGTTTGATGTAGATCTCGATGGTGACCTAGAGCGTGATCGAGATGGCCTTCTGCGCTCGTCCCGTCTACTACGGCCTGCAGGAACATAAGTATCGGATTCCCTTCGAAATGAGTCTCGTCCTCCACGAGGGGACCTTGAGTATCTGGGACCCCTTCTATCGAATCCTCTCCCGCCATCGCGATCGAAAGCTCTATCTCCACGACCACCACCACGCCAACTATCGCCTCGCCCACGGCCACCGCGTTCGCCTCGTTCACGATTTCTTATAGCATGCATCTCACGATCTCTTCGTTGCTCGTCTTCGCGTCTGCGGCGCGCCTCATCTGCGGCTTGCTCTGCTTGTATCTTGCTAGATGTCAGTCCACAACTTGTATAACCCGGAGCTATATATACCTTTTCTTGTATCAACTCTAACTTCTTGGCTTCTAGCAGTTCCTTCGGAACTCCCTGTGGATTCGTTTGGGCACTTAGGCAGAGCTTCCATAGTTCTTTGCAGAAAGCCGGGGTATCTTTGTCGAGAAATCCTGTAAGTGATATTTGTAGCTTTTTGATGTCCGGCTAGAGTAAAATATTAGCTTAGAAGATTTTAGTAGCTTAAAATGTCCTACATATCGAGATCCTTCGATCAGATTAAAACAGAGCTCAATCACAACATCATCTTCGTTCCCAAGAATATCGGAAATCTTGCCTGCAATCCATCTAAGTTGCACAAGAAGGTCAGTCTGTTTTTCACTCAATCTGATAAGCTCTTGTACACATACTTTTTCATCACCTCTAGGTTAACCTTTTCAAAATCGACCTTCTGATTAAATTCTGGTGGAAACTTTGTAGTCCTCAACAATTTCGCATCAACAGATGTCGCCATCGTAGCCGTTGTTGTGAGCTACTGACGTTGTGTCTGAAGGTTAATCAAATTATTAAGGATGAAGAGTTCCTAAAGTTCGACAAAGTCACTAAGGTTGAAGCGCGTTTGCGGCATAAGCATTTCGTCACGAATTATGAGTCGCTTAGTTGAATGATAGTGGGGCTTCATGACTCGCATACACTTCGGCTTCACTCTCCACATGTGCACTTTTATCAGCAATCATCAGAACAATACTCGTCCGTTCAGACTTTCAGGTGCTAGACTATCTACATATTAGATCATTTTCAATGATCAGATAAGATACATCTCAATCATAATAAATGCTAGTAGCTGATGTTGACGTTCAAATATGATATATCTAGCTGATATACAACTTCTATGTTGAACATATATAACTGCAATGTCTATATATCGAGAAGACATTCAGAACCGAATCAGTTTGAGAGACTTTTCAGTATCTATATTCTAAATAAGTGTTTTAATTGATCCAGTTCAGATTACGTCTGAATGTCCATGTATCCTAAAATGGATCAGCTCAATTCAACGATGCGCCTCTTATAACTCACATTGATCTAAGTCGGGAGCACAAATAGAAAGGACTATCTACATAATAGGCAGTTACCTAAGAAATCTTTTTGGGTCAACTAAAGCTTACTTGCATGTTGAGCTACTTGTATTTCGACAGCTCCTTCTTCTTGTATTAGCAATGTTACAAATGAAGAAGGATTGACCAACTTCAAAATGGTAGATAATATATTCCCTCTCTTACTTCACTTTTCTCCAACATCAATTACAAACATCAACATTCATTTTCAAGTATTCATTCGTTTTATTTGCATTCTTTATCTTTGAATTTGCTCACAAACTCCCAATTAAGTTACCAGAGTCGCTGGACAGTATAGGCTTCCACTGCGGCTCAAGATATACTTAGTTCACGGGCCAATTTAATGGCAGACCTCGAATCAAGTCAACCCCTTGTTTGTGAGATTCCAAATTCTTTTGATCAAGTTTCATCATCATCCTCAATCTCTGGAAATTCGGATCCAGGTCTTGAAACTCCGCTTCCTAGCCTTTCAGCTGCTCATTTCTCGAAGTTTGTCGAGAACTGTGCCGTTTCACCCAATCTGACTGAAATATCGGAAGAGGTGGTCGTATACAACTGCTCTAAGCTCCCATCACCAACTTTCCCAATGGATAAGGGTAAAGGCTTGGAGGTTACCACCTTCGCCAATTTTGAGGTTCTCCCAGAAATATCTCGTAGCCCAACAGATTCGTTATTGACACAACAAGGTAAATAATTTCTATGCAGTCGACACTTCATAGCTAATTTAATCCAACTTAGACAATCAAGTCGATGGCCCCTCTTCTGCTTTGATAGTCCACCGCCCCATCTATCCGGGTCCAACTGATTTCTCTCAACAAGAACTGGCACCAATATCATACACACCTCAAACGGTTAGCCTCGGTAAGGATGGATACAAGATGTCAATGAAGATCAAAAAGGACGGCTACAAAATGTCAATGAAGATTAAACAGAAGGAGAACAGCGACTCTCAAAAGGGAGGAACTTCCCCAGAATCATCGGGCGAGAACTGTGGGGACTTCAAAACGGCACCAGAAACGCCTAATAGACGCGAGATGGACGGCTCTTACGAAATGCCTGCTTTCTTCTCTGGTACAACCATTCATGACTTTGCTAGAGTTTCTGAACAATTTCGAGGCCCGTGTGCGGAAGTAAGTCCAAGAACTAGCGTCTGGGACGAAAACCATCAAGATTCTTCGAATATAACAAAGTTCTTGTCCATGAATATGGGTGACGCATATATGGACTCCTCCCATCTCGTAGAACCTACTGATGCAGCACCAGCTTGTTTAGGGCAATCAGATGGGCCAGCAGCTCCTGTTCCTGCCGTCCTCACCGAAGCTACTGATGCCGCTCCAGTCTCTGAAGTTCCAGAAGTACCTAACCCCGTTGACAAACCTGCTAAACGTAGAGAGAAAGCTGTGAAGAAGTTCCGCACCGGTGTTCGAAAATGCAGAAAGGCATGCTTAAGAACACCAGTTCTTGTTGTGATGGTTGGAACAGAACTTGCTGGACCAACAAAAGTGGCACTTGAGAACGTTGGAGCGGGATTACCTGCAAACCTTGGGGGTCCACCAGCCGCACCCACCCCTACTATTCCAGAATGGCAACGAAAGATGTCCCTCCGTACCAGGGAAAAATTCAATAAGATGGAAAAGGTGCTTATGGGACGTCATAGCGAGGGAGATGAAGTTGACGATCTTAGTCCATGCTGTCAGGATATGGAAGTGGAGACATGAAGCTAAGATGTGGGTGGTTCAACGTTGGGTTTAAGGACGCAAGATTCTCATACACCCTATGGCACCGAACATGATAATACCTAGATACACTTAATGTTAAAAACATACCTACATGACTGGTAGCCAGTGAATATCAATGTTGCCAGGAACTGTGATTAAGCTTTCTATTCTATATAATTCTTCCATTACACATTAGTTACTGACTGCTAACTCTCAAATACTTTGATTGAGCAATCTTCTCTCTTTCCTTCAACTCGTTCTCAGCCCGCTTTTCCATCACTTGGTCAACTCGTAGCTGTGGTATTCTCCTTCCTGCATCTGCCCGGTGTCGTAATTGATCCCTTTGCTTATGATATTTCAATAACCGCTTTGCTCTCAATAAATCCTCATCTGGCTGTAAAAGAACCATAGTTAGTAAATACATACATACATGTAGCGAAACAATAAAGTTAGAAAATAGATATAATACATACCTCATGCAGACTGCTCTTCGTAGAGCTCCCGCTGCTATTCCTACTATGAGAACTCTGCGAACCCCCCTTCTCAGGAACAGGACTATCGCCGCCTCTCGGCGAACTAGAATCGCTTACAGGATAGCAAGACGGATTTGGGATTGGCGACGAAGCGCGGGAAAACCGGGTATTGAGCGTGGGACGCGTGGTCGTGGGTGAAGAGGTAGATGAGGTTTGGGTGGTGACGGTGGGATGGGGGAGAGAGAAACTGGAGATGCGACGGCCCAATTGGTCGAATTTGGGGGGTGGGGTTCTGTGGATGGAGGTGCGTAGGTTTTTGGTGGGGAGCTTGTCGAGGGTGTGGAGGAGGGCGTAGGCTGCGCGGGGGGGCTGGTGAGGGTGAGAGGTGTTAGTTTGGCTTGAAGGGGGATGCGGGGGGAGATGGGGATGGGGATGGTGATGGTGATATAGTTGGTGGAGATGAGTGCTATTAGTATCTCATAATGTTTGGGGCAATGAGAATTCCAACATTGAAGCTTGGAATTGAGGGGAATTTTGCGTTGTGGATAGTGAGGAGTGGCGAAGAAATAGACGGGGTGAACATACAGCTTTTTGGAGAGAATTAAGATCAGCGAGGACCTGTGCGATTGAAAGAGTTGGGTTTGGAGGTAGAGAGGAAGCTGATGAAGATTCCATGTTCGGCTGGAGCTATTCTTGTGTCGAATTCGTCGAAATTCAATGCCTGCATTGATGGAGGTCTTTCTCAGAAATGACCATCCAGGTTGTTGTGTAATAAGATCTTCGTCAATTTCCTATGAGCTCTAAATGCCATGAAGCTAGTGCCACCGATCCCCGAAGTGGGGTTTCCCCACTATGCGCTCCAGGGCCGAGACTGACACTAGAGTTGAGTAACACCTTCTACGAAAGTAACATTGAAACCTCATTTTTTGGATATTGTACATAAAAGCCCAGTGTTTGCATTTCCTGTATAAATTCTTTCATCATGTCGTTGTTTTTCCGTCGTGGACTTTCCACAATGTCCCCATTCAAATCTGCTTCGAAAGTTGTGTGTATTGGGAGGAATTACGCGTATGTTAATTATTTTCCTCCCACTTTCGCAGGAGTTTCCTCAATTGCATTTATACAAGACTATGGAGTATTCATGTACGCAAGTAGCTAATCGATTGGATATAGTGATCATGTCACTGAATTGAACAATGCCAAACCCAAACAACCGTTCTTCTTCCTCAAGCCGACCTCCTCGATCCTCCCTCCGGATGCAGGAGCTGTGATCAGACCAAAGGGCGTAGATCTACATTATGAAGTGGAATTGGCTTTGATCATGGGGAAACAGGTCAAGAATTTGGAGGCAGACAATGAGAAGGAGGCTTTGGATTCAATTGAGAGTGCGCATGTCGGATTAGTCATATCATAGCGAAACTGACGATTGGGAAATATAGGCTACGCATTAAGCATTGATATGACCGCACGCAATGCTCAAAATGAAGCAAAGAAGAAGGGTCTTCCATGGGACATTGCGAAGGGCTTCGACACCTTTTTACCAATGAGCAACATTATTTCGAAGTCTGCAATTCCAGATCCACACAATGCCGAGTTGTATCTTACAGTCAACAACGAGCATCGACAAGCGGATTCTACAAATTTGATGTTATTCCGAATCCCAAGGATCTTGAGTGATATTTCCAAGGTTATGACTTTGAATAAGGGAGATATCGTCTTGACTGGCACACCTAAGGGTGTTGGTCCAGTGGTTCCGGGAGATGTTATGAGAGCGGGCATCAAGGTTGGGGGTAAGGAATTAGAAGAAGGGAAGATTGAGGTAACAGTCGAGGAATCGACAAGTACATATGAGTTCAAAGAGACGTAAAGAAGCTTCGTACATATATATATGTAACACCAGGATACCATAGCATGCTCGAAAGAGTCGATACATTATTCATTATTCCTATATTCATTGATTATGGCAAATTAGGGTCCTTGATAGACCCTGGAGGAGGGGCAGATTCCGCCATTGACCCACACTTCTTACATTTCCTCCTCTCTTCACTCTCCTTGAATGAATTTACAGCCTCCTTAATCTGTGTGCCCAAATCCGTGCAATGAAAAGCAGCTTCCTCCACTACCTCTCGACAATTCGTACAGTACCATCGCAATCTATCCAACGAACCTTCTGGTCTTGGTTGCTCCAGCACAATTCCGACGGTATCTGCGAATCGCACAGGGTTGTGTGGAGTATTCGGTGGTAGTAAGAACATTTCTCCTTCGCCAATGATTATATCTTTGAATTCGCCCTCGTCGACAACCTTAAGCATCATGGCTCCCTTGTATTGATAAAACCATTCTGCGGTTTCATTGATGTGGTAATCAGTTCGCGCATTTGGGCCTCCTACAATCTGCTCAGGTTAGATTCTGCTGTCGGTATAGGTTAGAATATAATGAGGGCGATAAATCGTACCATAACAGTCACATCTTTATTGTAAACGCAGTAATTGTTAATCGGAGGCTTCAAGAGATGAGAGTTCTCTTCGAGCCTGTAAAACTATTAAATCTAGAACTCATAGAGGAGTTTTGTGTACTTACCACTTAGGCATATTCAAAGGAGTTGAAAGCATATTGGAAGATAATTTGTGATTGTATTGTAATTGCGAATAGCTTATAAAGCTAGTTAATGATCTCAGAATATTATCAAATAGTTCTTAAGTTACCCCTCCATAATGTTTACGATATTGAATTCCGGATAGAATTGATTGAGGGTGAATCTAGTAATAATTAAGATCTTTTATCTTAAGAGCTTATCTTTTATTAGTTAAGAGCTTAGGCCCACAGCATGCATGTATGGCGATGCGTGGTCACTGTTTTAGCTTTGTATGAGCACATTTGAGAAGAATAATAATAATAAAGAGGCAAGGTCATGTTGTATTTGACTGACTGCAGGAATTGAGTCGTGTTATTCAATATAGAAATACCTCTCAATAATAACGCAAACTTAAATCAATATTGTATGATACATAAATTTGATAACTATTCCAATTCCTTCAAATACATATATTATCACATATTCAAACTTCCCATCCTTTCAAACTTTCAAACTTTCAAACTTGTCTTGTCTAGCACTTCCTTCTAAGTTCAAGTACTCACGGACATCCGCAACTCTAAGTCAAGCTAGAGACCATTACTGGTAGTACAACATAACAGATAAGGATTATTTTACTGTCGCGTCAACAATAACAACTACATACAACTACATCATGGATCACTCTCATATGGATCATTCTCACATGGGTCATGATATGGGAATGGATATGGGAGGAGATAGATGCAATATGAATGTATGTCAATAACACAACATTCACTTCCCATAAATCACACGTACTAATGCGACGACCGCAGATGCTCTTCACCTGGGACACGAACAACCTGTGCATCATTTTCCACTGGTGGCACATTCGATCCACCGCCTCCCTCATCATCTCGCTCCTCGGTGTCGTCGCCCTAACCGCCGGCTACGAAGCCATACGTTCGCTGTCCCGTCGCTACGAGTCCTGGGCCGAGAAACAACATGGTGGAATAACACGTAAGTTATCTCCGAACCATACATTTCCTTTTCCTTTCCTCGACTTTCATACCTGAATAGTTGGAATGAAGAGCTGAGAATTGAATTGAATATATTTGAAGTGGATGATGTTACTGAAACTACGCCTTTTCTTTTGTCAGGACGAAACCAGACAGAAGTTGGTCAGAGGGCGCATGTTGTTAAGGCGGCTTTGTATGCGGTGCAGAATTTCTATGCTTTTATGTTGATGTGAGTATATACGTCCCAACCCCTTGGCAAGATCGCATACTAATCTAGTTATAGGTTGCTATTTATGACATATAATGGATGGGTTATGTTAGCAGTAGGCGTAGGAGCATTTGTGGGATTTCTCATATTTGGAAAGAATACTTCGGCTTCGAAAGAAACTGCATGCCATTAATCAAGCTCGAAGGCATGGATATGGAGTTATATTTAGGTGTTGGAAGTTACTATGAGCGAGATATATATGCGTTTGAAGATGGCAAATACCCAAATTGGAGCAAATTATTCTTGCTAAGGGCTTACTGTTATTATATCTGATTGGGCATTGTCAAATGCAGATTAGTTGATGATCCAGAATTTACAATCTTTCGGTTGCTGAGAGAGATACTCGGAGCAAGTCATGTTTGATCTTTGTTTATATGATGGCCCTGTTAGTTCGTCTCCCAAAGGAAGACACTGAAATCATATTTTGAGGGTGATGTGAGAATAGACAAATGCAAACAGAGGTAGGATATTCCATTTTATTTCAGATGTTCATATGCGAACTGTCGATAGCCTTGGAAGAGATCATTACAAACAAGTATGCTCTCGTCTCAAAATGTTTTCTTGCTCACTGGCATATGCAGCTTCAATTCACTACGAATAAGGATTTCATTATCCAATTCACTCTGTTCATCTGAAACGAATAATCTTTCAGATGGAAATATGAAAATACACCCCATTGTTTCCCATCAGATCTTGCTCATCTTATTCACTCGGGATCCGGAAGACTGTTATTCTTTTCCGAGCCATTGGCAAGTACCAAGAACGTCAAGGCCCTGTGTTCCTTCACGAGTGGAGATTGGTAATGCAGTCGAGTATTGTATAATTTATATCAATGATAATACTCCAGAGCTTCAGCCCTTCTATGAGCTTCAGAGCCCTCAAAATATGCTCACTATACTGTAGCATAGACTCACGTACAACATCTTACCAACCAACCTCGATCATTCGTTCTAGAAATCGTCCTTGATGTTTTTTCTCTCTATCAAAATGCCGCTGTTGATTAGACTGATGTGTTCTGGGTTTACACGGATGACGCGGATCTTGAAGCGGTAATGAGCAACGCTAGAAGTGCATCGCAACCCTATGTTTGCGTCGTCAGTAGCGCGGGATACGGAATTTGTGAGTTATGGGTCGTAGCAAGCACGTCGATATGTCTAAGTCAATGCTACCAAGATTATCATCTTACTGAAGTGCGTATTCCTTCATATTGGAATACGCGATTTGGCTCGTGGCCATGTATAACCAAACAAAGCGTCCCTTTCAGTATCCATCTACAAATTATCTGGTAACGATTAGAGCAGCTATATTATACAGACATTGGCAGTGTAGCAGGTGTAGATGCAAAATTACTTGCAATGACTTTGTGGATAAAGTATCGGCAACGAGAGCTGCTTTCTCTTGCTGTGCAAGGCCACACGGAGGGGCAGAAGAACAATGATTCATGGTTTTATAATTGGCCGGGTTTCATGAGCGACGGTATGACATTCATGGTCTTGCAAATACTGTCGTGGGCTCAATCCCTTGCCGTAAGGCTCGCAATTACAAATACAAGGTTCCCCTCATCGATGCTAGAAACTATTAAAGATCAAGTTATCAAGAAAACAACCCTTGGTTATGGGCTAATGCCGCGGCGTATTTTCCAAATGAAGTTGGATTACTTCACTAATCACTATCTTACGGCTGGAAAAGCCTAGCAAGATGATAAGCCCACTTGGGAGATACTTTCGGATGATTGTTTTACTAGTGATTAACCGTTGAAAAGCTAACAGCGGAGTCATCCCAGGCTCCAGTAAGATGAGAAAGTCTTTCGAGAAACTGGAACGAGATGAATGATTCTTGAGAACCCTGCTGGACATGGTTATGATGCATGGCTAGGCACTCGTATGTTCACCTCAGCAATCATGGAAACGAATTCGGAAGTTTTCTCCATCCTCAATTCTATTTGCCTTGCACACAAGAACAAAGATGCTACCAGTCCAGCTAACAGCAACAATGACTTGAGCAAAATTTGGTTTCCCGATATCAATGCCCCTGGTCCCAACAAGAAAGAAGTTAAGTATAGTCCGCCGACATCTGTATCGAATAGAATACGCACCAATGCTTGAGATTTGATATTAGAGGTAGCGAATGCATTGGAGCTCGATAGATGTCGGCTAATGGCATTAGTCTCTACAACGCCACTTCTAAGACTGCATCTAGAAAATAAACGAGATCAGATCAGATGCTACCAAAGAAGTGATTAATTACTTCTGCAAGAGCATACAATACACCGCAACTACTCCAGTCGACGGCATTGGGCCCAAAGCCGAGCTTGAAAGTCTCGGGATCCCATTCATTGTCGATATTCCCGGCATAGGAGTAAATCCCTACGACGGCTACGAACGAGCAAACACCTTGGAACTTTCACATGCTAAACGACTAAACACTACTAAGTAGCACATTCGAACCTCATCTCAGACAACGAAATAATAAAACCTTAGTAACAGAGCAAGGACTTTACTCCCAACGTCCTTCTACTCAAGAGCTCCTCCGTCGCGGAATCGAACCCCTAAGTGTGGGTGAAATGTGGTTCATTTCAACTGGCTAATAGTATTTCTGAAATCCTTTCGGTTTCTTACTAAAAACTGTGAATTGATAAAGTACAATTATTCACCAGCACTGCCTATTTTAATATCTTGTTGTGTTATTGTGCGATAATTTTTCTTGTGATAAGACCAAGAATAATCTATTTTTATTCGTCTCGTACTCAATATCAAAAATATTCGAAAACTTTGTGTAATCACCCAAATTTGTCTTCTTATCCAATCTCACCCAAAGACATATATTTCGATGTCCTCTCCTTCACCTCCCAACACCCCCAATCCCACATTTCTCTTTTCCCTGACCTCAAACCCCTCCTTCTTCATAAGATCAAAGAAAATCATCTCGCTCTCATGTCTAACCTTCATAGCCAACAAAATCATCATCCCCTCGCCTTTCGTCCTATTACCCTCCCTAATCCTCCTCAAAGTCCCCACCAAATCAGGTACCACATCCGGGTTATACGTGCAATCAGCCACAACTACCAAGTTCCACACATGTTCCCGTACGTTCTCTTCCAGTGGTTCCGACCAATCGAGTACCTGATGGGAGATTTTCCTTTCGATTTTAGAGATTTGAGAAGGAAGATTCTCGAGGTTGAAATCTAATATTTCTTCCGCTTCAGGGAGATCTGTAAGGAGGACTTTTCCAATAACATCGGGAAATAAAGTAGCCAAAGAAATGCCCACAATTCCACAACCCGCGCCTAGTTCCAGTACGTTGATCTGCGTACTTTTATCTAACTTTGAATCATTTCGTAGAAGATCTTCCAAGATAGATAAATGAGGTATACCTGATAATCGATTTGCCGGTCTGGAAGAGATCGATGTAAGGTATGATGAAAGTACTAAACCCGCATCCCCTAGATAACAAGACAAAGAAGAACAAGACATTAGACCTACCTATTTCAAAGTAAGGAAATAAGAAAACCTACAGATATGTCGAGCAATACTCTCGCCTGTTTCTTCCGCAATTCGAAGTTGGGGTTGGGATGTAGATGCATGGGTTGGTGAAAGTATGAGTACTCGTTCAGCCATGCCCAGCACGGGTTTTTGATGAGGTTTCCCAGAAACATCAATCTCCATACTTCGAACAGTCATTACGCCACCTTTCTCACTCTTCAGAATATCCTCATATGTATTCATCGCCAAATCCTCATCTCGTGGTCGCACTACCATTTTTACTTTCGTCACGGATCCTACTCCTATTCCACGAGAGGATGGGATTGGTACTTGTACTACAAGACTCCTCATTCCATTTTCGCCTTTCCAGATATACTCTCTGCTAGATCCAACGATAACCTTGCCGTGAATTTCTAGCTCGGCAATTATCTTTATATCGGTCATTAGGAATGATTCTCCTAGGTCTGTGGTAACGGTAATTTTTGCATCGAGTGTGGAAGGGGAGGAACGGAATGTGAAATGAGGGGGTTTGAGAAATCGAATATAATGCATTGTGTCTGTCTAATAGATTTCCCGAAAATTGGATAATGTGATTGAGGCTCTTTCATAGATGGACATTGATGAAAATGAATTTTTTGATCCTGGGGTAATGAACTCCAGACAATAGAATTCATGGGGTGTGAAAATATAAAGAAAAAGGAGACCACTTTTTCGTGAATTTATCAACTCAATACATACACTATTCCTCCTTCACTCCTTGCATCCACCAACACCACCCGAAACTTCCGTTCATCTTGTCTCATCTCATCCCATCCCATCTGAATCACCGTTTCGGTCACCGTTTAAGTTTTCGTTCCCGTGCATTCGTTCCATCCCTCATCAAATCCTCGGCCTTTCTTCAATCAGTATCAGCCAGCCCAAAACACATCTCCCGCACCTTCCCGCGCATACCAAACTCTTCCTCCCACCGGTAAGCAAATACTATGTAAGTGTGTACATAAATCCAATAAACCCAATTAAATTAGCCATTTATTTTCCTGTTCCACCCCTCTATCTTGTTTCATCATCCGAGGTTCTAATGCATCAATTGATTTAATTCAGTTCCATTCCGTCATATATTCACTTTTGACCTCAAACCCGAATGTTCACCTGAGCATAGGTAGTATTTATCTTTACCCAGTCGAGGAAAGTCATTTCATCACAGTATCAATTAAAATATTTCCAAAAGAAGTTATATATTAATTCATCCATCCATCCCTCCATCCCTCCCAGCATTATCCATCCAACCATCCAGCCAACCAACTCCAAGATCCCTTCTTCCCAACTTTTCCCTTCCAAGATTCCCTTCCAAGATTCCCTTCTAGCTGTGTCTACCCAGTTATCTGCAGTAGTGCACGCAAAGCATGTAAGATTTCCCTTCCACACTACTGCATTATCTAAAAATAATAAGCATGTGGTTAAAGTGAGGGGCACTGGTACCCCCCTCTTTACGAATAAGACTAAACCGACCTAGGTAAATAAATCAAAACAGAAAATGCAGTGTGACGATAAGCGCAGACACACACAAAACTAAAATAAAATCAAAACAAAATCAATATCGAATGAATGGGTGGGTGACATTTTTACTATATTTTCTCTTCACTCTTTTTTAATCTGGTAGCCTAAAGAACAATCAATCAAGTAGTTGTATTCCTGTTTAATCGTATACCGAATACACACTACCTAAATATCCACTGTGTGTGTATATTATCAGCTCAGTTGGTTCCAACGCCGCTCCCCCTCGCCCCTCGCCCCTCGCCCCTCGCCCCTCCAAAAAATATAAATTCAAAAAACCTTGGGAGCTGAAGATTCAATGCCAAACAGGGGTAACGGGCTGAATGCACTATCAAATCGAATAACTATCCAACCGTGCCCGGGGCCGCGATATACATACATGATTCATGTGAAGATGAGATTTAGTTCTAAGACATTCACAAACAAACGAGCGCTAATCTGAGGATTCGGGATGATATTTAGGATTGATAGTGTCTAAGCGCTTCGGAAGTATGTAGAGGATGGATACTGATAGTAGATAGTAGATAGTAGATCGTAGATAATAGATAGTAGATAAGGAGAGGTATGTGCGTTTAGAATCAAGATAGATGGATGATGAATCTAATCTAATCTCTAATCTCCAATCTAACCGCATGATTAGGTTAGGTATGTGGCTACCAGGCCCAGGAGGGGACCTCCTTAGTGACCTCCTGAATAGGTTTACACTAACGAGTCAGATTCAGGGTCAAAGTCAAAGTCAAAGTCAAAGTCAAAGTCAGAGCCACAGTTTCGACTTCACATTTGAAGATAGGAGTGATGATGAAGAAAGCCAAAGCCTGTCTAGGGGAAATCATTTACCACACACACGGTTTCTCAACGCAACGCAACGCAACGCAACGCAACGCTAGACAAACCCCTCTCCTCTGCCTTCTCCTTTTTCATTCTTTCAATGATACCCATCCGTTCGTTCGCACTAGCTAGCTCGTTGGTATTGGTAATGCGACGGTTGGTGATTGATTAATGGTGTCGTAATTCTTACTTCTTACATTATATTCCCCCCCTCTCCCTCGCTCGCCCCCCTCCATGTAAGCGCAGCTACACACACACATCTAACAATATCAACATATCCATATCCGCCTCTCCTCACATCAGCGTAGGGAGAGGAGTGTAAGCCTCCTTCTAATGTGTTGCTATTTCGTTTCCATTTGTTTCGTTTCGTTTGTTGCTTATGTGGTGTGACTAACCAACCAACTAACTAACCAACTGACGGTACATTAGTTAGTACATTAGGATTTTGTATTGGGTGTAGATGTTGTTGTAGGTGTTGGTGATAGAAGTGTTACATACATCGTCAAGTACACATTTACCAATATTTACTCGGCAACTCGTTTACCAATAAACTATACAATAAAAGAGATTTCTTCTAAGGATCATCTGTTGCTTTGATCACATACGCATCCATATCTAGTTTCTAACTACACAATTAGTTAGTTAGCTAGTTAGTTAACATAATCTCAAACCAAGAATTCACTATTCATCATTTATCATTCACCATTCATCATTCATCATGACATATCCAACTCCCACACTTATCATGATTCAAGAAGTCCATCTATCCATCCATCCATCCATCCATACTAATATACTAAAGTAAAGTTCCAACACCACCAGTACCAATGCTCCTTACTAAAAACGGCTCGGATGCATCCGCAATATCCCACTTCCTCCTTACGCTCCTTACGCTCCTTACGCTCCCTACTAACTTACTAACTACCATAGCCCATGCAATCAATAATGCACAAATTTCCTCGTGCGTTCAGGGATATCTATTCATATAATATAATATAATATCATATAATATAAAAATATAATATAATATAATACAAACGACTAGAAAAAACAGTGATGATACTTGTTCTTTATTACAAGTATGTTCCTTACTACTAATCTAATATGTACGTTAAGTTACTATGTACCTCGATAACGTATATGCGTAGTCTTCAAATTCTATCTCTATATCTATATCTATATCTAGTATATCTATATAGTGCTTTTTTTTAGAGAGGTGGTGGGTGGTGATTAATTTGTGTATCCATATTATATATCACGTATTACATATCACGTATTACATATTACATACTATTACACACAATACTGTGATAGTATAGTACAGTATTGATTTGATTTAATTTGATTTAATTTAATCTAATTTAATCTAAATAATACTATTCAAAAAAAAAAAAAAAAAAAAAAAAACAATAATATTTACGCTATCTATATAAGTAAATCTATATAATCTATATGTACGTACGATAGCTGCAGTATCCATTCGAGTGGTTTGTGCGTGCGGAAAATAGAAAAAATAGAAAAATAGAACTTGGGAATTAGGAATTAGAAGGTTGGCGAGAGGGAAGGGTGGGTATATTATTGATGTTATATTATGTTATATTATGTTATGTTATGCATGAGATGAGATGAGATGAGATAGAATAGAATAGATTTGTCAAATTCCTGTAATTAAGTTATTAGGGGGATATCGTTGATATTGATATTGATGTCACCATTACCATCACCATCGCCATCACCATCGCTATCACTATCACTATCACTATCGCCAAAATCACCTTAGATATACCATCCCAAAGATGAAATACAATCAATATAGAAGCGAACCAAAGATTTTCCATTCAATAGCAATACAAGAAGCTAATCCGTCGAGCATGGAAAGTAAAACGGTAGAATAAAAAAAAAGACTATAAGAAGGGTATATAATATCCATATCCTGATGATCTCAAGAACATAATCTGCCTATAGGCAAGTAACGCCAAAGCATCCAAATCCCACCCCACCCCATCGCATCCCATCCCTTCCCTCCACCAGATATCAAACTAGAGACTATTATTACAAAGTTTTTCCATCCATGGATTCCCAAATTTCAAATTTCAAATTTCCCAATGGTTCTTTCCCAGCGCAAGCGCGACCGTAATAAATAAAAGCTTTTAAAGAGTAAATAAAGTAAAAGGAAAAGCACAAAATTAAAACAAAACAAAAATAATTACTCCACGCTTCCATATCCTAATTCAACAAACAACAATCTCTTTCTCTCTTCCTCAATAATACGTTGGAAAACACGAAGACAAAAAAAGCAAAAACTTTTCTTTTTCCAATGCCTGCCTGCCTGCCTGCCTACCCGCCATAATAAACATGTACGTCCAAACATGCATGCCATCCACTCATCTTTAAAAGTTGTAATTAAAATCGAAAAATCGAAAAAAAAAATCCGCCCAATGCCAGACTGACCCGGAAAGTTGGCTTGCGCCTACCTTATAAACCATCCTTTTATCTTACAACAGTTGCTGCCCCCTTTAAAGCAAGTAGAAACGCTTATAGTTTGGTTCCGTTGGTATCGTAGTTTGTAAGAAATCGCGATGATGAGAGAAATAAACAAACTCCCTCCGTTCCCTCCTCTTTTTCTAACCCCAATGTGATGAGGATTTCATATTCACTTTTATCCCCTTCTTTATTTTATTGTTTAATCGTATTGACCCGGTCTTCGTAATATCTCCTCGCAGTTGGCGTCGAATCGCATATTCCATAATCGTATCGAAGCCATGAACTTCTCAGTTCCTTCTAGCTGTCTGTCACGTCCGAAGATGGAATCCACGAATTCGGTGCCTGCATTTTTTCCGAGTTGAGCCGAGGTCTTTCCACTTCCACTTCGACCTGCCTTCAACATTGGCGCTTCACACGCCTTCAAAAGTTTCTTCAATTTGTCGGTTAATCGTTCGCCGGATTCGATAAAATCTTCAACCATTTCTCGGTTCTCGGGTATTCTGATGCGTGGCATGCATTCGTCGGCACGCTTGACCTTGCCAGCTAGTTGAATGAGTAGTAGCCAAAGTTCGCCGGCCATGTCGGATAGGGGAGTGGCGGGACCATGGTGATAGACAGTCCAGTCATAGATCCACTTTCCGAGACTGTTAGCATCGAAGACGCTACCGAGGAGCATGATAGGTTCTTCCGCGGGGTCCCAATTCTTGAGCGAATATCCCGGTGGGATATGATGTTTACGCGCATCCGCCTCGGTAGCCTTCTGTGGAACTTCACGAGGTTTGCTAGATCTTGGTGTGGCCATTGGTCGGGTTGTCGCGGGTCGTTGAGGAGTTGATGCAGCCGATGATTGTCGACGAGACCTATATGGCGAGGTTCCAGGATCTTCATGTGCATACTTCTGACTCTGGTAATAATATTCATCAGTACCACGACTACCATATTTGTAAGTTGTTTGCGCCGGCCGACGTGGCACTCGACACAAGTATATTTTTCCATCCACATCTTCTACATATTCATATTCATATTCATTATCATATTCGCTATCCTCGGCACCCCCATAAGGGGTTCGATAGGTATAATGAGAATATTGACGCTTCGTCTCAGGACGTGGCGGCGTTGACGACCAAGAACTTTTATTTCGACTCACATTTGGACCAGTACCAGTTGCGTAGTCACCACGGGAGGTATATCTAGGAGAGAATGGTCTGTCTTTTTCTCCTCCGTAACTTGTGTGGCGCGAATGTGTTCGAGAAGGATGTCGTGAAGAGGTAGGTGTATAAGCTCCATACGCTCCGGAAGGAGAAGCAGCTGGTGATGGTGTGGCGCTGGTGGTGAATCCGTAATAAGCGGCTCCCGGATGACCGGGAGGTGTTGTATATGTAAAGGACATATTTTTATTATCCTGTTGTTGTATGATGGTTTTGCTAGAAATCCTCCAGAGATGAAAAAATACACCCTAAGGAAAAGATGAAATAGGAAATTATGAAAGAATTAAAAAAGGAGAGAGGTCAAGATATGTTTCGAGTAGGAGAATTCGCGCCGATGGATCGAAGACGCGATGGAAGATGTGACAAGCCCGTCACCGTGGTATGTAGTCGGTACGAGAAGAAGGAGGAGAAGCCTTAATCGTTGATCCACACATGTCAATAACTTGAGTTAACTCCTACAACGAGGACAAATGTTCAAGATTGATAATTCGAAAGTCGGGATAGAATTATCACGACTTCGAATATTCTAGAATGAGCTAGACGGATTATTTCCTTTCCCTCTAAACTATTAATAATTAATCTTATGAGAAAAAGATTAAGTTATATTGAATTGAGGAGATTATATTCTTTCGATATTTAAATCGAATCGATTATAGATAGATTGCTTGGTATGTTGTGGTTGAGGGGAAAAAAAAGAATAAGATTTTTTTTTTTTTTTTGGAAAAATGCGAATAGAAATTCACTCGAAGGGAATTTCCAACAAAAAGAGGTTGGGAAGATCAACGGTATTATAGGATTATTAGTGTGGGTGTAGACCTTGGGAGATAGAGATTTCTCGGTTGTGTGAAGGTTGGGCATGGATTCCATGGATTCCATGGATATGATATATTTCATGAAATTAATAAGGGGAACAGGGATTTTATTTTATTCGATTTTATTACCCAAAGTATGATATTACTATTACTCCGTACTTTTTTTTTTTTCTTTTCTTTTTTTTTTTTTTTAATTCCTAAAGCAGGATTTATTAATACTCAGAATGATGACATTGGCAGTAGTCCTCATCTTCTCTCATCTTCTCCCCTCCTCTTTTTCCCTCTTTTTTCCTTCTTAGATATGTAACTTTCTTTTAAATCAAATCAAATCAAATAATTTAAAATCAAATAATTTAAAATAAAATAATAAAAAAGCGTCAGCCACACAAGTAAAGGGTTGTCCCGTCCCACGACACGAGTAGTAAGGATAGTCCAAGTGAATAATAAATTCAAATAAAAATAATCTTTCCTTACTGAAGAATTTCTTCTTAATTAATCCTCAAAAAATCTATCTATCATCTATCTAATCCCATACAAGCAAGCATATGAATATGAATATGAAAATCCCAAATGAGTAATAAAAAGAAAACGATACTAAAGATGATGAATGATTTGTTGAGAGTAAAAGAATAAAAAGAATAATAAAAAGAATTATTTAATATTTAATTAATGCCCAGCTGGTTGGTTGGTTACATTGAAAAAATTGATATCGTATCGTACAATTCCAATTCCAATTCTAATTCCAATATGGATAAGGTGGGTGGGTATGATAAAAGTTGGTAAGGTTGATAATAATGACTGTATGTAGTGGAAGGCAAGAAAAATATCTATTGTACACACAGTACTCGCTCGCTCGTAGATAAAGAAGAAAAAAGAGGATCGTTGATATGTGTACAAAAGTATTGTACTATATTATATTGTATGTATGTATGTATATATGTATGTATTTGTATCAATCTGGATATGTATATTTATTTCTAACGTGCGTAGAGTGGCGAGGATATATACTGGTACTATTATATTCTACTGCTTGCTACCTACTACTTGCTGCTACTCTTGATGTATGGATATATACGATATGAAAAATACTACTAATGTATGCATGCCATGCAATATAAGAAAAGAACCCCTTCTTTTTTTTTTCTTTTGATGCCTCTTTCTCACTTAAACGTACATTCAAAATTCGGAACTACAACGAATAGGAGAATTTCTTTTGGATTTTTTGGAGAAATTGACGAGAATGTGCGAATGGAACAGTGAGCAGTGAACAAACAGTAGGTCCACACACTGACAATAATAATCATCATTATCACACGAGGAACCCTCGAAAAGTTGTTGTAACCCCTTGTATTTGTTAATGATAATGGTCTGGTCAGGATGGCAATGCAATCAATGGATAGCATGGCATGGCATGGCAGTGCAAGAAGACGAAGGCGAAGACGAAGAAAAAGAGGCTCTGTGCCCTCTCAATCATCGTCTCTCTCACCCCAAAGGGTAATGTAATCGAAGAGTAGGGAAAAAATTCTCCTCTAGCGAAATTGAGGCAAGACAGCGAAGGGGGAAACGGGGAACAGACAGCATAGCATGGAGGGAGGTAGGTCGGAACTATAGATAACTCAAAACTAAATCGTTTCGATTTTTTTTAGTCTACGCTACGCTCAGATCTTGAGTTCCTCTTTGGGATTCGTTAATTGATCTTGGATGGATTCATGGATTCATGGATTGATGGTTTGATTATTGAGTGTTCTTTAAACCTTCTAGCCTCTACCCGGGACTTTTTTCCACGATCCTATCCTTTCTATCCTGTAATGGTTGGTGTTGATGTTATATTGGCGTATAGCGGAATATCCGAATCGATCGGAGAAAGAAAGTATGATTGATTATAATTATGATTATTGATGATGATGCTTGATGCTTGATGATGATGGATGCATAATTGATGATAAATCAATCGATGATATTTTGGAATTTTCATCCGATGTTCTATCTATTTCTGTTGTATACATACATACATACATCTGGTGCATGGAGCTTAATAAGATATCTGTATAATCCATTCATTAATTCTTCAATCTTCTTCAAGGATTCTCTATTTCTATTTTCTATTTTCTATTTTCTCATTCTCTTCCTGTTTTCTCTTCCCTTCTCAAACAAGAAACTATTGCGTCTATCTATCGATATCAGGTGGAACTCGATTTATTGTTTCCCTATCCTCATCCTCTTCCGGGCCTTATATTCGTCCTCTATTTCAGCGTGGCGAGAACATACTTACTGTGTCAACGAATAAAGATGAGGATGCGAAGGTTTAGGTCTAGGTTTACGAAGGTCAACAGGTAGGCCGGCTGGTCAATAATGGAAGGATTCCATTTCCAACCAAGGGGACAAACAACCTTGAATCATATGATGATAAGAAATGAGGGGCGAAATGGATCTCTCGCTGAATCTTTCTCTTGCCTTTCTCTGCGCCTGCTTTTGCGCCGCATCACACAACAACACAGCACAACAGCAATGGAAACTTTGGTACATATGTTGGGTTCATTCATTGCTTCGTACTGGCCCAAACGAAACCAAGCCAACCCAAGTCAAACGAAACCAAGCCTTTTCTTCCACCCAGGTACAATAGTACAAGAAATACCTAGTAAAGCAACACAACGGCTCACCGGTACGAAGACAATGATCCATCCATCCATTCAGACCATTCAATTCCAAACAAAAGATATGGTAGCACAGGTAGGAGAACCTTTTACTTTGTTACATCGATATTTGCCATGTATGTACCTACGTTCTCTCCGGCCAGGGTGCCGAATCAAAATGATACGTTAGCTGTTGGTACACATCGCTCCCAGCTCAAATGTCAGAAATCGACTGGCTGGGCACAGTACGTATTTTTAAGAAAAGAAAAGAAAAGGCGTTTTCTTTTTCTTTGGGTGTACGAGGTTGAAAAACTTTTTTTTTTTGCTATTATCTATGTACTTGCTTGATAGTCACATACAGTACAGATAGCAGAGTACATATATGCGGTTTCTGATGCATGTAGGTTCAGTACATATCATAGAGGGGCTCATTCATTTAGGTGGGCAATAACCTTTGAAGAGTTATGAATTTTATTTTTATTCATTTGAAGTTATCGATGTTGAATTGGGAATCGAATTGAAGATTCCAATATCAGAGGTATGGTATACGGCAGATTCGGTATTACATACTGTAGTTCTAAACGAGTTTATTTGGAGGAGGGGTTATACAAATCCCAGTGATTCTATACCTAGCATGTACGAGATATAAGCCTCCTGTTTTCACCTGGGCTCCTCTCCTGGGGGGAGTTTGGTGTAATGTAATATAGCTGGTGAGTTAGATAGTGTGATATCAGGGACCTTTTGGGGCTTTGGGGTCTGTTGATCAATTCTTCCTTTGGACAATAGGATAATAGGTGTTGGACACTAGATGGGAGGTAAGATAGACTTCGCTTAACCCAACGTAAGAGTTACCATTCCAGCCTCTCTTCCCCCGTATCCGTATCTCCTTTCGATGACATATACTTCCTTCCGTACAGTGAACGACAATCCGACCGGATAAACTTTCCATGGTTATTAGTTCTATCGATGTCACGGATGTTTTATTGCCATCTACCTCGCCTTTTTCCATTTCCATAATAAATTTCAAGTCATTTCTTCATTGGATTTCTTCCATGAGATTTTGCGATCCTTAATATACATACATACCTTGGGCTTGCTTGCTTGCTTGCTTGCTTACTTTCTATACCCTATTCCCTACCAGCCAGGGCCAGGCAAGGTTCGTTCATTCATTCATCTCTATCCCCTGCAAATAGATTGCCCAGATACAAATCAAAAAAAATTGTGGATGAGAAAAGAATAATTAATATTGGACGAGGCCATGCCATCCTGTCACAAGCATTGGTGAATTCCTCCGCCTTCGACTCGGGCCTTTCTACCATATCAAACCATACGAACTGGAAATAATAGGTAGGTATGATATGGATGGTATGGATGGTATGGACCGTATGGTACTCAATGGTCGAGGGCAGATACCACCATAGATGAATACCATGTTATTATGAATCAATCGAATTTAATCAATCACACGCTGCTCATAATCTTAAAGGATTTTCGTTTTCGTATCACCGCATTCATTCTCCTTCTTGGAGAGAAATGTATGGGTAAGGTAAGAAGGTAATATCCATCGTACAAGGGAAAAAGAAAAAATGTTTTCTCTCTGATGAAATTCATTCAAAATGTACAACAGTACCTAAAGAAGTAATTTATTGGATGATATGAAGTGATAGATAGATTAATTCTAGAGATTTTAGAATTTGCGATCCACAGCATTTTGAAATGTAAATTGTGCGACGAATCAATGAAGTATATTCAACTCATAAACTTCAATAATAGAACTCGATATTATATCATGGCATGTCAAAAAAGCTAATCCATACATCCATACATCCGTTTATCTCGTTCCTGTATATCGAAAAGTTATTTACAGTAAGTACTAAATCCAATGTCTGTGTGGTACGTAGTGGGTTGGGTGGGGATTCTTAATATGTGCTTGCAGTGCTTGCTTTGCTTGATGTGTGATGTGCTTTTGCTTCTAACTCCTGCAGCAGCGGGCTCTAACCTTAACGTTAAGCACCTGGGCAGGTAAGCCGTGTGTATGTGAGTGTGTGTGTGTATATTGTCTCGGGCGATGATTTCCACTGCATCGGTTCTACCTACTGATTAACTTAACTATAGGGTTTCGATTCGATATAGTATTGCGGTGTTGATATACCCTTGGATATTAAACCTAACCCTAATCTTCGAAGTCAAGGTCTGATGTATCATTAATATAATATCGTTTAGATAGTTAACCATCACTATCACAATCAATCACCTTTTTTTCCTCGATTAGGTGATGGATGTTATGCTATTCCATGCTATGTATGCCATGCCATGCCATGCCTTCCATCTCCGTGCCCTCCATCACAAATCCTACCCAAGAGTCTTTGATTGTTTTCTATAGCTCTCATGATATGCTACATCTTTGCCGTTCGTTTCGTTCCGTTCCATTCCATCTTTTCTTCCCTCTACAATATCATCAAAACTACAGACGGCTTGAGTCATAAAGACTCACCGCATATCATCTTTCTTCTGCTTTACTCTACTCCCTTACATCTTTCAAAGAAAAACTTTTTACCATTCTGATATTCTATATGAGTGGCTGGAGCCGTCAGTTCGTATTACATTCGTTAAGTGAACCCATGTTTTATTTCGGCAACCACACACGTTCGTTATACAGGATCAAGCAGCGAGAACAACATCCCTAATCCCAATCCCAATCCCAATTCCCATCCCCTATCCTTGTGTGAGCCCGCACACATACATGCATCGCTTCCCCCGTACCTCCACTTTAAACATTGGCTTATATATCTCTCTGCAGCCACTGAAAAAAAAAATTTATGTATGTATATGTATCTACACGCCTACTGTACATTATTGAAAGGGAAAATTTATCCTCTCTTGCATTAATCTATGTTCATGGCATACATAAGGCTCTGAAAATTACCTACCTACTTACGGGCGCTTCATACATAGGTAGGTATCTATCAGGCGGTGTTTAGTTTGTTATGCACACGTGTCGTACAACTGAAGGTCCAATCCATATGTATGTTAGTTATATGTTAAGTTAGATGACATACCTCACCTTATCGACATCAATGAATCAATCAATCAATCCATCCATTCATCCATCAATTGCCCTTCTTTCTCTCAACCAGCAAAAGAAAAAGAAGAGGAGAGAAAAAATTTCTCCTCTCCTCTCCTCTCCTCTCCTCTCCTCTCCTCTCCTCTCCTCTTCTCTCTTCCCCTCCAGTTTCCATCAAAAGGGCAGGGCAGAAAAATAAAGAAGAACCATACATCACATCATACATAAAAATGGTGGTAAGGGTGGATATCTATCTATTGGTACATACAGTATGACGAACGACTAAAAAAAATAACCCCCCTCCCACCAAAAATAAATTTCTGCCCAAACAAGAAAACTTCAACCTGCTGTAGCCGTTTGGGCAGTCAAGGTAATAAGAATTTTCATTTTTCATATTTTTCTTTTTTTTTTTCTTTTTTTTTCACATTTTTATTCTAAGGCGCAAGATCTGGGCCTTAAATGGGTCATCGGATTCGACATTTGTATATTCGAGGCGCGTTTTATGCGAACGGGATTGGACCAATCAACGAATAAATGGGTGGATGGATGGATGGATGGATGGGAATTCTTGCGTAACTATTACTACTGCTTTGTGTTTTTGTTTGGGCGTTGGATTAAATGGATGGGTGGATGATGGAAGTCAGCCTCATAATCGAACTATGGCATTTTTTTTGTTTGTGTATGTGTGTATTTGCTTGCTGGGTCGTCTTACGGCTGGATTGCTTGCTTGATTGTTTGTGCGCTTGCTTTGATATGGCCTCCAAGTGATGGCTGGTATCGATCGTATCGTATCGTATTGTATTGTATCATAATGTACTTACTTTACCAATTTCAACATACTGTATGGTATGAGTGAGGAGGAGGAAGTCTTCCCGGATGATAGGACTTCCGCGTTTCATACTCCGTCCTTGCTCTGACCGAGATTCCTGGGACATTCAGCCTCAATACATGATGGGTGGTCACGTTCCGAATAATTCAATTCTGTGAGCAATTAAGTGGCCAGGCGAGAACAGGGCAAGGCAAGTAAGTATGTTATAACTCGCGGGGCGGGAAGGTAGGGTCTTTTCTTGTCTTGTCCTGAATTCATCATCAGCTCTTACGCCATCGAATTGATAAACGTTCAAAATATCTCACGTGCTGGTTTATGATGGCCGTTGGTAGGTTCTTGATGCGTTAACTTAATTCCTCAATCACTATCACAAACAATCACAGTTGTAGTCACAGAGAATTGGGGTCAGGTGGATAGATGGATTTGTCGTACCTGAATATTATAATTGATCGGTTGGTTGGTCGGTCGAAAGGCTGATTAGATAGATATTCATAGTAAGAATCAAGATGAGAGAGAAAGGTGTGTGTATCTAGTGTTGCACAAAACCAGTACAACCAAGTTGGTTGGGTTGGGAACCTATCCTGTCCTCTCCTGTAAGGTAACATTGCGGGGTCGTAAATCCATCTATCCCAGCAGACACTTATCCCGCCGTTCCTCGTAGCAAAATCGAATACAAAGTACCCAAGTATCCTTTTTTGAACATATATACATATATCGGAATCACATCACGTTATCAGATTCTCCTGTATGAGATATCTTCCCATACCCTATTTTAGTATTTCCTATTGTAAGATTGTGTTCCTGGATGAATATATGTTTCGAAACACATTAGGGATTAGAATGAATTTTTCTTGTGCTCGCAAAGCTGCATGTAGCTCTTGCTGGCGCGAGTACAAATACTATCTCTATCTGTCGTGCTACGGATCCGCTACTATATATATGTACATAATATATTGTTAGGCTACGATACTATACGAACATACATTTCCAGCAATCATTCTGGATCTGCGAGGTTGATGCTGTGTATTGTTTCCTCATGATCATTTTTTCTCTATTTTCTTTTACTTCCCGTTTATTTTCTTTTTCCTTTTATTTTTTACTTTTGCACTGAATGACTTGAATAACTCCCTTCTTGCATGGTAGGTAATCAGTAAGCGCGAGAAATATCCTCGATATCCTCGACGGTTTGCATGAAGCTGGATGTGGATGCAGATCAGATGTAGGTCTGCTATGTTGGAAGCTGCATGAGAGTCTGAGATGGGATACATACATATTCGTTGTTCTTGGTTTTCGGGATGTTTATTTTTGAATTTTTATGTCTTTGTTTTTGATTATGTTTATGTTTATGTTTATGGTATGTTCTTATATTCATGTTCATATTCATAATCGAGCTGGAGTTGGAGTTGGAGTTGGAGTTCAGTAGATGGTAATGAGATGTAGATGCTAGGAGTTGATGCTAGGCATTTCTTCATGGTGCTTGATGGGCTTGAGGTTGCTTGCTTGCTTATATGAAGCAAAGTAGAGGGGAATCTTTTCGGGGAGGCTTCTGAGGTCATTAAATGGTGGTTCTCTGGGGTGTGCTAATTTTTCTATGTGTTGGAAGTCTTGCATCTATATCTTTTTGGCTGTCTGAATTTAGTGACAAAGTAAATGGTTGGATATTTCACTTATTTGGTACTTGATTACAAGATATAGTATGATATCTTTATTTTTCATTATTGGATCGGACAATATGCTAATTTAGATGTTCGACTAGAAAATGTTTCCTCAATACCTTTTGGGACGTCATCATCACTTTCTATTACTATATAATTTCATTATCGCTAGGGGAGTGCCAATTAGCATGAAGATGATATCCAGCCCTAGGACTAATGATTCGAAGCAAATTCTAGTCAGAAAATGTTAGAATTGGCCATTGCCTGTTCAGTGGAAACTGGAGTATAATATCCGATAAAGTTCATCTTCTTGGTAACTGGGATGCGTTGGTTTTCATGTTAAGATTCTGGAGATCATAGGTATGATATCTGAAATTCAAGCACCAAGCCGGTACTACCCTGATATCTTATTTCCAGATGTCGCAATTGCCGGATTATTCTACCAAAGTTGGCTATTGTTAGCTATTTCATGGTAGTTCGTAGTCTATACGTTGATAATGAACATATCTATCTCTATACTATACGCTAATCATTCTTACCTGATATTACATCAACTACTCTAGTGATGATCTCATCTAGAGTATCTACTCAGTTGATTGGTATTTTATTTTCTAGTTTTGTTTATTCCGAGTTAGGGTTTCTAAGTAAAAGTTCATGAAGTTACAAGTCAAAGCAATGCTAATTAATACCAACAAATAATGAAGTAAACGGGAATATACAAAATAATGTATGAATAGCTGGAAGCTTGATAAATAAACTAGATCAAACAAAAACGGTCTCTACACAGCACAAAATGATACCCGATCCAGCTAGATCCAATTCACTCCCTCTCCTACCATGTGGCAATGTCCGGAACATTTTTAGCATGTTTTGATCTAGCAATCAAGTTTAAGAATGTCGAATATTCAATCCTTTTTTATGGTGCGAAGAAGGCTTCTACGATGACGAGGCTGCTGATGGATCAACACCTGAATGGTCGCATTCTTATGACTCATATTTTGTGTAACAGCATATTATGAGTATCTTCCTTCCCCCCATTGTTATGACTGGTGCTTGTATATGCAAGTTTACTCAATCGCCGCATTTACGAGTTAAATAAGACTGAAGGCGGGAAGGATTATGATAACCTGAACTCACATGCTTGCGAATGAATGGATGTCCGGAGGGATGGTGGTTGTGAAAACATGGATCATGCTTGAGCAGCAATTGAGGAATCGTTAGAAACCTGCTTGCTTGGAAGAGGCGCAACCGATATCCTCAAAATAATTCGCAGGAGGTATTCGAGATGGTGATACGACTTTGAGGATGGATGGTGGTGCAAGTGCGTATACCTTGAGAGGCGTAGAGATTACGAAGCTCTCTTGGATTTCTGCCCTTTGGGGCAGAGAAGAGGGATTTGTTTACAGGCGGACTTTTTATGTATTTGTACGGTCATTAATTTCTGAGTCATGATTTTCTACTATACTTGGTTTCCTTTCACGAGAAGAAGGGGTAGTTACGAACGATGTCACTATCTATGCAAATTTGAATTTCTGGATTTATGTTTAGTTGGTTGGTTCAGCATATTAAATTGTATATCTGAGAATAATGAATGTACCAGTGACATTTAGATTACGGAAGAGAAAAGTGGAATAACCACCGATATTAGAGTTACCTCCTCCAGACCACCACGGATGCTATAAAAACAAACTCACGAACTCAATAAGATCTTTAAGACACAACACACCGAGTTCAAGCCACGCCAAGCAGCGCGACCAGCCCTCTTCACGTGCATTTCTATCTCTATCTTCTTCTCTGCGTCTACCTCTACGTCTTCCTCGTTGAAGAAGCCCTGTCCGCTCGCTAACTGGCTGATCCATTTGCTCATCACGAGGGAGCAAACATGAAGTTATGTTCCAGAGGATGAGGAGGAGGAAGGGGGGGGGGGGGGGGGGGGGCGGAGAGGAGGCAGATTGCTACGAAGAAGATTATTAGGTTATCTGCGTACATTGTGATCTGATGTGATGTGATGTCATGGGGAGTGCATGGCAGGGAATTTTCTCTTTTATATGGGGTTTGGGCGTTGTTCGGGGTTTTAGTGAATAATGTTTTGTATGGTTTTGTTGGTTGGTGGTGGTTCGAGTTTGGTGTTGTTTATATTCATCTCGATGGTTGAGAAATCTTTTCCGAGCTTGGGGTCAAATATGGTTTCTTATAGTTTTATTATTGCTATTCCTTGCCTTCACGTGTTCTTAAATTGAGGTTGTTAAGCCAACGCTGTTTCTCAAAAAAGCCAATGTCAATATTTGATGACAGGAAGCTCTGGTTCTTCATAGAAGCCTTTATGAGGTCTTATATCTTCATAACGAGTTGTAGACCTTGCTGTTGTTCTAATTGAATATTGTTATTTGATTCTTTTATCAATGTTTCTTCAATTTGTGCGAACAAACTTGCAGTAGACATGCCTTGAAGCTGATGTCCTTGGTCACTATATTGTATTAACTGGTTCTAATCTTAAAGCTTCCACGTCTATATGGTTATCTTCGAGTTTTCTGTGATAGTTGAGTTATAGACGATAGAGGTTTTTCAATATGAGGGCGATCAATGGTTGAGAATATTATTGTTGTTTCACCAATCTTCTTGTAAGATTATAGTTATGCAAAAGTTTGCATAATTATGCTGTTTTAGCTATTCTCTACATTTATTTGCATTTGGTCTTACTCCTCGAAGTCGTTTGAGTTTATTTTGATGTTCAAGTTATTATCATAAACAAAACCCAGCATATATGCGCGATATCGATGGCTAAACAGGCCTCGATGTTACTCATGAGTTGTTGTATTCACGCAATGAACTTTGCACTTTGGTATCATCTCAATTCCATTCACATTACATTGTGCGTTAAGAACAATCACTATAAAGGGGAATGCTTAAAGACTTGATCATGATAATCAAAATCTATAGACTACCTAGGTATCTAACAATGACAAAGAGAGACTCAACATTGAACCACTACATCAATCGCACCAAACACACGCCCAAATTGTTGCTTATAACCGAAAGAAAACAAGCCATTATTTCACCAGCCAATTCAAACACATAGACCAGTAGTAGATCAACAGAGAACTCAGCATTGCAAGTATAAGTAGCATCAAAATCATCCAAGAAGTAGTCCACGGTTGCAAGACCAACAGGAGCAAGCGCTGACAGCAGACTTAAGAGGGAAAGACCAATAAGTAGCAGAATTTGAGATGCGACGACTTGGAAGAAAAGTTTCCCAACTTGGATCCAGGTGCTTGGAAAGTTGCGTTTTGTGACTAAAATACAGAGGAGTCGGGAACCATATTATGAGAAAGTATATTATGGAAGCTTACCAGGACTAACACACCTATACGCATAACCAGCAACATCAACATACTGCGTACCATCAGGCTTATAAGCCCTCACCTGCACCGTGCACTCCACCGCCGGAGCCGCCGCATTTTCAGTCCCCAAAAAACAACCAAAACTCGCATAAGTAGCCTGGAACGATGCGACTAGAGAACCAGTGTATTGAGCGGTAAGAATGATCCGTTGTATCCGACGGCAGCTTGGTTGCCATTGGGATAGGCGAGCAGTTCTTCGACGTTTTGGTCGTGGATGGCGATGAAGTTTGTGTGGGTTAGTTGGTGGTAGATTGTTATGGGGGCGTCTTGGGTGAGGGCGGGGATGTCGGGGAGGGTGATGTCTATCCCGGTAACCCTCGTTATGGACCCCTGTCAGCCATTCCTATATCTAATCCCTCGCATCGCCCACGTGGAGCTTGTTGTTGAATATACCTACTACAAATGTATGATAACAAAAACTAAAAGAGATATAGAGGCTATGGAATACAAATCTTCTGCGCTATGATCATCGTCAAGCTGCGGTTCGTGGCTTGCGCCAATGCGTACCATGCTCCGCGCTATCAATATCTAAGTATATAGATTTCAAACAGCAGAATTCTACCACATACGACCATAGATCAAGGAGAATTGGGCATCCCGTCCGCTCTGCCATACACAAGCCTTGAATCGGTGGATTAGTAGTTGGGTGGGTGACCACCAGCGAATCCCCACTGTTGTATGTCATGTTTTTTTTTTGCTTTTTTTGTTTATCTATCCTCCATCCGTTTGCTCAAAGGGAGGTGACTAGGTCAATAAAGGACTTTGAAGTGCAATATCGGTAGGTGCAGTGGTATATAGTTAGCTATATCTGGGATATGGTGATACTCATTGTTCTTTGCTCCGACTTTTGAGGGTTGCATCATTATCAATTATCTTAGCATGAAAGCCGTTTGATATGTTAGACTTGATGGGATTATCGTCACTGAGTTTAAGGCTCAGCTTTGTTCTTCTGCACTTTTCTTCGTGAGTTCTATATGCGATTCAGAAGCGGTGGCAATGTGAATCCTGTAGATCTATCAAGCCTAGAGACATTGACAGACAGCTGTGATCCCTCAAACTTGACCTGACATACCAAATCACAATCTAAGCTATAAATTCCAAGACGAGTCTTCCAGCCCCTAAAAGCTGAAGCCAATACATACATGTATCTTCCGACTCGAAGCCGCAGAAACAAATATGCCCTCTAAACAAAAAAAATGCTATCTATAATCACTAGATTTCCTCATCCAGCAAAGAAAGCACTTTCCTACAACCCATCAAACAACAAATAAATAAACACAAACTGAAAATCAAGATCACTCGCATCTAGAAAAACATACACCAAGCCGGAAGCCAAGAAGTATGAATAAAAGAGCATCAGCCTAATAAGTAAACGATATCGTCTCAAAAATCTAGCTTACTCATTGCTGACACAATTTTGCCTATAACTCTAAGCCCTAAGGACCTACGCTGATAAATTGCTGTTACAGTAGTGAATTATGCGGGGTATATATACGTGAAAACCTAAGTAAGGGCGCATGAAATTCTGTAGAGGATTACTGTAGATTTTATACTTTTAGATTGGAATCAAATCAGAGGGAACTTTTCTCGGCTCGTGTGCTTCTCTTCTCTTCTCGTTACTACTAATTGACTAACTATCTAACGAACTCGGAATGCTCGGCTCAATAACTCATTAACAATTTCTTCTTCTTCTTCTTCTTCTTCTTCTTCTTCTTCTTCTTCTTCTTCTTCTTCTTCTTCTTCTTCTTCTTCTTCTTCTTCTTCTTCTTCTTCTTCTTCTTCTTCTTCTTCTTCTTCTAGACTTCGCACCATACACACTCAAAATTAAAACTCCCATCTAAGAATCCCAGACCCGAGGTAAACGAGAGAGAAATGACTCGTAAGCAGGCTGAACTTCGAAGTACGTCACTAACAGAATCCCACCTTATCTCATCTCAGCTCACCTATATACCTACGATCTTTCAAAAATTAAATAGTGATGTGATGTGATTATGCTTTCGAATTTCTATCTCTCTTATTACCTACCGATTTGATACGCTAAAAACACATGAATTAATCTACTAGTGGCGTTTGCATTGCGATTGCCATTCTTAACGAAAATATCATAATCATGAGCGTCCGCCCATTTAGTAAATTTCGTATATCATCATCATCTCTCCCACCCAGCCCACTTTCCTCCAACCCATATATATCATACCCTCTTCCCAACGCCGAATTCAATTTCTACCCACTTTAAACCAGATCATCGTGGTTTGATAATAACCCCCAACTCATTCATAAGGAAACGCCATATCCATATGCAGCCCGATATCCATATCCAAGCCCCCCATCCCCCCCACCCCCGCATTCGGCTCCAAAAGCGAAGGCATATGCGTACCAAAATCCATCGGCGGGGTCGTCTGAAAGCTAGACGTATTCAACATCTCCATATCAAACGACGCGAGCAACTCATCGTCGTTCAAGAAGGCAGGGGGCTGATGGTATGCCGACATTGAGGGAATAGATTGGACTTGTGACGGGTATGTTTGTGGTAGTGGCTGTGGCTGATATGTAATTTGTGATAGTGGTGAGGAGTTATTGTTATTCTGATTTTGTTGTTCTTCTCCTCCTTGGGAAGGGGAACTGGGAACTCCATATAGAGTTTTGAATTTTCTGAGGAGATATGTATCATCTGCGGGGGTATTTTGACTTCGTAGGATATCCCTTGCTTTAGCGCGTAATACATCATCTGAAGGAACACGGCCTTGATCGCGCTCGAATTTTACGAGGTCGAGTAATCCATTTTCTAGTTCTCGGGAGCAGAAAACTTGAGCTGGGACTTCGTATCTTTGTTTTAAGGATTTGATATATTTGTTTGCGGTATCACCTCGGACTTTAATAATCTTCTCTCCTTCGTCAATTCGGGCGATGTTGACATCGATTTCGCCAGTGCCATCGCTCGCCCTGATGTCTTTGCCGGGGTTGACGAAAGGAGGTGCGAATCCGGAGCCACCGCAGGAGATTTGCCATGAGACAGTCTTTGTTGGTAGACCAGGACCGGAATCTGAGGGTGAAAGCCCAACGTCGCGTTTGAATCTTATTAGCCATTCGGCATTATCGGCAGCAGTCTGATTCCATGGATCGTCGTCATCATATACCACCCAGCGAGCTTGATTCTGAATCTCGGCATCTGTCGGGACCTTCACACTGTTAGTGCCATTTTGTACACAAGGGAAACATTTCAACTTACATGTTGATTAGGATTATTTGGTGACATACACCTTGCTACAAACCGGGAGAGCTCTCTATACAGCCGATTGTAACAGTTTGCATCATTGAGGAAGTATTTGAGTGGTAGTGTAGGGTTGGAATTTGTAGATGGTTGGTTAGTAATGAGTTTATAAAGTGGTTCGTTATAGAGAGTATTTTGTGTTGTTGGAGAATGACGAATTTCAGTATTTTCAAGATCCCAATGAAGGGTTCGTGATTTAGGTGACGACGTTTGTTCGGCAGCTTCCATGACTGTTGGAAGGGTAAGATTAGAACCATTCTCTTCGGATGGAGCAAGTCCATTTTGGGTTTTGAACAGATGAAGATATGCTAGATCATCAGCCCAAGTTTGATTCCATGGATCATCGTTTCCGTAAATAATCAAGCGAGCATGTCGCTGGAGGTCAGAGTCAGAAGGCCTTATACCCAAAGCGAATTGTAGCTGCACATAATCTTTCATCTCTGCCTCCAGTCTTGCGTAATTGTGAGTCGCGTGATCAATCGTTTTATCATCTTTAGATCTCATAAGTTCATCAACAATCTCATCACTTCTAGGTAGTCCTGCACGTCTTCGGAAATCAGCTAACCACGCAGTAGAATCCCTGATCAGATATTTAAGCCAGGATGCTGCCCCTTTAGATGGAATTGAGGCTGTTTTCTCCGCTTCATCAATAATCTGACATGCTTCCGATTGCAATTCGGAATCGGTGGCTGTCAGACCAAGCATTTGTCTGGAGGTAACATAATCTCGCAAAGACTTTTCTTTTGGACATGGTCGAGAAACGTCATTGTTCTTCGCCTTTTGAAACGCCGTTGGTTCCAAGTTGTTGCCCCTTTTATTGTTGGATGATTGCTCGTTATCACTTTGATCTTGGCTTCCAGAGAACAAAATTAAATCTCGTAGCCAAGTGCTTTTCGACTCGCTGGTGTTTTCTGTAACGGCATCTAAGTTACGGATTATCTGACGAGCTATGTAGAGTAGTTCTTCATCAGTAGGGGTTACCCCTTGAACGATTTTGTCATTGACATATTGGATAAGACCACTCTTGATGAGATTTTCGAGCACTGGAAGTTCTTGAGATGCTTCAAATGGTTTCAAGGTTTTACGCTCCTCGTGAATGAGATCTATATAGAATTAGTGATCATGAAGATAGAATAGAGTAAGGTCTAAAGTGGATTCGTACAAGGTGGTATTCCATTCTCAACAATATTAACAATTTGGGGCTCGAATCCCCAATCACCCTTCCAATCAGCCATAGTTTTTCCGTTCTTGAAATGTTCTGCAAGATGATCAATTCTGGCTGTCCAAGAATCCATCATGATTCCGCAGAAACCACATCGAGAACGGATTTCTGGTGTTGTTGCTTTCCAAGATTCCATACTCCAATTCAGAAATTTAACGTCGTGAACAAGATGTAGATGTTGACGTAAATGGTCTTTTCTATAAAAAGTTCGTTCTTCGATTGGCTTTTCGGCACAACTTGAATGGTTATGTAATTCTGCATGACCTTTTGGAGGGTTAGGGTGTCCACAATAGACACATGTAGGACGATCGTACTCTTTACAGGTTTGTGTTGGTCCTTCGGGGCAGCAAATCCACCGTTCGAGAGATAAATGTAGAGACTTTTCATGCCTTTGCCAATCGTGTTTTGTCTTGAACGATTCGGTACAGAAAGTACATTGAAAAGTGCGAGCAGGGCCAACAGCCATTACCTTGGCGGGCTTCGATGCTTGACGACGACGACGACGTCTTCCACTATTTCCAAACGAACCGAACGAGCCAAAGGAACCTCGGGATTTGTATGAGTATGCCGAAGCAAATGAGCCAGCACTAGAATGCGAAGTTCCCAAACTACTAGTGGACGATGCGTTGCATAACGAACGATTAGAACCGTCGTCACCGTAGCTAGTATATGGACTATCCATGCCCGATGAGAAAGTCGAGGATGTGACAGCCTTAGCAATAGCCGAAGCCGACGCAGGTTCGTGTTCGGGAGGAGAATTTTTCCAACGTTCCAAAGGATTCATGTTTTCGAGGGCGGGTGTAGCTCTTCTGGGAATGTCCATAGCATTGGCATAGTTGCCAACAGTCGGTGGGGTAACTGTTGGCCTGCTCTTACCTCTACGCCGAGCGTTTGCAAGCCAATTGGTAATTTGGGTTTTGTTCAACCCAGTTTTTGCCATTAAGTTCTCTCTCTCTGCATCAGTTGGGTATGGGTGACGATGGTGTAACCCTAGCCAATCCTTGAGGATACGTACAGACTGTCTTGAGAACCTCGCACCAACCTTTGTATTGTTGTTACCATTGCTACCTGATTGGATGTTCTCCGTAGAGCTCTTGAGAGCCAGCAAGTCCGTTGAAGAATTATTTCGTGATCCCGAATAAGGATTAAAGTCTTCAAACGGTGACATTGGCGAGGCGAGGGCGTTTGATTGTGCTGGATCATTTGCTATATTCCAATAAACGAGATTATATTGAACAAGACTACAAGGTCGATTCAATGTCAAGCAGCTCTCACAAGATGTGACGCCGTCTTTCCCATTGACTTTGCATGTTTGCAAGCAGTTCTTGCAGTTCTCACACTCCTTCTGAGGGGGCACAGTTTCCTCTTCATTGACGGCATGATTCCCCCGATCATCGACGGCGCAATCAACCTTACCAGATGCGCGATAGTCGTAAGACTTTCTGCTCATCATATTTGGATCATATGTTAAACTGCATGATCTCGCAAGGGCTACACAGCTAGTACAGGATCCTTTGCGGAAACCCTCTTTGATGACTTTGCAATGCGTTCTCTCTTTTCGACATCGAGTACAAGGATTGATTGGTTCTGTCATCCCATCAATCCATCTTGGAAAGTCCACAAAATCATTCGCGCTGAGTGTAGCTGTATCCACTAATACATTTTGCAAATCTTGTGAAAGATGATCCTCTTGTGCAGAGAAATGCTGCAGACACGCGAAGGAGTTTTCATCAGCTTCAGGTTGCGCAAATGCCAAGTCTATATCATAAAGACCCGATCCTGTTGCATTAAGGTGGTTTAGATCGGTGTTGAATTGGTGATTACTAGTAGATGGATGACTTGCATCATCGAAATCAAAGTATTCATCCATCTCGTCTATCGTGGTCATCTAAAAGGCGTATTATGGCCGTTTGAGACCTTGAAAGAAATTTCCAAGCCCAATTGATAGGATTTGATAGGAAAGGGTAAGATTCAGCAGAGAGTGGTCCTGAGATCTCGTCCTTTCGTACCTGATACTTGGCTAGGTATTCGGATCGTACAACGAAACAGAAGCATGCAACCTTCTAGAAGGAGATTAAATTTTGAAGTTGTTGATATGAAGTCCAAGAAAGGGCGTAAAAAGATGAATAAAAATGAGAATGAAAGGGTAGAAAGGGTAGAAGGGTAGAAGGGTAGAAGGGTAGAAAGGTAGATGGGTAGAAGATACCTGTACAATTCCTCGAATGATAGAACAGTCATCCGAGTTTATCGTAATCCTTGTCAAGTTTTTTTTGACATGCTCACGCCCTTCGACCACCGAGGATTTCCCCACACTATTATTGAAAAAGACCCATTTAACATTTACCCACCAAGGGCTATCAAGGGCTATCAAGGGCCACCAAGAGCCACCAAGAGCCACCACCCAACTCATGGATTTGCGATTTGGTAAAACTCCGATTGATTTGAATATTCTTATAAAAGCCAACTTCGAGCCAACCTCGAGTCAACCTCGAGCCAACCTAAAAAGGACTTTTTACAGTTCACATGTCATGTTCCACAGCTTCGCTTCTTTTGCTTTCTTTTATTTCAGCCTATTTCTGTGCATAAGAAGTTTGTCTACTACTCAAGTAATTGGCTAAAGAAGACTTTCTCAACGGCATCTATAACCGTACTGGTTGTCTACTGTGTAGATAACACGTGTACCAAGAGATCAGCTCCCCCGATGTCGCAAGTGAGTAAATATGACTGACTATAGAATAATAGTTGGTTTCATGAATCTATCTGGAATTGTATTGATTAGTTATAGATCTCTGGAGATGATTGCCAATTTGAGTTTTGAGCTACTTTGAATATTGACCTAGAGAAATTCCATGTAATGACTCTTTTTATTATTCTATATATTTGTAAGATAGTCTTAAACGGTCTACCTTTGGGTTGGGACCACATTATTAACTAACTTGTCTGAAACTAATAGGTTAGAACGCCTTGCGAGAAGTAAATATCGAACCGCAGGCAGCATGAAGGTTCCTACTCAACCTTCAAGCCATCATACATCATACATGATGGACACAAGTTGCCATGAACAATGCAAATTCCATCACAGTTTTGAGACCTTCGGGCCGCTCTTTTGGGCTTCAATGCCCTGAATACTCGTATCAAACGCTTCTTCACTTCCTATCCCACCCGTATTCTCAACAGCAATGTTTTCTTCCGTTAGCAAATAAGTCAAGCCGTACTTTCGGGACAACTCCAGACTGTATCGTCATATAGGGTAGATCGTTACATGCCGTGCTTCTTCGAAAGATAGCAATTAGAAAAGTCATTCCCATAACCAATTGAACCAGCTCTGTATCCAATTAGGAATAGCAGAGAAATAGCAATATCATGGGGTGAAGTCACTTAAAGGGACGGAGTCCATCGACGGATACCCATTCTTTGAAAAATCACCCACCAAATTCTATCTGAGTGTCGATTGAGATAAAAGCGTCCTCATCCCGAGCTTACAGGAGGGATAATCGCAACCTCGTCACCATCTTTGATGATTGTCTCTGTACTCTCAGAGCCCTTCTCTGCAACATCAACATACTCCAAATTGACAGTCACCAGGCAACTCTGAAGTACTTTCTCTCTTATCCCATTGTATCGATCCTCTAATATCTCGAAGAGTTTGGAGATTGGAAGAGGAGCCTCTAAAACTTCGGAATCCTTTAATGTGTATGAGCTAGCGGAAGCAAAATACAATATGGTGAATTTTCCTTCTTTACTAGCAGTCGACATCCTGAAGGAAGAAGAATTTCTACAAGAACCGCGATGTTAGTTGCGTTTCATGAAATTTGGGGTTTGAATAATGTAAATATGGATGATTAAAATCAGAAATATTAATATTAACAACATTGAAACATCGTAAACGATATCCCTCAGGTAATACATGCTATTTGTTATTCATCATATAAAACATCCACATAACAACGAAATAGATGGAAAGAAAGAGGTCTTACCTGAAATTTAAAGGCTATTGAGCTATTGGTGTGAATTGAGGTTGAGGTGGGAGTTGATGAAAGGAAAAAATAAATTTTAAAGTAAAAAGCTCGGACCATGCATTATTTGCTGCGCGCAATATCAATCGCGAATTTATATAAATTTTGAACCTACATTATGTACACAAGCAGTATTGCCATATTTGTGCGATGAGTATGTTGAGATCTTCTAATCTTCGGATGCAGAATATAAGATCAATCATACAATGGAAATCCTGCGCAAATGTTCACACGGGCTTTGCTTCTCAGGGGCGACAATTGTTAAGAAATGCCTCCAGGCAAGATAGAGGTGGATTGGGATCGAAGCAGAATGTGCAGATAGTTTTAAGGAAGCATTTCAGTATTAGCCATACGGTAAATATCTTAAATACATCCTACTTGCTGGATCACTCTAACTTTGACTATAGGGAAAAGCGGAAGTTGAGAAACAGGATTCGTATTTTGACAGTTTGCCCCCGCTTGGAACTTCGAAGCTACCAATACGAGACCGATTGCGGATGTGGGAGGATGTGAATGGCAAAGATTATATTTATATAGATCAGGTTGACCGACCTCAACCGGGTACTGTCGAAAATGCCGCTACTCGAGTAAATGGTGAAGACTTTGAACTTGACCAGGAAATAGAAGCAGAGGACGAAGTTTCTACTTTTACTCAAGATGATTTGCTTGATGTTGGTGGTAGACGTGGATTTTTCCTTCCTGGCGATCTAGTCGAGCTCATGTACGTTGTACCTATAACATTTCCAGAGAGAGAAGGCTAAACTCAAGATCAATAGTGGTATAAGTCGGAGAGTTGAGCTTGCAGTATGCGTATGCGAGCTGGGCGGGAAATCTTATTTCTACACAATCTCTGGTCAATGGATCTGGGCATCCTCGAAGTCATCACAGTTCTACGTTCCAGGTTTTGTAGAGAAGCACGAACTTGACGTCTTGCTTCCTTTCTTGCCCAAAACTCCTGATGACAATGCCCAAGTCCCCAGAGATTTGGGAAAGTCACTAGTAAAGAAAATACGAGAGTTCTGGTCACAATCAAATGAAGTGTATCACACTGCTATATCTAAACTTGAGAACGCACATGCTCTTGTAGCTCATCAAGATACATTTCGATACGCTACACTCGAGGAATTGGCGAAGGAAATATTGCCATTGGAAGATGGCGGCAAGCATTCTTATCCTGCTTTATATGCTGTACACCTTTCACTCATGCGTGATGATATCGGTTTCCGACCACAGCTCAGAGGTGCAACCAGGACGGGTGGGCAATATGAGGTTAGCTCTCGATCGGAAGTTTTGAACTCGTTGGAATTTGTCGATGCGATCCGCGTTATGCAGCAATTTAACACCAAGCAAACACCGTGGACTAGCGCTATTCATGGTTTCAGGAAAATGATAAATGAGAGTCGAAGATCGCGGCAGCTTACCAGTCATGGCACGATTGGCCCATTGACCAAATCAGATGATCAATCTGAACCCCAACTTTCAAAAACCAATGCATCACAGAAAAAATTCAGTGAGCTCCAGCTTAAGGTGATAAAGTTCATGGAATCATGGGTAGCTCTCAAGACTATCGGTCGTCACTCCTCAATAATGGCGATTGGTTCTGCGCTTCTTCGAGCTCTTGGTAGATACGAAGGATTACCTTTAGATCAGAGCACCGCGTGGACCTTTTTACAAGAAATCAATTTCATATATCCTTGGACAAATTCAGTACCATTTGACCTCCGAGTGCCCAAGATTGGCAGTATACTACAATCAGAATCAACTGGAAAAATCTCTGAATGGGAGACGGAAGACACTATGTCGGCCCTGCGAAAAGACTTTGACCGTCTGCCAGTTTATTGTATCGATAGTGCAGATGCACATGAGATTGATGATGGAGTGTCACTCGAGCGCACCTCTTGTCCGGACGAGTATTGGGTGCATGTTCATACAGCTGATCCAGCATCACGAGTACACCCAGACCATAGCAAGTCTATAGCGTCTCAAGTCGAAACCATATATTTGCCTGAGCAGGTATTCTTTATGATTCCAGCTGATTTCGTCCAGAAGAACCTTAGTCTTGCACCTAATCGTCCAGCTTTGACTTTTAGCGCAAAGATGAACTTCGATGGAGATATATTGGAAACCAAAATTTCTGCCCAAACTATTCATGATGTAAAAAATATGACCCCAAGTGTTGTCGAAGAGATCATTACTGGTACCAAACCTAACCGTGCGATGACAACCAATGCTGTTGGGCCTGTTGTCGATTCGGACGGAGGAAGAGTCATGCTCGAGAGTCATCAGCTTTCTGAGGAGCATAAGGAGGATTTACACATTCTTCACAAAATTGGCGAAGGCCGACTTAAGCAGCGGAGAGCTAATGGTGGTGTTACAATGAACAATCCTAAGATCGATGTAGCTGCATCCTTCGCAAGCACAGTTGGTGAGAACCGAATCACGCCTTCATCGATTCACGAGCAAAAGCCGGATCCCTCAATTCGTATAGCTAAAGAGGAGCCAAGCAAAGCCATGTCAAAAGTGGATGTAGTTGCACCGCTGATGTTGATTGCTGGTGAAATTGCAGCACGCTGGTGCCATGAAAGAGGCATCGCAGTTCCTTATAGGGTCACTCCTCGCAATCCAGGCATTGATCCTTTGAAATTCTACCGAGATGTTGTACAGCCATCACTGGATTCAAACGGCAATCCTCCCATGCAGATAGCCATACAATATTTTCGACTAATTGGCACAGTAATTCCCTCCACCGTCCCAGGCCCACATTTGGGCGTTGGTGTTGAGATGATGGCCAAGTGCACGAGCCCATTGCGTCGATATGGAGATTTAATACTCCACTGGCAAGTCCACGCGGCATTGCGAGAAGAGGCACGTTTGGGTCATGATCTTATAGGCAATACGAAAGAGGATTTCCTCCCCTTTTCAAAAGCAAAAGTCGATCGTATACTACTTCATCTCGAAGCCCGCGAAAGACTGATAAAACAGGGGAACAGAGACTCCACACGACACTGGCTATGTCATTTCTTAGTTCGAGCGTGGCGCTTCAATGAAGCTCCTCTTCCTCCCACATTCGAATTCGTCGTTCAATCAAATACTGGGTACAATCAGGTTTACGGAAAGCTACCTTACTTTGATGCTCAAGCTACCATGACCGACTTCGGCGAGCTTGATGGCGATGAGATCAAAGGTGGTCAGAAATACGAGGTAGAGTTGGCGGATGTTAATGTTTACAACCGGACAATAAATGTCAAGGTACTTCGTCGCTTAGAATGAGTTATGGTCTAAATGAGGGAAGGGTTCATGTTGGGTTTTGATCCTTGACGTCAATGTGTATATTAAAACGTAACTATCTATTTAAAAATCTACAGATATACCCCTCTCTCTTCTCATCGGCGAGTAGAGGCTCAATTTGATTTTCAACAGTATTCAATCAACCATACACAGTCACCAGACAACTAACCACTAATGCCAAGATCCATTTTCTTCAACTAATTATTGCGCATCATGATTGTGTACATGTTTATGCTAGTATCCTTATGCCAACTCGCCAGTAACCAATTTCTGGAATTCGCGCAATGTACACAGGAATGTTTCTCAGCATCTTCAAGCAACCCAACATTCCAACTCATCTCGTTGCCAGCATGCCAACGCAATCCAAACGATACTATCGGAATTATAAACAAACATCCACCGCAACCTCACATCTATATCAAGGCCATACAACTTCAGTTTGAATTTGAATTTTAAAGTTTCTTTTTCTTCATGCTCTCTTTCCTTTTCTCGCTCACTCAATCGTTCACTCATTCACTCGCTTCAGGTTATTTGCATCACACTCATTCACGCATATATCACGTTCTTTACATCGCACTGAGAACTCACCCTATACGGTCGTTACAAAGTTACAAGTTACGGGTCTTTTGGAGACGCACGAATGGTTTGAGAAAATCAAATCAAATCAAATCAAATCAAATCAAATCAAATCGAATCAGCTTAACTTCACTTTTCTACTCTCATTATACTATACCATGCTATACTATACTATATCATAATTATAATCTTAATATTAATCGATAATTAATACTGGCTCTACGCTACAACGCAACATTCATATTATTGATCGATTTACTGGATCTAGACCTGGAAACACTCATTTTTAGCCAACTCACTCACTCACTCACTCACTCATTAACTTATCCATCCGTTCATTCATTAATCCACTCCTTCACTCACTCACTCACATACTCATTCATTCATTAATTATCCATCTCACTAGCAATCTAGTAATCATCAAGTCAGATCAAATAATACATCCTCTCTTTCATACACACATACAAAATGCAACTCCAACTTCAACCACTCGTTCCTTTTATATTTCTTTCGATTACGGCTCATGCTAATGCACAGGTTAATGTGCAGCCTTGTGAGTCTATTTACTTCTATTCTATTTTTCCATGTTTTTCCTGGCTTTCTAGAAACGGTCATTTGTTTTATTTTCTCTTGTCTAGATATCTACTTACTAGTACCACCCAATTCAAACACCACTCCCAACACCAACACCCACACCCACCCCCCAACTAATCCTCAACCCCCCCACTAACCGTCTCCCCCAAATGTAGTCCTCAACCCCGGCGGCGACGTGATCCCCGGCGGCGGAGCGCCCACCCCCAATATAACACCCACGCCCACGCCCACACCCAGCATCCCAACCACAACCTCAACCACAAGCGCCACCTCCTCCATCTTCATAATCAACACTTCGACCATCCGACGCATCATCACTCCTACGCCTACGACCTCGCCCTCGTCCTCGTCCTCGGCCCCAACTTCTTCTACGGCGGGTACTAGTAGTCTGAGGAGTATCAACGGGACATCGACGGGTACGGGGACGGGCGGGAGAACGGGGACGGGCACGGGCACGGGGAAGAAACATGGAGGAGGAGGAGGAGGAGGAGGAGGAGGGGGGGTGGAGACGGGGTTTCCGATTATTAGTAATGGGGGGGTGGAGAGGGAGGGGGGGAAGGTATGTTTTATTTTTTTTTATTATTGTTATTCTTTTATTTTCCCTTTTTTTCCCTTTTTTTAAGGGAGGCCGGTTTTGACGTAAAGAGAGAAAAGAGAAAAGAGAAAAGAGAGAAAAAAAAAACTAATTTCTACAATAAATGAATAAATAGATCGGCATGATCATGATGGGATTGAGTATCGTACTGGGAGGATTTGTTTTTGCGTGATTTTCGGATTATTTATTTATTCTGATTTGGGGGGGGGGGAGGGGAGGGGATTGAAAAAAAAACAAGGGGGCAAGGCGGGAGAGTTACCACATGATCATGATCATGATTCTATTTATTGCATGCGATACTCGCTTACCTACTTATTTATTTATTTACTACTATGAGTACTCACTCACTCACTCTTTTGGTTGATTGGGGAAGGAGTTGCCAGGTGGAGTTTTTGATGGGGGGGGGGGGTTTGTTTTTCCTTCCTATATACATACATATACGTTTGGTTTTTGGTTCAGTGCCAGTGTGTGTTGGTGGCGTTATGGTCGATATCGAGTTGAATATGGGAAATGGAATGGGATGGGATGGGATGGGATGGAATGGAATGGAGTGGAGTGGATGTTTATTTGGTATTTCAAATGTGCCTTATCATATCATATCATATCATATCATATGTATGGTTCTCGATCTCTATATCGTATGCGTAGTGTAATAGCATAGCATCGCACTTACAACTCGGGGTTATCTACGTAGGACGTAGCCTTGGCATTTCTCAAGCTACATACTTGAGTAGATAGAAGTGATATCTCCTTTTCCTCTTTCCCTCCGTCTTTCCCTCCTTCCCTCTTGCCGTCTCACAGACGCTTGCAGAATTAATATATTTCCCACGCTTCTCGTTATGCATGAGAAACCCCATGTAACGAATAGGGAATCTCCGCACTCATGTACACCGGGCCGAACCAATTCTGCGAAATGCTGCGGAATCTAAGAGGGAATGTGGAATGTGGAATGTGAAAAAAACATGTACAGTATAGTACAGTACAGTACAGTATGCAATGTATGTATCGTGCTACGGAAGGCGGTATATATTACAGGCGAATCTCCTTAATGCAGCCACGATGGCAATAATGCAAGCATGGCCATGGCTCGTGTATCGTGTATCGTGTATCGTGTATCGTGTATCGTGTATCGGAGATGAGTGAGGAGTGAGGAGTGAGGACATGCATTCGATTTGGGGATTAGGTCGCTACTTGCGAAGTTATCTATACCTATCGGAGAGAGTATTCATGAAGATCCGAAGGAAATTTTGTATGGAGAAAATGTATAGCAGGTGGAAAGAATCGAATCGAATCGATGCTGGTTGATATGTTAAAAGTTAAAAGAGAGAGAATGTGAGAATGTGAGAATGAGAGAATGAGAGAATGGCCATGGTTTCGTTATCAGATTTGATATATCGATACATATTTTTGTAATCAAGTGATTGCTGACAGAGAGCTAATGGCAAAGAAAGAAAGAAAGAAAGAAAAAAAAGGCCGCGACAGGCGATATAATGCATTGAGATAACACAAAAATACGTGGACCTTTCCGAGACCTATTCGAAAGCTCCAGGTCTTAAAAAACATCATTCTGTAAGGCTGTGGGCCAATAATAATAATAATAATAATAATAATAATGAAACCCAATGTAATACACAACCAAGATCTCGATGCATTGATAATTTTTTATTTTTTTTTCTCTTTGTCCGAGTCTTCGGATATCTAGGACTATGACTCTATGACTAGGGACTCGAGCATCGGAACTTTTACTGCCGGGTGTTTTTTTTTTATTTTTTATTTTTTTTTTGCTGGCTTGAACTTTCCTTTCGACCCGAACTCGTGAAACGAATCTCGAGTTACATACATATAAGGTACCTACCTACCTACATAGGTATAAGTTAGGTATAAGGTAGGTATAAGGTAGGTATAAGGCAATGACGACACACGTGATGCACCATGGTGATTGATATATGTATGTATGTATGTATGTATGTATATTATTGTTGATCATGCCTCACCCACACCACATGTAGTCTGATTCGGAGAGATAATTCGGAATATGTTAATGCTTCGAACCTAGTAACACGCATTAACATTAAAAAAAAAAAAACAACAGACCAAGAATGGATGTGAGGAGAAAAAAAAAAGAAGATCTGTGTGAAATGAAAGGCCGAGAACATGCTTCTATGCCCCCCACACCACACCGCTGTTTTCCACTCGGATACTTGCATATTTTCCCCGAACGCTTACATACTATACTTTCTTGGGAGATCCGATAACCTTACAGTAGTTTCTAGGTAACCTCTTCTAGATAATCCCTTCTAGGTAACCCCTTCTAGGTAACCCTTCTTAATGTTATAGATATATATAAAATCGGATAGTTTTATGTTGAGCCGACCGAAAGCCTGTCATGGTCTCATGTGGAGAGCCGTTGGGCAGATGGTCTTGAAATAACCCATACCTACTTTCGAAAAGCATATTATTGATCATATTCTTTCAACATTTGCTGACAATTTAAAAAATTTGTGATTTATATCAGGTATGATAGAAAGCACGCTTTAAGGCTTGCTTCGTTGTCCCACTCTTTTTGCAGATGACTTCGTTCCTGTGATGAGTTCCGAAATAGGAAAGACAACGTTGAAACGAAGGACCGAAAGTATTTTCTATCTATCACCTACAAAAGTAAAATAGACCTTTTGGAGATTTCGGCGTTCTCTAATTCTCTAAAAGAGGTAATTCAGAAGCTGTGTACTACAACCTTTGATTCCTTGGTGATACGATAACTGGTAGTGCACGACGTTCACAACTTTGCTCCGAGAGGCTCTTATTTCGGACTATTAAGAAAGCTGACGCTTGAGCTTGCCCCATTCCATCATAGAGTTTCAAACATTGTACACCTGAACAGTATAAATATCTTAGCATGGTTGTAAGATACATACGGTACGTACTAGTTGCAGGTCCTTCAAATTCTCCAAACTGAGCGCCAAGAGTTGATGCAAGTGATTCCGTATACGACTATAGTGAATGTTCTTGTGCATTTGTAAAGTACAAGATCGGGGAAGGATCTTTTTTTTTCTTCCTCTTTGATATGTGCAGCTAGAGGTACATACAGTGTAGTATATGCAAGGTCAATTGACAGCGAACACCAACAAATATCCGCTTTCGTACGTACCTATACCTTCTAGATGACTCGAATGCTAGGTCTCAACATATCGGTGCGATATTGGTACATAATCAAATAACGATAGGTTCGCAGATATAGATAGGTTGAGGTCGGGAAGTGCATTGAACATTCAGAAGTACATAGTAGCAAGATGATAGAGTAGATATACCTCGGATCGGGCCAATGCAATTTGTGATTTGCGATAGCCGAAAGTCGATGTTTTCATATTATCCAACAGACTTTCGGGCCATTTTTGAATATATTCTGGCAAAAGAGGGAAGAGAATAAGAGGAAGAATGGGGAGGGGAGAGAGTGGGGAGAGAGTGGAGAGAGAGAGAGAATGAATAAATATATATTCATATTTGTAAATGATATATGAAGTATTAGTTAGGTTGTATAAACTTTATTCGATTATCCCCTTTAGAACTACTATTCTCTTCCTATTCATCTACTTCAACCTTGGAAGCATTTAAGAGTGAGGATTCTTATATCATCTTGCATATTCATATCAGCATTATCTTACCGGACCGTAAATGACAGTTTATGTACTCATTTGTGTAGGGTAGTAGAGTTACGGAAGTTGTTATAGAGTACTACTCTATTGGAGAATATCTTGCAGAAGGGAAAAATAATTTCTCGATATATCTTACATACACCGTACTTTCCTGTATCTACTATGTACCTAGGTAACGTTGGGGGGGGGGGGATAGATATGGAAGTACAGTACATAGAAAAGCGCAATATGTAAGATGTACTTCGTATATATAGAAAGTATATAGAAAAGTAAAAGAAAAACTAGTTGTATGTGGTGTTGATTATGGTGTGGTAGTAGTAGTAGTAGTAGTAGTGTGTGGTGATGGTGGTTAATAATGTATGCGAGGTATAGTCTCATCAGTAGTCTATGGGTGGATATTAGGATAAACAGCTATCACAACATCCCACGCGGAACTCCACCTTCCCTCCCCACACCTTACTACAATAAAAAATATCACTCTAATAAAATAAATAAATTTATTCTTACACCACACATACCTTGCCTTGCAACCCTTGCAGCCCTTGCAGCCCTTGCAGACATCCAAAAATCCTATCCTCCTCTCACCTTCTCAATAACTCAACCCACCTACTCACCTACTCACCTACCCACCTACCTCTTCTCTATCGCCGTCCGAATACCGTATGCCAATGCCAATACCAATATCAATGCCAATACCAATTCTTGTAAGCCGAACCAATTCTTTTAATCCTATGACATTATTAGTGTCAATAAAATCAACAAAAGAAATAGTTCTAGTTCTATTACGAGTAAGGTTAATTAATCAACAATACACCCACACCTCAACACCAAGACCAAGACCAAGAAGAAAAAGAACCGCCACCATCCACTTATTCATCCCACCTTCACACTTATATTTCAATTTAATAATTCTTATACTACAATACCTCACTGCATTATAACAAAACCCAATTCGGCTGGCCGAGGCGCTCATACTCGTACTACTGAATCGCATATTGCATCTTGTACAGCTTTAAACCTTTTACCGCTGCCTTAACCTTCTATTTCCACTGCAGGCAATTTCTGGCAGTCATTAGCTCCTTCTCCCCAGATATATGTTTATACCCTCGACAATATAATACGAATCGATCTTATCTATGGTATTTAATTCTGCAGAGATATCAATAGTTGCAGAAACGAAGGCCGCGCAATGCTTCCAAGCCCGCTGACTCCCTCCGATGACTCGACGGATAGTATCGACAACGACTCAGTCAATGGTGTTCCTCTAACAGACGAAGAAAACTACAACTCTGTAGATATATCTCTATCGATTTCCACTCCAGTGAGCAATCCTGATATAGTACGCAGCGATATGCCCGGGGCATCGGAATATGATCCCACATCTCCAGTCCTAACGGAGGATGAAGCTATGTCTGATGGTGGTGCGAATTTGAGCCAGACTCTCTCTCACACAAGTGCACAGCAACTCAATGCCGAATTGGATATACTAGATGCGGAAGTTATGGGAGAGGAGAACCTTTTAGCCTTACACCACGACAATCACTTTCAACACTCAACGACCAACCCATACCTTTATATAGAGGCACACGCAGAGGGCCACAATCATGTACACGAGTCCGGAAGTAATGGCCTACACGATCCTTCATCAGAATTTGCTCAATCCGATCTAGAAGAGACAAACGCTACAAGTTTACCCACCGTAATGTCAGAAGTTTCTCAACAGCTACAGCATATCCAGGATGGTCAAGAGCATGGAGACTTAGAGTTGGGCCAAGAACATCATGAGATTTTTATGAATCATAACCAGAGTACACTTCCCTTTTCCTTGCAGTTTTTCCCCCATAGTTCGGTTGCTGCAGATATGCAACACGACTATCTAGATCCAGTCACAATCATAGGTCATAGCCAGCCACCATCAGTCGTGGGTTCAGTACAATCTACAGGCAGCTTGACAAATTTACCAAATGCTTCTACATCTTCGCAAATTGATATTCATCAATATACTTCTCCTTTACCGTCGTCTCCTTCACTGTCTTCTTCACCGTCTTCTTTACCGTCTTCTTTACCGCCTACAGATGTGACCTTGGATGATAACCAAGAACCCGATGCTGACAATGAGTTTGAAGTGGAAGATCAAATCAACCTGCATTTTAATGACTTTCTTACCAACTGGTTTCGGTTTAGCACCTCAGGACTGGAACGTACTAGAGGGCCTAAGCTACCTGCAATCACTAGACATTGTCTTGAAACCAACCTCGAGCCAGTACAAATGTCTGATCTTCGGGGCGAGGAGTGTGATATTCAGAGAATTAACTGGAAGGATCTTGGAGTGTCGAGAACGGAAGCCCGACAGATGCGCCGTTCAACCTATAAAAATTACACTAATCTCAGATACACCCACTCACCACCTCATGTAGGCTTTTTATGTATGTGCAATTGTGTATCGATGCTAATGTTCTGACAGCCTCGATCAAATGGTGCGAAGCTCCCGAACGCAGAAAATTACTTTAGATTTCGTCGAATGGATTTCTGGCATTCAGTTCGCCTTGCTCACTTCCAGTTGCGAAATTTACTTGCCTGCCCATCACGAGATCGCATATTCTACGCCGGTGCTTCAAAGGTCATGCATTACAACTCTTTAAGTTTGACGTCGCCTGATGTACTTATGGGTTTTGGAACGCAGGTCGGCCAATTCCAAGTATCTAGTTTAGCGTCCGCTCACGATATCGTTGTTGCTGGCGGATTTTCGGGAGAATATGGCTTGATAAATATTAGAGGACAGGCTGGGACCAAACATACCGAGGGTATAATCAGCGATAATCAAAACAATATCACAAATCATGTTCAGGTCCATCTTTCACGTCATTCTGCGTTGCCTCTAGTTACTTTTGCGTCAAACGACTCGTGGGTCAGGACTCTCGATGTTACAACGAATAAATTTATCGCAGCGCACCCTTTTGACCAGGCCATAAACTGCATAGCTACGTCTCCCGACCAACGTCTTCGAGTAATGGTTGGCGATACTCGCAATGTCTTGATCTGCGATTCTGGTAACGGGAAAATTTTGCAAGAGCTTGAAGGTCACCGTGATTACGGATTTGCATGTGATTGGTCTGATGATGGATGGACCGTAGCTACAGGAAATCAAGATATGCAAGTTAAAATTTGGGACGCCCGAAAATGGACAAATAGTTCTGGTATTGGGCAACCCGTGGCAACTATTGCTTCCGAAATGGCCGGTGTCAGGAAACTGAAGTTTTCCCCTCTCGGTACTGGCAAGAGACTCCTCGTTGCGGCGGAGCCCGCGGACTTTGTGAATGTCATAAATGCCGAGACATTCCGTACTAAGCAAACACTCAGTTTCTTTGGCGAGATTGGTGGCTTGGATTTCACGAACGATGGGCAGGATTTGATTGTAGCGAATTGTGATCCTAGAAGAGGTGGCATCATGGAATTTGATCGATGCGACTTTGCTAGCGAAGGGGTGTTTGTGAAAGACGAGGATCATAGACGCAGGAGTGCCGGGACAAAACGAGGGTTTGAGATGAGCGCTATGATGGAAGAGCCATCCAATCAAGTAGAAATTTGGGGCACTACGAAACGTCGAGAGAGGAGAGCAGCACTCCTGACAACGATGAACCCATTTTAATGACTCCTTCGATTCGTATTGTGGCTAGCTTTTGCCAACACTATCCGATGTGATCGCTATCGATCTTCACCTACTTACCTATAGCTTTATATTCCTCAACTTTCTCTTATATTTTCTTTGTAATTCATGATACCATGATTTGGGACGGACGGCTGGAGTCACTTATGATATGGAACATGATTTGTCCAAAAGGATGGATTGGAGTATTTGGTTTTCTTTTTATATGGGTGGATGGATCCGACATACATGGCTGCTGCATTCTTTCACTTTACTTTGCTTTGCTTTGCTTGAACTATCTGTTCACTTGTTTGTTTATTCTATTCGATTCTGCATGAATTTGGCGTCAACCAGCTTCTGAAGCTAGGGGGGTTATGCATTCATTCGGCATGGGATTTGATATGATATGATATGATATGATATTGGCGGCCTGGCCTCACCTCAAGGGTCGGCGAAATTAAATGCATAAATAAGGGATGTATGGATGGATGGGGAAGCTAGCATACTAGTAACGTAATTGTTCATTTAGCGCTGGAGTCTGGGAGGAATTACTTTACTCTCTTTTTTAATGTTGTGTTCTTTTGATTTTAGGGCTGTTGGGATGGAATGAATTGAAATGAAATGGAATGGATATTGAGATGCATTAGAGGATATTCGTACTCTACGACGATTATGCTAGGGGGCATAATTTCTAGGAGTTTGTTAGTTGCTTGTTCTTGTGGGTTTCAGACTCGACCTGCATTTTGGGGAATAAGGATGAGAGTCATAACTTGTCAGACAGCGAATACACACGATTTGGGAATAAATGGCCAGATGCATAGGTCAGAATGGGTATATTGGTATTACCAGCGGATTGGCATTGAATTGGGAGATGAGATAAGGGGATTTTCTATTCTCCTTCAGCAGTACATATATATATCTATATATAAATATAACGAGCGAAGTGAAGCAATTCATTCTTTTATTCTTGAGTTTTCTTGAGTATAAAAGAGAAAAGAAGAGAAAGCGTGTTTATTATATGTATATGTATATATATAAATAAATTATATAGTTTTTTTGAATTTGATTGAATTGGTAAATACAATATCATAAAGATGATAATAATACTAATGGGTTAATGTATGGATAAACCATGGTGAAAATTTGTTGCATGTCGTTAAGTATTGTTCTCTTCTTCGATTTATATTTAAGAAGAATTGAAGATGTTTGATTATGTAGATGAGAAGACAAGATAAGATAAAAAAATTCTTAGTAATCACAAATCCTTCCCAACAAACTCCAACAAAACAAAGAAAAACCCTTCAACCCACCACCCAAACCACTCCGCCACGCACCCATTCCTCTCACTCTCCCATCCACCATCCACCCTCCCTCTCACTCTCACTCTCACTCTCGTCCAAACAAAAAAAAAATCAACCAAAAAAAGAAAAAGATTGTGTGGAATTTATACTCCAGGTGGGTGTCGAACCCACGACTTTCGCATTTCTAACATAACCACCCAGTTGCCTGGAGAAATTATAAGAACGACACGCTAACCACTCTATAATACATATATATGTTAGCCGGATGAGAACCCTCATTTTTGGAATGTGGGCAGTAACTTACGCGTCACTGGAGTTTGGCATGTTTGAGTGTTTGTGCGAGCTATTGCGGTATTTATTTTGAGGATGGGTAGTGCTGGGGTGGGGATGAGGGACCGCTGGATTGTGTTGGTTGGTGCGTTGGTGCGTTGGTTGTGCACGTGGTGGGGGAGGTTAGGCGAGGTTGGGCGAGGTTGGGCGAGGTTGACTTATCGGTTGGTTTGTTGGGGCGCGAGAGTCGAGTCTTTTTGCTTCTTTGCTTCTTTGCTTCTTTGCTTCTTTGCTTCTTAACTCGAATGAATCTATGCTGATTTCTTGGGTGATTGTTACTCTTTTCGATATACATACATACATATATACATACATACATCCATCCATCTATCTACAATTCTCACTGTTTAATTCCTTATGATTTTTCTGATAATGCTTGATAATCTTTTGATTTGTCTATGAATTAATACCTTGTTATTATACTGTTTATGTGTTTGTTTGTCTTTAAGTTTGTTATGGGCTATGGGTGAAAATGTAAATATTGTGGTGATTGATAATAGGTTCACTTTCAGTGATGTGTAATAGTATTACCCATAGGAGTTCTGAAAACCTCTGGTCTCAATTTTGTATATTATCGTTGCTTTCGAGTTGGATTAAATACAAGTTTTTTGCATCAATCAGTCATTCTACTTTACCGCAATTTCAGCAATTTCCAATGATCGGCTCAGATTATGAAAACGTTATGGAAAAGTTATAAAAAAGTTATGGAAAAGTTATCAAGTGAAATATTCATCTTTCGCATTGTCCAAAAATTCAACATTTATATTCAAGTGAAGAGAGATATTAAATGGCATAAATCAAGGTTCAGAGGATAAAGATACCATGTATTGTATATCATAGACTCCAGATTGATACCTTGCTTAGAAAATAAAATCCACAATACAGGCAGTTTTTCTATAACTCCAGATACGCCATCCAACCCAATACCCAACCAAAGTGACATCCTCTATTCTGTCCGTCTCGGACCTAGCACATCATTCAATGCAATTATCGAGACAACATCTTACATCTTACCTCAAGCTTTCCAATATAATTAGTGCTCAACACCGGCAAATTTTTCCCACTTCTTCTGTCAGGGTATAACGTTCTTCTTAGCTAACTCATATTCGGGCCCTCCGTTCTTCGCGAGCTCGTTGCGAATCGCAATACGCCCATCCCTCTCAGTAAGAATCTGTTCCTTCTCCTTCTTTATGTCTTTTAGATTCCAAATGCCCGCTGGACGTTTGGGCTTAGTAGTACTGGCACTAGCCGAGTTGCTCTGTGCAGCTGGTGTAGTTGCTGTTCCTTTTCCCTTGTCGGCCTTGCCTGATCTGTGAAGACGCTTCTTGATTGACTCGATTGAGCGTGAGAGGTATAATCGTTTACAGATCTATAGGAAGCTTGCAGGTATGGTGTTAATTGCGTGATTGTGTGTGTAATATAAATTTGAATGTTGTGTGATGATATAGTTTAAAATTTATACTAGACATACCTTCTATTCATATATAATATCTTCATGTTGGCTTCAAAGTTCTTGACAAAATATACGTGAGTAGATGTTTGATCTTGGCGCTATTGTTCAGTATGTATTTGACCGTTTTGCAGACCGGTGGTGCAGGCAGTCGTCAAGCACGAGTAGTAATACTACGTAGATGATAATTGGTGGGTCAGACGGTCTCAGACCTGACCTGACTAACCATCTTTAAAAAACTTGCACAGTTGCATCGTTGGTTAGAGTTTGAATTGATTTTCTATCTAGAGTTGATATCTCCTATAAGTGTTCTAGATATCATTAATAGTTGAGCATCATGTCACAGGTTGACTTTGAGTATGATCAACGAGACTAAATATCAAGATAGAGGAAACATTAAGGACACAACTTATAAATAACCCTTCCAATCACACCAATCCCTCCAAAACACCAACTAAATCTCCAGATCCCTTTTCCAATACTTATAACTCTCTGTCTTAAGAAAATCCTCATATGGTTTAATCGTTTTCTTGTACCTCTCATCCGCTTCCTTGTATGCATCTTTCAATTTCTCCATCCCCGGTTTCCTCAACATAACTTCCCGATTTGCTATTTGTTCACTTATTTGTTCACGAGCTGCTAGGACTTTCTTTCTATCTCCAAAAACCTTCTCCTTGTGTTTCCTCGTATTTGATAGTTGTTCGACTCCTTCTGGCAGTTTCTCTAGATTTGTTGCCCTGAGTACAGTTTTCTTTGCGATTGAGAGAGATCTCTTTAGGGCTGAGGATGATTTCTTTAGGATTGAAGAAGAATTTTTTCAGTGTTTTCGGTGTTTTAGGGAGCTTTTCCTTTTCCTTTTTCTGTCATGGTCGTGTAAGATGCGGAGTTATTAATGTTAATGTTAATGTTGATGGGGGATTGATTGAGGTATGTATGTATGTATGTATGTAGATGTTGGATAGAGGTGAGGTGTGTATACAGTATGTAGCTGTATGTATGGATATGCGGGTATGGATATGTGATGTGAGTATAGATGTGGACGTACGTACGGTACGTATGTTATAAATGTTCAATCTGGGTGTCTTTACAGGAAAATAATAGGATGTGATGTGATGTGATGTTGACTTTATATACTCCGTTTTCAACGCAATTTTTAACGTTGGTACATTATCGATTCGGAAAACTCTGCGATGCCATAACATACCCTCATTTGAAACGAACGGCCTTAGTAAAGCTATAGCTCCAGTAAAAAATATTCATTGAGCAGAATTCACCAATACAATAATTCCTACGTTCAAGATTCGGAAGTTCAAACCTACATGTTGTAACTTTGGCGGCATGGGTATACACGGCGCAAACAACACACACATCTACCAAGCAACCTCATCCCCAACCCCAAAATTCAGAGTCCAGTGCGTACCCGATGGAGTACTAGTATATTGCTATTGTTGTAGTTATTTGGACAACTAACGGGTAGGCGATAAACGCGAATAAATACAAAATGGCCGTCTTATAGGCCGGAATTGGAATCGGCAATGAGAGCGATGAGAGCGATGAGATGGGTGGGTAAAAAGCGCCGATTGATGACCAATATATAAATATGCGAGGCGAGTTGGCTATTGGATAATTCTAGGCGATTGGGGGGTAGATATATGATGTATAAGTGTACATGGCGAGTACTTGGTATAAGGAGTATATGATAGGTAGATAGAGGTTGGTTATTTTAAGAGGGGTCTGATGCTGAGATGGTGATGGGTGATGAGATGGTAATGGCAATGGTAATGGGTATTTAAGTCTCTTACGGTGATGATGAGATGGTAGTGAGGTTTTAGTGGAGCTGACGCTGTTATTGTTGGGGTGGTTGGGGGAGGGTTGGTTTGGTTAAGGTTGAGGTTTTCTTCTCATCGCGCTGCGACTTTGGTATGTTTGTTTGATGCTTTATACTACTTTTTTCGTGGGTTTAAGGAAGAGAGGAGATATTAATGTGGAGAATTGGGATTGGGATTGGGATTGGGATTGGGATTAAAGGCCAAAATATAGTATAGGATGATCCATGAGGCATGGAATCGATATTTGGAAGTTTTGTAATATTTTATTCATTATGGCGAGTGATATGAGATGGGAATGATGATTGGGAATAGTAAGTTTTCTCTTTCTGCAATAGTGAGAGATTGTCAGATTGTCAGATTAGCTAATTTGATACATTGCAGTTTTTTATGGATTCTTGAGGTGGAATGAATAATATAAATATATCACTTTCATAGCTGGGGAATCTCACAAGTGTGAATAAATTGATATTAGTAACCAATGCGTCATAAAATCAACATCACCAAGCCATGATCATAAAAATCACCATCTTCGCATCCTCCACATCAGAACCATCTACGGATATATCCCATACCAACACGCTACAAAAGCCCAACCATACACCATCCCCCACATCAATCCCACGTACCATCCTCCTCTCACTTATCACTCCGCCCCCTTCTCTGCCAGTACTTATAATCCCCACTCTTCCGAAACCTCTCCCAAGCCGCCCTCGTCGCATCAGCCGCCTCCTGCGCATCATCATAGCTCGACTCGCCCCCCTTGAGCGACTTGATGAATTCGTCTTTCTTCTTGCACGCCCCGTCATACTTTTCTCTCTTTTTGATGGTTTGCTCTAGAGTAAGCGCAGGCTTTGAACTTCGTTTTGAAGGAGTGTCGTCCTGATGAGGTGGATGGACGGCTGGGTCGGGGAGTGGGGGGTTGGGAGGGGGGATGGTGGTTGAGGCGTTGCCTTTTCCTTTTTTTGTGGTGGCTTTTTTTACTGGGGCTCTTGGGCTTGCCGATCATGGAAGTGAGTGATGATGACATTGTTGATGTGGTGGTTTTGGGGATATTGTTAGTTAGTATTGGGGATATTGTTAGTTTGGTGTTGGGTAAAGGTAGTCTGATATATATATATATACGTATAAATGTATATTTGAAAAGGTCTAGAAGTGTATGCTCGTATATTCAAGTATTTATAAGATGTAAGATAAGTAATTGTATGATACTATAATCAGAACCCACGCTCAACAGATAATTTATATATCAGTTCCTCATCCCACTCTACTATATCCAGAATCTATTCCCAACAACATTCCATTCAACAGACTCTTCTAGATTGCTATCAAAGTGGCGTAAAGGTTACTACCAGTACACGCGGACAAGCAAAGGGTAAACGCCATCCATCACAACCAAATCACAAGCCGGTCAAAGAAAAACAGCTAGAAAAATCTGAGCACGGCTAGATTTAGCATCGTCTCTGAAATTCCAACAACTTCAAGTTCTGGCCCAATGTCCCTCCCACCTTCATCGATATCAAACCAACATAGGTTTAACGATCAACTCTCCATCCCCATAAGTATCAGCCTCAGAGGGACAAATAATGGGTAAAGGCCGTCCGTCCATCATCTATCACGACCAAACCACGCGTCCACCAATAGAACAACACCCAAGAATACTCAAGCACAGTGATATGCCATCCCAAACCCTCCGAGGACTCACAAAACCAGATTCGAAAACTGCCCAGCCTGAGACGGACATATAACGGACGGGCATACGCCACAACCGTCACCACACCAAACCAAATCATCCATTCATCCATTCATCCATGCATCCAATCATCAAGAAAAACCTAACCACACCAAACTAATCCGTAAGCCCACCCCCCACAATACTATTCCTTCATATTCTTCTAAAATCCACTCATCTATCCACCTCAGCCCTATCCCATCCCCCAACACCAATCTACACAAAGTTACAAAGTTACAAAGTCACAAAGTTACAAAATTACAAAATTACAAAAATGGTCATCTTTAACCCTTTAACTACCGTGACGGTATGAAATGCACATACCTAATCATCAATTAACAAAGAAGCTAAGTTTATCCTAACCCCTCACATCCTATTTCCAATTTCTCTAGTATTTAGGAAAGATCCGATCATTCGTACTCGGATATAAAGCCGATATTAAATAAATGAATGCCAAAAAGTGATAAAACTCCAAGGGGAAAAAAATAAAAAATAAAACAATCAAGACGACTTTATATCTTGCCAACACTTTAACTCACACTGGCATGTTGATCCTTGTTAGGTTTGAATAAACCAAAACAAAACAAAACAAAACAAAGCAAAAGCAAAAACAAAAATAAAAATAAAAATAAACCAAGTCTTAATAAATCCCTTTTTCTATTAAGAGAAAGGATATGCTTGTTAGTTAGTTTATGAAAAGCTTGACTTCAAGTAAGATAGATAGATGTAAGTTGAGTTGCTCAAAGGGCTGTATTTCGAGAGTAATAATATACATATCGATTGTTTGATTTGATCTTGGGGATACTGTTGATAGATAGATGGATAGGTAACTAGATGAGGTTTTCATTATTATCCTCGTTCTCTATCGCATACCATACACATCATACCGTGTATTAACCAACTCTTCCACCCCTAGTCTCCCATGGGTAAAGAGAACTAATTATTCCTCCCCAATTCCCTCTCCTCTCCGGCTCTTAAAACTTCCTCCCAAACATTCAAAAAGTGACATCCATCCATCCATCCGTATCCATATCCATATCCATATCCATATCCATATCCGTATCCATAACCATCCAAGTTGAACCAACCAACCAACGTTATTACTACGCCCTACCCCTCGCCTCATCTCGCTTACCAACACCTCTCGGCCTCCGCCTCATAAAAAATACTGCCCCCCTACCAGCAAACAAATAGAAAGAAGATCATCCATCCGTCCAAGAAATATCATTAAATACACCCGCAAACTATCAAAGTAAGGGTATAAAACCGAAACCAAAACCAAAAGCCAAAGCAAAAACAAGAGCAAAGAAAGATAACTTTATGTACGCCCTCCAGATCGCCTTGCTGATAAACACAAAAAATGAAACACGAAAAAACAAAATATAAGAGGAAACAAAGAAAGGAAGAATTATGTCTGATGTAATGATAGTGCTTGTTTGTAGTAAATCTGCGCTTGCTACTCAAAGACAGCCTAATACGCGAAGTATTGGATTGCAACCGATGTGAAACTTTTGTTTGTAGCTTTATGTGCAGTACAATTAGAACGGATTCGCGTCAATTGAGCAATGCTGAGTTCAGGCTGATTTGAAATGACTTTTCTGAAGATCTACTCCTTCTAAGTCCTCGCACTAGAGTAATCCAGATTAGTGGAACATAGTATAACACTTTGGACATAATATACGTGTTGTTATTTCCTCTCCGGAATCTTTCTTTGTAATCTTGATCACCAGTGGTTCGTCTTGATCGTATATTAATTGGCCCTTGTATTTGTGCTCATAGACTGCATGGATCGCTGCTTTCGATTTGGGTTTCTTTCTCTTGTCGGTTTTCTTAACGCCATTGGTGGCTGGTTCTGCGCTGCTGCTTCCTTCTGGGTATTCTTTCTTGTATCTATTAATGAGAACATTATCGACTAAACATTCCGAGTGGAACATCATTTTACATTCATCGTTGTCGCAAATATACATGGGTATATCGGGGTTGTAATGACCATTGCATAGGCAATGTTTGGGTAATGGCTTAGTATCAAATGTTAGTGCTTATGTTGTATCAAACACAGAAAATGCAATCTTACCGAAAGTTTCTTCGTTTGACCAAAAGTTTGACGCCAGTAGAGAGATTTTGGCACATCTGGTATTACCCCATCCACAATTTCTTCTGAAAAATGCGCAACTTCTGCCCTTCCTGACATAGTGAGTACATCCAGTACTTCCAAATAGTTACTAGCGACAAGTTCCATTTCCCCATGATATGTCCTCTGTCCTGAAATATCGTTGAGTAGATCCGGCTCCTTCGTCGTCGGTATCGGCAACTCGGATGGCCAGTACATCCAACAGACCTAGTATATATCAGCCAGGAGCTCTCTTAGACAGCATGATGTTATGAAACTCACCAAAGCGTATACATGTTGAGGGTTTTTGGCCCTAACCTGTAATATTCTTGCGATCCAGAAGTCTTTCAATTGTGTAGGCGTTTCCGTTGAGCCTTTCACATACACGAACTCGCTGTTTTTATAAGTTTCACCCTGGACTAAGTTTATGGTTAAAACATGTCTCAAGTAGTTTGTATTCAACACTACTCACTAATAAAATTATTGTATTTTTTCATCGAATCCCATTCCTCAGTCGGCACAACAGTGTAATGTAAATCCAGCTCGTTTTCAGGAGAATTGTAGCCATGAAATGGAAAGTTTTGATGTTCTGCACTCTCTAGTAAAGCCCTCTTCTTTGGACCTATTTTCCCCTTGGGATTGGGATCTATGTATTCGACTTGAAACTGAGGTGCATCTTGAACCGTCATGGGAGGAGGAGACATTGATTCGAAGTCGGTCGATCCCGTCTTTACGCGTTTATTTGCTCGAGTATTCGAATGCTTCAAACCATGCTTGAGAGGCATATTGAACCGCGGGGTAGAGTCAGGATGCGATAGAGAGATAGGTAGAATTTATTGAAATCTTGATTTGCGCAAAGAAGTCGAAAGTGAGTTTGGTGAACTTGGAGAACTTAGTGAGCCTGATGAGCTTGGTGAACTCAGTGAACTTGATGAACTTGGTGACTTTGGTAAGAATGGAATTTGTTCGCAAGGAATGGTTCGATTTGCAGAAGATCGAAGTGTAGGTTCCGCGTCGATTCTCTCTACCAAACTTTGTAAACTTCTCAAGAACAAAAAACTACCAATTTTATTCGAATCTAAATTAATATTTTGTAAAATCCATACGTATTGAAGCTTGGGCTTTTCTGCAGAGAGTAAAAGGTCAGCAGATAATTAGAATTTGTAAGATGGTCGCGTTCTCTCGGTCTTAAAAACAATCAACAACAGAGTTATCTCATCAGTGCGATATTGTACCTGTGTACGTGCGTTTGACTGATGTCGATGCTGATTGGTTGAATGTGGGAAATATAATGAATGACTAAGACGTAAATAAATATTATGAGTATTATTCTAGCTTATCGTGACAAGCTGTCATAACTCTCTTGAAATCATATTACATTATCCCTCGAGTGCCATTCTTTCCAATCCCGTGAAGAGTCATGTCTCAATATCAAGATTTGCTAGCTCGAATTTTAAGGTGACTCTCTGCTAAGTGATGATTCAGAGTAGCAATGCACAATATTAGCAGAGGATTAGATCTGATAGTTTCAACGGAATTTCAATAATTAAGACACCCAATAGCATCCAATCCAAGTTCGGGTATCAATCAATCATCCATAGTATCCACCCCCCTCTCCACTCCTTCGAATAAAACAACAACCAGACCATTACCACCTCCCCCTCCAACCCTAACCCCCCCTCCAAACTCTTACTTCTCCCCCCCAGTCTTCTTCCTAAACAACTTATTCTTCAATTTATCCGCCAACCCCACCGGATGCTCCTGTCCCTTCGGCCCCGCATTAACCACATTGCCCTCTCCCCCCCGTCCAAAATGCGCCTTCTCCCCCTCCATACTGGGTCTCATCGCCGCCTCGGGAATAATATCCCCATCATTGCGTTTGGTAGCCGGAAGACCAGGCGATCCGATGTTGGCGGCTCCGCCCCGTCCAACTGAGAATGCGCCGTCGCCGTGATCGCCGGCTACACCTTCGCGGACTATTTCGCCGTCCACGTAGGGAGTGCTGTCGGCGCCGATGTTGCCGGCTCCTGCGAGGGGGAGAGTGGGTTAGCATTGCTTTCTCGCGTGGGATGGATGGATGGAAGGATGGAAGGATGGAAAGAAACATACCTCCGCGACCGTGACTAACTTCTTCACTCATGATGACGATTTCAAATAGTTCTCTTTTTCTTTCTTTGTCTGTCGATATTCAATTGAATATATCAAATCTCTGTGTATAGAACGATCAGTAAAAATAGAGGGAGAAGAGAGATATGCGCAATATAGGTAGGTTTAACCAAGCCTTTAAAAGACTCAGCTATCCCAATCAATTCATCCATCAGCCCACTCTCAAGCCCCGCGATCATCCCACCCATAAAAACTGAAAATCAACATTTAGAATAACAATAACTTACCACGATTAATTATATATGCGACAACAAGTATCGTATCGTATTGTATGTATGTATGTATGTATTCTTCAAGTGAAAAAAAGGAAACAAAATATAGTATGTAGACAAATTTCCTTTGACTCCAACTCCAAGGCAGGTACCGTACCAAAAGATTTTAGCCCACTGCATCCATCACCCACCCTTTCTTTCAATGATGTAATTTCCCCCAACCAATCAAACGCCCCCAATTCCTCCACATCTTTTCTTATCATACTTTTCGCCCACGGTTGCTTATCTTTCGCCGTTTGGGACTGGTGAAAGAGCTCGAGAGCCTTGGAAAGATAAGGCCATTTTAAGTACAGGAGATTCGCCTAGAACTATCCCCAAAAAAGGAGAGTTCGCATCCATATTTGAAGGAAATACAGTTGAAGAGCCAATGGAGAGATAGATAGATCTCGATAGATGCTGAGAGGGCTTTTGTTGCATGTCGGAGTTGAAGTATTATGTTATTGAAATTGAGGAGGGAATACCTTATCTTTGGGATGGGTATCTACTATTGTTGTATTAGGTATTCCTTATCTTGTGGTCTGTACCTAGGCTTTAGATTTATGTCCAGGTAGGTATGTAATTAGTTTACCTAGGTAGCCGTGGTAGCTTAAATACTTATAGAAAGGTAATATCATACAGGTACGATTATGTATATATAATGGCATGTATTGGGAATTTGATGAAGGGGATGTATCGATTTAGTGGCTGGCCATGAGTTCTGTATATCGAATGGAGTTCGCAACATTTCGATTTTGTACTCACATTCCGTATATAACTTCGATTTGGATAGTATGATAATGGTAATGGTATCATATACTCTTATTTTATAGTAATTTCATCATGATTATCATCTAGACTCTGCTCGGGACTAGCTCAGATTATGCGTTTGATTTTGTTTTATTCCGTCCTCTCATATCAAAAATACCGAAGGCTAGCTTTCACATCCACATTCACATCACATTGGAATATCGAATCCAAAGAAAATTACGAGAGGAATAGTTAATGAATTACAAGATATACAGAGGAAAAAGAACCAATTGGATCTGTCGGACCAGCCCACTTATTCCTTAATTGTCTGTTGTTGAGGTGGTGCCGCTCCTCCTGTAGTTGGGAAACCCATAAAGATCTTGAAGTAATCCTATGAAGTTATTAGTAACTAATATTCGTAGTCGAATTATGGATTATGCTCACATAAATCATCCATTGCAATCCTGTAAGTGTTCCGATCATGACCTGTGTGAAAAATTAGATTAGACAGAGTTTCATCATTAATGCTTAGCATGTAAACTTACAATACGAACAGGTAGTCCGTTCCAGAGACCCGCGAAACCAATGTCCTTGTAAATACGACCCATAGCAGCACCAAAAGCTTCACCAGGCGCGCGGTTTGCATTCAGTTTGGAAACCTGCATACTTGTTAAAGAAATCATCAAACGGGGTTAGATTAACTTACCATAACATCAGCAGGGTGGCTAACAATAGCGCACGCAATACCAGCTAGATAACCGGCCGTAAAGGAAACACCAGTCTGAGCAGCTTTGTTGTAATCAGATTTGTGACCTGGAAGACGATCGTAGATCATTTCAACGATAGTTTCGAAAGATGCAAATTTCATCATAGTGTATGGAATTTGACGTCCCCATAATGGATATAAGCCTTTGTAAAGTCCACTCACACCCTCCTTTGAGATGACTTGGCGGAGACCATCCGAGGTACCTTTTGCGAATGGTGGTATAGTTGTTTGCATCCTCACCTTCACAGCTTCGAATGGACAGAGTGCAATATCCGCGATGAATTCAGCCGAAGCACTTGCAGTTAGGTAAAGAAGTGTTTTGTACTTGTAGGCGTTTTCTGGCCCAGCTATATCTGCATATAGCTTTTTGAAATATTCGTATCCCCCATATTTGAATGCACCTTGGGCAGAATAACCAAAGAAGGTTGGTCCCCAACCAGTATAGATTCCTCGAAGTCCTTCTGCTCTACCGATTTTACCCCAGGCTTGGAAGTTGCCTGTGTACATCTTTGAGTCTACTTGGCGGCGACATTTTACCAGATCAAGAGGGGTAACGAAGGTATGGGTAACACCCTGGAAGATATTAGTCGAAAGTTTTCTTCAATATTATAATTGTGGTTCCAAAAGTTAAGGCTGTTTATCAAGGTCTCCGGAAAGCAATGTCATGTATCTCCTGCTGCTGGAGGTAGAAGGAAGAATATGCTTTTGACGCTGGGATTTTGAAGTAGGTCGATATGGGGTATTGAGTATGAAGGATATCGATATTGAAGTCTCCGCTATCAATGGAATGGTGGTAGATGACAATCAACTTTGGTAGAAACAAATTGCGGAGCTAGGTGGAACTCTTCCCAATCCCCATCAACAGCAAAAAGTGAAGATACCCCAATAGCTTTCCCGACTTTGATAGACAATCTAATCTTTCTAGTAATCTGCCTACCACAGCATATAAAGAAGTATCAAAACATATAACTTACACAAGCAAGTAACCCACCCGTCACACAAGCAGCATAGTATGTAGGCGAATACAACTCAATTGAGCCCGTCTTAGCCTGAGCACTAGCAGTAGCTTTCTCAAACTCTTTCGTAGCCTCCTTACTCAATTCATTCTTTGCATCGTCGACGACCGACCAAACGGTATAAAGTTCAGAACGAGCTTGAAGTGGGGTGGGCTTAGCGTGAGGAAGAGTGGAACTGGGCTCGGACCGTCGAGCAAATGGAATTGCGGGATGGAATATCGTATCGTGAAGAGTATTTGGGGATGGAAATAATGAAGGCATGATTTTTGGTGCTGTGATATATCAATCAATGGATATGTAAATAGGTAAGTATATGAAAAGGAGAATGAATTGTATTCTCCCGACGGGATGTTGGTGAATTTAAATAGTTTAGGAATGAATTCAAAGAAGGCTCGTGTTTTGAACAAGACAGGAAAGTGACGCAAAGAGTAAGGCCTTTATCAACCAATCATCAGAGAGTCTATACGCTCCCGGGACGCTCTCAAGGGTTGAAATTCTAGATCTTCATGTCAACAAATTGCAACTGGTAGCAAATTTCCAATTGATATAACTTCTATATTGAGGTGAAACCTTTGGAAATATTGGATAATGGAATTGAAAATATTGTTTTGAAGATATTGTTCTTAGGGTTGTCAAGACAGGAGTCTTTTTATGATAACATACACTACTCTCTCCCTATGGTATGTGTGTATTTTTATAGCCGAGGAGAATGAGGGGTATTATTGGTATTATTGGTATTGAAGTACATAGCAAGTACAGAATAGATAGATAGATCCTCTTCTCAAAAACATATCCATATCATAAAAAGTACGAAAACAATTCGCAAGCAAAGAAAGTATACCTAAAAACAAAAATAGTTCTCATCACAAACATACAAAAATCACCCAAGTACTCGATAAATTCCCAGGTTCAATTTTGCCGTCATTACCACATGTAAATTTCCCCACCATAAAATACTTCTCGTACCGCATACCAAGACACCAAACCAATAACTTCCCATACCCCCCAAAATTACACAAAATGTCAACCTCAGCACCTATACAAGAACCCAGCACATTATCGACCACTGCAGAAATGTCCTCATCACCTAAATCCCCTCTTTCTCCACTGGCAAATCGCTATAGAGGCGTAAGTTAACCTTCCATCTTTCACTGTCTCAAAAGCTCCCATTCCCCCAAGAAGAAACAAAACGAAACCAAAAAAAAGAAAGAAAAAAAAATTAACCCCTCCTCCCCCCACAGGCCACAGTAGCCGACCTCGACCCCCCGACCGCCCTCTCCATCACCCCCGACTCCTCCATCTCCCACGCCCTCCTCTCCGCCTTCGAACGCGACTACACACACCTCACCGTCGTAAGCAGCGACACGCGCTCCCTGCTCGGCTACATTTCCATCCCCCACCTCCGCACGCTTCTTGAAAGCGGAAAGGTGCAGGAATCAGACGAGGTGAGCAAGGCGATGGTGAAGTTTAGACGGAAGGGGAGGGTGTATAGGGTTATTACTATGGATACGTCGTTGGAGGAGTTGGAGGGTTTCTTTGATGGAGAGAGGGGAGGGGAGAGGCAGGAGTTTGCGGTTGTGACGGATGAGAGGAGGAGGTTTGTGCTTGGGGTGGCGACGAGGACGGATTTGGAGGAGTTTGCGAGGAGGCGGCCGGCTTGAGGGGAAGGTGCGAGGAGGTGGGATGTTGTTTGGTAGGGTTGGGTTGGGTAATGATGGGCTTGGATTAGATTGAGTGATTCATCGATGGGATTGAATGGGTAGAATAGGGGAAATACTGGAGTTTGGGAGGGAGTGGGAGAGGGGTATGATACGATGCTTTCAAAATGCATACATAGCGTATACTTAGGGAGGAGGGTTATCAAATTGATCAATTCCCACCAGTCCTATATGTAACTTATTGGTTATTCTTCAGTAATAGCTCATCACCACGAGAGAGAGGAGATTATAACTTCATGTCTGAAAGCTTAGCTGATTGACAAAATCGTTTTGATTTTTGGGAGACTAATATTCTTGTCTAGCATTAACATTACCATTGGCCTTTATGATTATCAATAAAATGCCCACCACCACAACACAACGTATATGCTGATACCACCTAAATTTTTAGAAAACTTCATTAACTTTATCCTCCTCGCCATCAATACTGTTTTCCAGAAATCAGAATCACAGAATTGAGAATTTCTATATGTGTGACCGTTGGATGTATTACCATGAATGAATATCCAATTTGAAAAACATCATCATGAGTTATCAGATGCTCATAAAGTATGAACTCTATGTGTATAATTCAAATCTACGTACTCTCTTGTAAATATCTAATATGAGAAAAGTATTCACATACATAAATACATATTTAGTACACCTACTATTACTTATAAATTTATCATCCAATTCAAACCCACATAATATGAATATCTAACCAAAATATTCACATCAACTCTATAAGAAGATCAAAGAACCAAAATCGTATTCATATATATGCCATGCCATCACATTGTTTAAAAAGAATCCTTTTCATTTCATATCATATCATTCAACTACCCTAGTAATAGAAATAAGACAAAAAACTATGAGATTTCCATCCCCCTTTCCATTTCCATTTCCATTTCATTTCATTCCATATAACCATGGAAGTATTTCCTCATCGTTTATCTATCTATCAATCATTCATTCAATCTCATATTTCCCATACCAGGATATCTAGACTCTAGGTTGCGTAGACATGACATGATTTACAGCTTGTTTGGGGCTGTTTGAGTAGTTGGCCATTGGTATCCGGCGGCATCGCTGAATTTGTAGCCGTATGAGGAGGTAAAGTCGTCGAGGACGGCGGGTCCACGGGATCCTGTTACCTTTGTTAGCTTCTTCTTCTTTATTCTGTGACGCATATTGTAGGGGGGAAGGGATGGTTGATCTTACCATATGGGTATTCCATAGGAATGATCTCCTTGTTGTCATCGAGGTAGTGAAGGAGAGGAGTGAAAATTCTCCAACTAGCGTCGAGTTCATCGTCACGAACGAAGTTAGAGTGATCACCCTTAAGAGCATCGAGGATGAGAGATTCGTAAGCCTCTGGGATCTTGAGATCTGAGAATCTTCGGCGGTAGGTCAAATCAAGCTCAGTAACGACAGTTTGCATGCTCAAACCAGGAAGCTTAGAGTTCATCTTGATGTAGACACTCTCGTTTGGTTGAATACGCATGACAAGCTCGTTTCTTGGGATATCTTTGAAGATACCAGATGTGACATCCTTGAATTGGATACGGATCTCAGTCTTTTGCTCGTTAAGTGCTTTACCAGCCTTCAAGATGAATGGAACACCGTCCCAACGCTCGTTCTTGATGTATGCCACCATTGCGCAGAAGGTTGGACATCTTGAGTCTTTTGGTACGGTATCATCCTCCTTGTAGGAAGGCTTGTTACCATCCAATGACTTGCCGTATTGACCAATGATGACGTTCTTTGGCTCAATGGCTGGAATACCACGGAGAACTCGGACTTTCTCGTCTCGGATGTCCTCGGCAGAAAAGGAAATTGGTCGCTCCATAGCGAGCAATGTAAGAACTTGCAGAAGATGGTTTTGCATAACATCTCTAATAATACCGAACTCGTCGAAGTATCCTCCTCGACCTTCGGTTCCAAAAGGCTCCTTGAAAGTGATCTGAACGTTGTCGATGTGATTGCGATTCCAAGTGGCACCAAAAAATTCGTTTCCAAATCTTAAAATCAAAATGTTCTTAACCATCTCTTTCCCGAGATAATGGTCGATACGGAAGATTTCATCTTCCTTCCAATTTGGCTCTAAGGCCTTTTGCAATTCCCGAGAACTTCCCAAATCCTTTCCAAATGGTTTCTCGACCTACAAGACAAGATTAGAATAAATAACCAACTAATTGTCGACATATTTTGAACGTACAATGATTCGAGCAATGCCATTTGGTGGGTATGCGTTGGCTTTTAATTGCTGGGATACGGTGGTGAAGACACTAGGAGGTAAGGCCATATAGAAGATTCTGTTCGCCTCTGATCGACCATTCTCGAATTCTTCGCAGTGTTTTCGGAGCTCGATGAAACCTTCTGGTTTGTCATATTGTCCGGATACATATGTGCAGATGTCGCAGAACTCTTGGAGTTGCTGTTCCATATCCTTAGTTGGGGTCTTGATATAAGATTTGACCCTCTTGATATATTCTTCATGATCCATCTTCGTTCGCGCATATCCGATGATTCTGGTGTCTTTTGGTAGAAATTGGTTGCGGTACTGTCACTGACGTTAATTCTGATTGCCTATAAGATCATCTTGGACTACATACAAGACCGAAAAGAGCCGGGAACTGCGGTAATACGAATTAGTTACATTGAATTCAGCTGAGAGGGGTTGGTCTAACAGTCTTCTTCTTTGCAAGATCACCAGATGCTCCCAAAACAATGATTACGGTGTTATCCTTCAACTCAATGGTTCTGTAGTGGGGCACAAATTGATCAGCCATGATTTGATATAAATGGAATAAATAGCCTCAATGAAATTGTTGACGACATCTAAAGCATCGTCCCAATAGATCACAGCTTCAAAGACCCAAACCGAGCCATCCGAAATGTTCATATTGCTGTTGCGATAACGTATGTTGATAGATATGCTTCAAAGTGACGTAGAATCACCGGAGGATTTAGCAACTTACCCAGCATTGCCAGGCTCTTCTGGCTTGATAACAGTGTCGGCCATTGTGTATGATTGATATATGAAGTGCTGGAATAGATGAGGAAGGGAGATGGTGAGATTTTTTTAAGGAGATGGACGAAAGATTTTAAAGAAGAAGATGTAATAATAGAATGCAAGTCAAGAAAAATGTTGGGTTTAATCGAGTCTTTCATCAAATTCGAACCCCGCTAAGAAGTATGACGGACGAGAAGTATTTCCGGATAGCCTCCGAAGGATCCAGACTGGAACAATACAAATAGAATAAATAGGATATATAAATAAATAAATAGATAAATAGGACTTTATTTAATCGCGGTTTCGAACTCGCAAGAGTTTTGACCTTTTTATTCTTTTCAAAAATATGAAGTTTTGAAGGTCTGATCCTTTTACCTCTTTGCAAAGCAAAGCTTTTAAAAGTCTTGAAGATATTTGATTATTCACTCTTATTAGCCAAAAGGATGATTTATTACTGTACTTTGTTTGCTACGGGGTACATTTTTATAAGGGTTGTTGGATTTGAGCTGAAGCACTGGAGAATATCTACGTAAGATATTGGACCTATGCACAGTGCTTCGGTTGGGCAATGATGCTTGAAAGAAGAGCCCCTCATTTATCACCGACAACCCCATTAGATAAAAATTTGGTATATTTGAGGTAACAATCCCTACCGATTATAAAGCAGATTGCATTATTCTTTGCATTCTTTGCATTCTCTACCTGCTTAAAATGTTTTACAGAATAAAGGATTGAAAATTGAAACCTCTTCAAGTTTGAGAGGGTGGCTGGCTACATGGCATGATATTCAGAAAGACCTTCAAAATTCAATACAGTTTATTGGAATTGTAACCATTCACTGACTTCATGTCTTCGTATTTGGTGATTACCCAGGTATACATTAATCAATTCATGAGAGAGTAAGTGATCAGAGCAGAGTGGGTTGAAAGGAAAAGACTTTACTCCAATAATCTTTCTTCATTCTTTCCCCATCCCTCCAACTTTATGTTTACGGAATGGTAACTTCGGGATTTGACAAAAATCATACTGTACGGAGGATCAACTTATATATTCCGGAGCTTGAGATGGATATAATGGATGCAGTATTTAGATATGGAGACATATCTATGTACTATGAAGGTGTTGTAGTGTTCAGAGACAAGGATCATCGTATAAGTGGTTGGCAATTGTACAATTGTACAATTGTACATTGATGACTCCGAAACTCCAGAGCGAACAAGTCAACGACATGAAGATATCCCCGATATCTTCATGTTCAATCCTCCATATATTTTCATGCGAGTTCCAGGTTTTGAAGGATATGTCGGAAGTTAAAAAATAGTTCTTCCGTTCCCGAACTCAAGAATTTTTGTATTCTTCATCCAGCTGGATATACAATCACATCAAGGTATTTCAATACTTGAGTACGGGTGTTGTAAACAGACAATTAGAAGGATATGAAGAAGGAAAATGCTCGAACATGTACTCGGAATGTAAATTTAGAAATACTTTACCCAAAAGATTCGTGGAATATTGATGTTTTGATCAGACATTTTGAATTGGCCCAATCTGAAGTTAATAGGTGGAAGTGGACTTTCTTGATGCCTGAATATTAGACAGAAAAATTGATCAGGGCTGGCAGGCCCTAATCTTTAGCGACCCTGTAATGAATTTGAATTTACCAAAAAACAGTCAACGACTAACGACAATCTCGACGCCGACAATCCCAACGCCAACTGAACTAAGTCTTTTAATTAGGACTTGTCAAACTCTCGACTATCATATTCCCCGAGAGAACTTCGTCAAAATGCCTACCGAAGCCGGCCACAGACGTGAGTCCTACCCATCCCGTTTCGAGATGAAGATTGGTTATGCATAAATGGATATTTGGAAGGACTGTGGAAATCGCAATTCGCAGATTTACTGGAGGATATGCCAAACCTATGCCTATGCCAATTTTGTGGGTTCGAGACAATTGCTAACTTTTGTGTGTCTTTAGTCTATGTTAAGTAAGTAAACAAACATTCATGTTCGAGGAGGGATATCTGTTGCAATTCGAGGAAGGAGAGAAATTGGGGCGATAATTGGGAGGATTTGACTGCAGAGAGGATCGATATAGGGAAATTTTGGAACTTGCATATGATGGAATTGCGGTTGGAATTTTGGACATGTTACTGATTTGGTTCACTTCAGGGGTCGCCACATCAGCTACCAACGTGGAAAGCGCAACACCACCCCAGGCACCAGTTTGATCAAGATCGAGGGTGTCGACAACACCGAGGCTGCCAAGTACGTTTCGCAATGATATCCGGATTCTGTTGGAATGGGTTCTAACCATTTTGTAGCTTCTACTGCGGAAAGAAGGTTGCTTTCGTTTACCGTGCCCAAAAGGAGGTCAGAGGATCAAAGATTAGAGTTATCTGGGGAAAGATCGCCAGACCACACGGTATGCTGAGAGAAGCATCTCATATTAGACATTGGAAAATACTAACAAAATTCGAAAGGAAACTCCGGCGTTGTACGAGCTCGTTTCAGACAAAACCTCCCACCAAAGTCCTTCGGCGCATCCGTTAGAGTTATGCTTTACCCATCTTCAGTATAAGAGGTTGGTTCGGAGTTGTTAGCATTTGGGGGTATGGTGAATGGGAGAATTGGTTGAATGATAGGTCACAAATTGGGCACTCGATGGAGGAGACAGCGATAAAGAGCACCGCCTTGCTGGTAGCATACCAATAAATCAAATACCAAACCAACCACACACATACACAAATGAACTGGTAGAAGTTCACTTTTCGAAAGCGTGTACTGCTTATGGATTAATCATGGGAGAAACCAACCAACCAACCAACCAATATCTATAATTTCCACCTCTGTGTGCACTCTAGGAAACTACGGTCAGGCCCTCATCCGGGCTACGACCCGAATATTCTGAGATTGCTCTGTGTGATATATCAATGCGAGAAAATTGCCAAGTATTTAAGTCTTGAGTATGTATATCTTCAGAGAATCAGGTAAAATATATGTATGTGTATATTTTCAGCCTTGGGTTTGTCTATCTAATAATACCATCCCTGGATTTTTAAATCCTCTCTCTTTCTCTCCCTCTCTATTTTCCCCACAAACACCCCCCACAGTGTACGAATAACGATGTCTATCTATCCCTTTTCGTTCACCTACATATGGAGGATTGGAGATAGATAGATGGAGATATGTATGGGGATTTCCCGGATTACATATGTATCATGTATTATTTACCTGCCTGCATCATTCATGCCTTACTTAGCACTCAGCCCATGAGATTCGAAACATTCAATGGAATGGATGGAATGGATGGAATGAATGGAATGAATGGAATGAAGAAAATAAATAAAATGAATCCATCCCAGCTGAAAAAAGATATGAGGTCACGACATGAGATAGATTTGAAACACAGTGATTGAGGGTTGATCTTCTTGGGCTGATGTAGCCGCGCTTACGGTTGGTTGTACTGAGTTCGGGATTGGGGATTTGAAGATCGGATGTTCATTGTGATGCTATTGAAGTAATTAGTGAGTGTTTGGGTGAAGAATGAATGAATGGGTGAATGAATACGCGTGTTTGCTAAGCGGAGTCTCCAATGACCAATGGGAAATTTAGTACGGAAACGTGATATCAACAGGAACCTGGGTACACATAAATAATCTCACGCGTAGAATGCCAAAGACCGAGAATTCCGTGAGGTATTAAAAGTTATTAATATATTTAATTGTGTGTGGGCTGTACCTGATCATCGTTCATGAATGAATGAATGAATGAATGAATTCGATGGTTGTTCATTGGGAGGGTATTTATTAAGGTATTCTCCTCAGCCACCACCACCACCATCACCATTAGATAGATAGATAGATAAATAGTAAGAAAAACACAGATCGACCCGAAGCTACCTACTTATATTTGAAATTTATATTAAGGGATGGATGGATGATGATGGGGTGGTTATTATCGTCGCACTAATCGTCACTTAGGGTTACACTTGAATACGGATTTTCAATGGATGGATTTTCTCGAGGCTTGTTTGATAATCAGATTGATGGCTGTTTTGTTTGCTTGTTTGTTCCGTGAAATGCTACATTAGCATGGATGTGGATATAGATGTTAGTTCTTACTTCTCGAGGTTCTTATCAAAACCTAACAGTTGAATCGCATGTAAAAATTTATTCTGGAAGACTAATAGATAAAATTACTTATTAACTTCACAATGGATGGTAGAAAACGTCTTTTTTTATTCCTTTTTGCCATCCGGTCCAAATTCCAATTGGAAGACAAGGTTCTAAAAAATATCAAATTAGGTTTAAGTTTGGGATTTTTCTCAAAATCCATCGTCTACATCATAGCCTGATTAGGAATAGTTGCAGATCAACTAGAAAAGTGGCTCCGTCCATTCCGGAACTGTCTTTTTTTTTTTTGCCTGTCCTGTTTCCAAGTTTCGTATGATATAATTGCTAAGGATGCTTGCTTGCTTGCCTGTAAACGAACGAACGGATGGATATGGATATGGATGTGGATATTCACCATATATTATTAGCACACCACTTATCGTTTCCTTGAATTTATCTATTTTTTACAGGGGGGCAAATATCTAGGTGGGCTACTTACTATAACTGTCGGTAGGCGAGGTAATGGATGGTAGGCTGGAGATACGAATGGATGTGAGGAGATACGAAGTGCCGTCGCAATACTACGGTGTTGATCAGGTTTTCCGATGGGGGAAATATGGGTTCAATTGGATGGGTATTATGTGGATGTGGGTTTGTGTTTTTGCACCAAGGTAGGTTTTTGGGGGTTTGGGGTGGGGATGGGGGTGGGATGTGATGGGATGGGATGGGATGGATTATTTATTTATTGGAATTCGAAAGCTTTTGATGCTTGGAATCTTGGAATGGGAGGGAGAGTTATAGGTGACTTTGCCTAGGTAGAAATACAGTGTTCATGTTTTGAATGATCGGTGTATGGACTTTTGAATATATCTATGGATGAATGATAAGATCGCCGTAGACCTTGTTGATGGATGGATTATCCAACTTGATACTTTTAGTTACTGACCGTACTTATAATACGCGTGGATGTACCAAAGTCAATACGTAGGCACGAATCAATGGATTTGTGTATTCATACTCTAGAACTTACCCAGGTATAGATAGATGGGAATATGTAAGACTTACCAACTTAAGTATAACACAAAAGTAATAGACAACGAAACTATGGTACCGGACGTCGTCATCAATCTTGGAAAAACTACCTATTTCTCTTCTACTAGTTATTACTCATTTTGGTTCTATTTTGGTGGTTTGTAGGTAGGTCTGCTTTAGTCTTTGGTATGAAGAGACGAATGTTACTATTGGATTCGATTTCCCCTTCCTTCGTATTATATATATATATTTTTTTTTTCGAATAGAATATTTCATCTGCTTAAACATTTCTCTTCCCCTCTTCCACCATTTGAGGAAAAAAAAAATTCTAAAACCTTTCCCGTCTCTTATCTTCTTCAAAATTCGAATTTCCTTCTTTTCTATCAAACGCCTTATTTTTTTTTTGGTCTTCTTACATATCAATTCCATCTTTGAATATCGATTTAAATATTTATTGAATTGAACGAAAGTGATATCAATCAAATTCTGGATTCATCAATCTTCAAACTTCGGAAATACATTCGCTTCCATAAACAAAAATATTGAAGAGTGTGAATCAATCCGCAACCATTCATCCCATCCATCCATCAATCGTTATATCTGGAGATCCATCATCCCTCAAAATACATAATAAAAGAAAGTCTCACTCACCATTTTTGGGCCATTTCTCACCACACACACATTAAATCTTTTTTAAATACATAACCGTATCATCAAGTTATTCTAAAACCAAAAGAAGAGATATCTCCATCAAAATCTTGATTCGAATATTACCTAGCTCTTTTAATATCAAACGGACATTGATACTTGATACAAAGCAAAAAAGCAAATCCAACCACCTATTTTCTCTCATTTTAAAAGTTCCCACAAATACCCCTACCAACCTTCTCAATACTACTCCGCATCAAACTGGTGCAACGACGATAAGGCACACGATCTTTTAATAAAAGTTGCAAAGACCCACCGAACGGCAATCAGAGTCCACTTTTGAATAATATCTAAAATATGCAAAACCATCCGTTACCCTCGCCTACGGGCAAGCAAGAAAGACCAAGTCGTTCGCGAGCAAAGTCCTCTGCTTTCAGTTTACATTCACGAAAAAGTAGTGGAAGTGGTCAGAAAATCGATCTTACAGAAACACATCAAGAGAAGGAAGCAAAAAGACTTCATACTAAAGCCGATCCATCATTGGCCATGACCGAAGCCGAACCCTGTAAGTTACTTACCTGATCAGTTACCAAATATAGCAAGATCCGCAGACTGATGATATTTCTATTGTAGCCGTCGTTGCGAACTCGGTTGCGACCTCTTTAGCACCTATTCGAGCAATTCAACATAGAGATAACTTTGGAAACCCTATATGTTTGTGTTACCTTCCCAATCTCTAATATCTTATGTGCTGACGATATCCTATTGCAGCCGACCCGGATCGTTCAAATCCTACGAGAAGTAGATGGGAGAGACCTTTAGATACGATTAGAGCCTTTGAGGCAGCTATCGATGGAAATTATACTTCACGAAAATCAATGATACGCGCAGGTTAGACACTGTTGAAACTCTATTCTATCGAATTGACGAGGGCAATTATGCTAATACTTGCTTTCAACAGAATCCGATGTAGGCTCAACATACAATCGTCGAAGCAGTTACTATGCAGGTAAATTTCTAAACTTTTCCTTCATTTTCTCTCATTTTTCCCTTCTTTTCTTTTCTCTTCTTTTTTCGCGCAATGGCCTTCAAATCAAGTTTCCTGCTTTTTGCTGGAGCTACGACGCTTAGGCCATTGCGGTCAATGCCAATCATTGAGCCGAGCACTATCTTCCATCAAATAGATGGGAATTTGCTATCTGTCATACCTTGTCTAGTGCCTACTCGCGCACCTAGATCCTTGACGAAACATTAACCCAAGCGCATTGGAACTGCACCTCATTAAACATCCGTCAGCTAACACACCGCTGTACAGGAACTCAGATAACGTCAGATGAACGACCGAGATACTCTCAAAATAGCTACTATGGATCACCGCAAAATAGATACAACAGCTACGATGGACGATCGAATGGGATGCCTCGACCAGATAGCTATTATACTGGTCAAAACAACATAGATGGTGTAGGAGGACCTGGTAACGGATACCACCCTAACAGGGCTCGGTACCCGCGAATAGCATCAGAACCACAATTCAATAGTGGTAATGGCATTTACCCTAATCCTGGCGTGCAGCACTCATATGAGACAGTAACCACGGCATCGGGAAGTGGTAGCTCTGCCGACGCAGCGGGATATTCGACCGACCCCAGCAGTCAGAATAGCTCGGTGGATCGCGTAAATGCACTACCACCGAAAGAACCCGTCGAAACGTATGGGTTTAGCGGGTTTGGACATGATCCGCAATATTCTCCTCCCGGGAGCGATCTTAATAATGATCAATATCATAATGGTCAACAGCGACAGGCGATTAGCTATCAGAATCAGGGACCTACGGTTCCACAGAAAGAGGCTCCTCGGGTTCCGATTAGTCTTAGTCAAGGCAATGGGAACGGAAATGTAACGCCGAAAGCTAGCGAGCCTGTTCGACCTGCACCGCAAGACAAGAGGAAAAGTTGGTTTGGGAGACGGTTGAGTAAAAAGTGAAAAGCGAAAACGTAAATATGGTGGCGATCGATTCTGAGATATGGGAATGGAAATAATATGAATCTAATTAGAGATATTTGGGGGCAAACGAAGGAGATAACAAGCTTTTTATTTTATTTTTGGTTGGTATGCGACGATATGATATTCATGATGTGACCGACAGTATGGTTGGTTGTTAGTACAGTCCGATATGGATGAGGGGAGGGAATGGGGTAGGATATAATGGAATAGGGGAAAGGGGGTTGATGGAATGGGATTGGTTGGTTGGATGGATTTTTTGCATTGGATGGCGTGGCGTATATGTTTGTAGTAGTATTTCTCTCACTACTACCGGATTAGGGGAGTGTGAGAAGAGCAGACAGATATGATTTTGTCTGTCTAGTAATTTTCGAGTTGATGGTGGAAGGAATGGTATGTTGTGTTCGTTAAGTGGAATGGATTGTGTTTAGGGAGGCCTTTGAGACGGGGAAAAATGGATACATTGAATGATGATATGATGATTCTTGATTTGATATAGGAGCACCAATGTGAAATTAATATAATGGTGGATAGTAACCGTAAATCCTACAGATTTTTGCATCCCATTGCTTTTGTCGAATGTCATCATAAATAATCTAGCTTAACCTCCAATTCCCCTATTGAATAAACAGTCCCGATGATTCATTCCACTCCTGCGCATTCCGATCGATCCTTGATATCATTCTCGTTCCTATGTTAAGTTCGCTTTCCATCTTCCGCTTTCTTTTTCACCCCCTAAACATAAATAATACCAAGAAGGCTCATAGAAATTAAACAACCCCTTTTTCCTTTTCCCTCCCCAATTCCCCTATTCCCTATCTTCTCCCGATCCCCTCTTTCTTACCTCCTTAAATCACAAATCTTTTTTGGTCTCACCCCCGGTGTCACTCGCATCCTCGTTCATGGCAACAATTACATATGCTACCAAGACTACGTTTGCCATTATTGCGGCGGTGGCGCCGGCGAAGGTTGAATTGCCTTTTTTTGTTGATGTTAATACTGACTTTTGGTGTATTTGTGGTGGTGAGTGGTGAGGAGAGAGGGGGGTTGGGAGGAATGGGGAATGAGAGGGGGGAATAAGGGGAGTGGGGAGGGAAGGGAAGGGAATAGATGGGGGATAGAGTAGAGAAGAGAAGAGAAGAGGGGAAGGTACCTGAGAAGATGGAATTTAGGGTTAGGAAATATGAGGATATGGGGATTACTATCATGGCGAGGGTGAAGCCGAGGAGTTTGAATATTACGTGACTGTTTGTTGGGTGTTAGTATATGATTAATTGGTAGGAGTTGGTTGTATAGTAGTGGGTGGTGGGCTGGTAAATGATGAGTTCATGTGATATGGACTGGGAGGGGGAGGGGGAGGGGCAGGAGAAGGAGGAGAAGGAAAAAAGGAGAGAGCGTAGTGGGTTGGTAGGAATTAGTAAATCATGAACGATTTGATGTGACTACAAGAGCGAAGAAAAAACGAAAGGGAAAACTAACGCTGGAACAGCAGGGGAAATATTGCTTTTTTCTCCAGCAACGGGTTTGAATTCTTTTTCTTTATCTTCGTTTGATACTAGATTTTTGGTGGGTTTTCTTTGCGTGGACATTTTAATTTTGTTCGCAATTTGGAGATCTTGAAGATAAAGAAATAAAATAGATGAGAAACTATTTGTTGTTTTATTTTGTTTAATATTTGGAGATGAATCTTTGGAGTTTGGCGTTATGTGATTTGTTTGCTTATACAATGTTCAAAGTAGATGGATTGATATGATATGATATGGGGTGAGGGAGGGAGGGATGATGACTTCGCGAATTCATGGGGTCGGGAAAGACCAGACGCGTAAATTGAACTTTTTTTTTCCTTAGTTCTAGCGTGACGGCGGTTTTGCTGTACAACATTTTGAATTAATCGGCCGGCAATAATAATGATGATGATGATGATGATGATGATGATGATGATAATGGAACAATAAACTTCGAATCTAACGAAAACTTACCTCCATACACTAATAAGAAGAAACCCAGCTAGGAAATCTAGTTCTACCCTACATCATACACTTCACACTTTCACACTTCATATTTTCCGATATTCAAAAATATTCGAATGATCAATAGGCAGATCTGATCAATTCACTCTCACTTTTTTACTGTGCTTGAAGGTCTCAAACCCTGAAGTGCTACTCGTATATATTTTAATTTTTTATCTTCAATTGCTTTCTCAATATCTTTTATATTTTGATAGAAAGACAGACATATACACGCGCACAAACAATTTTCTTCTATATTGATTCTCGAATGAACTAGTGGAGGAATTTCTCTTGTTGCGATCATTACGTTTCTCTTTGTATCAATATAGAAATCTATTTACAGAATTTGAATTTCTACACCTCAAAAAATCGAACAATCTCGAAATTCGAAAACGTTGCTTTTAGCAACAATTCTTCCCTCCTTACCTCGAATTTCTTCTTCTCATTTCGACAATATCTCAATCATGGCTTCCAATTTCGGCAATTCCTCTCTTGTGCCAGATTCTCCAGCAATAAAACGTCAAAAAACTGCTTCTGGCTATACATCTACGAATAATTCAGCAAGCAATACACATACCTATAATTCCGATAATGACGATGGCGATGATATCTTTGCTGATTATGTTCCCGACACACCTGCTGCCGGTAAATACGAAACTCAACCAACTCAAATCAACGATAGAGCTGCACCGGCTTCCCACCCTTTTTCGAGTTCTCCTGTTACCTCTCATAGCCACATACAAGTGCCAGCCTCGTCACCTTTTGCTGGGCGTGGTGGAGATGTGCGAAGATCACCTACATCGTTAAGAACTGCTTCGCCACTGAAGAACATAGCATCTGCAATGGCACCTGCAGGTACCGCATACAAGGCTCCTTTTGGTATTGCCGCAAAACCACCTGTTGCGCAGAAAGCAGTTATCAATCTTGATAGTGACGATGAGGGACCATCATATGTTGGAGATAGTTCGGATGACGACACTTTTAACACGGCAAATATCAACCCTTCAACATTTGCCCCGAAGAACTCCCAAAATCGATCTTTCGGCCAGCAAGACTCAGGCAGTTCTCTCACTGGTATTTCGAAATTTCAAAGCATTATTGCGGGTGCCGCTTACAAGCCAGCAGATAAACCGAGTCTCTTTACACGACCAACATATAATCAGCCTCAACGGGGTCCTATGAAAGCCATGCCGATTCAAGATATTGATATTGACGATATAGCCGATCAAGACCTCAAGAAGAAAATTAATCGATTGAGAAGTATTTTTCCCGGAACTTCAATTATGGTTGCCAAAGATGCTTTGATTACGACTAGGGGCAATTTCGACGAGGCTTCGACCATGTTAGCAATGAAAGAGTCTCCAGACGATGATGACGTTGTCGAAATACCTAATCCGCAAGGCTTGGAACCTCAAATGAGGAGAGGTTTAGCAGCACCAATTAAATCCATTAAGGATCGATATTCGTCTACACAAGCACAACCTTCGCAGAGACCCGCTCCAGTCGCCGAACCTCAGAAGCCTAAAAGAAAGCTTATGCAAGGTCGAAAAAATCGAACTTCTCCTCTTTCCTCGCCAGTAAAAGCACCTCCATCTCCAATCCAAATTCATGACTCGGACGGTTCGGATTCTGGTGTTGAAGAAGCAGAGGAATCGGAGGATAACCCGGTTCTTGAAGATCGATTATTGAAATACCTGAATGCTTGCAAACTTGAGGAACTCATCGAGCTCACCAATACTACTAAAGCCAACGCCGAGGCAATGCTGGATGCTCGACCTTTCAGAACTTTGGACGCTGCACGAAAGGTTTCTACTGCGAAGGTATTGAAGAATGGGAAAAAGAGCACAAAAGCGCCAATGGGAGATCGTCTGGTAGATACTGCATTGGAGATGTTTTCGGGATATGAAGCTGTTGATGCTCTTGTTGCGAAATGTGAGGAACTGTCAAAACCATTGGAAGCCGAGATGGCGAAATGGGGTTTCAATTCGTTTGGTGGTCGCAAGGATGGAGATGGTATTGAACTGGTTTCCTTTGAAGATGATCTCGAATCTCAGCGCGACTCTGGTATCGGTTCTCCAAGCAGCAGCCTATCCCTTAACAGCGAAAATGCAGATGACGACAAGATAGTATCCGCCAAGCGCAGAAGGCCGGCTGTCGAATTTTTGAAGAAGCCTGAGCTCATGGCAGAAGATGTTGTTTTGAAAGATTATCAGATTGTTGGACTTAATTGGTTAAATTTGATGTACGACCACAATCTCAGTTGTATTCTTGCAGATGATATGGGCCTTGGGAAAACATGTCAAGTCATTTCATTTCTGTCACATCTTGTAGCAACTGGTCGTAAAGGCCCTCATATTGTTTTTGGTCCTGCGGCGGTTTTCGAGAATTGGTGTCAGGAATTTGTGAAATTCGCTCCTAATTTGAGCATTCAACCTTATCATGGTAAGTAAAGTCTATGATTTTGAGTGGAGCAGTAACTAATTCTTATATAGGTGCTGCAGCCGACAGAGTTGAGTTGGCGACGGAAATCTTGGAAAACTCGGATCAGATTAATGTTGTTGTCTCTACTTATGATATGGCTGTAAAGAAGGAGGATAACAGGTTTTTCAGGAGACTGAATGCTGATGTAAGTGGATAATGCATAAATTTTGAAGATTTCATTGCTAACTCCGGCTAGGTTCTTGTTTGCGACGAAGGCCACATTTTGAAAAATGGAGCAACACAAAAAAATCAAGCTTTGAATAGAATTCCGGCCAATTTCAAGCTTCTACTGACTGGTACACCTCTACAAAACAATTTAGTAGAATTGGTCACACTTCTTTCTTTCATACTTCCGGGTGTTTTCCAAGAACGAGAGGAGGACTTGAATTTTATCTTCAAAGCAAAGGCTACAACTCGAGATACTGACCATGGAGCCCTACTTTCTGCTGAACGAATTGCACGTGCAAGATCTATGCTTACTCCGTTCGTTTTACGTCGTAAGAAGCATCAAGTTTTGAAGCATCTACCTACCAAAGTGTGCCGAGTTGAACGTTGCAGCCTCCAGCCAGCACAGGCTGAGATTTATAACGAACATGCTGATGCTGCAAGAGAACGAGCTCGTAAACGTCTCGAAGGTATCAAAATACCAAACGCGAAAACCGAGGAAAACAATCCAATTATGCAACTTCGCAAAGCAGCTATCCATCCTCTTCTCTTCCGTCGCCATTTCACAAGTGATAAAATTGAACAAATGGCGGATATTTTACGCAGAAGGGAGCCAGATCACTTTAATCCCAAAGAGAACAGAAAGCATCTCGTTGAAGAAATGCGCAAGGCCTCTGATTATTGGTTGCATACATGGTGTCAATTATATCCATGTATTAAGTCCTTCGATGTTAAGAAAAATGCTTGGATGGAATCTGGAAAGGTATCCGCTTTGGTGGAGCTTGTCAAGAAGTATAAGGAGAACGGTGATAGAGTCCTCATCTTCTCTCAATTCTCACTTGTCCTCGACATTCTTGAATCGGTACTAAATACATCCGTCATCACCTATACCAGAATCGATGGTTCTACGAAAATCGACGAGCGTCAAGCATATATTGAGAAGTTCCGCGATGATACTGATATCACGGCTTTTCTCCTGACGACTAAAGCTGGAGGAACAGGTATCAATTTAATGTATGCGAACAAAGTTATCATCTTCGATGGAAGTTTCAACCCTCAAGATGATGTTCAAGCCGAGAATCGCGCTCATCGCGTTGGGCAAACTCGTGATGTCGAAGTGGTCAGATTAGTTACGCGCGGTACGATCGAAGAGGCGATCTGGAAAATGGGTAGGAGTAAATTGATGTTGGATGGGAGGGTTGCGGGCGAGGAGGGTGAAGAGGCGGGGGAGAAAGCGGTAGAGAAGATGCTTCTGGAGGGTGTTACGATTACGGATGAGGAGGCTGCGGCTGTTGTCGAGGGGGGACCGGCTAGTGGGAATGTGGTGAAGGAGAAGAGTAATGGGAATAAGAAAAAGAATAAGGATCTTCCGGATAGGAAGAAATCTACTTTCTTGGATCTGGCAACGCAGGAGGATGGATTGGAGGTGGATGATGATGGGGATGCGATGTTGATTTAGTTGTATGGTATCGACTGCTGGCTGGCTTTTTCATACATGCGCTTACGCAACACTTTAGTGTGCGCATGCATGATATTCATCATGAGGTTCGAATCGAAGCGGGGAAGTTTCACGTACATACGGTCGCATTAGGTTTCTTACGGTGTTTGGGAGTGAGAGTGGGTGTTTGAGTTTATTATGGCCCATGGGTATTTATCATGAGATGTTCATGGTCGCCGCATCTTGTTTAGGGCCCAATGAGGGAGCGAATGAGAGAGAACACAGACTTGGAGTTAGATCTCTATATTGGAGGTCTTCTATTAGATTAATTGTGTGGTTGTGGTTGTGGTAGGGGGTGTTTTTGTGCGATTGTGCATTTGAGTTTGTTCGAATGAGTGGATTGGTGAATACATGGATGCATAGAGGGAGGTTAATGATGGATGCATGATAAGATATTTGAAGGGGAATGGACACATGGATAGATAGATAGATAGATATGATTGGTTTGTTTATAGTTGGGATTGGGGAATGGAATATATATTAGATCGAAGGTTAGAGGTTAGAGATCAGAAGATGAGAGAGGGGGTGAGGGAAAGGGTGAGAGAGACATAGATGGATGGATGAATGAAAGGATCGCATTATGAGATGGATTATGGGATGGACTATGAATAGGTACTTGGGTTGGGTCGGAGGATTAAAATCAAACCAAATAGAATAAGTTAGATTAGATATAACAAAATATGACCAGAATTTGACATCACTTTACTTGACTTGGGCTTTGAAGATGCAGATGCAGATGCAGATGCAGGTGTGAAGGTGAGTGGTGATGACGAGTGGGATATTACTCCATCTACTCTTTGGAATGTGTATTTGAGATGTATATATTTTCTTTAAGGTGGTCTAGCTATCATCTATCATCTATGATCTATAATCTTGTCCTCCCGTCAAAATACGTATACCTCATTTGCTCCAAATCAATATCCTTAAAATTCCTCACCTACAACAAGTATTTCAGTCAAATTAGCAAGTTATCAATTTGATCAATCATCTCCTCCTATCCCGCTCTTACATCTTCATCTTCATCTTCATCTTCACTATATCTATACAAAAACGGTTATATTTATACAAAAAGGGAAAGAAAAAAAAGAGGATACAAAAAAGGAGGGGAGGGAGGGTTAATAAAGATAGCTCACATTGATAGCAACAATATCCTTATTGGGATCGATTTCCTGGCCCTCTTCCAGTGCCTCGGCGTCTCCCATTCGGAAATCAATTAGCACGCTACTGCCGCAGATGGTGCAGAATTTGTGGTCTTTGGTTTTGGTGGCGTGTTGGTAGGTGCGGAGGTGGGAGAGGGATTCTATGAGGGGATGGGGGGGTGGGTTAGTGGTGGGTTGGTGGGTGGGGAGAGAGAAGGAGGTGGGTGATGGGTGGTGTGTGAGGGGGGTGGGGGGATGGGGAAGGATGGGGAGTGAGAGTGAGAGTGAGGGTGAGGGTGATGAGACGAGGATTGGGAGCGAAAGAATAACAGAAGATGAGAAGAAACGGCATTAAATTACCGGGTGAGATTTGCACATCCTTTCGACGGGGGTACACGAGTAGGTAGCCATTGTGCGTGCAGATGCTGCAGTTGCAGCTGTTTATGGGGTATTTGGGGAAGGGCCATTTGAGGGTTACGGTGAACTAGAGAGCGCAGAATGGGGTTAGTTGAGAAGGATCTTTTCTGAAAGAAGGAGGAGGAAATGGATCGAGGGCGAGAGCATGTGGTGAATATTGCATTGGCTTTGACTCTCTTGGATGGTTGCTCTTCATCACTTGATAAGGTTCCTGTGTGGATACTGATATCTAATCCCGTAGATACATTGATTTGTGAAACCTCTAGGAAAGATAGAAAGTCATGTATATTGAGAGGTATGTACTCACAGTAACAGCACCACAATGACATGAACCCTCATGAGTAGTTCGTTCTTCGTCAGAGGTATCCTCGACGTTGAATATGAGCTTTATATCAACTGGTTCGTAGGTACGAGTGATGGTCTTTGGGGGGTCCTTTGGGTGTGACATGGTTGATATAGTATTATATGTGGAGACTGGAAGAGAAAAGAGCAAAAGGGGCGGTACGAATGGATTTATATCTTTCAAGAAATTTATATACAGCTATAGAGATAATGCTTACAAATTTGAGCGGATGGAATACACTACGGGAGTTCTACGTATCTATGTGGGGTTATTCGCTCTTCGGACTTCGGGCATGTATAGCTTAAATGATTCTTAATAATTGCAAGCTAAGGAAAGAGAACAGAAATTTGACATAAAAAGAAGAGAAAAAATAGAGGGGGAAAAGTTACTTAAGTTCATATTCAACGTTTGACTCGAACTTCTAACGACAATTTGGTGAATCAGATAAGGGCGCAATAATCCATGCTGTAGATCATTTTGATTAGTCAATCATTGTGGAGGCACCCCGCTATGCCACATTCACAAAATGAGGAGCCGAGCCGAGCTCAAGATCTAGCTCTGAAGCCTCAAATCCGGTTGACAACCTCTGTTTACACCGTCTAGATGTAAGCAATATACCACCATGTCACTAAATACAGCATCCTCTGTCCTCAGACGGGCTCTTCTCTACGGTAATTCAATCCAATCCATTCCATTTTCCACCTACATAAAATTCAACCCCTTATAACCATATGTATATATAAATAAACTGCCGGGCTAATATATACTCTCTACAACATCTAAGTCCCCTCCTCATCCCCCAAATTCCTCGAGAAATCCCGCTCGTTAAAAGTCGATACCGTAGCCTACGATTTAGAAGATTCCGTCACGCTAGGAAATAAAGCTCTTGCACGTCAGAATATCGTGAAATTCCTCGGTGGTGAAAGACCGAAGGGTATAGGGGAGTATGTTATATGTATCTTATTCTTAGTCATATATGACATGATATATAATACTAACTAGACTTCCTAAATTAGAATTGCTGTTCGAATAAATAGCGTCCAATCCGGACTCGCCCTCGAAGATTTAACCAGCGTTCTCCAATCCCGCCATCTCGATACCCTTGTCATCCCCAAAGTAAACACCCCCTCCGACCTCCACTTTATAAACGACATACTGCGACATGTTCTTCCTTCCCGACATCCTTCCACACCTACCACATCCACATCCCCATCCCCTCCTCCCCTAAAAATCCTCGCCCTAATCGAATCCGCCCAATCTCTCATCCACCTCCCCCAAATCTGCACCGCCTCCCCCTACCTCTCAGGCCTAATCTTCGCCGCCGAAGATTTCTCCCTCGACCTCTCCCTAACCCGCACCCCCTCCCTCTCCGAATTTCTCTACGCCCGCTCCCACATCGCCACCTGCGCACGCGCATTCAACCTCCCCTCCACCATCGACCTAGTCTGCACTTCCTACACCGGAGCCCCCGGTCTGCAGCGCTTAGAAGAAGAATGTCTTAATGGAAAGGGATTGGGGTTTAATGGGAAACAGTGTATTCATCCTAGCCAGGTGGAGATTGTGCAGAGGGCGTTTGGACCCGGGGAGGAGGAGCTGGAGTGGAGTGTTAGGGTTGTGGTTGCGGATGGGAAGGCGGAGGAGAAAGGGAGGGGCGCGTGGACGCTGGATGGAAAGATGATTGATAGGCCGGTTACGGAGAAGGCGAGGGAGGTGGTTGGGAAGGCGGAGGCGTGTGGGGTGGATGTGGAGAAGTTGAGGGAGAAGTGGAAGGATCAGGAACCGGAGTAATGGTTGGTTGATTGATTTGTGGATGATATACTCTCAAGCTATCGATCTTGTTTCTTTATTCTCATTATGGTGCATCCCGTGCACCTCCTCGCCCTCTCCATATTCTTCTTGATCTGTTTACCTATCCGCTGTAAACCTATGTACGATTATAGTGTTAAAGCTACCGACTCTAACAAGCATTTGTCGGTATTTTGCGCACCTTTCTGGTAAATCTGCTTGTTGATATTTTTCGTTGATTCGCTATATATATCGGAAGATTGCGGCGTTTTCTTCGAGCTGGGACTCAGTAAAATCCAATGCTGAGGTATCAAGCTAATTACCGGGGGGAAGATCAGTTGTGAATGTTAGTGCGTGCCGGTGGTCTAGTGGCAGCAGGTGGTACAATTCAGATTGGTTCTCAAAACGACCATACTCGCTAGCAATACTTCTTACCGCCTTTCAATCCTCCCTCCTGGGCGGACGATTAGTCCCGGCTCCATAGATCACGGAACCTATCGTATTACTGTTCATTGCGAGGGAAAAGTTTATGACTAATACATAGTTGTTGAGCATATTGGGTTAGGAAGACGCTTCATAGAGAGTAGCCGACTGATCCATTAGATTGAGGTAGAGAATGGATGAGTTGGAGGTGCATTCTACTCAGGTAGCCTAAATGTTACTTCTCGAAGAGGACGCTATAGTTAATGGCATCCACATCGTGCTAAACTACTAACATTATCTGGTGCCGTATTATCTGTTATAAGAAACCTGTGTACAAGAGAGTGGTTACCATGGGGATCTGGTCTGGCCCATTGGCCAATCGAAGACACTATACGAGTCGGCCACCCCATTGATCAATCGGCTGGTCCATTGACTAATTAGGCAGAAATGGAGATATACTTTTTGAGTATTGTCTAGTTACTTTTAGTATTACCTTTGATATTACTTTTGATATTTATAATTTGAAGGCAACAAGGAGTAAAGATGCATATAAATATATTTGATGCTCGAGTATTATATGTCAAAGTATATAACCAATGGGGCAGGCCAATTCGTGAATGGGAGAGCCAATTGATGAATCGGAAAAATTTGCGAATGCCAGACCAGATCGATTGAGAGCTGTTCTTATATCCACGAAAAATTCTCAATTTTATATATGCTGAATGTTAGCGTATCCTAGCTATATATATATGAGGTGTTATTAAGGAGGGGGTTTTATTGTGTCCATGAGCTTCCTTTTGTGTTGAATCACCAAGATCGTCTTAGACTATCGAAACAGTACATGAATATCGAGACAAATCTTGAAATTTCAAGCTTATATCCAACTGAACGATTTTCTAGTTGGAATCACCCGAAGTCAATTCATCCAATTTTGATCCCAAACCTAACTCCCACTTCATTTCATTGAAACCTCCGCCATGTGGTAGCCTCATCGGCAAAGTAACCACCTCATTATCAGCCAGCTCCTCAAGTGCACTCCCATGCAAACGATACGGTGCTGTCAGTAGAAGTTTAAAAACGTACGCATTCCTGCCTCTACTTCCCCTATATTGACCACGACTAAGCTGGATTAGCCAACCAATCAACGCCTCAGCCTCATCAACGCTTTCTCCGTCAACATAAAACGACAATGCATCTATAATACAAAATACAACAGCACATTTTGGAAGGCTCGCAAGTATATACTCAAAGCGCTCGCATATCGTTTTCATATCCATGGTTCTGAAATCCCCCAGCTTGGTGAGCTCAATCAGATTTTGGCTCTTGCATTGGTTTACCAATTGCCCAAACAGACTGTTGACTACTCCGATAGGGACATCCCATTCCCCGCGATCAGCATACTCGCCACAGAAGAAATGCAGTGAAAAGATATAGAATTTGTTGGCTTTTGTGTCTGTCAACTTCATCACACTGAGTGTGTAAACAAGCTTGGCGCACACCAAACTCATCGGCGAGCGTCGTCGGACTTTGACTGAGCTACCGTGCACAACAAGTGGCATTGATTCAGTGCTGGTGACCCATTCTCCGAAGGCTGGGGATTGAATCGCACATAGCCCAGAAAGTAGCTTTCGATCGAGAGCAACCTGTGGATCATTTTCAAACTTCTCAGTCCGGACTCTCACATACTCTTTCACCCTCTCCGGTTCCTTTCCTTCAAAAGTGTCGCCATATCCTGCTCAGCCTCACAGGGCTGCGTCAATAATGACGAAGACATGATATAATGCAGGCTAACCAACACGTTTTTGAAATTCAAATTTGGTCCGACAGTATCTGTAAAGAAAGTTATTCGTACGCCATGCTGGGTATAGTATTGGAGGCATCAAACTTCAAATACATTTCAAGCTTGATATCTTGTGCCCAATTCCCCTCTTTGTTTGTGTAACAAGACAGTGCCGCTCATTTGAGGACTTGGATAACCAGGCAGCTCCTTACCTCAAAGAGAAGGTAATAGTTGAGATATTCTGTCTCAAAGATTTGTCTAGTATTGATATGTAATGTTTGCAATAGAGAGGATAAAGAGATTTACAAAAGAAATACTCAATTTATATACAATGCCGCATTTTGTTCATTTTAACTCTTGAAAACAACTAAGTTAGGGTGTATTGATCAATAGACTATGCAGCTCACAATCAAGGCCCTTGGAAGCGGCAATGCACAAGTGCATACCGGCCAGCTTACGTGACTATGGCACCTTCATTCACCAGATCTACAAAAAGAGGGCACAGAGGGGTGAACCCCTTGTCAATCACCTACATCTTTAAGCGAAGATGAATATACCGAGTTGTCTCAAAAGGTGTATGACCGCATTTGAGAGTACCAATATCAATTTAGCCTGCAGTCATTGATACCTTGTAGTTAATTGATCAGGTAGAATACAGCCAAGAAATCTTATAGCGGCAGTAGACTCCCCCAATTGAGACATATCTTTTATTGAAGAATCACAAAGTAACTTTACTTTACCAACAACATATATTATATATATCTTAGATTTTTCTACCCGCTAACTGCCCCTTCTCGTGAACAATGTATTCTCGGAATGAATTATAAGGAGAACTACAATCATCTCGCTACTGTTCGCCTAAAGAACCGCTTAAGATACCAGTGGAGACTCTGAATCCAAACAGCCTTGCAAAGGATTCCATTAACATTTCCTGGTCCTTACCATGAAAAGCATCGATTCTGCGAAAGAAGATGTGAGGGCTTTATCGCAGACCGTCATATTACCTCATGAATCGCCCGAAGAATCGAAGTTACAGCCAGGGCTATCATACCGTTCGAAAAGAAATTTTGAGTTTTACATCGGGCCAAGGAAGATGGATTTAAAGAATTCACTGCTTCTTACCCTCAACATCGAGCTGTGTTACGCACCAGACCCTATTTACCTCCATTTCTTGATTGTTCTTGGATCCAACAGGGTAGAGACGAGACTGATGAACTTGATGAACTACGGATCTTATTAGATGGACTGAGAGCCCTTATATCAGTCATGGACAATGAACTTGCAGACCTGGTAGATTATTATAGAAAAATCCAAGCAGTGGCTGTTGAGAAGATCCCTTCGTGTATCTGTGGTACCTATTTGACGCAGGTCAAGAAATAGTTTCGAGGAAACCAAAATATCAGGTATACCGCGTTCTGAAAGTCATTGGTGACCGGAAGTCTCTGGCACCATGCGGGAGCAAACCTGGCCAGAGATCCATCTCGAATTTTACCATTGATTGCTTTTATCTCGACTTTGATGGAAGAAACTTCAGGGCTGTACCTCATGTCATATCAATTCCGCCATATGAGGGTATCTTGGATATCACCTCCCTATTAGCCTACCCCTTGAGATATGAGAAGGGGGATCTAGAGGAGCGGTTAGTTCAAAGAGGCGAAAAATTCGCCAACTTGGCATTAGTAGTATCACGCAGAAGATACAGAGGGTTGAGTATCAAGGAGGGAGATCTCTTTAGTAGACATGAAGAGGTACGCGATCGGCTGTAGTCACATCACTGGATGCTAACTTGGAAGTATAGATAAAAAGTGATGTTATAATCGATCTTGAACTTGCATTTAGAGATAGTGAGCCTAGAATCGAGCCTGCAGACTTTGAAGGTGGCGTAATTAAGAACCCAAGCCAAGAAGATGACGAAGAATTTTGCGAGGCAAGAGTCGTGCCAGATGAGCCAAATTTTTCCGGAGGACCCCCCTCCCGCAAGACAATACAACAGCGAATGTTCCTCGAACCAATGTACAATAACGAGAAATTTGTCGAGGCCAAGTGGTCCGCGTTTGTACTTCACACAAATCTACTTGAGCCTCAATTCACGGATACACGCGAGAGAGATGTGATGATCCTACTTTCATATCGTGTTTATGGATACGTTCTCCTTAATCGAAAATGGTGTAAGTAGATCAACATCTTCCATGGTTCAGGAAAGCGGTCTAACAATTCTTAGACCCATTGGATATCGATCTTGTTGAGCCTGTGGCTGAAGATAATCAAGATGGATTCGACAAATTGATTCTACCTCAAGGTCACAAAGACATTGTGAGAGCTTTGGTCAAAACACGCGCTCGAGTTCCAGCGACAGGTCACAATAGAAAGTCAAATGACGTGATGCAGCGCGAGTTTGACATAGTAAAGGGCAAAGGAAAGGGCTTAATTATTCTCTTGCACGGCGCTCCTGGAGTGGGAAAAACTTCCACTGCCGAATGTGTCGCAGCGAACACGGGTCGACCTCTATTTCCAATAACTTATGGTGATATTGGAGGCTCGACTGCACAAGAGGTGGAAAGTAACTTGGAAAAATACTTTGATTTAGCAAGGAAGTGGGGGTGTGTTCTCTTACTAGATGAAGCGGATGTCTTCCTTAGCGAGCTTATCAAAGGAGATATCAGACAAAACAGTCTTGTATCTGGTAGGTTATTTATTACCAATGGAATAAAGAATTGAAATGGAGGAAAAGGAACCGGGATCTAAACCCGAACCAATTAAGAAGAAAAAGAAGGATAAGGATAGGGATGAGGATGGCAAGAAGGAGAGGAAAAAGAAGATAGATCACAATGCGAAGGCGCGTAAATCGAAGGAGGAACGGGTAAAGAGTAAGTCAAAAGATAAATCTTCGAGGAGTAAATCTCCGAAGAAGTCTTCGAAGCAGGAGTCAGATTCAACGGATGGCTCGGAATCAGAGCACTCAGAGTCTGGGTCGGATTGATGGTTATGAAGCAAGGTGTTGGTTTGCAAGACGTGAGAGGGGAGGATAGAACATCACAAAGGGAGAACGTAAGGAAATGTAACACACTATTCATTACGCAATTGAATAAATTTATTGAATAATTAAGTAGTCCTATATTTGCTGTGTGTTCAACTAGACAATCCATACAAATTTATATATATATATATATATGGATTTCTCATTTCTATACTCTCTTTCTTTCATTCTCTTGTTCTTTGATCAATCAATATGTGAATGAATAGCATCTTACTTATATTGCCATCTCATTGAAAGGATTTTTTAATCTCGGGGCACATACAATTCAAACTGGAAACTTTGGAAGGATTGATTAGATTACTGCTTGGCTCGGTTACGATGACAGACAGTCCATAGGATGGATTGAAAGGTACAGTAGCAATGTTCCTTCCTTCCATCGCTTATTGATACAATTTTAAAACCAATTCCTTCTTTTTCCCCTTCCGATGCTGTTTAATTATTGAAATTTTCTTTCATTGTTTCCACTCTTATCGATGAACAGGTACATGCAACGGAGTGAGGGAGGCATGTATGAGGATATTGTAGTCGTGACAAAATGGGTGAACTGACCGATTTTCTGTTGGTTAACGGCCCCCATTCTACTCAGCCCACTCACTCACTCATCACACCCGCCTACAGAATACTATATCACACATAACTTACAATACAATACAATAAAATACAATGTGACATTTAGGTTTCCCCCCTTCTAAAGATTTACATCTTCATATCTACAAATGGTGATGCGTACTAGTATGTAATACACCAACAGCAACAGTTCGAACCAGAAATAGAAACGAATAGGATAGGATACCTAATTAGATCATACTCATCATCCATACAAAAATCCTTTCTTTGCCTCATCAAGTTAAGCGGTATGGGTATGTATTGTATGGGGTAAGCGCCTTCTCCCCTTTTATTTTCCCTTTTCTATGCTATTCTATACTACCTAAATACTCTTCCCACAACTCGTAGCATATCATCCAATCCCAAGCAAGCCATCCCTCTATATTTTTTGATCTATGATCTACTGTAGTGCATATGTTTTAATTATCTGATTGGCTGATTAGTCGGTTGGTTGGTTGGTTGGTTTGTTTGTAAGGTAAGCAGACTGACTGCAGTACGTACAGTGCAGCTATTTAATTGAGAAGATTTAAATGGGGGTGGGGTGTATTATATGGTGGTATTTAAGGATCAACATCTGCATCCGCCCAGCGGGAGGCGCAGCGCGTAATATGGAGGATGGATGCGTTCTTGATTTTTTATTCATTTGGTTAAGTGAAGGCGGGCTACTTTTTCTTTTCTTACTTTTTATTCTTGTTTTTCTTGTTTTCTCTTTTTGAATTTTTGAGGTTTGCGATTTGTCGTTCGATATCTTCATTTTTGCGACCAGTGTTGGTACGATTGTTTATTAAGCGGAATACATATACATACCATATTTGATATTTTTTTAACTAAGGTTCGACGAGAGGCGAGAATGCGCTGTTGATATGGATGAGAGTTTCGAAAAGTGATTGATCGGTATGATTATTTCGATTAAGAGATGGAGGGCTGGAGTGGGTTGGATGGGGTTGTTGGGGATGGTGATGGGGATGGCTGTAGCCAAAAATGAAAACGGAACTTCTTCACATCCGCATAGTATCTCGAGAGGAGATCAATCATCAAAATTCTTTAATACAGGATGGTCGTCGGACTTTCCATATAAAGCGATATTGTCTGAAAACATCACATACAATTTTCAAATCACCGATGATGATGCCCCCAACATTCACAATTCCAACTGGATTTTGGCATTGTGTTATGCTGAAAATAACGCACACTTTGGGGTGACCAGCAGTAATACCTTTAGCATTCTTGCGAACATCAAGTGTGAGTTTGGAGATCTGGTGCTTTTGTTATTCTCATCTAACAACGACTATAGATATTTGTCTGACTGGATCCTGTGATTTCAAGCAAGGAGAAACAGGAAGTTTTTCTGTAGAACTCGGCAAAGGCGATGGATTTCAGAATATCTCGAATTACCAAACGGGCTCTGAAAACGTATTCTTCTTCTGCTTCACATCCGAGTGGAACAACGGGGTTTTCCCTTGTCAATCATATAGTCCTTTTTTCGCACTAGAAGTGGCTCCACCAGCTGTGTCTGCTGCACCCGCAATGAGACGAGACATACCAGGCGCAGTCTCTTCATTCATAAGCAGCAACACATTCATTACAGACGTGGTGATGGTTACGACTGCGACGAATATCCTATCCCAAGTTGGGGTATCGACTAGCCTTATTTCTCCCTCATCCACTGCCCCCGAATCTACAATCACGTCATATGCCTCGACAGTGACAACTCCTAATAACGACTTTCCAACCGCCACAGATCCCTCCCAATTAACAGGCACATCTAAACCTGACTCACCGACCTCCTCCTCTGGCCTCTCCCTAGGCGCAAAAATCGGCATAGCAATCGGCACAATCTTCCTGACCTTCCTAATTCTTCTCCTAGCACTCCTCCTTCTCCGACGCCGCCGCCGTAATCCAAAACAACTCCCCCCGTCCAAAACTCCCGAAAACTCACTCCTCGCATCATCACTCAAAAACAACGATAGCAGAGATCTCTTCATATCTGAAAAACTCGGAAACTCCATCCAAGAACGTGAAACTCATACATCTCTCACTTCAGCAGCTGGTCTCTACGACGATTTGCCTGCTCCCGGATCTGCTTTCACGACAAGTACACCTGTATCTATATCACCCCGTCGTAGCGTGGCTTTAACAACTATTTCGCGCAACGAAGTAGCTAGCGGTATCATCCCTACCATCGGCACCGTCTCTGCTCCATCCACAACCACAAACCTAACCACCACCCTCTCCCGCGCCATAAGCGACGCAAGCAACCTCTCCCGCCCCAGCACTCTCACCCCCAGCGAACACAACCTCCAGCTGCATTCCCACTCTCCCGATTCCTCCCCCCTCCACAGCCGCGAACCCAGCCGCGAACGCCTACAAATCGTCGAGCGCACCCTCTTCGACGATGAGCCGTACTCGGATTCCCCGACGGTCTCGATGGACGATGTGCCGAAGGTTTATCGGGGGGCGCTGCAGGCGCCGTTTTTGTTGGAGCCGGGGATGAGTGCGGAGGAGAGGGCGAGAGAGGAAGAGGAGGAGAGGATGATTGATAAGGCGATTGCGGAGGCGGAGGAGGAGAGGAAGAGGGCGAGGGCGAGAGGGAGGGAGAGTCCGAGGGGGTAGAGGGGGTGGGGATGAGGATGTGTTTTGGTGGTGGGAGGGGAAGTAGACTGGGGTTCTCCTTTATATGAGGAAAACCGAAATCCGAAATCCGAAAAGAGGAGAAAAGAAAAAAGGAATGGGGTTCATCGGTCGTATCGAATTACATCTATATCATATCGACCTCATGTTCATTTATTTGTTTGTTTATTTCCTTTACAGTATTACTATTACACAACATATCAATTTCGCAATCTCGCAATCTCTCTATTATATCTATATCTATACCATTTTAGCTTATTGTTTATATCTTTATTGAGGAGGCGACGAGACGCGACGAGAGCCGAGACGAGACGAGACGCAGAGAAAATGGGAAGATGGAGAAGGGATGAAAAGAAGGAGTATGGCGAACACAGAAATAGACGAGAGCATATTAGAGGCTATATTGGGTTCAAGCTGTGCTTTGAACCTGTCAACCTGACTATCTACTAGTATTACGAATGGTTTTTTTGGAGGGAATTCTTGGTAGTATAGTGGTATAGACAGACAGACTCGGAGTAGATAGTATACTGTATAATTAATGGAGTCACATGCTAAGCTCTTGATTTATTCGTTTGTTGATTCATTCGTGCTTCGGTGCTGTTGTAATATGATAGTTGTGATGAGCGATACGAGGGAGAAGAATAAATAAATAAATAAATAAATAAATAAATAAATAAATAAATAAATAAATAAATAAATAAATAAATAAATAAATAAATAAATAAATAAATAAATAAATAAATAAATAAATAAATAAATAAATAAATAAATAAATAAATAAATAAATAAATAAATAAATAAATAAATAGGGTGATTCCTACATATGTATATTTTCAAACGACTACATGTACTACTGCATCCTTATCCCTCCCTCTACAACATGTACAAAAACCAAAAATCCCCAATCCATATATCCGAAGCTGATTTATTTAGGATATCTGCGCTATCTACCTAAAACATAGCCATTGCGATCTGGTCCGCCCTATTCAGCAATAAGCCCCATTTGTAAATCAGACCCTCCCATTAGTCAATCGGACCTTATTGCTAAATCGGGCATCCTATTGATCAACCAGCCAGTTTTCATTAATTCAATAATTTTGAGAATATATTTTTTTAAAAAAATTTATTTTAAATTAAACTTTTTCTACTAACAAAGAAATCAACAACAAAGAAATCAACAATAAAAAAATCAATTATAAAGAGATCACAAACAAAGAAATGATGAACAAAGAAATAAAAAGAATATATTATTAACATCGTCTTAATTGCCTTCCAACCCCTCTGACCCCCCTAACCCCCCTACCCCCCTTACTCCCTCTACCTCTTGATACTCTCGTTGTCGCCGTCGTCGATCTCGTCGTTGATATTGTTGAATTTATTGAATTTATTGAATTTGAATCTGTAAATCTAACCCTTTTTGATCTCGAGTTAGCAAGAGTTTAAATAAGAGTTTAAGTAAAAGTAATGGGTTGATTTTCTTGATTTTCTTGATTTTCTTGATCTTCTTCATCAAGAGTAATGGGTTGATTTTCTTCTCGATTTTCTTCTTGATTTTCTTGATCAATTTGACGTTTTTTTTTTATTAAATTTCTTCCCTTTTTTTAAAATGCAAATATTATTTCATGTTTATTTATAAGTTGAATTGCTTTATTAAAAAAGATCTTTTTTAAAGATTTATTGATATTAATAATTAAAAAATTAGAATATATATTTTAAAAAACAATTTTATTTAAAACCTTTAAATTATAAATATTTATTAATTTCTTCTATTTGTATATTAATCAATATTTTTGATCAAAAATTTTAAGAATTTGAATTAGTATTTTAAAAGCTTTAAAACTTAATTTAAATTTAGGGGGTATTTTTAATGTAGCATATTTTTAAATTTTATATTTAAAAATGCTTTTTCCTTTTTTTATAATTATTTTTTTATTGATTTTCTTTATATAATTAATAATTTTTTAATTAAATTTTAATAAAATATAGTTCTTTTTTTTTTAATTCAATTTGCTTTTTCTTGAGTTTTTTTATAAATCTTTTTTTATTAATTTTAAATTTCTTTTTTTGATTTATATTTTTATTCATATTTTTAATATTATTTTTCCCTTTATTCTATATATTTTATAGATTTAAATTTAGAGATAATTATTTAAATCAAACTGTTGGGATATAGATCACAAGGTAGCATGTGATAAACATATGACTACAATCGTATATATATACAACTTGATAATCTATACTATAAATAGATCAATAATAAAAATATCAAATATAAACTATAATATCATAATCGTATAATTTAATCGAAATAAAACTATATTAATCAATATTATACAAATCAGATATTATAAACATCAAGATAATATTATAATAATAGAAATATTATTGAAAAGACTAGAATTGAACTTGAAATATTAGTAAAATATTTTAATCAAAAACAATATACAATATTAAGATAGAATATATAAGTATTAAGGCGATACTACAAGTTTCTACGTTTATCATGCATGTTTTTAGCCTAGCTTTTTTAAAATTTAACTTTTTAATACTTTAAACTCCTCAATTTCTACTTTTTCAAGACACTTTTTTACGACTTCTATAATACTCTTAAAACCCTCAGCGACAACAAGACCTCTTTTATCATTTCTCTCATTACTTCTTTTTTACTTCTCTTTCTTACTCCATCTTATATATTCATTATATTTTCGGATCTACAGAAATTACATTGAAAACTCTAATTTTCATTTAAAGATATTATCGTCTCTAAATTAATAAGATTTATAAGAATTTAGAAATATCCTTTAAAATAAACAAACCTTTATTTACTTCATAACAACCTATTTTTTTCCCCCTTTTTTTTCTCTTCTCCCCAAACCCTCTCTGCATAATAATAAAGAACTCATCCTTTTTGTCAGAATATAATATTTTTTTTTAATTATTTATATAAATATCCCTATCTAATTTCTTTCTTTAAATCAATATAATAAAAAAGAATTTCTTTTTTTTAGATTATCCCCTTTTAAATTAAAATTTTAAAAAATATAATAAGCTTTGCAAATTATTTGAAAATAGATTCAACCTTAAAAATAATTTTAATAACAAAACTTTTTTATTATATATTCGATTCAAGATTTTAAAATATATCTATTATTATATTTTTAATAATAATATTTTATAAATATTTAAAAATGATTTCATAAATTAGATTTTAAAATATTTTATTATAATCTAAAAAAAAAACTTTTTTATTTTATAATTTTTTAAACGATTTTTATAAAAATTCAATATCAATGTCTTAATTGATTCTAATATCAATATTAATTTGATTTTTATATTTATTCTTAAAACTTTATCTAAATAGATTTTAAAAGCGATAAGAATAACAATTCGCAATATACAATTTAATATATAATTAAACATTTTCATTATAATAATTAAGAAATTTAATAATTTAAAAAAGAAAAACAAAAAAAATTTTATTATTAATTCTATTCAAGAAAATAAAATTAAAGATAAAGGCAAAAAAAAAAAAAAAAAACAAAAACAAATAAAAAAAACAGACAATATTTAAAAATCTATCTAACTTTAAAAAACTCGATCTCAAATCAACATTTATCAAAAAAAAAGATAGTAATAATAATAATTTCGATTCTAATTCTGATTTTGATTTTAAAAATAATTTTTTTAATTATTTAGATTTTGAAGACTTTGAGATTGACTTTATTTTATTTAATATTAGCAAACAGTTTAAAAACCTTATAAAATGATATATATCAAATAATAATAAATATAATAGTTAAATAAATAATATTGAATATAAATCAATTATTTATAAGAATAATTATAAATAAATCGGTTTATTTAAATAATATCAATATTTTAATATTTTATTTATATTATGCAAAGATGTTTAAAAGTATTATTATAATATTATCAAATATAGAAATTCAAATATCAATTAAAAAACAATTATTAAAAAATTCTAAAAGATATTTAAAGACAAAAAATAAAAATATGATATATATAATAATTAGTTTAAAATCACTTTTTATATTATTATTATAAATAATCTATCAAAATCAATTAGATAATTATATAAAATTTTATTTAATAAAATGTATATTATAAAGTTCAATTTATTATTAAGAATATATAGTAACTTTATTTACATAATAAAATTTTTTATAATTTGTTAAAACTATTTTATATATTTTTAAGAATATTTTGATTTATTTAAAATATTTATCATTATAATTATAAAGATTTGTATATTTATTATAATATAGAAAAATATAAAGATCAAATCTAAAAATGAATTGTTTTTTTAAAAAAAAAACGATAATACAATTGAATAAAACTTTAATAATCAATAATTTTAAGGAAATAATTGGAATAACAACAATTTTCGATTTTAAAATAAAAATACATATTTTAACAATTGAGTTCTCTAATTTAATAATAATCATTGTAATTAAAAACAAAAAATATACTATATCTATAAAAAAGAAGGATGCTAATCAATTAGATATATTTTTAAAAAGCGAACTATTATAAAGGAAAAATTCAACTAAAAAATGAAATCGAGATTTAGTTTTAATAATATATAAAGTTTTAATAAAAATTATGATCAATATATTTAAAATAAATATAATAATAATAACGATTTTATTTATATAATCGAAAAAATCAAAGCATTTCAATTAAAATCATATTTTGATAATAATAACAATAATAACAACATTAAAACATTTATTATTTTATATAACTTTCATATTATTATAGATAATAACTACAATAACTTTACTATAAAATTCAACAATTTAATTACCCTATATATTTATATTAGCGAAATTAGTCAAAAACTCGAGATTTATTTATAAATTAAATATTATAATAAATATAAATTCATTAATATAATAATCGATTCTAACATTATAAAACAATCAATTATCGATTATAAATAGTTTTTAACATTATAAAAACTTATTTAAATCGATATAAAGACTTTAAATTTAATTATAAATTTTAAATTCGGCTTTAATAACATTCTTTTTATTGAAACTATTTTAATTATTAGCTTAATTAATATAATTAACATCTATATTGTTAATATAAATACTTTATTTTTATTAAGTTTTATAGATATGGATTATGTTTAAATTTTATTCAATAATATTAAAAATGAACTTTAATATATTAATAATAAAATATAGAAAACTATTAGATATTATAAATATATATTTATTAATTGATTAATCTTATTATAAAAATTCTAATAATCTATTATAAAATTATTAAATATAAATAAAAAATATTATTTATTTGAAATCGAATTATACTATATTCATAAATAAATAAAACATCTTTTTATCGAGAAATTATATAATTTATTTAATCGTATTAATTATAAAGATGAATTCAATTGTAAGCAACTAAAACAGTTTATAAAGTATTATAAGGAATATTAATTCTATATTAATAAATCTAAAAAATTTAAGTTCAAATTCTATAACAATATAAAATTCAATTTTATTATTATAATTGATATAATATATATTAATAATAATCTTATTTTTTATATTATTGATGAAGTAACTCGGTTTAATATTGCATGCTTTATTAAAGATTTATTAATTATAATAATATAAAACGCATTTTGTTTTATATAGATCAACATTTATAATAGTCTTTTTGAACTAATTATTTATAATCAAAAAATCTATTTTATAGAAAAAGACTTTATTAACAGTATTTATATAATTGTAATTAAAACTAAATATATATTTATTAAAGTCTATCATTCTATTAAAATGATCAAATATTATTATAAAATAATTTGATAAATATATATAATTATTATTAAAAAACTTGAAGATATTAAAAAAATCAATAAAGATATAAAACTATAAATAGTTATTAAAGTTATTAATAATATTATTAGTTTAAATAGTTTTATTTTCATTTTATTAAGATTTAGTGCATTTCTCTATTTGATATTTTTTGATTTTTTTACTTTATTTATTTTATAATATGCCGCTATAATTAATAAAGTAATAGATAAAATATAAAAAGAATATATTAAACAAATAATAATAAATGCTCTATATTAATATAATAAACTATTTATATTTTATTTATATAATTTTAAACTTAAATCTTTAGTTCTTATTTATTGAAAAAAAGACATTTAAAATAAACTATATAAACTTATCAAAATAAAAGATCAAATATACATAATCAAAATAAACAATTTTAATAAAGAATTCAAAAACATTTCAATAAAACTATATAAAAAAAAACTTAAAACTTTTAATAAACTATCTAATAATACAATCGATTCTTTATTAATAAAAAATTTTATTCCAAATTTAATTGATAATGAAAACTCCAATAATTCAAAAACATTTTAATTAAAAAAAAGCATTTATATATTAAATAAAAAGTCTATTTTTAATTTAGTTTTTATTCCAATTCTATATTTTAGACTAATAATCAAAATTTTTTATTAAAAATAAACTCTAAAATATAATCAAATATATTTTAATAATAATAATAATAATAATTATATTATTAAAAATATCTTTAATATATATATTATTATAGATCTTTTATTAATCGCAAATCAATTCCGTTCATTTTATAAAAAAGAAATAAATAATTTATTAAAAAAAAGTATATTTAAAATAATTAAAGAAAATAATATATTAAAAAACATCTAAATCTTCTACAATAAATTTATTGACTTTATCAAAAACAAAGGTATATCAAAAGCATTTAAAAAATCCAGATTAATAATTTAAAGTTATAATAATAAAAGCAAAGAAACAGTTTTAATAAAATCCTTTACCATTTAATATATTAATTATAGAATTATATTTTATTTTGTAATTTTATAGAATATATATTAATATATCTAATTATATCTTTATAATATATTATAAATATATATTTAATCAAAAATATCCTTAATTTGTATATTTTATATTAAATTTTTACTAAAAATAAATTTCGAACTAAATATAATCCTCAAGATTATACACCTATTTTACAATATTATAGAATTAAAAAACTATTAATATTTTATATACTACGATTATTATATAAAAGTCTTTGAAATGACTCTTTTTTTATTTAATAATTATTTATTTTATATTAATAAAGATAAAAAACTAGATATAATTAGATTATAAATTGATAATACCTTTATTTTTACTAATAAAAAATTTATAAATAAAAAAAAAGCCTAAATCAAAAAAAAAGATTACTTTTCAAAAGTATAAAAACAGTTAATAATTGATTTTCCTTTTGAATTTAACAATACTTTAATCTATATCAATAAAAATAATATAATTATATTTATTTAAAAATAACAATATAACAAACTTCATTTTATAAAACATTTCTTTACCAATCTTAAATCATATATAAAAATCAAAAAAAATATTTCTTTAAAAGAATAATATATTATTTAACAAATTCATAATATATATATTATAAATATTTATTAATTAAAAATATTATTCAATTTATTATATATAGTTTAAATTATCAATCTAATTAAAAATAATATAAATATTTTTAATAAATATATTCAATAACAAATTAATAATTTTAATCATAATTTTATATTTGTTTTTTTTAAAATAAAATTATTATAAATAATCTATTTTATTAATATAAATTTTATAAATAATATTAATCTTTTTTTTCAAATCAACTTTATTATAATATTTATTAATAAAAACAATAATACAAATATCATTTATTAATCTTTTATTAAATATAAATAAATTATATAAAATATTCTTATTTTAAAATTATATAAAATAAAATATAAATTCAATATTATTATTATAATCAAATCTAATATTAACAAAATTATAAATTAATTAATTAATAAAAAAATTATAATCAATTTTATATTTTTTATAATTTATATTAATTCAAAATCTTTTTATAAATATTTAATTAAACTCAATATTTTTCAAAAAAAATATTTAATAATCGATCTAACCTTTATTTATTAATTATATAAATATAAAAAAATCATAAAAATCAAATAAATTATTAACAATATAAACCCTATTAATGTAATAATAAAATCGAAACTTTATATTATTTTTAAAGATTTTATTAATATTAATAAAGTCAATATTGATATAAAAAAATAAATTAAATATAAATAAATTATTTTATCTATTTAATAAAATAAATCATAATCACTCAAACTAGCATTTATTATAAATTAGTTTATATAATATATTAATATATTACAATAAAAAAAATATAATAAAAAGAATACAATAAAAAAAATACGATAAAAAAAATATAATAATATAAAAAATTAATATAAAAAATGCAAAAACATAAAAAACTAATATAAAAAAAATATAGAAAATAATAATATCTATAAAAATCATTAAAAAATCATTATTCCAATCCAAAAATAACCCCTCTAAAAATAACACTTATCAAAACAATAACGATTATAACTTTATACATATTTTTTTTTATTACATTGACTTTCTTTTATCAATCATACTATTTATATATATTTCAACCTTTTGATCTATTTCATAAAAAAATAAAAAAAAATAATATTACAATGTATAATAAATTTAATTTAACTTTCTTTTTCTTTTCAAATAATACCAATATTAAAATATAAATCACAAAATAGCACATAACAAACACGTGACCATAGTCGTATATATATACAACTTAACAATTTATACTATAAATAGATCAATAACAAGAATATCAAATACAAACCATAGTACCATAATCGTACGACTTAACCAAAGTAAAACCACACAAACTTAATAAAAAGTAATTTTAGAGAAGAATATAGAAGATTAAATAATATTAATTATTTAAATAATAAAAGATAAAAAAGGTTTAAAATCTTTAATTCCAGAATCTTTATATATAATATATAAATATGATTTGAAAATTTTATTTATTATTTTAATTAAACTTTAATTTTAAAAATAATATACTTTTTTTTTAATTATATGAATTCTTTTAATATTGCAAAAATTCTAAATAATCTTTTTAAATTTCTTTTTATTATTAATAGCAAGAATTCTAAAGGTATTATTATCTTTTAATTAAAGTTTTAATTTATATATTATTTTTAAAGAGGTTTTTGATTTTATTATTTTTAATTAAACTATTTTAAAAAAATAATCTTTAAATTACCAAATCTATATATATTTTTTATTAAGATCAACTCGAAAATTTATCAAATCAAGCATTATACATTTATTAAAAGCAAAAGAAAGAATAGGTTTAACTTCTATATCCTTTTTTTATTTAATATTTTAAGAATAATATTTATATCTTATAATAATCTATTCAATGTTTTTATATATTATACTATAATAAAAAAATTGTATTTTTTTAAACGTCTTTTTAATCCTAAAATATATAAATCTTTTATATATACTATAAATAATAAAAAATACATTAAAATAGATTAAACAATATCAAAAAAAAATATATTTTTCAAATTATTTATTATCAAAATTTTTTTTATAAATTTGATTATTTTGTAATTCAAAATTTTTTATATAATAAAATTGATTATTATTATCTTTTCGATATTTTTCTTTAATTGATTTAATAGACTTTTTTTTTAGATTTCGAAAATAATCTTGAAATTAATATTATTAAAATACAATTAAAATAAAATAATATTTTTTATTTTTATTTAATTATTTATTTTATTCAAACTCGATTTTTCAAAATTAATTATCAATTAAAGATTATTTTAAAATTTAAAAAGAAAAAAATATAATATATTGAGATCTTTTAATTTTTGTATTTTTATTAAGGGGATTAATATATTAATAAAATTATTCTTTAATTTAATCTCTTAAAGTTTAAGAAATATAAAAGATATAAAAGATATAAAAGATATTAAAAGGAGTTTGAAGAGGTTAAGAAATAAAAATATTAAAAATTGATAATATAGTTAAATTGAATAAAGAGTAATTAAATAAAGAGTAGTTGAATAAAGAATAATTGAATAAAAAGAATATATAAAATCGTTTTTCTTTATTTATTTATTTATTTATTTATATTTAAAGAATTTAAATTTTCAAACCAATAGCATTTTTATTTTTATTTTTAAAAATACTATTAAGATTAAAAATGTTGTTAAAGTTAATTAATAACATCGATGTTGTTGATAAAATGCATTCTATTTCGATTAAAGAATTTAATCTTTTGGTTGATTAATAAAATACTCGATTTGGTAATGAAGTCTGATTGACTAATGAGAGAGTCCAATTTATCAATAAAAGGGCCCATTTACAAATAGGAGTTATTGCCAAATGGGGCGGACTAGATCGAACACAATACTACAAGAATCCATCTCCTTTCAACAACAAGAGCAAACAGGAGATTATCCTGATTATTGTATTGTACTGTATATTGTATATAAGAGGATATCTGGATAGAGAGTCAAATGTATCAATACATACAAATAAATCCCGGAATCAAGTAACCGTCTAATCACTAGCTATGTTACGTATAAGACGCTTGAACATGTATTACTACCACTACTAGTACGTACATCATAGTACCATCACCGCCCAGGTACATAGGTATGGGGTACTGGGGAAGTATGAAGGTAAGATGTTTCACCGTGGATCCCGCTTTTCCTTCTCCAGATATCATCACTATTATCAGAGCATTACTTACGTAGTACATGGTAAGGGAGGGAGGGAGGGAGGGAGGGAGGGAGGGAGGGAGGGAGGGACTTTCGTGCAATCTACTAAAGGAATTAGTGAAGGATCAATTACATATGTGGCATGCACAATAAAGAGAGAAAGATCATCTTCGTCATCATCATCATCGTAGTTTTATTTTCATGTCAAACCCATCACCTATCCATGGATCTTATCCTATCCTATCCTATCCTATTCAGGTCATTCACAAACACTAACAGACTAACCTAGCCTATCTTACAACCTCAGTGGTAAGGTTGTTTCATTCATTAACCAATCAACCTATATCATCCACCATACACAACACAGCAGATACAACAACATCAATACCAGAATAGACAGAATAGACGTGACCAAAGTCCTTAAACTCCCTATCATCAAAAAACCTCTCTCTTTGTACCAAAGAGAAGAGGCACCCACCCATCCTCATTCTCATCATGAACATAAACATGAATACCCCAACCATCCAAATAGGGAAACCGAAAATCCGTTCATCAACCAATAAATCACTTGATTTATCTATTCAAATGTTCCCCAACCAAATCCATCCAAACGAACTAAACAAACAAACAAACCCCTCATCCCATCTCATCACATCTCTCCACCTCACTTTCTACCCCTCAGAAGTGATTTCCGCCGTCGGATCCTTCCTAATATCTAACTCCATCAACCCCTCTTTCTTCTCAATAACCAAACCCTTCTCATTAGCCAAGTGCAACAAACAGATAAAACAATAACTAGTGGAGATATCATTCATAGTTTGTTTGGGGTATACGGATTGAAGATTTTGCATGACGGTTGTAAATTGGAGGGTTGTGTCTTCTTCCATTTTGTCGAGTGGAGATGGTTGGGGTGGTTGGGCGGTTGATGTATCCTGTTTGAAGAAAATGGTTAGTTTCGGAAATTTGATTTCATTTCTGGGTAGGTGTGAGAAAGGAGGCAAAGAAAGTTAGACTTACAAGTTGTTCGGGTTCACTAAATCCAATACCCTTCCACAATTCCTCTTTCAATCTTCTCACATCCACCTTCTTGGCAACTCTGGCATATTGTACATACTCCGGTCTTAATCTTCGACTTTGAGTAACTAGTTGAGTACCGAAGGCGCCCTCTTCACCCTCTACGCCTTGAGATCCAGCGTTCAGAAGAGTATCCATGCCGTGAATTCCATTTCCACCCCTATCTTCAGCGCCCGGTGAGAATTGTTCACGTGCATCGGCGAATTCCATATCGTCGTCATCATCAATACCGCCAGGCATTGCCAAGCCGTCATCTTGAAAGAAATTGGCATCGTAATCTCCGTGTGGTGGGGCTTCATCATCCAATCCTGCGACAGGTTCTTCTTTTCTTGCCCAGTAATCTTCGCCAATCTCACCCTCTGGAATATCATCTTCTTTTCGTTGACCAAATGTCCCTGGCTTGGCACCAAATCCAATCTTCCGACTGCCCATTCGAGCTTTAGGTTTAAGGAAAAGTCTTAATAATTGTTTGGAATTGAAATGCTTGTCATCTGGAAGAAGATTCCTTGTTTTGGATTTCCAATCCTTCTTTGGCAGAGATATTGTGGCATTGGTAGATGCTTGCGTGTAAATAGTTTCAGCGAGATTAGCATTTAAAGGAGACTCAAAGTCAATCTCAAAAAGCTCTTTTTCCTTGCGAGGTTTCGCTGCCGCTGCTGGCTTGTTGACATCTTTGATTTTTCGGATTCTCCAATGTTCAGGACCAGCCCAATTCTTTTGTAATGCCTCATCGAAATAGCTCAAAATATCATCATGTCCACCTTCAATCTTTGATCCACGATCTAACGAGATAACATACTCGCCGGTTTCAGGATCAAATGTTCCGGCACCATCTCCATCCTCACCATCACCACCTTCGCCATCATTATCGTACCCAACATCGTGGACACGCATTCTTGGCTCAATTGCAGCATCACGAGCCCAGGCTTCACCTCCTTCACCAAAACCTGCATCTGCTGGAATATCAAAATTACCAAATAATCCATCATCATCGTCATCGAAACCAGCTGCATTATCGTCGTCTAAGAAAATTCCCGATTTATCGCCGACTCCATCGTCGTCTGGTTTGTCTTTTTCTTGTCGCCAGTCCTCAGGAGCCTTTAAAAATGGTATGTCCATTGTACCAGAAGGATCTCCAAGGTCGAAATTCTTCAGCGATGGACAGATGTCCTGTTCTTCTAGTATACCAAGATTGGGGAAGAACCTAGCACCTAGAGCCCCGACATCTATTTCTACATCGTTTCCATCGTCGCCGTCGTCTTCTTTCGTGGTGTCAACCGTAGAATCTGGCTCGACGTCCTCATCTTCTTCAGTGTTGTCATCTTTTCTTCTCGTGGCCTGCCCTTCCGCTGAAGCATCACCTGCGTCATCGCTACTGTCGAAAACGATCCGACCGTGTGAATCAATAGCCAAATGGTTCAATAAGAGACCTTTTGCTCCACCTTCATCAAAATCTGCAGATGCCTTTTTAAATAGAGGATCGACTGAAAATTCAAGTTCGAACTTCTTCAATTGTAGAGCAGCAAATGAAGTCGCCAAAGTAGCTTCTGATGAACGTTGGGTCTGATATGTTATTAGTAATCGGCTAGCGAGTTTAGGGAAAGTAGAAGCACAGAAGCAAGATCTTGGGTTTGATTTTTATCAGGCAAAACAATATATATAAACAGTACGTTCAATCGAGCATCCAAACACAATTGTTTTTCTTGTGATTATTTACCAGAATAACAATACAATAAAAATTTCGAAGCAAAAAAAAAAGGCAAAAGAAAACATACAACAGTGGGGATTCGCTGGTGGTCACCCACCCAACTACTAATCCACCGATTCAAGGCTTGTGTATGGCAGAGCGGACGGGATGCCCAATTCTCCTTGATCTATGGTCGTATGTGCTTGGATTTGTATAAATTGAGTTTATATTGTAGAAGAGAATCAAGTAACATTCAATCTCAAATATGCCACTCGGCATAATTAGAATACTTCCTGATCCTCCGATTGAAAATGCTGTACAAACAACAAGGGGGCTGACATTTGGAACCTAGTCCAATATCCAGAAGACCATGTGCTGAAAATAAGAAATTTCACAATGGTAATGAAATTACGTACCCTCTTCTTTGGCTTCTTCCTAATAACACCATCTTCATCCTCTACCTCTTCTTCACTTTCTTCGCCCTCTTCGTTCTCTCCCTTCTTCTTCTTGTTGTTTCCACTATCTGCCAATCCACTCAATAGTTTTCCTGTTTCCGTAGCCACACTATCAACTCGACTTGTATAGATCTTAACACAACCGTCGAGAGTGCAACTGGCTTTCTGAAAGTTGACTCCATCACCTTCCTTCAATAGCGACATGTCGTGAAAATAATCGATGAGCGCAAAATTCCAAGAGTTGGCGGCATTAATCTTATTATCTGTGGCCATCTTCATCCATTCCTCGAAATTTGCCAAAATAGGAACACGCTTCATGGGGGTAACTGCGGTCCCTCCCACCATCATGACCCCGCCATCCAGGTCAGCGTCCCTCCCCATTCGTCCCGGAGTCTTGTTGTTTGTTGATGGCGAGTTACTTCCCACTCGATCGAGGTTGACTAATTTTCGTGGTGTCGCAGCCTTTTTAATCTCGTTCATCTGAACTTCGTGAAGTTCAGATCTCGATTTTAATCGTCTTGCTTTTTCTTGCGCATCATCGTTGAGTTTTAACTTTACCGGCGACGCATCGTTTAGAGGAACTCTAATTTGAATTAGTAACTTAAAATCTGATAATTGGAAAGCGCATCCAAAGTGATAGTTCTAAAAGCAAACATTTCTATTTTGAGAAAGTCCATAGCAACCAAACAGCCAAAAGGTACTCACTTCACAGGAGATTTTGAAGGAGATGCAGCTAATGATCCAGAAGCAACTCTGCCAGTTCTGGAGCGCGGATTTTGTGCGACTCTAGGCATTTCATATAAAAAAAATTGTCGTGGTCTTAAATTCGTTAAAAGTATTGTTGAAGTTGAACTTTTTGTTTATGTCCATTATTTACTTTTGGTCTCGACTGGACGACGCGAGTGGTTATGCCTAAATTATTAGGCATTAAGTTTTGGCAGCTTATGTAATACATCTCAGCAACGTTTCATGGGCTACCCTTTCACCAAATAAAAAATGTTACTGGGTTAAACAATCAAATATCAGATGATTGACAAAATAGCCAATATAACAGATTATTCAACCAACAGATAAAAAACAAATGCATCTGTGAATGAATTTAAATTCATATAATAGAATGCTCAAGTGCTCAAGGGCTCATATGTTCATATGTTCATATGTTCATATGCTCATATGCTCATATGTTTCATGAATAATTAGCAGAACCAACCCTTCGGTGCACCAGACTAATCAACGGTTGTGCAGCTGTAAAAGTCGGAGCTGTAACAGTCGGATGCAGAAATACTACTTCAATCTTACCTAGAACTCCGTAACCCCCTTACCTGACATGGAAAATGCATTAAAACATTGATAAAAGCTTTCTTGTCTCATCTTTAACTTTCAACCTCCAAGAAATTTATATATATAAAGATTATCGGAAACTTTTTGAGCAACATCAATAGTCTCAGAGATTGAAATCGTGTGAGAGAATGACCCATAATAGTTTTATTAATTATTTCTGATAAAATAAATAAAAAGTTGGGGATATAGAACTATCGGTATCGGGTCCAAGTTCCACCAACATTGAGCCATTCATAGAATAATTAATAATAATTATTGCCATTTCGCTATGACGAATTGCATTTAATTAGTGCCGACAAACCATCGATTATTAGTTCGACCTGTTCAGCATAGCGAAACCTGGCAGATCCAACTCCCAATTCAAGCTCAAGAACCCTTAAAATCTCTTTCAGATTCCTCCCTTCTTCAATAATAATACAAGTTATGCGGCTGTGCGACAAATAAGTTTTAATTATTCGTGGTCCTGGTGTCTGAATCAATTTTTCTTTGCAGCTTCCAACTTCTATCAGATCATGCATAAAGAATGCAACGAATATCCCTGATCACGGCGTTAGCCCGACCCAAATATAACTTTCGACCATTTTACCTTACCATCTTGTTCATATCATTCTTCGCTATAATATCTCTCGTCGCAGATCAGAGTGCGAGGTATCGATATGGCTCTCAGTATGGAGTTGCACAAAAGCGTGCGCTGGATGCGCTAGGTAGTGGAAGACTGGCGAAACGGGATGAGGAGGTTTGTGAATTTGAAGAAATTTGGCCGAAAGATTCTAACTTGCTCTTAATAGTGTCGTCTTGTTCATCATGCGGAAGACAAATGCCAATTTATCCTCTCAAACTGCGACGATGAAACTGCCGGTTTGCTCAATTATCTATCTCTTTACTATTGCCGTCTGCCGAATGCTAAGCCAGTTGCTTTTACAATTCTTACACTATGGCTTGGTTTGTTATTTTCGACTATTGGAATCGCAGCGAGCGATTTCTTCTGCATCAACCTTTCTACAATTGCGAGTATATTGGGAATGAGTGAGAGTATGGCTGGAGTAACATTTCTGGCTTTCGGCAATGGTAGTCCAGATGTGTTTTCAACCTTTGCTGCAATGGGTTCTCACAGTGGAAGTCTTGCAGTGGGCGAACTTATAGGCGCAGCTGGGTTCATCACTGCAGTCGTTGCTGGATCAATGGCATTAGTGAGAGAGTTCAAAGTTGGAAAAAAGACATTTGTGAGGGATGTTGGCTTTTTCATAGTTGCGGCAAGTTTCAGCATGGTCTTTCTAGCGGATGGAGCTCTTCATCTATGGGAATGCATTGTGATGATTGCCTTCTACGTTTTCTACGTGGTAATAGTCGTCGTGTGGCATTGGTATCTTGGACGACGGCGACAGTGTCGTGAGAGAGAAGCTGCAGCTCGTGGTCAATACTTAGTAATGACGAATGAGGAATTAGAGGTTGCGGAAGAAGACGACGAGGATGCCCCAGCTGGACAGAGAGGTTACCGAGATAACGAGGATTTTGTAGCACTGGAACGGGGTCCAAGTCCTGACTTCAGAGAACAAAATGACGTCGATAGTGACGAGGATGGAGATGAAGGCAGACATATCGCTGCTGAGGTAACCAGCAATATGCGTGTGTTACGATCTTCGGGAAGTCGTAGAAATACCATTACCCCCATTCGTCCCAGTTTGGTGGGTGCTCTGGAATTTAGGTCGGTTTTGTCATCTTTACAAAAAACACGAGGCTCGCATGCACAACCAATCCATTTGCGACGATACTCAGATGATCCAGCGGCATCTCTTGACCAAGTTAATAGCGGTAGATCGACATCGGCCCCAGCTTCAGAATATAATTCAAGCGTGCTCGTAACTTCCGCGGAGCCTGAACAAGAAACAGAGAATCCTCAGGACATTATGGCGCGTAGCAGAGCAGTCTCCATGAATGATGCATCATCGTTGAAATTGCCCGATCCAGCGGCTTTTACCGTTGCCAATGTCCCTGACATCGGCATTGTGGCTGCAACACCTACCTTCACACATCATTTAGAAACACCGCCTTCAGTTGATGGTCCAGCGCCGCCGCAATCACCAACATTATTGGCTCCACGGCCTTCATCCATCACGAGATCAAAAAGTGATAGACTCTCCCCGAATTCGGAACCTCGGTGGTATGAAGATCGGCTTTCGCCTAGCTCGCCAGCCCCACGTTCACCTCATTCCCTCTCACCTGAACTACACCCTAAGTCTCCACGAGCAGATTCTAGAGGGTCAGGTACAGGACGGCCGCCTCGACTTGAAATTCCAAGCTCTTCGAGAGATAGCTCACGAACGCGAGCACAATCGCCAGTTCTTCCGTTTCCCGCATATACCGATTCACCAATGTTGCTGTCAGCAACTAGCTCCAAGGCACCTAGTATTTTATTACCTGATTCTGAAAACACACCGGGTTCCATCGATGTTGAACATGATAATCAGGAAAAGCCCATTAGATGGTGGCCATATCACATCCTGCCTAGCCCACAAGTTTTGCTTGCAACTTTATTTCCAACACTATGCACATGGAGGGACAAGAGTAGATGGGATAAATTTATTAGTGTCATCTCAGCTCCTAGCATTTTTCTATTAGCGATCACCTTGCCGGTTGTGGAACCTGAATCTAATGATGAAGCTGATGAACAGGAGACTTCATCGGATCCTACTCGGAGAGCATCTAGCGCCTCAAGGTCAAGGCGTAATACTCCTTTATTAGCTCTAGACAGCCCGTCACTCGCTCCGCAAGCAGAGCCTGAATGGATGCGATATCAGCAAAGTCCCCATGCTGAACACGCACCTCGATCACCCATCTCAAACTTTAGTGGACATAATACTGCGGCAATAGCAGTAGCAACTGAAGAACACCATTCACATTCATATCCACCTATTATGTCAACCCCCAAGCGACCAGACTCAATTCATATGGATGCTACTGGATCTATAGTGAACTCACCAAAAGATTGGAATCGCTGGCTCGTTGTACTACAATTATTTACAGCACCACTTTTTGTAATCGTAATCTTCTGGGCCAATAGCTCACCGGATGACACAAGATTCCTCGTCCATCTAGTTCTCTACTCTCTCCTCGGATCCTTAATTGCCTTCGTCATCCTAGTACTCACAACAACCCATTCCAAACCACCCCGCTACCGATTCCTTATCTGTTTCCTCGGCTTCGTCGTCGCCATCGCCTGGATCTCCACCATCGCCAACGAAGTCGTCGGCGTCCTCAAAGCCTTCGGCATCATCCTCGGCATCTCCGACGCCATTCTTGGCCTCACCATCTTCGCCGTCGGTAACTCCCTCGGCGATCTCGTCGCAGACATCACCGTCGCTAGACTGGGATACCCCGTCATGGCGCTCAGTGCCTGTTTCGGTGGCCCCATGCTTAATATCCTTATCGGTATTGGCGTCAGTGGCGCGTATATGACTATCAAGGAAGCGGACCATAAACATGCTAAACATCCGGGCAAACATATCAAATATAAACCGTATCAGATTGAGGTTAGCGGCACCTTGATGGTGAGCGCGATTACGTTGCTGGTTACGCTGGTGGGACTCCTCATTGCGGTGCCGATGAATAATTGGGTTATGAGTAGGAAGATTGGGTGGGGGTTGATTGTTCTGTGGAGTATTAGTACGGTTATTAATTTGACGGTTGAGGTTAGTGGGGTTTGGGGTGGGGGTTTGGATTTGTTTGCTTGACTTGAGGTGGATGGATGGATGAATTTTTATGGATGGGCGAGGGAGGATCTGGGAGGATATGGCAACTAATCCAACGGAATAACTATAATGAATGGATAGGTGAGTGGATATACTGTATTTATATCGACAGGCGCCTGGGATTTCTGGAGATCTTGTTGCGATGGATTTTATATGTGAACATGAACTACTTATGAAGTTATATTATACGGTTCAAACTACGGCTATTTATATCGGGAAGAGGGCAGGGGGAGATATGCATATAAGTTTTTGTCTTCTATCCTCAAGATTCTTGGCGCTTGATCTATTGGTGAGATAGTTAGTGAGCTATGTTTTAACTCAAGATTCTTTCTATATCGATGAATATATATATTTGTTCGTATCTAAAATATTATTGAGCTGTTTGAATTTAATCTACTATTGAATCCTAAAACAAATCACATAAAATCCTTAATTCAAGAATCATACATCCATCACTAGTTTTTCTCATACTCCTCATATTGTACTTAGCCCATCCTATCCTATCCTATCCTATCCTATCCCATCCCAATATCTAAGCGGAACTTCAAAATCTCCACCCAGCTTCGAGACAAGTCTACTGCAGAATAGGATACGATACGATAGGATAGGACAGAATATTTCATTCGCTGAATCTATACACATACCATTTCATTCTCACCAAAGGAACAAACATATCTTCAAACAAGTGACTTCTTTACCTTTCCGCATCACATGAAACATACTAATGGAATAGAATGAAATAGAATAGAATATCATAACCAATTTTTCTTTCATTACTACATATCAACCTCTCTTTCATTCGAGCAGTTTCCACTTCCACAACTTCGGATATTTGTGACTAGTGATTGTGCTATAAATTTCCCATTTTCCCTCCTTCATCCTTCATCCTTCATCGTAAGGCCTACATGCAATACGCTAGCATAACACCAGGATATCAAATCACCCATCCCAGCCCATCCTATCCCATCCCACCCACTCAAAATGTCATACAATACCCACCCTAGACCCTCAAACCCCCCCCTATGTACCCCAGACCCAAGATTCGCCGCATCAACGCCCCCGGTCTCCAGCCCAGGAACAAGAGCCGAATATGATCAAGCCCTTGCGAATTTTTATTTTCGCCCTTTTTATCGAAACGTCGATAGACACTCAGACTCAAACTCGATTTCAAACACAAACACAAACACAAATGCAAATACAAATACAAATACAAATTTAGAGAATATTTTAGAGAATAATTCCAATGATGTTTTTAATGATGCGTCGTTTCGTCGTTCTGTTACGGATGCGGTTTCTGAGGAGGAGGAGGAGGAGGGGGAGAAGGGGGGGAATGTTCTCGATCGTTTGAATTATAGACGTTCTATTGCGGAGACGAGGACTGGTGATGATGGCTGTGATCATGGTGGTTTTTTGGATCTGAATACCAGAGCAAATCGAAACGGGAATCGGAATTGGAATCAAAATCAACATCAAAATCAAAAGCGAAATCGAAATCCAGACCGCAGCAGAAATTTAACTGGAAATGGAAATCTAAATCTAAACCCAGCATCATTATCAAACAAATACATCCCGGCCACCCTCGCCGTCTCGGCGCTCCAAAAAATCCAACGCGAGCATATAGAGGAAGGATATAAAGAGAGATTGAAGGACAGGGATGAGCGGATCAAGGAGCTCGTGAGAGAAAACCGAGAGCTGGTTATGAGAGAGGGGATTGAGAGGGGAGAGAAAAGCAGGATGGAGGAGAAGATAGGGAGTTTAGAGGAGGAAAAGGAGGAGTATATGAAGAGATTGGGAAAGGAGATATTTGGGCGGGGTGTGAGTGAAGGGAGGAGAGTGGAGGGGATGGAAGAGATGGGGAGGTTGAGAGAGCGCGTCGAGGCGATTCGGAGAGTGTCGGAGATGACGTGTGCGGAGAGGGAGGAGGTAAAGGGGAAATTGGAGAGGGAGAAAGAGGAATTGAGGGGGAGGTTGGAGAAAGAGGTGGAAGAGAAGAGAAAGGTTTTGGATGGGAGAAAGGAAATGGAGACTGAGGTAACAGGTCTGCGATCAGAGTTACGGGTTGAAAAGCAAAGGAATAGAGTAGCTGAGGTGGAGAAGGAGGGTTTAAGAGCGCAGTTGGATCGAGCGGATAGAGAAAGCCAGCGAGTAGAGATTGAAAGACGACGAGAGAGGCAGAGAGTGAATAGAGAGAGAGAACGGGTGGAGATTGAGAGAATACGAGAAAGACAACAAGCGGATGATGAGAGAATTCGACTATCTTCTATCTATGAAGATAGATTGCAGGATAAGGAGAATAAGATTGAGGAGTTGAGGGAGAAGAATCGGTTTTGGGTAGCGAGGGTATGTTTGTCTGATTACCTCATTAGCTTTATGCTTCATCTTTTTTCTTATGTTTTTTCGGGTTTCTTCATTCCTTCCTTCCTTCCTTCCTTCCTTCTCTTCAAGTATTTATCATTCATCCATTCAGTGATTATACATACATGACGTGTTATACTAACGATCTCGAATCCCAAACCAGATCGTCGGCAATACCTACACCTACGCCACGAGTTTTATCTGGCGAAATCCCGCTTGATCGACTCCCATCCCATCCTATCCTATCCTATCCCATCCTATCAAATCCACAGCAAAATATCATATCTTCATCCCCCTCCCCCAACATTTTCTATCCACCAGCATCATGATATTGCAACCGCAGCCACTTGAACAGAATATAATATTGCATGAACGTCTGCCCGAACGTATGCACGAACATATACACGAATATATACATATCCATCAAATACCCACCTCCCTCAAACTATCCAAGCACTCCCAATCTCTCAATCTATTCAGAGGCTAGGAATATTTACATTTGGGGCCCAACTACCGATATGCTCATATAATTATCGATTCCCGACGGGGTACGCTTGGTAAAGAGGATTGATGTGGAGGAGGCGGTGGGTGGTTTTTAGATTTGTTTGTTTAGCTTAGCTATCTATCTATACACATGATATATATCGATGTTTTCATATTTATACTTACATCTAATTAATTTAACATAATTGTAGCCACAACTAGGATCACAGTTCAATTTAATTTAATTTGATTTAGTTTAATTTAATTCAATTCGGTATAATTTATGCACAATTATCTATCTATTTATCAACGCCTTATCTTCATCACCTCGTCTCCTCATCCATGCACCCTATTCGTTCTTTCTTTCTTTCTTTCATTCACTTATATACCTAGATAGACATCACATCCACCATATGTATGTATGTATGTACGTACGTATGGAGGTAGGTATACACATTAAATCCCCCCCCAAATCACTCATGCAATCATGCAATCATCCAATAACCCCCACACCCTACACGAACGAAATGTATGCGCGAAAAATAGCCTAGCTATACTATAACCCCATCTGCCCCAAGCCATCCCTCAATCAATCTATGCAAAAGTCATACTGATCTCCTTCTCCGCCCCAAACTCCTCCTCATCATCCTCATCCGCCCACGCATTTCTCTCCGCGCCCAATCCCAACCCCTGCCCCTGCCCCTGCCCCTGTCCATGCGATTCCGGCGCCCAAGACGACGTACTAGCACTCCTCAACCCCAACCCCAACCCCAATCCCTCCGTCTCCCTCTCCAACTCCGTATTAGACCTCGAAGACAAATGCGAATTAGTCGGCAAATACCCCCTACTCGCATTTGCCGAAACCGGCGGACTATGATATGCCGTATCGAACGTCATTTCCACCTCCGGTTCCTCCATTTCAGGTTCCGGATGCGAGTGATACGAGTTGGAATTCATATTCATATTCATATTTGAGAAGGAAGTTGGAGATTTCGATTTCGATTTCGAGTTCGAATTCGATGCATCTCGGTTTAAATTCAAACTCGAGTTTGAATCAGTATAAGAATGCGAGTTAGAATTCGAATAGGAGTAAGAATTTCCAAAACCCCCGCTATTCGAAGGACGAGGCGAATGAGAATGAGCGAGCCCGAGTCCGGGAGAAGAGCGAAAATCGTCACTTTTAGTTGGACGGAGCGAATCTCTCGGGCTGGAGGAGGATATATGATTATTGAGATTTGCGTTGCTGCTAGTTCCCGCCAAACTGAGTTTCATAGGCGGAAGAGTAGACTTCAGTTCCTTGACTTCGATTTCCTGTTCTTGTTCTGAAGCTAATTCGGCTCGCATGGCGTCGACGTCGAAGAGAACGCCGTGGTTATTTCCTTGGCCATCTTCTACGCCGCTTCCACTTGCGCTTGCGCTTCCGTTTTTAGGGGAGGAATCGTACGCGGTTTTGGATGGATCTTCATAGGTTTCCCATTCCTTACGCTCAACTGCCGTTTTCTTCTTGCGGCCGAAGAAACTAAATCGGCCTTTTCCTTCTTTCTCTTTCTTTTCGAATTCTTTTCGTGCTTCTTCGATTTCGTTGATCAGTTCTCTTTGTCTCTCGGCGTGGTTTTCGGGATCCGGATCTTCGATTTCAGTAAACTCGTCGCTTTCCACTATCCATCCTACTTCTCGAAGTAGTTTTGGCATCGCTGTTCGATATGCCATGTGGCCCGGTACGAGGTCCGTGACATCGACGTTCTCTAAGTCAGGGATTCCTTCCACTGGTGCAAGACCGGCTACACGTCTTATACCGCCACTTGTCAAACGGAAGAGATATCCCAAAATCCAATCATTTCTAGCATAACCATTGACAAACCTACCAGGCACAACAGATCTGGCTCTTAAATATTCATCTTGCTTGGTTACGATAGGTGAACCAAATAGATAAACATTTTGAACCAGTCCATAAGCACCCTTTTTAGCAAGTTCCTTCAAACACGAGAAGATAACTCGAGATCCTAGCGAATACCCCACGAGAGTTATTGGCCTCGTTCCAAGATTGCGATCAATAAGTGAATCTGCAAGAATGAGACCCGCAGCATTTGCTCGGTCGAGAGAAACTGTCCAAGGATTATCGATGAGATACGAAAGTTTAGTAAGAACCACGGGCAATTGTAGAGCTGCCATCAACCCAATGAGGATAGTGCTTCCTAATACTTGTTGAAGCCCTTGTGTCAGAGCCTAAAGAATATTAGCATAAATGTGATGTATACGAACGAAATATTTACCTCAGTAGCTAGAATATTAATAGTATCTCCCATACTCGTAAGCATTTCCGGTTCCCAAAGCACCGAATAAATATCGCCCATAATCGGGTCCACCGTACTATACGGCAAGCGTACATCATCGACTTTCCCCGTCATCCACCCGGAAACCGTGATGATCAGGTTAACTCGTTTATTATTATGCAACGGCCTATACTCAAAAGTTTTAACGGCGCCAGTTCGACGATTGGCAGCTCGCACTGCAATCACACCACCCGATGCCGCAGCACCAGATGTAATTATCGCCGCGCCTCCAGCTCCAGCTAGAAATCCACTGGTTCCTGCTACACCGATTGTGGTAAATCCGGCAGCAAGACCTGCTCCGATGACTGGCGCTAAAAGACCCGCGGAAAGTCCAATTACTAGACTCCCACCAACGGTCGCAAGACCCATCATGAGGTATCGTTTCTTGAGAGCCATTTTTCTTCGGTTCTCTTTATGTTCGTCTTCGTTCCAGTTTTCTTTTTCGGCGGCTTGTTGCATTTCTAATGCATCTGTAACTCTCTTCTCGAATCGACAGATTTCTAGCCAGGATACTTCCATGTTATCACCAACCTTTTCTAATAATGTTCTTGATCGTGCATCATAGACAGAATCAGCGATCAGTGTCAAGAATAGATCACAGAGCACCGTCCATCTTAGATCGATATCAATATTCCTAGTAGTAGGAAGTTGCGAAGGTGTTCGAACCTCCGGGAGATCATCACCCTCATGTTCTTGATATGGCGGAGGCACCGGTGCAGGCTCTTCATCATCTACTCGACGGAACGTCCCTGAGGTCCCCGGAGTTCCCGGCGTTGATGGAGACATGGGCAATCGAGGCGAAGATATAGATTCTCTAGGACTCCTACCCGAAGCAATCGAGTCCTTGCTAGAATGATTGGCCATTGGATTTTTCACTCGTGCATTCTGCATAAGCGTCGAAGTTAAATCCGACGGGACAACTCCATGCTCAGCTAATTGCTCAATCATGATTTGTTCATCCGCGCTAATTTCCATATGTGCATACAAACGGACCATCATCTTCTGACTCCACATCTTCATAGCTTCAGATGCCACCTGCAATTCTTTTTTGCTTCCTTTCTTTGCTTCTACAATCGATTCTGTTTGCGCGACCATCTTGGATAATATGAGTCGAGTCATCCCAACATATGCGATTCTTTGCCCTTCTGTCAAAAGATCCTTTGTAGCCTGCATTTGAGAAAGAGCATCTCTCTGTTCCTCGTCCTCCATCTCCCCGGCGCCTGTTCCGGACACATTCTTAAATAGATATTGTGTATTCTCATCTAAACTAGTCGCAGATTGGGCATCCTCATCCAACTGTACTCTTGTATATCCTCTACCAGCCCCGCCCAACCCCGCATACGCATCGTCTTCATCGTCAGATTCGTGCGCTTCCTTCGCAATTAGCCTGTTATCATCATCGTAAATGTCGTAAGGAGCGTAAGCTGGCATCGTTTGCCATTCGTCGTCTTCTATGACGGGTGTATCGGGTGATTTTACAGTAACATGTTGATGAGACCATTCTGATATTCCCCGATCATGTCCTTTATTTTTTGGGGTATACTTTGTATCATTCTCTTTGCCACCATTCGAATCAGACTTCTCTTGCGGCACAGGCGCTTCAGCAGCCTTGGACGATTCTGCGGGTTCTGCCAGATCTTCTTTGTTAGGCGATTCTACCGTCTTGATAGTTTCGACAGGAGCCGGATGGCCATGAACCGGTATTTCCGTACTCTGTGCAGGCTCGCAGATTTCCTCCTGTAATTCTGGATTCGGGGTAACAACAGGCGGAGTAGCCCGAGCATCCTTAAACTCCTCATCCCCACTATCCGCATCTTCGGTCGAAACCTCCTTAGCAACATCCGCATTCTTCCCACCACTCTCCTCATTCCCAACTACCTCCGCATTCCTCCCCCCATCTTCGGTATTATGATCATCATCTTCTTCTTCTTCTGCCTTTACTACCGGTACCGATCTCCGAATAGGTAAACCGAAATCGTCACGCTCGGCAGGCTCCTCGTTCTTAATAGCCGTCGTCTTGTGTTCCACATTCCCATTTGCAGTAGCATCTGTGGTGGTCTCAACGCTCTGTGGCATATTGCTTACAGCACATGGACCACCACCCTAACTCACGCCGGTGGTGTTCTCTCACTTCTCACTCTTATTCTCACTTACTTCTCACTCTTACTTTCACTCTCACTCTCACTCTCACTCCCACACTCACTCTCACGTAATCTTTCGCTCTCTCCCAAGAGATATATCACCGGACAAAACCCGCGCAAAAATCACATCAACAACACAGGAGACCGAGACCGAGATCGAGACCGAGACCGACGTGTGAAAGCCCGCAATGTATTATCAAAAATAGTCGTCGTCGTGGGCAGCTCCATCGAATCCGAAGCACTCTCGTGTTTCCGAGGTCGAGGGGGGGCCTGCTACCTGTGCTTTGATTGTATTTCGTAGCGTAGCGTAGCGTAGCGTAACGTAGCGTAACGTAAAGGAGCGTAAAGGAGCGGAGCCGCGTATGGTGTGCGTGTGCGTGTGCGTGCTTCGTACAAGGATGGATGGATGATTTCACGAAATTTTTGAACTTTGCACGGTGGATGGACGATACGATTGGGTTGGTATGTGCTCGAATCGAAGCCTCTAACGAGTACGGTAGGAAGAGTTATTATTTATTATTAGGCACGAGGTAGGTAAGGAATCGAATTGTCGAATTAGCTTACCGTTGACGCCGTTGAAGGATTAGTAAGATAAGATAAGTACTAGTAATAAGTGTTAGAAGAAACCGTTCTATCACTTTAAATAGGTGCAGAAATTACTTGAGATGTTGAGAGATTGTGATTTTTTTGTTTTGAATTCCTTTGTTACGTTAAGGTAAAGTTATCCACGTGCGAAAGACGTAATTGATTCAGATGGAGGCTGGGGGTCAATCAATCAATCAATCAATCAATCAATCACTATCGGTTCTTTATTTTTATTCCATATTTAGGTGCATATGGGCAATTTCATAAATTGCTACTTTTGGGGTATCATTCTACACCTGCCATCTTAGCTATCTGCATACAGATAAAAGTAATTAATACCTTCGGAAATTATCTATCTTTCTTCTCTATAATCATTCTGCTTCATCACCGGCTCCTGTTGTGATCGCCACTTCCGTTCCCTCATTATTTCCATTTCCGGGCTTTTTCTTCGAATGCAAACGTTTCCGCTTGCGCTTAATGGGTTCTGAATCATCTGCTCCCGTACTCTGACCCAACTCCTTGCCATCCGATGCTTTTGAATCCGCATGTGATTTTGTATTATCCCCTTCAGTCTTCTTTTTGGATTTCTTGACCGCCAATGGGTTTGGTCCTTTTGGACCAGGAGCCTTCTTCTTCTTTTTTGCCGCACCTTCTTCCATACCCATATCCTTCATCGCAGACTCTACATCCTCCTCATCATCCCCATCATTCCTCTTTCTCTTCAAACTCCCAGAAGCTCTCCCCGACTTTATACCCTGTCTAAATTTCATTTTCTCATCCCTTTCCCTAATCTCCGTAGACGTTCCAGCCATAGGTTCCATAATCATAACACTCCTGTTAATATAAACCAGCGGCACACCCTGAATAGCTCTCATACTCTTCCTAACCTCCAACTCCTGACTTGCCACCACATATCGATGTTTATTCGTCCCATTATCCTTGCCATCAACAACCGATTTTATGCATTCGCGCGCAGAAAGAGGCTCAGGATAATCCTCTGGCAGATGACCACAACGACGCCGTTCGAACATTTTTGCTTTGTCGATTAAGAATGACACCCCGGGTTCTGATGACGCGGCGTATAAATGGCGCATCGAGCATTGTGTGATCACTGAGCGATGTTAGTAGCTGATGCGACAAACAGAGAATCATACTAAGCAAGCAAGCAAGCAAGCAAGGAAGCACACTCACTGGGTTTGACTTGGCCATGAAGAGTTCTCTCGAGGCCACCGAGAAGATCCATCTTGAACTTATCAGCATCTCTGACGATTTCCGCATCGACTGTTGCCAGAATTGATCAGCATTAATTGTAAATATATCTATCTACACTGAGAGCAAAAATGTAGAATCCTCACGTAAAACTTGATATGGTTCACGGAAACCAAAGCTCATGCCATATTGCTGCATGAGCTTTTTATACTGCTTTGATCTTTTCCCTCGCATCCTGAATATGCGTCGAAATAATTGAGAAGAGACGCGATTGGATTAATTGAGAAGAGGTACGATTGAATTAACGTTGTTGGAGGATTGAGGGTGGAAAGTTTAATACTTTTTTGTCGGGTCTTGAAAAATTTACGGTTCCTGTTGCTGATAAGGATCGCTTATCGGAGGAACAAGGAGTCAGGGGTTTTCTTTCATACATGAGCTGTTTGGTTGACATACAATTGGTATATTATAGCCTCCAAGAGAAATTATATTTCGAATAGACAATAGTAATGGATTATGTCAAGAGATTTTTCGATATCTATATTGTTGTATTTTGAAAAAATGAATTGGCTTTCAATGCACTTGAATATTCACGTTTTGAGTTGACATTCAGAAGTAGATTAGCCTGTCAATGTGATTGTTAAAGAAATCTTAGAAGATGTATTTATGATATTTTGAATGCATACTATGCTGAATAGTACTAGTAAACATTACTTGTATGTTCCAATGCCACTGCAGCACAAGCTATCCGTACTCGTATGTCTCAACCCCACCGCCCTTCTACTCGACCTCTCACGAGAGCGACCTCCTCTTTTCATTGTCCCATGGAATAGCGACTGTTTCTATGAACCGTTTCGGAAGCAGCCTTTAGTCTCTGCTGGGGGCGATCCTAGATAGTTCTAGTAGCTTTCAGCTCAGGTAACTGTCTTCCTCTGTATCCTTGATCGCTTCCTTCTCCAAGCTTGTTTCTTTTTATATATACCAAAATTAGTTTGCTGGCAGGTCTATCATCCATTACTTCGCTTGCAAAGAGCTGCAACTACACTTATATCATCCAGTTTGCCTAGATTTAGTTAGTAAACGTCATTTCCAGATTCTCCAATCATAAACTTACCTCCTTCCATTGCCAAACCCTCCTCGACAGCATGCTCCATAAAGGGACTCTCCGCAAATGGGTCCTGTGCAATGACTTTCGCAGCTTTCATGAGTTCATCAGCGACAAACTTCATACCACCACCCGCACCACCTTGTCGATTATTTTCAACGACACCACTTTCTCCGCGCTCCCACTTTCGGACGCTGCTGACCACATTCTCTATTATTTCGTGTTCCCAAAGATTATCAATGACTCCATCAGACATAGCAAGTACAATATCATCCTCTTCTATTTCAACCTTATCCATTACAGCATTATTGACTGGTGTATCCGGGCTGTTTGTGCCAAGTTGTCGGGGACAATCAAACCAATGCCATTGTTCTGTAGTTTTATAGATCCTCTCCTCTTGTTTTGGCCTTACAACTAAGATTTGCGAATCCCCAAGATTCGTAATATATAATAGCGGTTTCGCAGGGGCGGAGGGATTGGAATCGTCTTTCTGATAATGCAATTGCGCTCCCGTAACTGTGGTTGTTCCCTGCCATTTATTCGGTCTCGATGTGGCTTCTATGGTATGTTCGTATGCTTTTTGTAGACAACCAACTGGATCCGGTTCGAAGCATTGTCCCGGCTGGGCCCTGTTTATATCCTTTTGTATCTCCAGAGACCAGAAGTGTAATATTAATCTCGACCATAAACTGGCACAAGTTAGTGTTTCAGCACAAAGGTATAAGTTCAAATGCCACAAACCCAGCATGGCCGCCCTCTCTTGTTGACCACGCACCCACTCCATCATTCACTCCAACAAACATGTCACTCGCATAAACTGCATCATCACCATTAGTGTACCCCCGAATTATCTCGCCATTAACAGAAGGTCTTCTATCACGACTCCTATGATGAGTGCTAAGGGGGTCAGAGAAAGATCCCGACGGAGGAGATAAGAATGGAGGAGGAAATGGCCTTGGCTGTCTCTTGGCAAATAAGGCAAGACCAGTCTCAAACGTGAAAGGAAGAGATTCCTTTCGAGATGGAGGTGTTTCAACTTCTGCCGAGGTTGAATATGCCAATTCAGGTCGACATCTTGGAAGACTATGAATGAGAGTGCGCCGAGACTGATTATGTATAGCTTGCGCAACTTGTGTTCGAAAAACCGACCTCCTCATCCCAGCGTCGTATTCTATATGCAATGACCAAAAACTGACTTGCTGTCGCAGATCATGGAGGTGTTATCCGGTGGGTGTAGTAGAGAAATTTCTCAACAAAACATTGTGTGCGCATTTACGATAAGCATTTTCCGGACCGTGATGGACCGCGCCGATAACAGATCGTTCATTTCACGTGATTGCACATCCAAATTTAGAACAAGTCCCTTAGGGCTGAATTATGGAGCATTCAAAGATGGGTGGGACAAGTTATTCAAGCTCGAGCTGTCGCTGTTGTGCTTCATGTCTACTTCCGTATTCCGTATATCTATGTGTCGATTAAAGTTAAATCTTGCATATATCACTTATGTTTGTGAAATCCTCCATATATGCATATGAAGACTTCTGTCCAGAAATGGGATTTCCACCTAGGTATGTTTTTGATGACAACTCAAGAGTCAAGACATCGGAAACTATAAAATTATCTTCAATAGAGATGGGATCCATTAATCGGATTATGAATTTAATCAACTAAGAATGGATTATTCAGACCCTCTTGACCCTCAAGGGTCCTTGTTAGTTTCAAAATTACTGGAGATAAATCTTTTTGCGGAGTTACAAGCTTGCTTGCATGTTGCAGTATCTCCATTTGTTTCATTATTATTTAATGTCCAATGAATTAGATGAAATGATTAATAGATGGAGCACATTCGGGGGGTACTTCACACACTAAAATAAGTAGGGGAAAGATAGATAGATTTGGTAGGAGATAAAATTGAGGGTATTATCGTTGTTGAGGGTATTATCGAATCGCTCGGAAGATGCGATGCAAAAGGTTTTATTAACTCTAAACCAATTAAATAGTTTTCACACTCTTTTAGAAACTCGTATTCCAAGGTTCTTTTGGACACTCACTGCTTCTTTTTTCTTACTTGGAAGGGAAGGGAAGGGAAGGGTAGGGAAGGGTAGAGGGGGGCTTAGAATACTGGGCGGAGCGCTTAATACAATTTTTAGTATTCTCGGTATTCTCGGTATTCTCTTATTGTACTTTACTAGTTACTAGTTAATAGTTACTAGTATCGTAGTAATATATGGAGTATCGTAGTAGTATATAGAGATTATTAGTAGTTATAGTAGATATTTTACTTGGTTACTTGTGTTGTGCTAGAAAGAGTCTGATGATCTCTTTCTAGACCTTCTTTTAGATCAATTAGATGTATGGTCTACAGTTTCTAATTCTTACTGCAGTCATCAATCACGTTAGAACTACCTACTAGAGGTAATTGATGGCTTGTTACGGAATAAAATGGATGGTATTAAAGTAGAGATCAACGAGCCAACCTCCGGAATTATGTTTAAAAATGCTTACCAAGTTTACACTATTTTGATTGAAATGACGCGTACAATGAAAAAGAAAAGGATTGAAGTAATAAATAATAATAATGATGATGATAATAATAGTAACAATGATAACAATAATAATGATTCTTTAAGGAATCTTCTTGTTGAATGTTTTTGTTGAAGGTCAAGCTTTTTCTAAAGAATGCGGATTTATTTAAATGTCCATGAGCGGATTAGGAATTCTATTTATTTATTTATTATTATTAATAAGTCTAACTAGGAATTTTATGTAACAAACTTACCATAGCAACTTTAAACATGCGATATTGAACTCGTGAACTCGTGAACTCATGAAAGTACTTCCTTCACTACCGGTTGTTCCGTTCCCTATTATTACTTATTACTTATTATTACTCGTAGACCCTCTCAATTTATTAATAATCATTTCTCGTCGACATAACCTATTATAGAGTAACCCCTATCTACTATAGTATTATTACAATAGAAAATGATCTTGTCTCCTAAATTCTTTCCATTCAATTCTCTTTTACCAATACATACTATATACAATACCATACATACCTACTCACTTCTTAAATATATCATCTCTTGTTTCTTTTGGGGTTTTTCTTTTCTTTTTTCTTTAGATGGGAAAATTCATATGATTTTTTTCATATCTATTCATCTATTTTACACTTTTCTATTCTATTCTATTTTATTTTATTTTAAATATTTATATTTTATTGATAATAATAAAACCTTTTTTTTTTGCCTACCTAACATTTCAAATCGGTAGTCGGAAATCTTGATCCATCCCGCCCGTCATCGTCTCGTCTCCCCTGCCGTCTTTTTTTGCAGTGACGTTCCAGTAGTAGAAAACCAAGCTACATGAAAACTAAGCTACATGGTCTAGTACATCCATCCTACCTTTTAGATTGATTACATACAATAATTCTTCCACCCCCCCCCCCCCCCCCCCAAAAATATTGATCATTCCTCGATTAAAACATTTAACTTCTTCCCTATCATAAACATACTCTTTACTTTCTTCCCAAAGAGGTTTTTCACATTCTTTTCAGTTTTCAATTAACAATTGTTGATTCCGACCCCTCATCATCATCATCATCATCCCCCCCCCAAAAAGACGTGTTCTGTTACCGGTATATGAACAAAGGAAACAACAAGCTGTGTATGTCATAAACGATTCTAAAAGAGAGATCATTCGGATCTTGCGGACTCGCCGCTTGATTTATATTTTGTTACTTCTCATTTTATATTCAGTAGAGCACGATAAAGTACGATAAAGTACAGCATTCAAGATGGGTCGTAATCGAGGTATGCTTGGAATGCGCCACCAATGCTTTAAATGTCCCTTTACTAAATAGAACCTTTCCCCCCTTCAGTTATGTCGTTCATGTCCCAATTTAGGGATCGGGATTCTTCTGGTAATCAGACTCCACCACCCATAACTCGTGCCACAAGAAGCAGGACAGAGTCATATAAACAGTCACCTCAAATCATGTCAAAAGAACCCTTCCCTGCCGCGAATGTCGATGGTCCCTCATATCAACAATATTCTACCAGCGAAGCTCAAGATTCCCCTCAACCACGAACAAGGGAGCGTGCACCATCTAGGCCTATGTCTATGGTCCAAACTTACCAACCTCCTCTAATGGACGTTAGCCAAGATACACTACCGGAACTGCAACCAATCTTTACATTTTTGAATAGCCATGGGAATAAGTTATATCAGGAAGGGTACTTCCTAAAATTGGATGATCAAAACATACGTCTGTAATCCCAATGTTTTTCTGGCATATTCTTCAAATTGACATCATGTAGATGGCAGGGCCAATGCGGATCGTACCTGGACAGAATGTTTTGCACAACTTGTCGGTACGGTATTGTCATTATGGGATGCAGCAGAGTTAGATGCAGCAGGTCAAGATGGCGAGGTTCTCCCCAAATTCATTAACCTTACGGACGCTTCGATAAAGATGGTAATTACTTTCCCCCCAAAGACTGCTCTACCTACAGGCACTAATCAAATGTAGATTGAATCTCTTCCCACTCGATCTCCCAATGAAGCGCCATTACAAAATGTTCTCAGTATATCAACAGCCGGTAAGAATAGATACTTGTTGCACTTTAATTCGCATCACAGCTTGATCCAGTGGACTGCCGGCATTCGTTTATCCATGTTTGAGCATGCGACATTACAAGAAGCCTATACTGGTGCTCTCATTGCTGGTAAAGGGAAAACATTAAATAGCATTAATCTGATCATGGAACGCTCAAAATTCAAGACTGAAGACTGGGCTCGAGTAAGATTTGGTGCTGGAACTCCATGGAGGCGATGCTGGTGTGTAATAACTCCACCAGATGAAAAAGAACTACAGAGAATACAGAAGCAGTCACAGAAGAAGAAATCAGCTTACGACCGATCACACCCCCCTATATTGAAGGGTGACATCAAATTTTATGATACGAAAAAGACAAAGAAAGTTCGCCCGATCGCTACTATCACTGATGCATATTCTGCTTTTGCTATATACCCTCAATCGAAACCACTTATTGATGCTTCAACTCTTGTCAAGGTGGAAGGGTCCATCACAATCCATTCAAACCCACCTTTAGCTTCCGAAGGATTCGTTTTTGTGATGCCCGAGGTACATCCTGCTGTTAGTGGCTTCGAAATGATGCTTCGATGGCTCTTCCCTGTATTTGATACATTTGGTCTGTATGGGCGACCTGGTCGCTTGATTGCAGAGACCAACGATACCCGGAGTCTGATGTTCGCAATGCCGGAGCATCGAAGATATGGATATCTAGAGATTCTTGACGTTTCAGGTCTAATTTCAGAGCAAGGAAGTGCTAATTGGCTAGAGTCTGAATGGAGACGAAAAATGAAAGATTTGACTGCTAAGAGAATGACAACACTTAGGAACAACAGCCAAAGAAATAGCAGGTTCAGCAGTAGAAGAAGCCGTAATAGTGTCGGTCCTCCCAGAGCTCGTCTTCAGTTCGATGATCAGGCGTCAGTGAGATCATCCCCTTCAGTCACATTTGGGCAGCGCACGTCTCAAGAAATTGGCTATGGCGGTATCCCACGAACAGACTCAGCGCCTCCTGGAGCTGTTGCTTTCCAACCTCCCAAAACGTCAGGAATGCCCCACAATCGATCAATATCAGAAGATATTCCACCGAGCCGCCACGAGAACCAGAGTCCTTCAGTATTTGATGGAGCTTTTGAACCAGGTCCTATTCCACCCCTTCACGCTCGCGAGCCTCCTTCTCGTGAGGGCGGATCCGGGTTAAGATATATGCAAGACGTGGGAAGCACCCCAGAAAGACTTAGTTCGGAGGATGAAAGCGCGACTCCCGTACGAGAACTGCACGATCTGCAAACCGTCACAAACCCTGAGCCTGTAGCTGCACCACCAGCTTTCGCACATGCTCCCGGAGCTTTGCCTATAAGCAAACCATATCAGTCACCCGAACTTCGAATAGCTAATAATCGTATGTCTAATGCCACATTGTCTCAATTAGTCGTCGCTGGTGGCGTAGCAGCCGCTGCCTTTCAAGATAATCAAGGAAGACAAGGGATGAATGCTCAACAGCAGGGCAGAAATGTGGAGGATCAGGATATGAGAGGGGTACTGTCAGACGCCACTAGAAACGAAATGCCTGCTAACCAGAACATCATTAATGAAGGCATGGTAGCTAGCAACCCACACGATCGATCGACACCAATGAACGTTTATCAAAGTCGAAATCAAAACCAAGGAATACAATCTAGTTTGCCATCTAATCCTAACATACTTTCCTCAATAGCAAGAAACGAACCTCAATTGAACCAGCGTACCTATAACCCGAACGTTAATGATTCCCCTTCATCATCTACTCAAAGTGCCCCACAGCAATCGCGATACTCGACGGAATCGAACAACAATGCGGGATCACGAGCATCTAGTCACAGCATTTCACGCAAACCACTTCCCAGCAAGGACCGAGGCGATGACAGTCCTACAAAAACAATGTCAAGTACCACTGGTAGTCTAGGTCAGCATTTAATCGACCAAGGAGCTTTTGACTTGATATTACCCAGCAACAGCGATTATTCAAACGGACATCCATTATATAAAAAAAAGAGTCATGGGAGCAGTCTATTTGACGATGCTGCTTCTACAGATACCCCAGATTATGCTAGCACCAAACAATCCGTCCGCTCCATTCGGACACAGCCATCTGTCGAAAGACCAAGAGCAGGTATAAAGAAAACAATCGGTAACCCAGAAGTTGGGCAACCACTTTATGGTGACGAAAATACCTTATCAAGTGCAATCAATATTGATTTTGGTCCTGCATTTAATCTAAATGCAGATCGAGGCTCTCGAAGCACCCCAAGTCCCACGCGTAAAAATCCAAGTCCAGCTAAATCCCCTAGCCGTAATCCGCCACAATCAGATAGAGTTTTGGCCTGGCAACCAGGAATGAGTGCCACAGCTGCTAATAATACTGCTGGTCGTCAGCAAGGTCTCACTGCAGAAGAGTTCGTAAAACAACGCGCTGTAGCAGCCGTAACTACACCTCAATATATACATCAACGACAGCCTTCTGGAAACATATTGCGTGCAAATACACCTACCCCTCCTCCTAAACGACCCACCGAATTTTTGAATCAAACTTCTCGCAATAATTCAATCGACTTGCTAAGTTACAACGAGACTTATGGTCAAAATCGTCATTCTCGTCATAGCTCAGCCGACTTGTTAAACTCCACTGAAGGCTATGGTCAAAATCGTCATTCACGTCACAGCTCAGCCGACCTGTTAAACTCCACTGAAGGCTATGGTCAAAATCGTCATTCACGTCACAGCTCAGCCGACCTGTTAAACTCCACTGAAGGCTATGGTCAAAATCGTCATTCACGTCACAGCTCAGCCGACCTGTTGGTATCTGTCGAGCCACATACTCAAAATCGACATTCTCGTCGGATTTCCGGTGATTTGTTGGCTTCTAATGATCCATATAGCCAAAACCGTCATGCTCGTCGTAGCTCGACAGACTTGTTAAATAACATTGAACCACACGATCAAAATCGCAATTCCCGCCGTAATTCCACTAACCTACTGCGTTCGAGCTCTAGAGGTCCAGCTATTGCTTTGGGTCCATCAACTCTCTCCGCAAGAGAACAAGAGCATGTTGCCAAGATGACTGGTGGACCTTTAATCAATATGGCTAAGAATAGCAACAAGAATGATGCTATTGTTTCAGCTGGACTTGTTGGAGCAGTTGCTACACGTGAAAAAGAAAGGATTCAAATGAAACAAGGACTCAGTGGCCAAGCAGTACAAAATGCAATTGCACTAAGACAACAACAAGCGACTCAGCAACAACAATATTCCGAACAAAACAGAGCGGGCAATCGTCATTCACAATATGGCAACATGACACAGTATGTATCATCACAATACCCAACTCAAACCCAAACTCAAAATCAACGACATTCTTGGATAGCCCCATCGGGTACTTTTGCTCAAGGTGGAGGGTGGTCAACTCCGGGTGGTCTTTCACCTGATCAATATCAAGGATCTCCTCAAGGCCAATACTCTCCAGGCTATCAGGGAACTCCTCATGCGCAATACTCGCCGGGTTATCAGGGGACTCCTCAGGGCCAATATCCACCTCAACAGCAATATTTCCCTCAATATTCACAGCAGGGTGCGCAGGGGAGGAGTGGTGCTGGATATCCGGGGCAGTATTGATTAAATGATGGATTAATGGGTTGAGCTCTTGCTTTACTTTTAAATTTCAAAATTATCGATTGGGCTAGTCGGGACAGCGGGATATTTCTCCTTATTTCTATTTTTTGATGTAAATTTTCCTCTTTCCTTTTTCCTTTTCTTTTCACTCTTCTTTTTTCCTTGCTTTTGTTTTCTATAGCGGACTTTCTTGCATTGGTGTGGATTTGGTTCTAAGTTTGGACTTGGGGCTTATTTCCTTCTCGGTCGGTCGGTTGGTTGGTTAAAAACTTCAAGCTTAGATGGCACAGCATCGGCTCCCTTTTGGGGCCCTCTCTTTTCGTTTCGTTTCTTTTCTTTTCTTTTCTTTTGCATGGATGGATGGTAGATTGGAATAAATTGGACTTTTGGTTTGGTTCCAGCGAGGGACGGAGGCAGATGGGATGGGATGGGATGGGATGGGATGGGATGGGATGGGATGGGATGGGATTGGATTGGATTGGATTTGGATGGGGAGTTGGAAAGTACCATTGTTGTTATTGGTTAGCGGGCAAGGTTGGGTAGCGTAGTTGTTAGTTAGAAAATTGATATTGAAAGAATGAGATGATGTGAAAGTAAAATGAAAATGAGAAAATGAGAAAAGGAATGTGTTGAGAGTGAGGATGGGAATGGGAATGAGGTGTTTATACGATTACTGAGTGAGTGTGTGTGTCTATCGTATCGTATCATATTGTATCGTATTGGATAGAGTGAAGTCATTAGTTCTATCGCTAAATAGATAGATAGATAGATAGATAGAAGGTTTTGTCGTGGAATAAAATAGATTGATTCATAACTTGATGAATAATTCTATATGCAAAATCAATCAATCAATCAATCACTATATGCCTTATAAATAGTAGGGGGTGTTAATCAATATTTCTTGAATCTTGTTCCGGAAAATATTTGCTCTAGAAACAACTCTTGAACCAGTTTTCTTCCTTCCAGAATATGTAGAAACATTGAGGTGCCGACTTTATGATCTTATTAAAGTGGGCCATTAACCTCGACGATGCTAATCATGAGGCCCTTGAAGCTATCGCAGATAGTTCCTTGCCGAGCGATTCTGGCGTGACGTTTTCACTGGCTCCCCATGATTATATTATTTATTTCCCAGCGAACTCCTTCCTTCCGATGACCGCAGAATTCGCCAGCATTCCATAGTCTGCAGAACCAAGTTAGCGTCATTTTATGGAGTCGAGTTTGGAAGAGTGAGAAGCGTTTAATGGCGATGTTTTTTTTTTTTGTTTCGGAGGAATTAATGGCCAGGTCCAATCTCGAGGTTTCTTCTTCATGATGGCCACGGTTTTATTCATTTATTTGGTTTGATGTTATTTATACTCGCGCGGGTGAGCCCTATGCAAAGTATCGGATATTCGTTTTCTTTCCTTTTGGATTGTTGTGTCTATGATAACCACACATCTACATCGATATCAACATTGACTAAATCATCCGCATCATTATCAACATCAACATCAACATCAACACAATCTTTTCCTCCCGCGTGCCTTCCTCCTGCACCCCCTCCACTTGCTCCCCAGGCCTCTACCAATCTCTCCTGAATACTCTTGGTAGGCCATGCGTATTTCAACTCTGTGTATTTTAATATCTCAAGCATGCAAGATTGTTCTTCTGGAACTGAGTTTTGTTCTCCGCCTATTTATTTATTCCATTAGTTAAATAGCTGATTAGTTGATTAATTGATTAGTTGATTGATTAAAGATGACACATATGAACGAGAGCTAGAATCAGAATGGGGTTAGAATAAATAGAACTTTATACATACACATGGAAATAGCCATACAAGCGGTATTCATAGCGGGAGGGGAACGATGATTTGAGATTGCGATGCCGCAGAGTCGTTTGACGAGATTATTTACTTTTTTCTATTTAAAAAAGCGTGTATATTTAGTATTCATTCATACTTATTATTTGAAGGTAAGTTTAGTTGATATACATACCTCTATTGCTTGGGTTGCTGCTCGGTGACTGGGTCCTAAGCGTGGTATGCGGGGATTGTAGGTTGTGAGTAGGATTTGAGAGATATCCATATGTTGATGAGCGGTAACTAACTCGCAATAAAATTAGCATATAATTATCTGGAAACTAAGTAAATTAACTCACCATGACAATCAGATAGATACCATATTTCAGGTAAAACACATCTTCTATCCGGCGTTGCGTCTTTCTCATAAATAGGGTCAAATGATTGTGGACGTAAAGTTTTCCAACCTTCATGATATTGGACTAACATATCATAATCACCATTATTGTTATTGTGCTCGCCATAACAGTATTGTAATACATCGGCACAATGAACAATGGTTCGATAAGCCCAAGAATGATCATCGGTGAATTCAAGAGATCGATATTCATGGCAATTTAAGGGCATGAGAAATGGTCTTTGCCGTACAAATGCCATATAGACTTCCTGACGATATGCTACTCGGAATGCGGCTCGACGGAGACCGCCGTCGAGTCCTGCTGATGCTTGGGCGGTAATGAATACCTGGGTTCCTTTTTGGGCGGTTTCCCAATCTCCGCCGCTCAATGGCGCTATAGTATATATTAGTTTGATGTTTTGCCATTCTGATTATATGGAAAAACAAACCATCTACTTCTTCATAGAATCGCAGAATCACAGAGGCCACTAATAAGTTCTCATCATATACTGCTTCCAGATCACCCGAAACAGATACGAGATGCTCGATACATTTACTATGATACTCGACTGCTGTTTCCATCTGCAAATTTGGCAATCGTTTACCTTGGTATTCTACGCATCCATTCCTCTTGAATTGATCAAGCCGACAAAGATGCCTTGCCGATGCGGTATATATGGCATTGAGAAGTGCCGGGCAGTGTTTTGCTCGATGAGGGACTTCTAGCGCGAAATGTCGTTCTAGGTCACAAAGATCAAACTGGGATTGTAAGAATTATGGAGACGTATAGATTTCTTAGGAATACCTACCCAACAGGCTAATTCGTCGACAAAATATCTCAAGAGACACGCTTCTTGTACTAGCAATTGATCTGCTTCATCTACCGATTGAGTATGTATATTTAAATCTGAAGATTTGAATGTGTAATTATTCCAATCGAACGGAATAGGTTCAATTGGTGATTGTGGTACTGGTCCGGGCATCTTTACACCATCAGCAAGATTTCTGTCAACCTTAGCTGGTCTTCTTGGATATGAGATCATAGTTTGCTGTTGTTTGGTTGAATGAACAGAAGATCCATCGTCATCGTCAGCTCTTCGTCTCTTCACAGGCGAAGATACTTTCGCTTCCGAGAAAGAGCTTCTGGGTGTCTTATTCTGAGAAGTAAAAACCGGCTCCGCCGAATTTGCCGCGCTCAACTGAGTAGCCTTGCTCTGATGAACATCGAAATTTGAATTCATAATGCCCTCACGCTTAGGCTTTACTGTGTATATTTCATCTAACTCCGGGCATTCATCTACAAATTGCGAGCAAACTGAGATATTTCATCAGACATAGCCGTGGATATCGAAGATCAAAAGCACGGTGAAATAGCAAAGACACTTACTCTTGCCAGAAGTTTTCACCCATACTTGGTCTTTGAAGTCAGAATCATACCGAGCACTTGAGCCATGTCGAAAGCGTAAATTTCCAAATGTATTCGCAGGACTTGATTTGGTATCCGCATCGTTTTCTAATAGGGATTCTCAGTATGATATCCTGACATGTTGGAAATTATGGATAGCAGATCGTATCTCGTGAGTCAATTGACTTCGTACAAAATAAATCGTGCCACAAGATAGCGAGACCGATTCAAATTTTCATCCTCATACTTACTGACACCGTTCTGCTCCTGAGCAGAACTCCTAAGAATGATAGTCAGACTAGATCAAACAGAATCAGAACGAATTGCAACAATTGATTACCTAGGACTTAACATCTGGAACAACAAGATTCCTCAACACTTTTCTCATATAACCAGTATCATCGATGTAGTTGTAACGAACACTCGCACAAAGTAGCATTTGAAATTCTCCCAATCTAATAGGACGAAACAATTAAAGTCCCCTGATTCTTTAAAACAAGACTACCACCTCGGTATATCTTACTAAATGACGATACTGAATTGTATTGTGGAGGTTAGACCTTAGAAATATATGGGGATGTGGAGTTAAATGCGGAGGTGGGGGTTCGCCGCCAAAAGCCGCCGTGATCGGATAGCTTGTGAGCCATGGAATTGAACGGCATAAATTTACGCCAACCTTGAGCGTAGAATACTTCGGATGAGATATTACTTGAGATCTAAGACCGAATTTTTGTTTTTCAATTCAAAATAATCCCTAAGGTAATTCATAGACTTCCTATGTTTATTGCACATTGGAAGTCCTTCTTTGATAAATCTTCAAGCAGAGTTAAAAGGGCATGAAAGAGGGTGTGAAATTTACATCGTTCCCCGCATTCGTTACAGCCACTAATATCATGACATTTGAGATATTGAAAAGCCCTATAGATCCTTCGATTTGAAGCTGAATCAACGAGAACAGTCTTATACTAATAACTAACCTTCTCATCAACACCATCACTTTCTAATCAATACAATTTTCCCACAACACACCACAAGTTTGACTCGAGAACTATAACAAAATGGCCGCACCAGAGAAAGCGATATGCAGAATCCGACTCCCAGACCACGAGGAGCCTGATCTCAAGTTACGTTCAAAATGGGCAAACTCAATCGAAAAGCTATTCTTCACAAACCCAGATCCTCAAAATCGTGATTACGTCCGCAATTTCGATATTACTCTCAACATGGACGGATCCGCAGAAAACCGCTCCCAAACAGAAACTGGATCCTCAACAAATGCACCAAATATGCTATATCCAGCACGCTATCAACTTCCAGAAGTGATTTCAGGCCGACTTACTTCTAATCAGGAGAGAATCGCGCGCGTGGAACTGTTTGCTTTAGGTAGTATTCTGTATGAAGTTGTTTCGGGCCATCGACTTTTCCATAAGATAGATGCAGAAAGTACTTTGGGGGATGAGATAATCCAGTTTCGTATTACTCAAGGGAAATTTCCTGAGGATCTTTGGGAATTGCCTATTGCGCCGAAGATCTTAGCTTGCTGGTGTCCGGGATTTACGCAGGAAATGATGGGGTTGAGGAAGAAAGGTTTGTGGTTTTTTTATTTGTTTGTTTGTCATAAACCGTCAGTCAATTTGTCTATACAGAATCTTCATCTTCATCTTCATCTTCATCTTCATCTTCATCTTCATCTTCATCTTCATCTTCATCTTCATCTTCATCTTCTATATTTCTTTTTTTTGAGAATCTTGATCTCCATGATTACGTTGTATAACATACCCATCTAACCCAGCATCACCGCACCACCAAAACAGGACTAAAAAACTACATCCAAAAGCACCCCTACCGATTCGGTTTCCAAGTCCTAGGCGGGGTCGTCTCAATCGCCTCAATCGCCGCCGTACCAGTCCTCGGCGCCGTCGGATTCGCATCCGCAGGTCCCATCGCTGGCTCTGCAGCAGCAGCCTGGCAATCGGGGATTGGGCTCGTTGAAGCCGGGAGTCTCTTCGCTTGGTGTCAAAGCCTTGCGATGGGAGGTGCGGCTATGGGCGGGGTTGTTGGGGCTGGGGTTGGGGGAGCGGGCGTTTTGGTCGGTGCTACTGGGTTGGGGGTTTTGGATGTGGAGGATTTCGATAATGAGGTGTTGAAAGAGAGGTTTTTGGTGGCTTGGGGGGGGGAGATATTGAGGGGGTTGTAGAGAATGGTCATGGTTCACAATTATAGTTTGGCATGATGAGAGTGAGGATGGTGAGCGTTAGTTTTGAAGTGAGCAAGTGCGATAATTTTTCCCGGTCAAAGTTGACGATTCACAAAGATTTGGTTCTTAAATAAATACGGTAAATTGCCTAATTGCCTAACTATTCAAATGTTCAAATATTTTTAAAAAAAAAATTGCTCGGTTACCCAAAACCCAAGAGTCAGTTTATTTGATTCTAGCAAAGATTGAATCGACCTCTATTCAATAAGATATCGAATTCCTATCTCTTTACTTTTCTTTCTATCTCCTTGCCTCCCTACTTGCTTCTCTACCTCCCTCTACACCCACTTCTCCCTCTCCCTCTCCCTCTCCCTCTCCCTCTCCCTCTCCCTCTCCCTCTCCCTCTCCCTCTCCCTCTCTATCTCTATCTCTATCTCTATCTCTATCTCTATCTCTATCTCTACCCCTTTCTTCCCCCCCCCCCCCCCCCCCCAAACAACAACCCTTCTCCTCCCCAATCCCCCTACCTATCTCCTCCCCCCAAAACCACCTACACGCTACCAGCCCAAGCCGTCAAGAAAAGCCCGAAAGCTTAGAACTTCTCTCTCACAAAATCGATATAACCACGAATCAACTTTCACAAACCTTATCTATATTATCTATATTATCTATAAAAGAAAAAGGAAAAGAAAAAAAAAAGAGACGAATTAGTTACCTCTTCCCGGGGCGAACCAAACATATTTTTTTTTTTTTTTTTTTTTTTTTTTTTTTGGTTAACGGAGGGATTTTCTTTAGAGATTTATTCGATCAATGGGGTAATTCGATGGTTCTTTTAGTTACTCTACTAGTAGTGAGATGATTGACCGTTTGGGATGAATCATTGCTATTGTGTTGTAAATCTATTGATGGATAGCCAGCCGATTGACGTTTGTAATGCATGCATGCATGCATGCATGGATGAATGGCATCGATGCTCAAGATGGGTTGTTGGGTCTATCTATCTATCTATCTATCTATCTAGCTATCTATACCTTGTATTAGATCCAAGCCCTTTTACAAATCTGACAACTTGAAACTCCGATCTTGCATTCAAGTCGTAATAGAGTTTCGTGTGTGTTTATTATATCATGTTAAATGTCAATTGGAGCCTTAATACCAGATATCCTAATCGTCACTAAGAGACGGCCTAACAGCACCCCCACCCACAACTGGCGGCGGCCTCGCACCACCAAACCATCCGGCCGCTGCACCCGCTACAGGACGTCCCACGCCAGGCGGAGGACCCATAACACCCGGCGGACGACCCATCCCAGGAGGCGGCCCCATAAACGGCGGTCTCCCAGCCGCAGCCGCACCTCTGCCCAACCCCCCCGGAGGCGGCTGCGGTCGAGGTGGTGGCGGAGATTGTGACTGTGATCTTGAGTGCGATCTCGAATCCGCAGAATGCAGGGGTTCTGTCACAGAACTTGATGAATAACTGCCCGTGCTGGAACGGTAGTGTGATCTTGCTTTCTCGGTAAATCTGTATATGAAGATGCCGACTAGTACTAGGGCGGAGACGAAAAGTATTACGATGATGCCTATTGCGTCATTTTCTTGGACCATTGTGAAGGTTTGTGGGTAGGTATTTGGTTGTACGGTGTGTGGCAGAAGACGGTCTTTTGTCGGTCGGGTCGGGTAGGGTGCGTTAGGATTGTTTTGGTGATACAAAGTGTTGCTGTTTATGAGAACTCGAGGACTCGAGGACTCGAGAAGAATGGACGTTGTAACGACGTAGTGCCTTGTCTGGCTATATGGAATATACTGTTAGATTGGAAAGGATAGAAGGATAGAAGTACTCATTTCCAGGTGGGGATGTTATACATACAGGCTCGTGAGACTAAGTACCTCAATGTCAAGTGATTAGATTTGTGCTTTCATTGACATTGATATGAATATGGACCATCAATCTGCAAGGTCTGAATCTGTTGGTAACTATGTGTTGATTATATATTGAGATTTCAGTGATAGCAATCCTGTTGATATGAAGTAATTGAGAAGAAATGGTTTGATATTGATGAACCCAAAGCAATGAGGAATGATCAATGAGCAGGATCCATTCCAAAAGAACTCAAAAAGAGGGATGTAAAGAGGAAAAACATAACTAGTTGATAGCCAGCGTTCTGCATGATGGTAACACTAGGGTAGTACCACGATAGTTGAATTAATATAAACTGAGACTTTAATGGCCTATCATATTCCATACCTAGGCTTAGAGGAGTACAAATTTACAACATGTTGTCCATATGTATGGGAATCTCGATGGCAATTCTTGAAGTAAGTTCGGAAAGACCCTGGAGACTAGAGAAGAGCTCATAGGTTGAAAGGTATCGAGTATCAAAGTCTAGCAGCCTCGGACAAAAGAGTAGATTGCTTGAGAGGTCGTGATGCTTCATTACTTACTTAATCCTTGCACTTGGATTTGAGAAACATATCTTATCCGAAATTTTGAAGAAGCATTATTCTGTTGAGGTTACTAAGCTCCAACAAGCTACGTTTTGCAATATCGAAAAGGAAAAGCTTAGAATGGGGAAGAGTATGACTTGCTCGAGTTCTGAGATCATTGTTACCATACTAATTGATAACTAGGATAAGTACATCAAATATTGGTCAGCAGATATCAGACAAGTTAACTACACTATGTGCTTCGGGATTGTATAGAGATAAGCAGACAAAACAGCTGTTCTCGGATATAAGGTGCTTTCGAGAACGATATGTCATCAGTAGTAACACTCTCCAAAGCCACTATCATTGCGACCTAGTCGACGACATACATCTTGTTATACAAGATCAAAGCAAGCCCACTGTCCTTCGAGCTTCGACCAAAGACCAAGTAACCATTTGCAATTGAGTTAACCCACTTAGTATTGGATTCCTCTCAACTGCTGGTTGAAGTCTCGATGACGAAATAAACGTAGCAAAATGGAGAACTTGAAGATATGAGATATATCCTCAGCCCCAAGCAAGCTGATGGTTACTTGCATGGCCGGTAGACTCAGTAGAAAGTCCCGGATGGAAGGTAGGTCAGAGTTTCACAAAGACGATCTAGGAAATTGCGTAGAGGGTCTCGATGATTAATGTTAGCCCTTGCTGCTTTACTCTTCAACATATAGCATTTAAAGCGGCGATAGTATTTCTATCTTTAGTTCTCGAAGAACCACTAATAAATCATAGCTTTTTAGGCCCTATAACTACAGGGTAATTGAATCTGTGGCCTCTGAAGCACGACGCCGTTGAGCTATATTGTTAGATGATACCAAAGTACAGAAGTTCAAATACCGAAAACATCCTAATGAATGGGATTTCTGCAGCTTTGATATACAAGCCAGCCATGATAACTGATAACGATCTTACGTTGTCTATGAGACAGCTACTCTGTTCTGTGACTGTGACTGTGACTGTGACTGTGATGTGAGAAAGATAGGTTGAAACCTGGAAGTGTATTGGTGAACTATGGTTTGGTTGGCTCTTGAATGATAGGACTAGCACATTCTGAAAATCAAATAATACTAATAATAACTGGCCATAGCCCGACATAGTACAGTAGTTTTATGTACATGGATGGATTGATAAAAAACAGATAGAATAATAAGAGAATTATTACTTGAGTTAGTCTTGGACGTCATTACGAAAGAAATATATAATGGGATTTTTCATGTTTCATTTTGAGGATTTTATGAATGGATCCTCCTGGTTAATTAATGATTTTGATACTCTCTCCCAGCCTTATTATTATTATTATTATTATTATTATTATTATTATTATTATCATTATTAGCCAGAGAGCTGTTACTACCGGTACTTCACGCCTCAACTGTTCAACCTCAATCCCCATTGCTCATCATACATCATATGAAACCGATCTGATGAATAGTGATACCAGTAAGAATCTTGAAAGGTTTAGCTTCATACGTACGATTTGTACTGTAGTTTTAAGAATATCAATATCTTACGGAGTATATCACTTTGTAACTAAATGAGATGTTATGAGATATTATGAGATATTAATATGTTAATTATATTCCTTCCAATGGAGTTCAATCTTTGAAATGTTTCAAGGGCTGTAAATTGCTACTGTAATGAGAGTATTTATTAAACCCAGGTTTACTTGAAACATTTCGTACAAGCCATCTTGGGTATCTTGAGTATCTTGAGTATCTTGGATATCTTGGGTATTTTGGGTATTTTGGGTATTTTGAGTATCTTGAGTATCTTGGATATCTTGGGTATCATGGGTATTTTGAGTATCTTGATTATCTTGAGTATGAACTTCCAAATTCCTTAAGGTCAAACATTTCTAGTTAAGTGCCAAACACTTTTTAAACTGAACATGTAAGTATTTCTCTTCTCATCCTCTAGAACTCTTTCATTTATACAACAACTTTTCTCCCTCCTACACTTTACTTCTTCTTTTTTTTTTGAATTTTGATATATAGAAAATACATTCATTCACTCATTCACTCATTCATCATTCATCATTCATCATTCATCCCATAGCTCAAGACTATTATTACCTAGGTAATACGAGTAGGTATTCACAAATTACTCCCCCCCCGCCGCCCAGTGGATCTCAATCTCAATGTTTCAAGGTTAAGATAATATTCCCCGAAACAATTCTATTCTATAAACCTTTGAATCTTATGAACGAAGAACGGGTCCTCTTTGCTTAAGAAAGAAGACTATCAAAAACCTCATTTCGCTCACACTCTTAACTAATAACTAATAATACTTATTATTATTATCATTATTATTACCTGGTCTCTACTGTACTCCACTGGCAGCAATACCTAGGTTCAATACTACGGTACACTAAAAAAAAAGCTCAAGATTAAGAAGAAGAAGAAACCCCTAGAACGTGGATCCCACCAATCTACTGTAACGGTATTTTTGAGGGTATTTTTGAGGAAGTATCCCGTTGGATTAAAAGTGAACCATCTCCAGAATAAGTTTACGAATCCTATTTTATATTTACTCTCATCAATCCATCACTCATCCACATTAAAACTTACTTCGGTCAATGTAAACCAAAAAAAATCCACATACAGTCGCTTTTGCGCAGCTCAGCTCGACTCGATGAATTTCCAACAAGTTAGATTACCAAATCTACTCCAATGACAGTGCTCAGAGACGCGCTATCGCGACAAGATACATTTTTACGACCCCGGTCGGATATTTCAAATCCAAGGGTACAATCCGATGATTCCACTCCTTCAACTCCAGATCGAGAACAAGAAAGAATACCAAGACACGTTGTGCGAAAGCCTTCCCCTGGGCTCGCAGCGAGGCTTAAGGCATTAGGTTTTGGCAACGATCCTAAAAAAAATATAACAGCAGCATCACAACCTGATCACATCGGTCGTATTCCTGAGGATCAAATCCGCCAACTCGATCAAATTCACCGAGCCAATTCTACCGGTTCGCGCATCCAACGAAGAGGTCGAGCCTGGAGTGGCAGCATTGGTCCTTTGACGCCACAAGTTACCGGCGGAAGCCTTTGGAGCCTTAACGAAGTCACAATTGGTGACACTCGAATACTCGAAGTGGGAACACAATCAACACCTTCGCTAGATAATTTTGGTGACCAGGACATGTCAACAAAAGTTGAACGAATGGTAATGGATTCGCAGAAGTATCGATTACCAGAACATACCAATGGAAATGGCACGAAAGCTATGGCAGATACGAAACAAGCACACATCGAACGTTATATACCCCCCGAGGTAGATGATATACCACCACCTCCTCCAGACAAAGATACTCCACCTGGTGGGACAGAACCAGGCGAATTCTCACCCGATGTTTCATCTTATTTCAATCCCTTCGGTCACCAACGAGCGGGTTCGATTTATACGCTATCTCGAGCATCCTTTGCAAGCCAGCTTGCACAATTGACATCATTACAATTACCTGATGCTGCTTCCTTGTCAACAAAAATATGTGCAATTCCAAGTTCAAAGGCCGCTTCAAAGGCATTAATGGGTGCTGCGGAGCAAATTCGAAGTTGGATATTTAAAGCATCTGAAGTCGTTTCGGGTCTTGATGGTGAGGATGATGTGGAGTGGGCTGCTGCTGGTGGAAGGGAAGGATTGGAGGAAGTTGATGGCGCTATCAAACGATTCGAAAATTTAATTAATATTTACGTATCCGCCATTGAATCTCTACAAGAACGCCCAGATATAGCCACAGTGCCTACAGACGAACTCACAGCGGTTGTATTGCAAGTGGAAAGCATCCTCGGAGAATGGGAAAAGATCCGCAACACACTCAGAGCAGTTAAGAACTCGGTGGAGATTGCCATGGAATGGGAAGAGTTATGGAACACAGTGCTAGGTGATATTGGCAATGAGATGGATGTCTTGGCTCGGCTTGTTTTTGAGATGGAGGAGAAAAGGCACAAATCTTTGGCAGAAGCAGATACTGATGGAGTTGATATAAAAGAACTCGAAACGATCGTTGAGGAGACACCTTCGGCGAAGGGCAGATCGACGATTAATTCTCGCTTCAGTATACCATCCGCTTTCCCCATGAGTCCGAACTCACCAAATACACCGATAATGGCACAAGATGATTCGAGTCTATTGGCTTTATTCGCTAGAATGCAACCATTAAGAGCTTCCCTGGACTTTCTGCCCATGAGACTGTCCACCTTCCATGCCAGGGCCGAGAAGATATTTCCTACAGCATGTGGTGAGCTTGAGACTCGACGAGATGGTCTAGAAAAAAGTTGGAAGAGTCTCGAGAAGGATGCCGAGTCGTTACGTCGTGAACTTGGCGAGGATCGTTGGGTTCTCGTCTTCCGAGGCGCCGGCCGGCAGGCTCAAAAGATGTGTGAATCGGTAGAAAGAAGTCTTACCAAGCTAAAAGAATCTCTCGATGCTGGGGCTCACTTGAATAACCCGGCTCAAATGGGAAAGAAAATCGATAGTTACGAAGCAAAGAAGGTGCATTATGGCCCAGCTATCGAGCGGGTATTATCGATCATCGAGAAGGGTGTGAAGGATCGGCTTACAGTTAATGGCGAGATATTAAGGCTGCACTCGGATATGCAACGAAAATGGGAATCTTTAAAAGAGCAGATGAACGAGCTTGATGCTTCCATTGAGGAACTTCAAGCGGATCGCAGAAACCAACAGCTCAGAGACTCTATCTCAAGCATGGTCTCTAATGATAGATCGACCATTGGAAGCTATGATACGCCAGGAAGTTCACCGGCTTCTTCTGTCGTGATGACAGGTCTCACCAGTAAGCTGGATTCTGCAACTCCAGCTAGGAACGGCAAAATACGTACCACTGGTAGAAATAATTTGCCACAACCTGGCTCGAGGAGAAATTTAAGTGCTGGTCAGCCTTCTACCAGACCTGCATTCTCTCGAGCGACCCCATCTCCAGTTCCACGGCAAAGCTCAGCAACCCCCACAAACCGACTACCCGATAATCGACCTAGATGGAATTCTAGCACAAACACTAATGACTTACTCAAACCTACAACACCAAGTCCTAATGCACGTCTACCACCTTCTGCCCATTCAAATCGTTCCAACAAATTTGGAACAGCAACGCCCGCTTCTATGATACCCCTTCGAAGCCCACTTGGCCGAGGAAACCCAAGCTCCCCTGCTCCACAGGAGTCTACTTTGACACCTTCTCGTAGAGCAGTCTCCCGAACATCAAGTCGTGACCTTTCCACTCCGGGTCCCTATTCACAACAAACTCTATCCCAATCTTCACCAGCAACAGCTCGTCCAAGATTTCTTACCAGCAAGTCATCTATGTCTAATCTTTCTGTCGGTAATCGCCGTTTCTCTATGCAACCTTCTTCTAGTGACCCAAGAGCTAGCCCAGTTGTGCGTTCCGTCAGCTCATTAGCTACAAGCAGGAGAACTAGTCTACTCCCCACACCAAGAGGACGAACAGATTCCAGTGTTACTGGTAGAGAAAGTCCACAAGCCATCGCTGGTGCTGCAACAGCAATGAGGAGAGGCAGCAGTAATGCAAGCACTGATAGTAGGGGAAATCCCAAGAAGGCATGGAGGCCATAAGTCGTGCTTACATTAAGATAAGTCATATATTTGGAGCGATGGCGAAATAGGGAATGGCGTTCAACTGTTTTAAATTTTATGTTAACCTTTGCATGGCAAAGTCTGTGGCGTTGTTTCAATTTTTTACATCCTATTGAAATTCAATGTCTTTTAGCGAATGGATTTTTTGTTATCGGAACATATGCAGAGCGGTTTCCGCATTGAAAGAGTTATTTGGATGGTAGATGCGTATGCATGCATGCATGTGGAGATTTGGCAAACAACAATTACATATAATGGGATGTAAGAGGCAAAGGAAATCAAGGAATTAGGGGCAGTAGATGGAAGACGAAGGAATGAAGAAGAGACACGAGAAAGATACCATTACTTGTATGATAGTTCAGATTAGAATTCAGAAGAATGTGATGATACCCTTAATAATATGTAAACTTAAGTGGTATCTCTTCGTTGTGACTTATAATTTTCTAAAAATATAAATTCTGACTGTTCCGAATTGTAAATGTGCAAGCCAGCTATATCTCCAACTCATCAGCTTTATAAATTCCTAACCGAGGTACCAAATTCCATCTAACCAAGGAAAAGAGGATAAAAATTTGTCATATATATTTCTATTTCAATCGATACCATCTATCTACACATAAACCTCCACAACATCCATATCCATATCCATATCCATATCCATATCCATAACCCCATCCATAACCCCATCCATAACCCCATCCAACAATCCACAGCCCCCTCCAAGCCGGGTACCTTAGCTTCCCACTAATGCATTACCAATACCAGCGCATGAGTCGTTCTTACATATAGTTCCCCACTGCACTGCGATGGCTACATCATCTGCATATATTAAAGTGGGGTTTGCCGTCAAACCCCAGCTTTGTGGCCGGTGATGGATCCGGTCGGTGTAAAGGCTCGCTGTTATGTATGTATGTGTGTGTGTGTGTGTGTGTGTGTGTTTGCTTTTATATATGTTACATACATATATTGTATATGTTGAGATTTTTGAATTGAATTGAATTGAATTGAATTGAATTGAATTGAATTGAATTGAATTGAATTGAATTGAATTGAATTGAATTGAATTGAATTGGATTGAATTATTCTGGTGCTGAGGGTACTTTTTTGTTGGTTGATTGATCGATCGATATAAATAATTTGGAAGAAAATTATCGATAATAATTTGAATTGGAAAGATGGCTAAGTCTTTTAAGGGTTCTGATGGTATGTATGCATGCATGCATTTCCATTCTCTTCTCATCATCAATAATCACTAGTACAAACAAAGACGTACCTCATTAGCTTTACTGATCTCTCTTTCCTTATGAAATAGTGGCGTCCCATAACACGGCTGAATCGTGCTGGGTATGCATCAACGGCACCATCTACGACGTAACCGACTTCCTCCCCAACCACCCCGGCGGATCCAAAATCGTCCTCAGTCTAGCGGGCGATGTAGATGCTACGGAGGAATTCGAAATGATCCATCCGCCCGGGACATTAGAAGAGAATCTAGGGCCGGACAAAATAATTGGGAAGATTGAAGCCGGGGAATTGAGACAAGTTGTCGAGGAAAAGAAATCCGAGAAAGAAGAACATGATGTTGCGGAAGTGGATGTACGAAGTCTGCTGAATCTCGACGAGATCGAACAATTGGCTGCGAAGAAAGTGTCGAGTAAATGCTGGGCGTATTATTATTCGGCATCTGATGATCTGTTTTCGAAAAACTTTAATAGTCATGTATATCGACAAATATTACTCCGCCCGCGAATCTTTGTCGATTGTACGAAATGTGATTCCTCAACCACTCTACTGGGCCATAAAGTCGGTCTACCGATCTATGTAGCTCCAGCCGCCATGGCCCGATTGGCGCATCCGGAGGGAGAAAGGGGAATACAAAAGGGAATTGAATCGTTCGGTGCGGTGCAGGTTATTTCGCAAAACGCGAGTATGAGTCCGGAGCAGATTGTGGAGGGGGCGAAGGAAGGTCAGGTTTTTGGGTGGCAGTTGTATGTTCAGAATGATAGGGGCAAGAGTGAGGCGATGTTGGAACGAATCAACAAAATGGAGAAGTGGTTTAAATTTGTGGTTTTGACGCTGGATGCGCCGGTTCCCGGGAAGAGAGAGGATGATGAGAGGCAGAAGGATGTTGGGGCTAGTTTGCCTGTTAGTTCTTCGATTAAGCCTGGAGAGAAGAATAAAAAAAGTGATGGTGGTGGGGTAGGAAGACAATTGTTTATGGGCACGGCGGCAGATTTGACTTGGAAGACGACACTTCCTTGGTTGGCTAAACATACTAAGTTACCCATTGTATTGAAGGGTATTCAGACCCATGAGGATGCATATATGGCTTCTCAATATACTCCCCAGGTGAAAGGTATTGTTCTATCAAACCATGGAGGCAGAGCTTTAGATACCGCTCCCCCTGCGATTCATACGCTTCTCGAGATTCGAAAATACTGCCCGGAGGTACTGAGCAGGATAGAAGTCTGGGTAGACGGTGGTATTAAGAGAGGTACGGATGTGGTGAAAGCGTTGTGTCTAGGTGCCAAAGCCGTTGGTGTTGGAAGAGCAGCCTTGTTTGGTCTTGGCGCTGGGGGTCCTGAAGGTGTAGAGAGGACTTTCGAAAGTAAGTTTTCCCTGGTTCTTCCTCGTTTGATATTTAGCATGCATTGCTAATTCAATTGAATTTGAACAGTTCTTAAAGCGGAAGTGGAAACCTGTATGAGACTTCTTGGGGTCGAGAAGGTTAGTGAGTTGAGTCCGAAACACGTAAGTCATCTATCTATGCATCGATATTACACATGGGATGCTAACGCAGCAGTAGATAAACTCTCGTGCTGTAGAGAGAGATATCTATGATGGAAACGCAAGTTTAGAGAAATTAGGATTATGGGTCAAGGCAAATCTATAGATTTCTATAATAGATGTAAATAATTCGTTTCATGTCTTTACATTATGATTTATACACCCATGGTTCAAGACTTAAATAGTTTCGATTGTATATTATGGTTGGTTCTACACCATCCTTATCGCAAAACCTCCCTATTTATGCGCACATAGGCCCCCAAGTGCGGCAGGTACGCCTCAATGAGGCAGTTGTTAGCACCATGTTGGTGGCGTGGAAGAATCACCAGAGTTACACACTTCAACATCTTCATTAAGTTGATGGAGGAGAATATTGAATCAGCTTTGGTTATTGAACAATCTTTGAACTATGAATTGCTTCAGATGTTGAATTGCGATGGATAAAGAATTTCGTAAAAGGATCTATCTACAAATATCAGAATACCAAAGTATCAGATCGATTACAAATTCTTCATCCTTTTTAAGTATCAACTAATTGTTATCTTGGCAGTCTTCGACGATTTTTCGAAACAAATGGCTTGTATTGCCCTTGCAAAACAATACGTTTGCACCCTTCATTCTGAGACTCAAGTGAGTTGCAGGTTTTGAGAAGACAGGATGCTTCGGTGCTACCCCCTTATCTGTAGTGCGGAGGAAGCAGGAGAATTCAAGCACGCAAGTAATCCTATATTCTATTGAAAACGGCCGAGTTGTATAGTATTTTCTTCTCGACATGTGACGCTGGACATCTAATTAAATCAAGCCATCGTACATTTAAATTGCCTCGCTACAGTACATATATAAATTTCCCTATATTCTTTGATATTAATAAACAACACAACGATGTTTCGTTGCCAACGGAATAATTACCTCCTCCTCCTCCTCTTAAATCTAATTCTCACCACTCTCCTAACACTCCCCCTCACCAATACCACCAAAGGTAACTACACAACCGTATCCGACGCCGTCTGACAACCCACCAACCTCCAATCCTCACCCACACTCCTAGGCCACCACCGCGACCCCCCCCTCCAAAAAAAGACCGCCAAAACTCCACCCACTGCTGCCTCCTCGCGCTCAACGATCCCCTCCCCATAGAAAACCACACCCTCATCGCAAAAAACCCCCCCAGCATCAAACCCAGCATCGCCGAGCTCCTCTGAGCCTCCACACACGGCCCGTTTCCCAGCGGCGCTAAATGGAACGGCAATACACTCGAGGCGCCCAAAGTCGAAGCCCCAAAGTCGAAGCCCCAAACTCCCAGATCGAAGATCATTATCCGGGCTCGCAACTCGCGGATGCGCGCGCGCGCGGGGGGGCGATGATAGTTCCATCCTGCTACCGGCTATTATTTTTCTATCTGGCGGTTCCGAGGGGGGAGAAACTTGGCTGTTTGGAAATGATTGTTTGTTTCTGACGTGTCGAAGATGAGGAGTCCTTGGTTGTTGGGTTCGTTGGCCATGGTTGGTGGCGATGCGGGGGTATTGCCGTCATTGATGTTACGGTTTGGGGAGGGAGGGGACTGCTTTGTTTGCGCGACTTTGATGATAATTAGTGGGTTTTGTGGGGCGTTTTTGCACTGTAGGATTTTTGCTTTTTTGCTTTTTTGATGGATAAAATGAGGAATGGGAGGTTGGCTTTGGATATGAGGGCGAGATTCTTTTTTTGGTTGTTTTGGTTGGGTATCTGGATTTGGATTTGGATGGTCAGCATACTGATAGAGATGATGAACTCAGAGAGTTGATCAAGGCAGATGTATCGCCAGATGATCAAAGTATCCATTAGCCTGATAGATTAACCGGCACGCAAACAAATCTCCTGTCGCCTTTCACCCATATCGAAAAATCTAGTTCATCCTCTGCGATCCTATCGAGACAGTGTTCCCGAAACACCAAGACAGTGGGCATTACTTCGCTGTCACGACCGCAATTGCATAAGTGAAGGATGCGAAGAGATTCCGCTTCCTGAGATCTCAATAAACGGGAAATCAGCCGCACCCAAACGCGATTCCGTGCTATGCTCGCATGTCAATATACTTTTGGTAGTACGGTTGGAGCAGCGATCATTTTCTTCCTGGACGCGTTTCTTTTCACTCTTTTTACGACGCTGTTGGTGTTGGATCTCGGGGATGAAGAGACATCGTCAGCGCTGGCGTTCGGGATGCGGTATATGATTATTCCACATATATCGATTGTATCTGGGCTTCTGCTTGCGGGCAACAATCCCAATGTGTAACTTGAAGGAGTCGTCGCACTCCCGACTTTGGAACAAGGAATTGGAGTTGATGACGATGAGGATGAAGATGAAAATGAGGACAGGGATTCTAAATCGCATCCAGATATAGATTTAAACATAGATTCAAACGCGGTGCCGGAAATCTTCCATCCTTCATGTTCTCGGCCCATTGATATCCAAACTGGCGGATATCAATGGGCCGAGAAAGATTCTCGCGATAAGAATAAGAGGTGAAAACCTATCATCAGCACTCTTCGAACCCGCCTACTCCGGCCGCTACAAACCCGCCTGGCTCTGCTGGGGAGATCGTGGCCGCGCGGACGTATTGGCGCATTTGTGGGATTGCGGGGGTGGGCGTGTTGGGGGTGGTGGTATTAGAGGAGGTTGAGGGGGGTATTTGGGGGGCTGGTGCGGAGAGGATGAGGATGAGGATGAGAATTAGGGTGATCTTAGGAGGAGTGTTTAGAATATTGATTTATAACAATAGAGAGAGAAAGGAGGTCATACGATACAAAAAGAAACTCATAGTAACATAACACGTTGTCTTCTCATGGATCTTGTAAATCAAGTATACCCTTGGCATTTCCTTCCACTAAATCCTACGCTACTATACTATACTACACTACACTATACCCAACATATCTTCTCTTCACTTTTCTTCACTTTCACACACAATTCACTGATGTTTTTCCTATCCAATAACACTCAACGAGATAAATACCAATCAATCAATAACTAAATGGTATATATAATGTCTATCCTCACCCCACCCCACCCCACCCCCACCTCAGCTCACCACCACCATCATCCCCACAACTCGAAACCCTCCAAAGAATCTAAGCATTACATCCACCCCATACCTGCTTTCCTGCTTACTTTCATACAACAAAATACAGCTCAACCCCCAACAATCCCAAAGGATGATATCGTAGAGTTCGATTGGTATACCATGCACACGCAAGCAAGCACGACCCATTCATGACATGCATCCTCCGTAGAGGAATCAAATCCAAGTCCAAAACCAAATCAATGGACAAAAAAAAAAGAGAAAAGAGAAGAAGAAGAAAAAAAAAGAAGAAAAGAAGAATGAATGAATGAATGCAACAAAAATGAGGGAAACTCGAAACTCCAATCATGCAAGATAGATAGATAGAGATGACAAGATATGATCTAATACAGTAATTGATATAATGATACCATTCCAGGATTATTTGATTTATTTCCCCATTGCCATTGCCACGAACGAAGAGAGAGAAAAAGAGGGAGAAGAAGAAAATTCGAAGGGAGTGTCTACATATGTGACCAGAAAGAGGCGAAGAAAAACCAAGAAGAAAAAGAAGAAGAAGAAAAAGAAGACATAAGATTGAATCTATGAATAAAAACGCCAGACGACCAAAGTAGTCTGGACTTTTATCCAAACCAAAACCAAGACCAAGACCAGACCAAGTCGAACCTGGTACGCCATGCAGTGCTGCAAAAGAGAAAAAAAAGGTGAAGAACAATGTAATATGATATGGTATTCGAACATGGATTTAGAAATGCTGCGCTAATGTGACAAGATATAGAAAGAGAGAGAGAGACAGAGAGACAGAGAGAGAGAGAGAGAGAGAGAGAAGGGGGGGGGAGAGATAGGGAGAGATGAATTTTCGAAAAGAATATGTGTGTATGCATGTATGTATAATGACATTTTGTGTATGATATGTATGATGAGATATTTCCTCCAAGAGCCCCTCCATATCTATTAAATCAAATCAAATCAAATCAAATCCGATTTTTCGTGCCCAGATTAAGCCAACTCATATCCGAGGGGTGAGTAGTAGGTTGAGGTTGTCGCGATGAGGGAGGGGGATATGGTCCCGAGAAATTATTCGCCGTGTCTCTATTATTCGTCGTGTAGATGCTAGCGGTATAGGTATTGCTAGGTCGATTATGTGCCCATTCCTGTCTACCAAGTGCCCATGCTTCCGGATCGTGATCTTGAACGCTTTCGGGTACGCCGCTTGAGAATGCATCGTGTCTATCCTCATAAGATGAGGCGTCGCTCAGGTATGAAGTGGGTCGTTCGATTTGAGCTGACATTCCTTTCGAAATTGGGAAGTTCATCGACGCGGCTGAACTGACTGTAGGACTTCCCGATGCTACTCTATACAATCCGGCGTCCGCTGGAATTTTCAGCGGGGGCACTAATGTTGATGCAGTTTTGGTATGACTGGGAAGCCTTTGATCATTGGTGTTGGCATTGGCCTGTGATCTCGGGTCAGAAGAATAAACCGAGCTTGTATTTGAGCCAGCCTGAGTATTTCGATTCGAATCGCCAATTCCCAAAAAACTCGTCATTGCACTTCCACCCGACCAATACCTATTCCAGCCTGAAGATCTCCTTGTACTGCCTCGTCTCTGTCTCCCACTTAAACGGGGCCTTGGCGTAACTGTATCTTGTCCAAATGATACTTCCTTCGACAATGCTTGATGTGCGTAAGATTTCTCTGGCACAGCATTGCTAACCGCCGCTGTATAATTCTTATTAAATTGACTGCTTGAGTCACTTGCATCACCCTTTTCATCATCTCCTCTTCGATGTCCTACACGCCCCATTAAAATAGCCATAGAAGAGAATGATCCCTGTGACGCCCCAGGTGCATGCCGTGGCGCTTGTTTACTCGAGTACATATCAGGTATACCTCTATCAGAAAACTCCAATCCGTCCTTCTCAATCGGAACTCCACTCGCACGTCGTTGATGCCCCGCCTCCGCAAATTGCTGTCGCCTTCTTCGCCATCGGAAAAGAATTAACAAACCAATAAGAAGAATAGCAACTCCTATTATCGAACCTAAGACAGCACCTAAAACCTTGGTTGGGAAATTACTAGTAACTTGGCCGGTCGAACTCGAAGTAGGAGTGGTTGAACCAGTATTCGTAGAACCAGAACTGGTTGTCCCAGATGGGGTATCTGATGGTGAAATAATTTGTTGTGTTGATGATTTTACGAGCATTTGCGTAACATTGACCCACGTGTTTTCTTTTGCTTGAAATATGCAAAGAGGATCATCCTCATTACCACCAGATATCACCACTTCACCAGCTGAACCCATGGCGACAGAGTACGATGATCTTACACTGGTTGGTGCCAAGGTATCATTGTAAGCAGGCCAATCGGCTTCCGTGAGTTCGACCCTCTTCGCCTTCTTCTCAGACCATTGGGATTTTGTCGATTTTGTCGATACAATAGCTTGCGCATTTTGTATTGCTAGCCCAGTACCATCCATCAAAACTGTCCTATTGACCGCATTCGGCGACACCGACATATCGAAAGTATATAAGTTCTTGCTCCCATCATCGCCCTTCATAATGACCGCTTTGATTGCTGAGGTGCTGTATAATGGGGTTGCTAAACTACTGTTTGATGAAACCCACGATGTCAATGGATTAAATTCCATTACTTGAGTGTTTGTGTCAGTACCTCCGATATAAATAGCTGTATCATTTGTCCATGGAAGTAATAAAGGTTGTGTGGCAGGTGGAGCAATTGACTGGTAAGAAAGAACATTGTATGGTTCAAATGTTTCTATCGTGAATGTTTGAGATGAAGCATGCACACTACCATCTTGACTTCCAGCATACATTAAAATCGAATTTGATGCATTGAGATAAACAGCACTGTGCCAAAGTCGATTCTGAGCCACTAAAGCTGTAGGAGTTATAGTTTGCCAAGTCCCATCATCGAAAGTATATTGTTGCAAGCCTTGGTAATTATCAGATGTCGCATTATGTGTTCCGCCTACGATCCATAATGCTGCTTTTCCATTTGCAGGTGTTGTCTTCACACATACTCCTCCTGTTACCGACACTCCCATCGATAGTTTTGTCCATTTCGCTCCCTGCTCTAGCGACAATGACTGGAAGGCCTCGCTAGTGTATGTGTATAATGTATTGTTGTATAATACTGAACAAGAATCATCTAAAGGGGATTCTGGTTTGGGTAGAGCCATAATTATTTTGCTCAATCGTAATCGTGTGCATTCGTTACTCCCGTCGTCGGGTATTCCGATCGACGATGTGGATAGTAATAGGTCGTTTTTGTTCGCGTTACGCTTCTTAGCACATTATGAGCCAAGTGAGTAGGAATCGAAACAGTCTAACAATTCGTTGGATAAAGGATGCTATCAAAGCAGCGAAACGAAATGTCGAAGGTTTAATCCCAAAAGACAAGATTAAGAGTCGACAAAGTTGTCAGTGACGGATAATTGCAAGCAAACTACAATAATTTCATCCAAATGGTTCGAAAGACCACACAAGAACACCGTCAAGGTGCCTTTTTTCGAGAATTGGATTTGATCAATTGAAAAGTTCGTCTTGAGTTGGTAATGAGTGGTGTTTGACCCTGAATCCTCCGAGCGTGGGCAAGCTGAAACAAGTAAGTAAAGATGGTAGACACCCCCAAGTACGTTTTGTTCTCAGATGATAAAACTGAGGCGACTTTTTTATTTTATTTTTATTTTTTGAAAACACTTGAATAATGCTTCAAAGGATTGACTCTGACAAAAAGAATGCACAGTAATTGGAAAAATACGATGGGATGAATATTGTACAGTACAAAAAAGAATATGCAGGTATGAGAAATTGATCAATCAGTAGAATAGGTAGAATCAGTACAGTATGTATCGGTAGTAACCTGGAAAGGAGTAACGAATAACCTCCGTTCACAACTTCTTGGGGCAGGCCACGAATGGTACGAGCGAGGACGAGGACCCGCCCTGTTCCTGATCTACAGCAGAACAGAACAAAGCCCAGAGAAAATCTGTTTCCGAGTCGTTCAATGCGAACTGAGAGATAATGAATGTACCGGTATCACAAATAGATACTATATTGCGAATTGCGAATTGCGAATTGCGAATTGTCCAAAATTTAATTAATTATCCTTTCGATTTATTATTCAAACTGATGAATAGTTATGCTCCTAAGGGAATATTGTAGTCAATTCCAAGAATCCAAGATTTATTATTCTTTCCTAAAGTTTTTGGATAATGGTTTGAATAGAGTGAAATCGTAAAGTTGTCTCAGGCTTCGAACAAGGAGTTGATTGAGATCCCTGATGGGGGGCTGGGGGGGGTGTGGACAGGCTTAACAGGCTATCTTCAATCTCTTTTTCAACCGAGCGGCGTGAATTCTTTGGGAAGTTTGGTAATTTTTGGCTATGAGATTGGTGTGGGTATATGGTATATCCTGTAGACGACGTACGCGATAGGTATAATATTTTGGATGGTGGAGACCGGAGAAGTTGATGCTTGTGATAAACGTGGATAGTGGAACGGTTTGAGATGGGATGTATCATGTATGTGATGGGATGATATACGCGTAGATAGAATTAGGATGGGTCTCTTTTTCTCATTCATTCATTCATATCCGTTCATTAATTCATCGAATCATTCATTCAAAGGTTAATTCGTGAAGTCGTTATCCATCATAAATCATCGTCCAAAGGTAAAAAGGGGGGATAGAAGAGACGAGAACCTCGTTGTATAAAAAAACCGGTAAAAAAAAGCTTATATAATCAAGGCTGAGGAAGTGATCTATAACTATCGATAAATATAGATAGATACGGAATGACTTGGAATAGTATACACAAAAGAGATGTTGAAAATCTGGTAAGAAGGATCGATAAGCTCTATGACGAGTATTCCAAATGAAGTGATACAAAGTAAATACGGTACATAATATAATATAATAAAATATAATATAATAAAATATAATAATATAAAATATAATAATATAATAAAATATGATAAAATATGATAAAATATCAGTATGTTCTACGAAGTATACTCGGTAGAATTCCTCTCTTACTCTTCTTTTCGATTCCCAAAAGAGAGTACAAAATCAATAAAGAGTGCAAGCGCTGGTAAAGTGTTTTTTTTTTTCTTCATGTGAATGTTTTTCTTTACCCCTGCTTTGAGACGTCTCTTGCAAGTTGCAGTAGTTCGTTCGTCCATTCGTACAGAATACCTGGATTTTTAATCACACTTGCCCAAGTGGGTAAAATTCCCTTAATTAATAAGCTTAAAATGATTTAGTAAAAGAATTATCCCACCACAAATTTTTGAGTCTTTTCCTATTAAAGTTAAAATAGGGGTTATTTTTATTTGAGGTTCTTTTCTTATTACTCACTCATCTTGCATACAATCTCCCCCTCCACTACTTCGTACTGGGGCATACCGATAAATCCATGGCATGTTATTAATTGTAGAATGCCCCCCCCCACTCACTTATCCACACACTTCACTTGCATTATTATTATTTGAATCTTTCGATGCGAGCTGCTTATGGTGGCTCGAGGGTGGCTCGGGTGGTTACTCAGCTATACGGGAAAGTTCTAAGCCATACATATTTAAAACAAAAGATATAAAAAAAAAATACTATTTCAAGTCATACATAAAGTGATCTCATTTAGTTTTATATAAAGTATTGTACCGGTAGTTGTTGTATGCTACAGTACCTACTATCCTTGGAATAATAAATATGCAGAACACGGTCGCTGTTGCAAGTCATGGAGCTTTCTCTATTAAATGGATACCAATAAATGAATTTGGTTATCCTATTCTTAGTCATTGAAGACTTCTAATAAAGCCATGTCCACTGCACGACCGTTCAATATGTCAAAATACCGAATTGCTTGAGTCAGAACAATCTATAAATCTGGAAACATGACATAAATATGGGAAGATGAATTTTCATGGTCATCGAGTATCCAATCTCACGGATGTCTGATAACTAAACATGAGATCAGTCATATTGATGAGCTCAGATAAGATCAGTAACTGTGGCCATATAACACAACAAATCGTCATACCACAATATAGATATGACCTTCCATAATCCTCCATTTATGAGTAAACATTTCTAATAGTATCTCCGACCGTATATCAAAATCCCAACACAAGAATCCTCTACTAAACGTCATCCAACATATCTTCTCTCACCAACATAAGCACTCCTCTAAACCATAATCCATTACCAACAGCCACCCGATCACAAGTCCCCCATCAAATATCAACACTGCCACCATAACTCTGCCGTCCACAACTCTGCCGTCCACAACTCCCAAGAGCAACTATGACCGTTCATAAATATTAGATGAGTAAAATTCATATCAAAAAAAGACCTAAAATCCCATTACTCCAAGCTAAACCTTGCTGCCACCCCAGCCAAAATTTCATGATACCCATATTTTATACCATCCATACACTGCATAGAGGTATAATTCCCCACGCATATTAGAATATATTAACAACGTCATATTTCATCTATTCATTTATCGTAAAAAATTCTTTCGTATACAGAAGTATTCTAATCCAATATCTTTGGGTTACAAAAGTTCAAATTGCAAGATTGATTATATAACAAGTGCGTGTTACTGTGACTACCAAGTACATACATAGTAGGTAGCAGGTAGCTACTAAATCAACCATCACTGTAACACTCACCTCAACCTACCTACCCATTTAATTAGCCAATCCCCTTCCCTTCCCGCTGCTGTACCATCTTACACCCCATCACGCACCACGAACCAGAATCCCCAACTCAACTCATCAAAACAGAAAACGAAATCTTCTTTTCTTTACCTACATGACACATCCATTAGCCCTAGAGAAACATCACATCCATGATACTAGGGCTGTCACTGTACTCATATTCGTGGAGTCTCGGATCGGATGGATGTGCGCAGTGGCATACCACATAAGAACGAACCAATTATTTCTGTCCATCATACGAGGTATGGTGATATGTGTCACAGCGACAGGCAGTTTAGGAAGCTTTGGTGCAACTTATGGATGGATGGATGGGTGGATGGATGGAGAGGTGAAAATCTCGGACCATTGCGTTGCGTACATAGGCATAAAAAAAATCGAGTTAAACACTTCTTACTCGCTCGTACTACTATCTATATGAGATGAGTCTTTTTTTTCTTCTACATCCCCCCCCCCCCCCATTTTCTTCCCTAAGTCTATGGATATATGGATAGTTACACCCAAGAATTTCAAACACCTTCTTTAGTTCTATATTTATCTACCAGTACTACAAGATGTATAGATAAATCCTATCGATAGTCTACACCCCCATTGGAATCCCATCTTTTCCAATTCTTCATCATAAAAAAAACAATCATCACCCCTCACCGAATCCCCAATCCCCAATCCCATCCAATAATCCAATAGATCATCAACCCAATCCTAAGCGCTTCCACAACTCATCATTCATTCATTCATTCATTCATCATAACCCATCCCATCTATCCATCCATCCATCCATCCATCCATTTTTTTTTCATTCCACTACACTAGCGGAACTGGCACTTAGTAGCGCGCGGTCTGATCAGACCTCGAGGTCAGTTTGTCACTTTGGAGCGCTATCTTATGTATCTACCATATCTACAAGACTGACTGGGCTGGCAAAACGAAGCATGTAATTGGTTTAAGCGTGGTTGTTGGTCATAAATGCCGAATAATAGATGGTTTCTTTATTTATTGGTTCTTTTCGGCGATGGAAGTATCGTATCGCATCGCATCGCGTTTTTTCTATAGCTTAATCGCTTGTTGGGGAGAAATGGATGATAAGGGATTATTTTTATTTTCTTCCAATTATTGAACATGTTATTTCTTCTATGCAGTACAAATAAGCTTGTTTGGATGTTGGTTGATTTTATCTACTAATACTTATTCGATCTATTCTATTTTTAAATATACGATGACAATATAATATAGTATTGTTAGAGAGAGATTATATATATGTAGTATCTATTACTATTCTAGGAAGTATATAGTAGAATATATTTTTGCGAGGACAGCACTACTAGTGTAGTTTAGCAGATTTTATCAAGTGTAATAAATACCTATATCTACTACTATATATCAAAATCCTTTATAAATCTTTTTTCAAATTATGGATAGTTTTACTATCATTATCTACTATCTTAATATGTTTATAAAAATGCTTAGCTTTAGCTAAATACTTAGGCATACTAGACTTCATTTCCCCCACCATTTATCAATCTTCTCCTCCTCCGAATCCAGCTTTCCTTCCAATTTAGCCACACCCTTGATCTCCCCTCTAATATTCTCCATCCCCTTCTTAAGCTCCTTGACATCCTATTCCCTAGCATCAAAACAATTCTCCAAATCCCACAAATCCTACTCCAAATCTCTAAAATAAGCCATCGTAATCATCTTATTCTTCCCATCCCAAGACACATCTCTACAGCATCCGAAACAGCCATCAACACGCGCGGCATTGTCGTAGAGATTCTTCCACTCGCTTTTGTAGCCGCTCGGCTTGATGCGGGCGGTTTTGTTCTCTCTCTCTCTCTCTCTGGGGATCCGTCTTCTTCGTTTCATCATTCGTTTTTCGAGGGTGATGGTGATTGGATCTCCCTTTTTTTTTCTATGGAATAGTCTATCGCTTCTTTCAAGTTGCTTTTTGTATTACGGCTTCCTGGGTGTTGGCTAGTTTGGATTTCTTGGTTTGCTGGGGTGTTTTGAGGAATTGCTTGGGTTGGCTATCGGTTGGTGCTGTGTCTATCTGGGATTAATTATTTAGATGATGGGTAGGATAGGATAGGATAGGATAGGATAGGATAGGATAGGATAGGATAAGATAGGATAAGATAGGATAGGATAGAATAAGATAACATATCGAAATATAACTATTCAAATTATCACTTACTCTATCTATACTAATAGTTATCATTTTAATTCAATCCGATTCAATTCAATTCAATCTAATTCAATCCAATCCAATCCAATTCCAAATAGACCCCTCCCCTCCCCCCCTCCTCAAAGAATATCAATAGCTAGCAAATACGCACTCTTCAAGATTTGAATCTACTAGTAGCTGACTGTTTATTTTTATAACTTGGATTTGGGTTTATGGTGTGTATGATATGATGGGATGTTTTGTATTGTAACGTTTTGTAATATGGTGATTAATAGTTTTGAATATCTTGAGAAATAGAGACATTATCCTACTATATATATATGTGTGTGTGTGTGTATATATACATATACACTTCGCGCTATTCACTTTATCAATTGATCTTTCTATATAATAATAATAATATCATACTAGTATCAAAAAGGTCATACTATCAGCTATACTACTGGTCGTACTGTAGGATCATGATATGGCTACGTCGCGCTGTTTGCTGTATTAATATATCTTTTTATATTATATTTATTTATTATATCATATCATATCATACCAAATCAAATCAAATCAACTAAGTAGATATACTCTATCTAATCTAAAAACAAATCTTTTTTTTTTTCGATCTTTTGTTTTGAGACTCGGAGGGGCTTCACGCTGTTTATTATATTAATTGGTTTTTTTTATTTTATATATATATATATATATTAAAATATACGAAAACTAAATCAAATCAAAACTTAAAACTAAAATCAAACTATATTAAAACCAATCCAAAACTAAAACTAAACCAACCCAAACCCAAACCCAAAAACATATCAAATCAAACTAAATCAAAATCAAATAAATAATTATACTTTAATCCAATCCAAACCCAAACCCTCTTCTCTTCCATTATTTTCTTTCGATATCGTTTTAGTTTTTTCAGAAGAGGCTCGCTCCGCGCTATTTGCTAGATTAGGATTTTTTGATTTGGTGGGTTTATTGTGGTTTATTGTGGTTGGTTTGGGGGTTGGGGGGTTGGGGGGGGGGGGAGAGAGGGAGAGGTAGATATCTAATGGGGAATAGAATGGAAAATTGGTGTTTTTATTAGGAATTGGATTGGAGTTGGGTTTGGGTTTTGGATGTTTTGTAGATGGGTGGGTTGGTTGTTTATTGATTTGGGGGTTTGGAGGTTTGGAGGTGGATGGATGGATAATTGCTTGAAAAAGAGGAATTGATTCATTTATTTATTTATTTTTGTTATAAAGAAGGATATGCATGTGAGTGGTCATTATTATTATGTATTATTATATCTTCATTATTTATTTAATAATTATAATGTAATAGGAAAAAATAGGAAAAGATGGGATGGGATGAAATAGGATGGGATGGGATGGGATAGGATGGGATGGGATAAGTTGAGCATAGCTTCAAGTTGATATATACTATGTATATCTATATACATGAATAAATAAAGTGAGATAGTCCCTTCTATCTGTGATTAATCGATCATATTGTTTCTATAGAGAATAAGTTGAGTTGGGTTAGACATGATAATACATCGATGATTTTTTACATAAAGTTATAATAATACTAGGACATTTCATAGTCTATGATTTTTGTAAAAGGGGTTTTAGCGGTCTAATACTTAGTATTAACACTATGAGAGTGATGGGGTTACTAGATAAATATTCCCCCAAACCATCCACAAATCGACAAAGCAAGAAAGAAAAAGAAAAAGAAATGAAGGAGCAGCAAAAATAGAAGAAGAAAAACCTCGAGAAAAGAAAAAAAAAAAAATCATCTCCCAATAAACCCCCTCCTCTCCATCAACTCCCCATTCCAGCACCCCCATCACAAAAATAACATCCGCATTCTGCACCATCGCCAGCCTATGCGCCACCACCACCACCACCACCATGGTTCTCCTCCTCTCCCCTCCCCTCCCCTCCCCTCCCCTCCCTCCCGAGTCCCTCGCACCAACCCCCCGCTCTCGCTATCCAGACTACTCGTCATCTCGTCCAACACCAGAACCTTTAGATCTCGATTATATATAGTCCGCGCGATTGCGATTCGTTGGTTTGGGCCGAGAGGAGGATGGCCTTGCAGCTGATGGGGGCGTTGAGCCGAGGGGGAGGAAAATGAATGGGGGGTTTACCTTTCTAGAAGGGAGAATATATTTATTTTTCCATAATTTAGATGATTATATCATTAGTGAAGATAAGGTATATTCCATTCTATTCCATTTCATTCCAGATTCGTGATTCTAGTGTAACTAAAAATATCTTATTTGAAGGACTAGTAGTAACTAAAATAGTAAATTGATTTTTTTTAATCTACTAATATGCATGAAACGAATGGTTAATAAAATATTATTTTATAAATATAGTGAATTTTTCAATATATCATATATTAAATAAATAAAACCTACCATGATATTCAAACTAGTAGACATCAAAACAATCCTCATCAGATACTTAAACCAAACTCTTTAAATTCAATCATGACTCCTCCCTCCGTATCTGGGATCTCAGGTATAGATGTAGAGGTATCGTCCTAGTCTTTAGGATTCGGAAACTCAGGATTCGGTTAGATGCTGCTGATGCATAGACTATATGTATGATTTATTAGAAGAAATAGCAGAGCCATGATATTGATACCGAGGAGGTATTACAATTGAGTGAGATTGTTGAAAACGCGGGCGGTGAGAGTGCCGGGGAGTTTTCTTCAAGATTGAAAAAGGTGGTGGGTTTGTGGGGGATGGAGGAGATGTGCTGGTTTTTGGTTATGTTATGTTATGTTGTGTTATGTTGTGTTATGTTATGTTAGTTTTGGGATGGGATAGGATGGGAAGCGCAGTTTAGGGGAAATAGACGGATGTATGCATGGATGGATGGATGTATGCATGGACGTATAGATGAATCAACGTACTACAGATATAGTGTTGAAGAACATCCCATCATGAAGCATACCACTCCCGTCCCAATAGCCAGCATCCAGAACATCAAAAACCAGCAATTAGATTAATAGCAGCCTCAGCCTCAGCCTCAACCTCAGCCTGAAGCCAACAACCAGCTAATGAAAAAACCGCGACAATCTTCGCCAAAAGCCACGCTTGTAATAGATAGCAGCTCCCGCCCCCACCCCATGGACTCGGACGCGAAAAAATGTAATAGATACCAAGGCCAACGCAAAGAGTGCTCATACCATAGTCGTCTGAAATTTCGGATGATTCCGTTGGTTTTCTATTCGATTTTCTCGCTCTCTTTCGCCCGTTGCGCTTATCTTGTTTGTCAGGGGATCTGATCCATCGTTTTAATATACTCCTTGCGATACTCCTTGCGATACTGCGAGTGTTCTGCGAGTGTTCTCCGAGTGATGATTCCTGTGCTCGCATAAGCGCGCTATATCATGATGCACTGTTAGGATTGGAAAGTAACCCAGCATGTGGACCCTGCTTAACGAGTTTTTCCTTCTTCAAAATCACAATATTATCCGTCTTCTTCATAGTCGATAGTCGATAGTCAATAGTCGATGAGCAATAGTGATGGTTATTCTACCTGCACTACCTTTATCCAATGCAGCGTGTGCAATCTGCTCGCCTCTCACATCGATTGCGCTTGTAGCTTCGTCCAGAATCAATATCTTGGGTCGTTTAACGATACTCCGCGCGATTGCTAGTCGTTGTCTTTGACCATCGCTTATTTTGATGCCCGCATCACCGACTTGGGTTTCGTATCCTAGGGGCAGTTTTGTGATGAGTTCGTTCGCAAATGCTTCTTTACGGGCCTCTGCTACGAGTTTCTGTTTCGTCTCATCATTCTCGTTTTCCCACTCCCAACCAATTAGGCCGTATTTAACATTATTAGCTATCGTGTCATTAAGAATAAATGGTTCTTGCTGTACGAGGCCGATTTGAGATCGCCACCACTTGGGATTTATGGATTTTAGTTCATGATCTCCACACAGTATGGATCCACTTAGGAGGATAGGATCAAGCGTTTCGCTAAATTCTGCAGGTGGTTTCTCTTCCTCTTTTTCTTCTTCCTCTGCTGTCTTGTCTTTCTTGGGATCTTTCATTGCGTTAGGTGGAATGACGATTTCCTCTTTGTCGAGATCGTACCATCGTTCTAATAATCCTACGATTGTACTTTTGTCTGAACCGAATGCACCCACGATTGCTGTTATCTTTCCGGTCTCAAATCTCAGGAATAGATCGTCGAGGATCTTCACATGAGGTCTAGTAGGGTATGCGAATGTAACCGAATTGAGAGTGATATCTTAACGTGCCGATATTTCTGGTTCTTTTAAACCATTTGTGTCGGGTCTGAGAGTATCGATTAATGCGAAAAAATCAGTGGCTGCGGTGGCTGCAGTTGCGGTAGCAAGAATCGTCGCTGCTGTCTGAGATATTGACATCGCCTGCATAGGAATCAGTATGTTACCTCATAAATCTTTTTCGTTTGATTAGACAATAAAAGGTAACACCTACCATCATCATAACACTCATGAGGACGATAACTATTGCGCCGACGTCATCTATATAATGTTCACTATAGAGCTTAAAACCAAACCAAAAACACAAAGCCACCGTACTACCAACGTTAGCCAAACATTATCCGAAGTGAAATTGGAGATTCGGAATGTATATCACAATTTCGAAGATGGAGAAGCTTACGCATAAATAGAGAGGAGTGCTACAAACGTTAGCCACGCTCTAATCTAGCAAGTCGCAATACCACATACCCGGAGCAGATTGAAAACCAATAAAAGGACTATTTTTCAGCGCACTTTTTCGCGACTCTTCAACTCAGCCAGCATATTTCTGGGCAATCCTGTTCTCTGCCCCGCAAGCCACAACCATTCTCATATACCCTAGAACCTCTCCGGCAATTAATGCGGCTTTTGCGTCGACACGATCGATTTCTTTCGTCATCTTCATGACAATTGGGACTATGGTACCTATGATCAGGAGCATATCAGCAATTGTATTGTCATCAATTTGAACAGGATGGGCTTCCTCGAATCACCCCTTTAACCACCGATTTAACAATAAGTCGAGGCCATGTCGAAGCCATGTCGAAGCCATGTCGAAGCCGAAAGAAATAAAATCTATTCAAGATATTTGAAAAAGCAATTAACAATTACCCTACCATACACAAGTCCAATAAACAGAAGAACCGAGCTCGTCACCAAAGTCAACACCCAACTATAAGTAAAAGCAATAACCGCCGAAGTAATTCACAACGTCGTCTGTTGCAGGAACTTCCCCAAATGCTCCGAAATCCCCTCCTGAAGCACATTCACCATAGTTGCAAGTATATTCGAGGCTTGTCTACTTGGTAATGTGTGTAAGACGCCAACTGGTAGGCTAGATAAGGCTTTTAGGTAGCTGCAACGCGGCTTGGCGGAGATGCGAAGGGCTACGCTGCGGAATGAGAAGATGGATGGATATGTAGTTGAGTATGTAGCGTGCGGTGAATAGGTAGAATGTGAAGAGCATTCAAGTGGTTAGGTTGGTTGTTAGTCAATATCTTCTTTGTAGAGGTATCTGTTTCAATATGATAAGATGGTAATCGAAAAGACGTCGCGACTCGCTGGGGAGTGCTGCCCCGGGTTTGAAAGAATAACATGATGCTGAATGTCTCTTCCAAACTATGCTAACAAGGGAAAAATTTCAAACGAGCTTGATAGTAAACACGATGTTACTTAAGAAAAGGCATCCGAGGGTGTATTTGTTTACAGATTGAGTAAATTTATGCTTTGTAACCGTGGTTCCAGGCACGAAGTAAGTATCCAGAGAAGTTCCCCACTAATTTGCCTATTCAACGATTAGATTGTAAGCTGATGATCATAGCTAGTTAACTAATGATTTACCTAAGACAACATTCATAAGTGGCATAGTCCATGGAAGATTAGCGTGATGAATCTCTGTCGAAAAGTTCACTTGGACATGCAATTCCGACTCCAATGTTTCCTGTGCAAGAAACGGCTAATAGATTCCTATCAACCAAAGTCGAGTATGTGAATATTCTCTAGAAACGTCATCAATTATATATTAAACACGGCACTTCATGAAATGGAATATACCAGAAAGTCGGTCCATGAAGTTTTGTTCTGTGCCTTGCTCGAAGACTCATCAGGAGCATTTTGACTAGTCTTCGCTACATCGACATCACTTTGTGTTGGTGATGCATCGATATTGATTGTTGCTTCACCCATGTTGCCACTTGCGCATTATTGATGTAGATCTGGTTGTTGATGAAGAAGTCAAACAAGATTGTATCCTTGGTAGAATTAGAAAACTATCTAATGATGAAGAAACAAAGTGAATTAAATGAGTGTATGAACTATAGAGAACAAATGGTCAATTCTATAATGATGAACTGTTCAGATCAAAATATTGATGCCAGATATTGAGTAAAGAATAATTGATGATCGTCGGTGCCTATATCCATGGATGCATGTAAGAACTTTGAGTCAGATGGCAAAATCAACTTGACGACGACAGCTACATTCCAACACATACACGTTCCCAACCAAGCGCAAACGAATCTTGAACCCTATACTCCTATGACTCTAAAACTTAAGAGCAAGATAAAAGGCCAGATAATAATCAAAAAGAGACGCCATCAACTTGAGTCAACATGCTCAAAGGTGTCGGAAGGATCGATCAAACGAGGCTGAAGATTTCTATCCCTTGAACCAATACCACTGAAGGAGCATTGAGCCTGTACAGTACGCAGCCTACCAATACCACCACATCGTATTAATCCACTCCTCTTGATCTTGATAGAGTTCCTTAATAGAGTTGCTACTCGCGAGCTTAACGAATACGACACATTGCGTACGAGCTTCCGAATCAAAATTCAAGAATTAGTAGTCAACTGACCGATCACGTTTTACTTGATCACGTTTCTTAGAAATACGATCACGTGTCGAGATGATATGCCACGATTATTTAGCGGAAGAGAGACTGTATGTAATTGTGGCGGCTTTTTACGCCGCACCTGACTAACTCGATTTTGATGTTCTAGGTTCGTTGCAGGATCTGTTGTAGGATGGGATGGAATGATCTCAACGGACGGTAGGGTGGTACTATACCGGTAGACATGTATAGTACAGTATCCCTTGCTCGTATTTGGACACGACGTGATGGGGAAATGGAGGGCTCAACATCCGGTTGTTTGTTGCAGGGGCGCAGATTTGATAATATAAAAATTATATTAAACAAGCACGTGGAAGGAAAAAGGTCTCAAAACATGAGGAGGGCTTCAAGTTCTCGAACTTCTGAGAGTTTGGAATGCGCGCCATGATATGATTATCTTTTTTTGTGAAGCAAGCTAAGTTTCTGGAGTCGTGGAAAACATTTAAAGTATATTCTCGGTGTTTAGATGAACGAATGGACAGATGAAGAAACGAACGAAGGAACGAAGGAACGAACGAACGAACGAACCCCTTATCTTAGGGCTTTACATCTGGCAAAGATGATTCGAATTCTGCACTATCATCATCAAAGCACAACTTGAAGCATTATGCAAAACGAGGTCATAAGCATGTTCATAAGATACTCCACCAATGAATTGGAATTTTCGGATGAAAGTTTCATGGTCCCAGGAAAATAGAACTCGGACTGAAATCCTGCTTGCGATTGAATACTCGTCGTACTGTACTTGGTTAGAAATACCCTGAGCTAAGGGCTTTTCTGAAATAACAATCATTGCCACACGAAACATATCAGACAAACTCAGTATCACCATAGCCATGGCTTTTGCATTACTCTGGTTGTAGAAAAGAGAAAAGAAGGAAATAATAATAATAATAATAATAATAATAAGTTGAACTATAAGCAATCTAGCTGAAATAGAGAAAGCTCCAAAGTTTCCATAAAAGGGATCCAGATATCTCCCTCCATTTCTCCCTCCATTTATAGAACGAACATTAGAATAGAACTTAACCAATTAATTTAACATTAAGATTCTCCACTACCACGAAACGGTACCTGAATTTATTTATTGTTTCCCCTCATCTAAAGTGGATGGATGAACGAGATGAACGAGAACAACTCATTAATAATAATAAATGTCATTCAATAATTTCTAGAGAATTTCGATAAGAGAAATTATATTCGGGATTGATACTATTACTATATTATTATTTATTATTTATTATTTATTATTTATTATTTTTTTTTTACCCATAAATGCTTTTCACTATTATATACTCGTAATAATTATTACCCCTGAGCTAAAAGAGAAAGAAAAGCTTGTCAGTTTCGAACTCTTTTTTTTTTTTCTTGTGGCTAATGGCTAATACTCTATAGCTATTAAGCTATACGGAAGTACCGGTACTTAAATAATAATACTATATCCAAATAATAATACTGTACCCATATGGTATAGAGTAAAATATCCACAAAAAACACTAATAATTATGGCAGGGTCACTTTTTTTATTTTATTTTTATTTTATTTTGATTTGGTATTCTATTCTTTGACCCCTTATCGATCTATACTAGTTATTTTCCGTTTTATCCTTGCTTACTTCTAGCTTCCAGACCACGAGATCATTGAGACCACCGAGACCTCACCTTTCACCTTTCAACTTTCACCTTTCAGAAATAAAAAACAGACCCACGATCAATAATATGTGGTATGTGCTAAGGTATTAATAACTAAGTACTACTATGTATGGTGTATGGTGTATGGTATATGGTATATGGTGTATGATGTATGGTGTATGTAATAATGTAATAATGTAATCTTTTTTTTTTTCTTTTTCTCTCAAGAGGAGTAATCGAGTAATCTGTTATCCGTGTTGACTTTACTAAGAGAGTATTATTTCGTATTGTCTTCACTAACTCTCTCTTTTCTCGTTCATTACTCTCTATACCATCCATCTTCTTCTTCTTCTTCTTTTTCTTGGTATTCTCTCTCGTTTTTTTTATGGTCGTTCATTACTCTCTATACCATCTTCTTCTTTTTCTTGATTTCCTCTCTCTCTCTCTTTTTATGGTTTCTTCCGTCTAACGAGCTTCGAGTTTCTTCTATCTTCCACCCTCCCCCCCCCTTTCAACAAAAGTGATCTTCATCTTTCCTTTCTTACAATCGTTTATCTTACTCGTACGTTTCATATACATATATCCTTTTATTGATACATCCCAAAAGAAGAAGTATTATCATAACATTACGAAGATTCATTACCCATACAGTATATCATTCACTACACTTGCTCCTACAGCTTCAAATCTCCTCCATCAAATCTCCTCCATCAAATATCCATCCATACAATCTATTATTATACAACCAATCTCTTCAGCTTTGACCATACTTCCAGTTCTTTCCAGGTAGACCCTAGGCCAATTTACTATTATACAACTTTCCACACTACATCCTCCAAAGTCGATTAGGGTTGAATCCAGCCTTTTTGACACTTGATCATAGAAAGACATACAAACACCATACAACTGGGTGATACTTCAACAAGCGTTACAAGAAAATACAACATTGGTGTCGACTTTAAGGATCATATAGGGTTGAGAGAATTGGGCTTCCCGTCGGTATTCAGAGGCGGTATACCGCAGTGTCTCTATATACCATCGACATGATGTTACGGCAAATTTCCTTTTCCTCCTTTTCCTTATTCTTATTGGGAACACTACCGGTTAGAGTTCTCGCGAATCAGATTCTTTCCACGACAACTTTCACAACATGTTTACCCGAATCAGATATAACTGTCCAGAGGATGGACATCTCCTATGATAATGACGCGAAGACAGTCACGTTCAATGTAGCTGGGACGAGTACCGTATCTCGAAATGTTACGGCTCAATTGGATGTTACTGCATATGGGATATCAGTCTATCAAAACTCATTCAATCCTTGCCATGCTAGTACATACGTCTCACAGTTATGTCCAAGTAAGCTTTTCTCATATTGACATATTAAGAACAAATGACACTAATTCACTCATGATAGTTCCCGTGGGCACCTTTGCTGCATCTGGAACTCAAGCAATCCCAGATAAATACTCTTCCATGATTCCCTCAATCGCTTTCTCAGTACCAGATATTTCAGCTGAAGCTAAAATCGAACTGCTCTCTATGGATACACCTGCAGTTGATGTTGCATGTATCACAGCAGGAGTTACCAATGGCAAAACTACCGAAATCCCGGCCGTATCGTATGTAGCAGCTGCCGTGGCTGGTGCAGCTGCACTTGTGGGAGGAGTCTCAGCTATTGCTGGTGCGGCACATGGAGCTAGTGGAGCATCAACATCAAGTCCATCATTTGGCGAAACCATGACATGGTTTCAAGGTATGGCTATGAATGGAATGATGTCCGTCAGTTACCCTCCAGTGTATCGACAATTTAGCAAGAACTTTGCTTTCAGTATCGGTCTTATTCCTTGGACTGCTATGCAAAGCTCCATCGACAGTTTTCGATCCGCAACTGGTGGTAACTTGACCGATGATAATATTCAATATCTTCAAAATGCTACATTGGTGTTTGCTGATGGATCAACCGAATCTCCTTCCAAACGATCATTGAGCGATTTCGTCCTTAACGCAAGAGATGTAGTACTTAGTCAATCGAACGCAACGACAACCACCGGAGTTACAGCTACCAATACCACCACATCATTCCAAGAAGAAGTATCAGGAATCAAAGCATACGTTGAAGCTCTATCAGTCCCTCAAGCCAACACATTCATGACGGTTCTTCTAATCGTAGCATGTGTTATCGCCGCCATCGCCGTCGGAGTTCTCGCCTTCAAAGTAATTCTCGAAACATGGGCACTATTCGGATCATTCCCTCAAAAGCTAACCGGATTCCGAAAGCATTACTGGGCAACCATGGCTCGTTTCATGATACAATTGATTCTCATCTTATATGGATCATGGGTTCTCTACTGTATTTTCCAATTCACGAACGGTGACTCCTGGGCAGCAAAATTACTTGCCGGATTGACCTTGGGTATCTTTACAGGTGTTCTCGCATTCTTTGCATTTAAAATTTGGAATGCAGCAAGAAAACTCAAACAAACCGAAGGAGATACCTCGGGATTGTATCAAAATAAGGAAAACTGGCTCAAATATAGTATGTTTTATGAGAATTATCGAAAGGATTTCTGGTGGTTATTCGTACCGGCTATTTTTTATATGTTCGCAAAAGGATGTGTATTAGCAGTTGCGGATGGAGATGGACTTACTCAAACTGTCGCTCAACTTATCATCGAATGTCTTAGTAAGTATCCCAATATCTCTCTCTACCCAACTGTAGAAAAACTAACCCAACCCTAGTGTTAATTCTCCTCCTCTGGTCCCGCCCCTACGAACGTAAATCCGGAAACGTAATTAACATCTTCATTGGTGTCGTGCGCGTCCTCTCCGTCGTTTGTATCCTCGTCTTCGTCGATGAACTCGGTATCTCTCAAACCACTCAAACTGTTTTCGGCGTCGTTCTTATCGCTATTCAATCCGTGTTAACTGGATCCCTTGCTATCCTTATTTGTGTTAATGCTATTATTGCTATTGTGAATGAGAATCCTCATCGTAAACGTCGTAAGGAAGCTGGTATGTGTTATTCTATCTTATCCTATCCCATAAATTCACCCCACCACCAACCCAAATCCAAATCCAAATTCCTCGCTCAAAACAAAAAACTAATTCCAAACCCTAGAAAAACTCAACCGCGACCTCGACAACCTCACCCCCCTCGACGCAAGAAACACCCTCCTAATGGGCGACCACTTCGGCACCGGCCCAACAAACAACAACCCAAAAATGAGCATGACATCTTCCTCGCACTCATTCTACGATTCCGACGTTAAATATAACCATGAGGCTACTTCGTTCATGAATGAACCTGCTAATCCTTATAATCATGGCGGAAATGGCGGGAATGGTACGGGAGGAAATACGTATCAGAGACCGACGAGCAGGGAGAATCTGGTGGAGAGTTCGGGGCCGTTGGGGGGCTGGGAGGTCCAGCCTACGGTGCCGGATTTGGGGGATGCGCATGGGGGTGGACATGGGGGAAAGAGGGATAGTGCGTATAGGGGAGTGGCGTATTAGGTTTTGAGAGATGGAGAGAGAGACGGAGAGAGGGGGGTTATTGTTGGATTGGGATCACTGGATTGGTTCTGATTTGAATAGGATAAGGTGTTAGCAGAGAGTGTGGAAGAGAAAGCGGAAAAGGCTGAATATATTGGAATATACATAGTATAGCATAACATAGCATAATGATTTTCTTGAGTCAAAAACTTTAGCTTAGCTTAGCGAGGGATTGGTGGAAGATGGGGAGGAGGAAGGGAACTTGAATATTCTTTTGTATCTATCTTATATTATCTTATTATATTATATTATTGTATTGTATTGCCAGTGTATTATATTATATTATATTACATTATATTATATCGTATTATATTATATTCAAGTTATATTATATTATATTATTGTATTGTATTGTATTGTATTGTATTATATTATATAGCACATACTCTATTTATTTATATGATTCTTAATTCTATCACTGGCACATTGAAGTTGTACTATTTTGTTTTTGTTTCTTTTGTATATACTATACTATATACTAGTATTATATACTATCTCATATACAATATACATATAATAAATATTTTATTTCCATCAAGATTCTACTACTATAATACCATCCATTATTTATCTATCCATCCATCCATCCATCCATCCATCCCCCAAACCGTGACTCCTCTCTCCATCAATATATATCATAATTTACATCTCTAGTTAGATTAACTAGTAGCTAGTTTGTATAATATAATATCATTTATCTATCATTTATCTATCTATCAATCAATCAATTGAACCCCCTCTTCCCCTCCAAAAAAAAAAGAAAATAAAAAAGAAAAAAGAAGAATAAGGAAATAAGGAAATACATCTTAGAGATTTAACGGTGTGTCGTTGTTATGATATAATACTATGATATAATAATATAATATAATAATATGATATAATAATATGATATAATAATATGATATAATAATATAATAGATCTATTCAATTCGCACTAATCAAATCTCATCTCATAAATCTCCTCATCTTATCTCAACTTAATCAATTAATGTACGAGATTCAGGCTTCATATCTATCTATATATATATTTCTCTACATATTTCTCTACATATTTCTCTACACAATGTAAATACATAGTTATATTAGATTAAATTGAACAAGTCTTTTTCTTTTTCTTTTTCTTATTCTTATTCTTTTTCTTATTCTTATTTGTTTTGGGTGATTAGAGTGTTGGGGGGAGGGTGTTGGGGAAATGGAATTTGCAGTGGTTTTGTTTATGAGATGTGTGGGTGATGGGGTGGGGTGGGGTGGAAGGGGGGATTTGGGATTGGGATGGGATTGGGATTGGGTGATGGGAGGAGAGGAGAGGAGAGGAGAGGAGAGGAGAGGAAAGTGAGAAGAGAGGAGAGGAGAGGAGGGAGAGGAGGGAGAGGAGAGGAGAGGAGAGGAGAGGAGAGGAGAGGAGAGGAGAGGAGAGGAGAGGAGAGGAGAGGAGAGGAGAGGAGAGGAGAGGAGAGGAGAGGAGAGGAGAGGAGAGGAGAGGAGAGGAGAGGAGGGAATTGGATATTCGGGATGTGGAAGACGGGAGAGGTGAGTGGATGTTTAGAGGATATTTAATTACCGCTTAATTTGATTGCTGCATATATATACGACGTTGATCTATAAGTATATATACTCGTATGTGTATATAAAATTGCATCATGATTGTTGGGTATAATATATATATATATATATATATACAACGTAAGGTAAACGACGTAAGATAAACAACGTAATAGGATCTAGAGGAATTAATACGAGTAAACTACTATAGCTAGAGATTATTTTACAATAATAATTACTATACCTATCTATCTGTCTACTTTTTTTTATATATAGGTAGTAGTTCAATATTGAACTGGGATTGGAAGGAAATTTAATTACTTGTTGGGTGTTATTCAAGTTGAAAATATTAAGTAGGAATGTATATTATGATTTGAATATTTAATGTATATTTGAATATTTAATGTATATAGGAGTTTTGATAGCTGCGAAATCATCGATTTGTTATAATGTAGTGTTTTGTTTGTTTGTTTGTTTGGGTGTGTAAAATGTAAACTGATATGAGATAGAAATACTTGTACCCCTCCCCTGAACCCCCTTCCTCAATTCGTGTAACTAGGACACGTAGGTTGGGTTGTTTATACGATGGATGGATGGATGGATAGAGCCAATGGATGGGTGGGTGGGTGGATGGGTGGATGAATGGTGTGGATTGCAGATGTCGGTCGTGTGGTGTGTTGTGGTGTGTTGTGTTGTGGTGTCTTGTGGATCTTTGGATACTGTACTGTATAGAAACAAATGGTGTTAAATATTTAGATTTTGTTTGGCTTTGGCTTGGCTATTGTTCATTGATTGAGATGGAGGATGGAAGATGGAGGATGGAAGAATAGATGTTGATGTTCAGTCTGTATGGTTTGGTTGATGAGATGATAGTATCGACACTGATGAGTTGGAAAGTTTGATCCATATTTATTAGAGGTCGTCTTGCAATTAGCGGATACTATGATTGATAGCTCGAATCGACACGAGGCGAATTTATGGACCTCGGGATGGACCTCGGGTTAAAAATTAAACTAGCACCCTACCCGTGTGGTGGTGCGGAGTTTATGGGGGTTTAGGTTGGGAGTTAGTGGTTAGTTGTTTGGTTAGTTGTTTGATTAGTGAGTTGTTAGTATGGTACTGGATGATGTTTTAGTGATGAGAGGCTAAGTGATGAGAGGTAGTGGGGAATTTTGATGGGAGCTTTGAAGAGGTGATGGATGGAGAGGTAGGTTGAGGTAGAGAGATATTACAGTATATAGAGGTAATATGATGAAGGTATTCGCCATATTCGATGTGTGCTGTGTTATACATGAAGTGAGGGGAGATTAAGAACAAATCATATAAGTCGTGAATGAAATAAATGCTTATAGATATATGTATGTATCATATCTTCCTATAATTGAGATTTAAACAACTCGTAAATAATTGATCCTTCATGACTGTACATATATACTGTAACAAAATAAGGAAAAGATCTACTCTTATTTATCTCTATACTCCCCAATCTAGACAGAAGGATCTTCTCACCGCCTAACAAGCTGCACATCATCGGGTCCCCGCCAACGAGATTTGAGTAGGTGGGTGTATCTTGGTTGATAGAGGATAGGATAGGATAGGATAGAAATTAGAAATTTGAGACAGAGGGGAAGAAAAGAATTTTTTAGTTGCTTATCATATTTGTTGAGTATGACAAAAAAAAGCGATTATTCTATTCTTCTATAGTAATAATTGGCTTTTTGAAAAGTCATAGATTTAACAACTCATTATTCGAGTTCAATTATGTGGAGAGAAGAAGGGAAGAAAGGAAGAAAGGAAGAAAGGAAGAAGAGAAGAAATTTTAGTTCATAGACGTTGACTTAGCAACCAACATACAACTCATATAATCCATCATACTTCATATAACCATCTACAGAGAAGTAATAATAATAATAATAAGTACCAATCTACAAGTAAAATCCTAGATATAACAAAATTCACCTGCCCTCTCTAGTCTTGTGACGCCCATATTATTTCAGGGATTATTTCAGTGGTACATTCAGCAGCAAGTAGTAAAAAATATTCACTTTAATAAGGCTAGATCTTATTACTACTTCTAATTTGATCGTTTGTTTTGTTTTGTTTTGTTTTGCTTTGCTTTGCTTTACTTTCTTCTCATCCAGCCTCTTAATTTAATTACTTTTTGGGCTATCTTCACATCAACCCAGCATAGTATCTATCCATCGTTTCATCACATCAACCAAATTATCAACCAAATTATCAACCAAAATATCAACCTAATTATCAACCAAAATATCAACCTTCCTTTAAAAAAGCTTAGACAAATATCTAAAATTTATCGAAGGACATTAATTCACATATCGACAGCGCATTGATTTTCTTTACAACTTATTACTCTAGTTGTATCTAAATTTGTTATACGTTTCGACTTGCTTCTTAATTCAATTTGTTTTGATGATTTGCTTGGAATCCTTATTGTTTAATCAACATAAATAAACAAATTAATCATAGCATCTCGAATTGCGAAAACTGAACGAATTAAACGGAAAACGATACGAATCGATTTATCGGGTTAAGGATAATTTGGAAATTCATCTATCGCATTACAACTTGAACATTTCATTGGAATAAAATCTTAATCTGGAAATTTCTTGGACATGATACGTATGATATGATAACGACGATACACGAGAAGCGGAGCCGAAGAAGTGAAGAAGAAAATCCCTACTTAGGTACGGAGTAATGACTGAGAGACGAGATCGATATGGAAAAGGTGGTGATCCATCCATAGCGTCAAGAGGAGATGGTAATGGAAATGAAGAACGAGGATATGATAATGGACGCGCCTTACGAAGTAGTGTTTATGATGGAGAAGAAAGTTCGATATCTGACAGATTGCGTCTTGAAGAGAGTTCTAGGCCCCCAAATACACCTATAACACCAAGAACTGCTGGATATGATGGTGGAGAGAGCTCAGTATCTGGAGCAGGTATGCCAGGCGACAATCGATATTATCCTGGTGAGAGCTCGGTAGGAGGCCGACCACCATTTACTCCAAGGACTCCTGCATATGATGGCGGAGAGAGTTCAATGTCCATTGATACACCACGAAATGAACGATTTAATGATAGAGGTTATGATGGATCGCACATTCCTCGGAATGATAGATATGAAACCGCAGAAAGTTCCAACAACATGCACATTCCGCGAACCACACAATACGATACTCCTGCAACTACTATACCGATTGGTCCACCAGCAGGTGATGCTTATGATAATACAACCATGCGAGGTGGATATGATCCTGAATATGAGCGGCGGATGGAACGCGAAAAATATGAAATGGAACGAGGAATGCGCCCACATTCTGGAATGGAGCCTCATCCACATGGGACGGAATATCTTAGTTCTTCCGGATCATCAAGCTCTTCCTATCTCGATATTTCGCACACTTATCCTACAAAGGGTTGGAGTTTTAGGAATTTCTTCCGCGCTCCTTCAGAGAAATCGGAGAAAAAGGCAAGACGGAAGAAGAGCAAACGGGCTTTGAGAAGACAAAGTGGCTCGTCAAGCTCATCTCTTAATGAAGATCTGGCCTATGGCATTGGATTCCTGAGATATAAGAGGAAGAAATGTGTTAGATCTCGGGATGGAAGAAATCGTGAAGGTATAAGATATAAGAGCAGTAAAGAAAGCTTGAAAGAAACTAAGGCCACTCCTGAGAGACGACTTACGACCGAGGCTGAAATTCTGGCTGTAGGTGCAGGACTCGCTAAACTTGCAAGAGATCAGAATAAACTGGACATTAAGAATGGCAGAAATGGGCGCAAGTCCGATTCTGTTATTTCGTCTAGTCGAAATGGTGATCGTGGAGTCGCACCCCCTTCCAGAATTATTCCTTACGAAACTGATCCCAATGAAGACGATGGATGGGAATCAGCCTCTGATGATGAGTCCGACGCTAGTGTTGATACGGGTTTGGCATTTGGTGGTGAGACAAGCCAGGGAGGTGGATTCTTTAGAGGTAAGAAGAAGCATGGACCAATGTCACGAAAGAGCAGCGTAGTCGACCCACGACTTTTTGGACCAGTGAACTCTCTCCATGGTCTCATCGACAGACCCGTTGGTTTCGAACAAACGAAATGGGAATCTTCAAGCGATTTCGGTCAACAATATTACACTCATTATCCTGATCCACCTGAAGATAGGTTTGTAGGTGAGAGGGATAGAGGTAAAACACGAAGTGCAAGCGGATCTCAAGCTTCTCTTCAACAAGTCTTCCCAATCCCTACTAGTGATCCTTCTCGTTTTGACGTAGCAAGAAGATCGGTATCAGAATCTAACGCGGCTAGACCGGCTCCGGTCCCTATTCAACAACCTCAGCCCATTACTCCGGTCTCTCAAAGTGTCTATCATGAACCGAGTTATGTTCGCTCGGAATCGGGAGGCATTTTAAAGAGTTCTTCAAATAGACAATCGTTGGCTGGGGCGGCGTTGGCGGGTGTGGCCGGACTGGCAGTTGGTGCTGTTCTTTCGGCTGCGAGGAGGGATAGTGAGAGGAATGATGATCGTAGGGATGAGCTTGAGCGTGAACGTGAACATGAGCGCAAAGAAACAGAAATCGTCAGCCGACGGGATGACGATCGTAGAGACAGAGACAGCCGCAGAGATAATGTGGTTGTTGATGTTAGAGATGATCGTGATCGTAGATCTGGTGAAGTTTTTAATCGACGGGATGATGGTCGAGATATCCAGCGAGATAGCGAGGCTATTGTTGCTAAAGCCATTGTTGCCAAAGCCAATATTGCCAACTCAGGAGACGATCTAAAAGACCGCCGTCGTGATGATGATCGTCGATATGCTCACAGAGATAGCGAAATCATCGTTGCTCGTTCACATAATGATCGTAAGGATCGCCATCGCGTCGATGATCATTATCCCATCGCCGACAGTACGATTATTAAACGTCGAGAAAGTGAGAGGGATGATCGCAAAGTCGAAAGACGTGATACTCTGGAACGTGATGACAAGCGAGAAAAGCGTCGTGATAAAGATCGAACCAAAGATGATTCGAGAAGCTTTACCTCAGATTCTAGCCGCGATATGGAGCGAGAGAAACGCCGTGATGATCCTGATGCTGCAGCTGAAGAACGGGCTAGAAGACGTGAAGAAAGGCGCGAAGAACGAAGAGCAGCTGATCGACCTAGGGTGGAATCTGATATTTCTTCGCAACAATCTCGAGTTGTGGATCCATTTCAATATCAAATAAAAGATTCGCCTACCGATGACCATAAGTCTGAGCTTCCTAGACAAGAACCCGTTCCAACTGTTGTTACCGTCGATCGTGAACCGGATTTTACTCGTAAACGCAGCTCATCTATCAAGGAGCCACCTGCTGAGACAAGAATCGAATCCCGCAAAGATTATTCTGAGGTAGATGAGAAGACCAGACGTCACAGAGAAAGTGAAAGGACTTTACATGATGCAGAACAAATTTATGAGGAAACAGAACATTCGACAGCACCAATCGCAGCAGCAGCCATTGCAGCCGCCGCCGCTGCCGTGGCAGCAGAAGGTTTCCGATCCAGATCCGCAAAGCGAAGAGGAGAGCGAAGAAGTGATTACGATGATCGTGATTACCAATCTAGCAAGCCAAAAAATGATGATATTCCCGAAGAAGACCAACATGCTAAAGTCATGGCCGACGCTGATAAAGCATATCGAGAAATCGTCATGGCCAGGAAAGTCGCTGCAGAAGTCCGTCGCTCAAGAACCCCATCTCCTGATCGATCCGTTATCAATAAATACGAGGAAGAGGAAGAACCAGAAGAACCTACACGCATAATCACTCCACCTGGTATGCACGAGCATAAGAAGAAAGGTCCTTATGATGCACCCAATGCCGATTTCAAATTGGACTATATCATGACCCCTAAAGATTTAAAAGTCTACAGTATCCCCGGCATGCGATATAATCGGGATCCAGCGGATCTAGAAGGTCCTTTTATGACTAGAGATGCAGATGCTAAGTTACCTCGTCCATTGTTGAATTTGGTACAACCTACACCTACTGCTACTCCTGTGCCGGAAAAACAATTGGCCAAGGAGAAGGAGAGGGAGAGGAAAGTAAATGAGGCTTCTAATAAGCAGGAGAGAGAGGTTAAGGATTACTCTGCGGATAGGGAGATCACGAAGAATGGGCCGAAGAGTCAGGATCAGGAGGGTTCTTTTAGGTCTAGAGGTAGAGATTCAACGAGGGAACCTGTTTCGTCTGGAAATGAACCCATAATTCGGACGGTAGAGCCTATTTCATCCAGAGATGAGCCAAAAATTCAGATGAGAGAAGAGCCTGTCATAAGTCGATCCAGGGATGAACCAAGAGATCAAGACCGGGAAATCTCATATGGATCAAAGGATATTGATATCTCTTCTCGATCAAGAGATGAACCTAGAGATCAAGACCGCGAAAAGCGTGACACGAAATCAACACCTGCTACTGTGGTTGATCCAAGACGAGATGCTATCCGCGCCGCTGATATTACTGTCTCTTCTCCATCACAAGCTACCGTTGCAAAAGGTGTCACATGGGGTCCTAACGAGACGAAACATTTTGAAGTTGAGAGCCCGACTGATCAAAGAGATGAGTTCATTGATGAGCCTGAGCCTCCAGATAGTCCTGGCTGGCGCGAATTTGCAGCCGGCATCATTGGTGCTGGCGTAGGTGCTGCATTGGCAAGCTCAAGTGGGTCTGCCAAGAAAGCAGAGGCAATTGATGAACCTCACAAATCAAGCTCAAATTCAAAGCCCAAGGATTGGGAGCATGATAGATCTTACGAGTATCGTGGTGTGGTAGTAGAACCGGAGAGTCCATATGATACTGCACCAAGACGAGACAGTCCACCTAAGATTGGCCCTAAACCTACCTCTTTCCAACCAACATCACGACTTCCAGGCGCTTTTGACGACGATTTGGATTTTACTGCTACAGTTGCGGCTGGGCTTCAAGATACGGGGTTTAATCCTGATCTCGTAATTGAGGATCCTGCGTTCCGAAAACGGGATTCTCCACCTGGCTCTAATGAATTCGTCTATAAATCTCCATATGTAGAAACGGTCACCGATCTACCAGGTACAGTTGGTGGATCTACAGATCAGGGGTTGATTATGGGTGAGGTTGCTGAAACTCCTAAGGAACGGAGTAGTGCTTCGCCTGCTACTGAGGATGTACCTCCTACCTCTGAATCCACATCTACATCCAAGGCAAGCAGGAAAGAACAAAGGAGACGCGATAGGGAACGCAGACAGAGTGGCAAGGATAAGGATTTTGATACTGCGGCTTCTATTGCGGATGTTTTGGTTGAGGAACCGGAATCTTATGATAGTTTGTCGAGGGAGTCGAGTATTAAGGATCAGGATCGCGATCGAGATCGGAGAAACACTTTGGATGGGGATTTGGATAGGGATGCTAAGAGGGGATTGAAGAGGGAGGAGTCTTCTTTCGTGGAGGTTGCTCCTGCGCCTGTGCCTGCGCCTGCTCCTGCTCCTGCTCCTGCTCCAGTGGAACGAGGACTTCAGAGGGAGGAATCTTCTTTTGTTGAGGTTGCTCCTGCTCCGGTGAATCGGGGACTACAGAGGGAGGAATCTTCATTCACGGAGGTTGCACCTGTCACTCAAATTGTTGAAGAACCTGAGAGCTACTTTGTTGATATTCCTAAGAAACCTAGTATTCGTCGAGTTTACGATGACAGCTTCGAGTTCCCGCCACACGAGACTCGCAAAGCTGATTCTTTTGATGATGCTAAGAGTGGAAAGCCAGAGGATGAATCACGAGGTACAGACAAGTATGTTGATGAGATAGATCCTACACGAATCGCATTACCGCCAGTAGCCACCGATGAACTTAGTCGGGATGATGACCAGGTCAGAAAGTCGAGAATTCCAAGACAATTCGCTATTCGTGGGGAAGATGCTCGATCGCAATCATTGCCTAGAATTGACGAAGGAAAACCACTAGGCGATATCAAGAATGAAGTTGAAGAAAGAAAAGCGGCGACTCCTCCTCCACCTACCGTTGATGAGAATGAGACTGTGAAGAGACCTACAAAGGAAAAGAGGTCTGGGAGTGGAATCTTTAGTTTCTTCGGTGGCGCAAGGCCGGGGTCCAAGGATGATTCTACAAAGTCAGCTCGTGATGAGGACGATGTCAAAAAGAAAAAACTCAAACGAAGTCAGACGGCGGACGCGGCTGGGTTTGGAGCATCGGAATCAGGATCGAATCCTTTTAGTGATCTAATGCAGAGAAGATCTTCCGAGACTAATGGTCGCTTTTCACGCAGCAGCGATGATAGTACAAAAGGCAAACTTGGAGAGAAGAAAAGGAGTAAAAGCATTGACGCGAAAAAGGATTCTTTTTTAGATAATGCCGGCATCCTTGGCGCGGGTGTCGGCCTCGCTGCTGGTGCTATTGCAATTACTGCTCAGCACCAACAGCTTTCAAAAGCCGCAAATGATAATGAAATCGATGAGAGACAAGAGGAAATCCTTGACCCTGAGATTTATCAGCGACAATTCAGACCATCAATTGACCCTCAATATGGAGATTTACTGCCATTACCTCCAAGTGGTCGAACCACACCTAACGTTGAGCCATTTGAGAATCTACCAGAACCACCAGAACTACCAGAGAGTCGACCGGCTACACCGGAATTTGAAAGACGTACGCCAAAGGAAAAAACTCCCCGCAATCGTAGGATCGTGCAGGAGACACCAGTAAAATCTCCAAGCCAAAGCGCTGTACCTTTAAAATTTACCATGGGACATAGAGCGACACCATCTTCATCTTCATCTACAGCATCAAGATCACCTCAATTACCATTTTCAGGCTCTCCAAATGCAGAATCAACCATTAATATTCCAAGAACTAGATCGCGTCCAAAATCGTGGGATACAGATACCAAGGAATATAAACCCCTGTACCTACTGGAAAGCAACCGACGTGGGTCAGTTGTGCATCCAGAGGAGCTAATCGAGCCACTCCCGCAATTGCCACCTTCTCGAACCTCGTCGCAACTTGACGTGGCCGATTTGACCGAATCGGGTATTCCCGACAGGGAAAATTTCATCCTTCACCGCCCTTCGCTGGACCCACTCTGTACGACTAGCCCCCCCCTCCCCTCAGATGATCTTGCGTCCGGAAGATCCACACCAGCCCACGCTTTAAAGAGGGACTTAGCGCCTGCGGCCGAATTTTCTCGCGATTTCTCCTCCTCTTTCCCATTATTGGAAAACCAACAACGACAACAACAAGATTTAGATTTATTTTCTGATGTGCATTATTCGCATGAAGCAGAAAAATCGTCGTCAGATTCCGTAGCTAAAGCCATTGGAGCAGCACTTGCAACTGCCACTGCAGCTGGTTATGCTATTGCGTCCCACTCTCAAAGCGATGATAAACAAGCTACCTCTGTACACGATATCCGGGACGAAAACGAAAACGAGAAATTAAAGGCGTCCGAGTCCGAGCTTGAGTCACATGATATCGAGGCCGAGAGAGAAAAGGTGTTGAATAGTTTGAGTGAAATTTCTTCTTTTTCTGATAAATCAAAGAAGATGAGTATTGAAGACGAGAAGGAAGTCGAGGAATCCCACTTTTCTCTGACTAAATCGCAAAAGAAAAAGGAAAGGAAGAAGGCGAAGGCTTTGGCGCTTGCAGCGGTGCAGATGCAGGATGATATCACTCGAGCCGAGATTTCTCCGGTGCCCTTAGTGGAATCGAAATCTGAGGATGCTGATGCTTCAAGTGAAGTACCGGTACCTACTGAGAGAGCTAGTACACTGGCTGAAACCGATCCTGTTGAGGAATTACCTACCGTGGAATCAGAAAAGGATGAGAGGAGTGAAGAGAAAGGCCGAGATATACAGCTATCCGTTGAGTCTGAACCAGAGCCTGAGATAGAGCCTGAAATTGTTGATGGGAAGTCTATGGATGATTCGTCTATAGTTGGTGATCAAGAGCAAGTGCTAGAATCGGTGGAAATTGACCCGGTTGAGGAAATTTCGTTACCTAGATCTAAGAAGGATAAGAAGAGAGATAAGAAGAAGGCTAAGGCTGCTGCTGCTGCTGCTGAGGTGGAGGAATTGGTTCCTGTACCGGTTATTGAGTCTGTGGATGAGGTGGATGTTCCAGAGAAAATGCCAGAGAAAATTCCAGAGAATTCATCTGAGACTGTACCGGTTATTGACCCTAAAAATGAGGAGGATATTCCAGAATATTTATCCAAGATGCCAGAGAAAAATTTGGGAGAGGCTGGCAAGCCCGAACCACAGATTGTTGATAGCACGTCTACTATTCCAGAAATTCTATCTGATGTTGATATTCCCCAGGCCACTATGGAACCCCCCGTGGAACTAGTCGTGGAACCCGAACCGCAGAGTAATGATCATGTTGCAGCTGTAGATGATACGCCCGTTACTCCTAGATCTAAGAAGGATAAGAAGAAGGCCAAGAAAGAGAAAGCGAAATCTATTTCTGATATCCCTGGTACCGAGGCGGAAGCATCTGAGCCTGTGGTAGAACCTGTGGTGGAGAATAGATCTGAAGACCCACCAATGGATATGGAGACGCCACGTGAGATTGGAGAAACTCCTGTGGAGATGCCTAAGGGTTTAAGTGGAACAGCTGTTGAGGAATCTACTCATGGCGAGCCCATCTCTACGACCGAAGATATGACCGCGGAAACACCTAAAGATCTAAGTGGAACAGCTATTGAGGAACCTACTCCTGAAGAGCCCATTGCCACCGAACTTGAACCTGCAACGCCGAAGTCGAAGAAGGATAGGAAAAAAGATAAAAAGAGGGCTAAGAAGGAGCAAGCTTTGGAATTGCAATCGCAACTGGTATCTACGGCTGACAAGTTGATTCAAGAACAAGAGCAAGAGCCGGTATCTGAGTTGGAGCAGAAGGAGGTTGTGGAGGCGCCAATTGTGGAAGAAATATCTCAGCCTCAAGCTCGTATCGGAATATCTGCATCAAAGCCAAGTATTGATGGAGAAACAGAGCAGGAAGAGGTTGTGGAAAGTCCAGTCGTGGAAGAAACACCCCAACCTCAACATGGTATCGAAACATCCCAGGCTAGCATTGACAAAGAACCTACTCTCCCATCACCAAAAAAGAACAAGAAAAAGGGCAAGAAGGGAAAAGCAGTAGACATTGAGGAGAAATCCGAGACACCTCAATCAGAGAAACCTGCACCGATGGTTGGACCTGACGGCTGGCCAATTACCCCTGCTACGCCTTGGACGGGTGGAGCTGCTGATACAGATGCCGTTAAGGCTGATGATAAAGATTATCTTTTTCCAACTGAACTTGAGACAGAGCGTGGGGTTGAGGGAACTGGGGTCAGTGATGGGGTAGCTAGGGAGGATACTTCTGTTCAGGGGAAAAGTGAATTTGATGCTCTTGCTGCGGGAGATGGGGATGATCAACTTGATCTTGTGAAACGAGCACAAGAAGAGCAGGATGAACCTATTGAACAACTCGAACAGATTTCATCGGTTGAACCTGTAATTGATGAGACATTGACAATTGGCGAGAACCAAACTTTAGATCTTGCAGATAAGAACATGGACGATGAAGTTTCTGGTGATATCGTCGCTAAGGATTCCGATGATCAGGTTATATCACAACCTGAAGCTGAAGCAATTGAAGAGACAACGAATAAAGCTACAATTGCGGATGCGGAGGGGCAATTGCCGCTTGTTGAGGGTGTATCGAAGAAGGATGAGGAGGGCAAGGAACATGCTGCACAGATGGATGATACTCCTGTTGGAAATACCGCTGCTGATGAGGTTGTTGGTGATACTGTTAAGGAAGATACGTCTGCTCAAGAGGTGGAAACGGTGCAAGATGTTCCCGTTGAAAGCACTATCGCTACTGATGACGTTGCCGCTGATTCTATTGCAAGAGATACACCTACTCAAGAGTCGGAAAAGATCCAAGACGTTCATGTTGATGCCACTCCCGCTGATATCGAATCCGAAAAATCCACACCTGGCAAGAAATCTAAGAAAGGGAAGAAAAAGGATAATTTGAGGATTTCTACTCCAAGTCAAGAGCCCACGGTACCTGAAGCTGAGGAGCTAGCAAAGACCGAGGAAGTTTCTCAGCCAGCCACATCTGAAGGTATCTCTGAACCTGCTACTGTTGACCCCGAAGTTGAATTCGCTCTACCCAGCAAGAAATCCAAGAAAGACAAAAAGAAGAACAAGCAAAGTGATCAGGTACAAGATCCACCCATCGACAATTCCACAACAGCCAAAGACACCCCCTCTACCAAGGAACCTCAACAAGAAGAGCCAAACACCGCACCCCTCGAGCGCATCCTCTCCGTTCCCTCCAGATTAACCAACGATCCCTTATCCACCCCCCTAACGCCCGGCTTCTCAGGCCCCATGAGTCCAATGTCTGCCCGAAGGAAAGGCGTATTAGAGATGGTGCAGGAATTAGGATGGGGTAAGAAGAAGAATAAGATTCCGGTTGTTGAGGCGGATATGTCTGCGAGACCGGCTACTGCGCCTGAAGCTTCGAGATCGGTAACTGTGGAGCCTGAAGTGCCGGTTGTTACTTCTGTGGAGGAGAAGTCTGTTGTACAGGATGAAGCGAAAAAGGGTGATAGTGAGACCGTTCCTGAATTTGCGGATTCGTTGAGCGCGGAACCGGAATCGACAGGCGCTTCTCTTCCAGCAACCCGAGAGTCTGAGATCGCACCTCAAGAAATCAATAAATCGGACACGAAGGAAATTGACCCACCAGTCGAGAAAGAACAAGCATCTCCATCTGAAGTGGTCTTTGAAGCTGAAACGAAAAAAAGTAAGAAGGATAAGAAGAAAGAAAAGAAGAAACGTCCTAGTTTACAATCTTTTATTTCGGATCAGGCGGCTAAGGCTTTCAGGAAGGGGTCTGCTAGTGAACCTGGTGGTGAAAGGGTGGTTGGTGCTGATGTACCAGTTTCTGCCGAGCCGGTTGTCGATCAATCTGAACGTGTGGATTTGAAGGATGTTCCTGTGGATCTTGACAAATCGACAATAGATATTGATAAATCGAGCCAAGTTCCAATGGTTGAGGGAAAATCAGAGAGTGAAGCAACGGAAGTAAAAGCGGATGAGGAATGGGCGCAGCTGGGTAAGAAATCTAGGAAGAATAAGAAAGGCAAGGGAAAGACGAAATCTGAGGTTGAGAGTGGAAATCAAGAAGGCTCTGCTGTGAGGGAATTGGTTGATGATGAGGAATCGAAACAGAGTTCTATGGGTGGAGATAAACCAGAAGATCAATCTCTTGTTCGGGAATCGGTTGATGGTAAGCATGAGCATGAGTCTGGATTTGTTCCGGTTCTTGCACAAGAACTTATCCATGAACCGGTTCAGGAATTTATCAGAGATGATCAAGACCCGATTTCTGCCGAGAATACTGATGTCGCTTCAGCGGTTGAACCATTTATTGGTGCTCATGAACCTGCTCATGAACCTGCTCAAGAACCGATTTCTGTTCAGGAACCCGCGATTGCTTCAGAGGTTGAACAGATCGCTGATGCTCATGAACCTTCCCAAGAATCCATTGAACCTCGGCAAGAGCCAGTTTCTGTCCTGGAACCCACTATCGCTCCAGAGCTTGAACAAGTTTCTGATATCCAAGAACCGATTGAGAAGGAAGCTGCTCAAACACCAAGTCTTCACCAAGAGTCCAAGCCATCCCCTGATATTCAAGAATTCAAAGAGCCCATCGAAGCCCAGAAAGAACCACTTTCTACCCATGAATTTGATATCATTGAAGAGCCCGGTCAAGTCTTTGATACTGAGGAACCAAGTACAGAGGAAGCTGCTCAAGAATCTGTGGGAGAGGAAAAACAACAATCTGGAGATCTTCCTGCTGTCCAAGCACCATTCGAGGAGATGCAAAACCAGGAAGTGGATCCTATTGTTAAGGAGCCTGAGTATGATTCTATCGTTCGAGAAGTCATACAAGAACCTGAATATAATCCTGTCGTCCAAGAAGTTACCCAAGAACCCGAAGAAATTCCTGCTACTCATGAACCAATCGATTCCATTCAAGAATTCGAACAAATTCCTACCGTGCAGGAAAGGACGCAAGAAGATCGGGATCATGAGAATGCTTCGGTTGCTCATGAACCAGAAGAAATCTCGACGAAGGAGGAGGTTTTCCAAGAACCAGCTGATATCGTTCAGGGGTCGGAACAGATCCCTACTGTTGAGGAAATTGTCAAGGGAGAGCAAGCGCAGGAGCAGGAACAAGAGCAAGAGCCTGGTATGATTCTTGTCACTAATGATTTGAGCGAGGCTATTCAAGAACCAGACGAGACTCCTTCCATACAAGAACCAGTTCGTGCATCCATCAGTGAGCCTGAGGAAATTCCTGTTGTTCAAGAGTTAGCTCGAGAGATTACTGGGGATAAGAAAGAGCTTGAGGAGGTTTCTACAATTCAGGAACCAGCTCAGGAGATTGCTGAAGATAAGAAAGAACCTAGGGATGCGGCCTATGAACCTGAACAGACTTCTTCGATTCAAGAACCAGCTCATGAAGTTACTGAAGATAAGGAAGAATCTCCTCAGGAGATCATTAAGGACAAGGATGCGCCTGGGGACATTCCTTCGATTCAAGAGCCAATTGACACCACTCGTGAGTCTGAACAGATTTCTCTGGTGCAAGAACCCACTTCAAAGACTATCGAGGAGATTTATTCTATTCAAGAACCAATTGAAACCGCCCCGGGGCCTGAACAAATTTCTTCTCGAGAACCAGTCCAGGAAAATCTTGTTGAAACTACTGAGCCAGCAACCCATGGAATTATTGAGTCTCTTGAACCAGTACCAGAAATTGACGAAGTACCCATTGAACAACCTCTCGGGGCAAACGACCAATTGAACCAGGAAATTCCAGAGCTTTCTGGACCGGGGCCTAACATTGCCGACAAGCCAAGTGAGGAATTCGTTCCGCTTTCTCCCAAGAAGTCTAAAAAGGATAAGAAGAAACGTAAATCTGTCCCAGCAACTCCAAAAGAAGAAACCTTTGCTCCAGCAGACTCAACTGCCCAACCCGAAATTCAGTCATCCGATCCACTTTTAGACATAGCACCCGAAACGACTCCCACTCCAGCTATTGACCTTACAGCCGAATCAAGCAGCAATGATGTACAGACCAGTGAGACTATACCATCAGAGGCTCTACCTGAGCCATCCGATGAGGTTCCAAAGAAAAAGTCTAAGAAAGATAAGAAGAAACGCAAATCAGGTCTTGTCACAACATCAGAAGAGATTGTCATAGATACTCCAGAAGAACCAAAGGAAGAGCACGAGCAGCTACCAACTGATGTCACTATTCAAGAAGCATCAGATTCTATCCAAGGCGTTGATCAAGAACTGACTGAGAAGCTCTCATTGGACCAAATTGGGAGTGCAGAAAATGCTCCAAAAAACGATAACTTGGAAATATCTCAAGACAGAGCACAATCCGCTGATCCCGTTTCTCATGATATCAACGATACACCCGAACCCAGCATCATTGCCCCATCTCCCAAGAAGTCCAAAAAAGACAAAAAGAAACGCAAATCACAGAGTGCCACGTCAGCAGATGAGCCCATACCGGGAAAATCTTTCGAGATGACGGAATCTCCCCAGCCATCTTTTGAGCCTGTACCTGAAGAACTCCCTCGTGAGATCGTACCTGAGGAAGTCACTGTTCGAGAAAATACACCGGAGCCTATCGTCTTCGCGGACCGCCAAGTTGAAATCGAACGTACGATTCCTGACGCAGAAATCCCCCAAGAGGTAGTTGTAACTGAAGAATCTAAAGATACCTTTGAGTCTCCTCCTTCTACTAAGAAATCGAAGAAGGATATGAAGAAGAGGAAGGAGGGGTTACAGATGCCTTTCGAAGAAGTTAGGGAAGCGGAATCGGCGATGGAATTTCAGCCTTCTGAGATGGAGAAAAGGGAAGGTTTAGAATCTGGGCCGAGTGAGGAGTCCGCACTTTCTGAGGGTATTGTTGAGGCTACGGAGCATAAAGAATTAGCACCAGCACCAGAATCAGAGGTGTTGGATGTAGAGCCTTCTCAATCCACGGAGCCAAGCATCCAGGAGAATATTATCCATTCGATGCATGAACAACACAAGGAAAAATCTGTGGATAATTTGCCTCTAGATGAAGAAGAGTCCACTGCTATTACTGTACCTCAAATTCAAGAGAACTCATCAGCTGAGAATCCGGAAGTTTCACAAGAACGGGTGGTGGAAGTTACGGAAGAGCCGGTTGATATTGTGGAATCTGATTTGGGACAGGAAGAGAAAGAAAAAGAGAAAGAGATTAGTTTCGATGAGTTTAAGGCTTTGAATGAGGGGGCTTTACCTCTTGAGGAAGTTGTTGTGATGCCGGTGGAGGATTTGGTGAGAGAGGAGATTGGAGGGCAGGCAAAAGAAGAGGTTTCGCCTGTAGAGGAGATCGGAGAACAGCCAAGAGAAGAGGTTCTGTCTGCAGAGGAATCCAAATCCTTTCCGCTTGAAGAGCAGCCAGTGGAAGAGGTTTTACCTATGGAGAAGATCGTAGCACTACCATTGCCAGATTCGCCGAAGGAAGAAACTTTCCCTGTGGAGCAAATTGCAGAACAGCCAAGAGAAGAGGTTTTATCCACAGATGAGATCCAAGACTTTCCATCTGACAAGCAGACTATCCCAACTGAAGAGGAGGCCGAAACCATTCCAGTCGAAGAGCACCAGAAAGATCATACTATACCAACCAAGGAAATCATTCAGACCGAAGAACAAATCCTCCCAGCAGAAGATGAGATCAAAGAAATTTCGACCGAGGAGTTGCCAAAAGAGATTTTGCCAGCAAGCAATGATCCTAAATCAGCACCGACTAAAGAATTACCAAGTGGAAAGAAAGGTTTCAGCCTAAATGCGATGAAGGCAATGCTGTTCAAAGAACTATCAAGCAAGATTCTTCCAACGAAAGATGAGACAAAAGAAATGCCGATCGAGGAGTCGTCAAGAGCCATTGAAGTACAAGATAAGAAGGAAGAAAATCCAGTCGAGGAACTTTCAAAGCACGAGTTACCGCTAGAAACTCAGGGCAAAGAAGATTTAATTGAGGAGCAGTTGAAGGACGAGATAAAAGCATTGCCAATCGAAGAACTGCCAAAGGAAGATCCTATGCCAGAAGATGATGAGAAATTTGAGGATGCAAAAGATCGTGAGTCTGGATTTTTTTCACCGGTACAGGGAATTTCATTTGCCCCTCAACAATCCAATATAGGAAAATCGGACATTGTAGAGCCAGTCGCTGCAGAAATCACGCTTGATGAATTCAAGGCCATGCCAACTGAGGAGGTGCCAAAGGAAGTTCCACAGCAAACCAAGGACGAATGGGATCCAGTCTCTATTAAGAGATTGGAAGAGGACAAGAAGCACAAATCTGACTTGTCCGCCCCATTAGAGTCCGAGGTTCCCATTGTTGTCGCTGAGCTTCCCAAGGAAAACCTACCAATCTCCGAAGAGCCTAATCAGCTACCTCTAAACATTGACACGGATGTGCCTGATACTCATACATCTTTCCAGATTTCACAGATTGAAAAAGTTGTTCCAGGGCATGATATTTTTGGAATGTCACTCGATAATCAAAAAGGAAAGGAGGTTTCTCTTGACAAATTCGAGAACGAGCCAAATGTTCCTATCGCTCGCCACGCTATTGTTGTGTCAGAACCTCAAAATGTTCAACCTGGAGAAAGACTTCTTAGCAGTCCTGTCCCAATGAGAGACACTTCACGAGATATCGATTTGGCTGCTGAGCCCGAGCAAATTCCACTCCCTACATCTTCCAATTCATCGAAACAAAGCATTGCAGAATCATTCAATCACTCCAACAAACTCGCGTTAATCCCATCAAAGAAAGACAAGAGAAAACGCCAAGCTACAATGGATCTCGCCACGCCCAGAGACGATCGCCCCACAACTTTCTGGGCAGATGAAATTGCTGAAGCGGAAGTTGTTAGAGACGCACCGGTCATAGATGACATAGGGAAAGACGAATTCTACTCCCATATTGCGAGCACTGTCGAAAATGCTCCCTCCAGCGACTTTTCTAGGCCACCTACCAAAAAAGGCAAGAAAGGGACAAAAAGAAATTCTGCGAATCTTGAGAGCCTCTGGGCAATGAGAGAAGGAGGTCAATCAAAGAATGAGCCAATGCAGGAACGTAAGGAAATGCCTGCTGTAGCGGCTACGGTTGCAGCTATTGCTGGTGCAGCGCTTATGGCTAGCAAATTTGAATCAATGGTTGAATCTGCCAAGGAAGCAGAAAATGTGCCATCCAGAGAATTGTCTAGAAAGAGAAGTAAGAGGCAGAGCATTGAGAAGAGGGTGCCAAGTAACGAGACGCTTGATGATCCAGCATTGTGGGATGAGAGAGATGACAAACGCTTCGATGAAGTGAAGGATGAAGGCGAGGATGATAGTTTCTGGGAAGATCATACATTTGTGCAAGATCCTGAACAGATAGAAGCCACCCCAGAACCGACAATTGAAATTTCGAAAGCCGCAACCATGGCACCTCACGAAATCAGACCAATTACACCCCCTCGTAGTACTGGCCCTGAAGATACCAGATCTATACCAGCTGTTAAGCACGATTCACATCAACATATGCTCAGTCCGGTGACATCTCCAGAACCGCGAGGAGATTTAACAGACGAGTACCTTACTAGACCATCTAGAAGAGAGCTGAAGGAAAGAAAAGGCAAGAAACAACCCAATGTTGAAGGGTCTCGAGATCATTTACCTACACCGATTCAACAAGCATTGCGTGCTGTTACTGCTGAGCTCTCAAAGAAACAGCTCACCACTGAAGTTACCTCACCTTCCGAATCTCCAATCGATCAATGGTCTCGTCCTAAATCTCGTTCTGCATCTCGCCCGGGCTCTTCTGGCTTACCAATTCTTAGAGAAGAGCCCGAGGAACGACGTGGACTCAATGTTGAAGATGTCAATAGAGATAGCGCTTTTGTTAGCGACTCTCCAATTCCTCCACAAGGAAGCTTCACTGACACATATGAACATGTTCGTGATAGTGGAGTTCACTTGAGAGATGAATCTCCATCTATGCGTGTTAGAGCACCGGTCTCATCTTCTGATGCAGCTATTGAGAGTATGGCATGGCCCACTATGGATGAAGATGCGGGAACGGTAGATCTCAAGCATTCACAACGACCTAAGGTTGTAGATAATTTTAAACCGCATGATCTTGATGATTTACCGTCTCAAAAACACAGGGATGAAAAGCATACGGATCTACATAGAACTCAGGCAATCCATGGAATACATTCAACGAGAGAAGACAAGGCTATACATATTGACAAACCGGCCACTCATGAGGATCATCCGAAAGATGACCAGATGGACTTTATTCGATCTCAGAGGCTTAAAGCACTGGAGAAGGAACCAGAAAACGAAAAGTATGATCTTCAGCAAGCACAAAGCACCGATAAACCTGTAACGCTTGACAGGCAACAAATAAAGCTGTTGGATTCGCCAGGTATTCCCCATCCGCCAACAAAGCGACGATCAAAAGAAGACAAATATGGTGAACTCGATCCTTTCAAAACTCCTAAGGCAGAGCGACAACGTACTCTTGATAGTACTCAATCAATTGTAGCTGGAGCTGCTATTGCGGCTGCAGGGTTGGGATTCGCAGCAGCAAGAAAATCAAGTCAAGAAAAACGACCGGGAAGCGCTCAAAGTCAAAGATCGGCATCAAATATTAGTCTAAATCGAATTAAGACGCCAAATCCGTTAGATGCGCCTCAACCGCCATTTAGTTGGGATAGCGCTAATACCACCCGTTCATTTACACCGCCACTCCGTCGCACCGCCCGAAAAATTAGCGGGGATCTAAGATCACTCCGTCAACAAAGTAATATCGATCTCGCTAAGGAAATTGACCACACTTCCAATGTTACTGCTGAATCAATAACTTCATCAAATTCTACAAACCCGACTGCAAATGAGGGCCGTGCTAGAGCGAAAGAAATGGCCGATGTCTATGTAAGTTTGCACAATTGATTGAGTGAAAAATTTTCACCGCTAACGAAATTACTGCAGGATGGCTACGGTGAAGGCCGGATGGGCTCACCAAGATCTCCTACTCGACCCCACAGTATGCGACGTCGACAGAGTATGAGATTATTGGAACTAGAATCGAAGCTCGAAGAATTGGCTGCGGAAAATAGGTTACTCGCCGATGCGAAAGATCATGCCGAACATAGATTGCGATCGAGCCAAGGTGCACCTGCGGCCCTTGTAGAACGGGATGCACAAATTGATGTACTCAAAAGAACACTGGTTTCATTGCAGGATGAAGTAAAAAGGCTTACGGAAGTCAACGATGGTCTTACAAGCGCTGCTATTACATTGGGTCAACAACATAATTCACGATATGATTCGCTTCAATCGCAACATGCTCAGGCCACCCGCGAACTACAAGAGGCACGCGAAGCTCGTCAGAATATTGAGGCTGGAATGGATGGAATTTTACAAAATGCGATGCACGAAAAGGATCAGGAAATTGCGGAATTGCGCTTTCAATTGGATGCTGCCAAAGAACAAATCCGATCAATGCAAAGACAAATTCTGGCCTCAAAAGCTGGTGATAGTCAATTCTTGACTATCTTGGATGAGGATTATTTCGATAATGCTTGCCAACAACTCTGCCAACATGTGCAGCAATGGGTACTTCGATTTTCGAAATTCTCAGACATGAGAGCTTGTAGGCTCACATCGGAGATCAACAATGATAAGACTATTGATCGTCTTGATAATGCGATATTGGATGGGTCAGATGTGGATAATTATCTTGCGGATAGAGTTAGGAGGAGAGATGTTTTCATGTCAATGACAATGACTATGGTGTGGGAATTCATATTTACTCGTTACTTATTTGGTATGGATCGGGAACAAAGACAGAAACTCAAATCTTTAGAAAAGGTACTGTCTGAAGTTGGACCTCCATCAGCAGTACACCAATGGCGTGCGACTACTCTCACATTATTATCAAAGAGACAGTCTTTCGCCAGACAAAAAGAACAAGATACTTTGGCTGTCGTACATGCCATCATGGAGACATTATCAGAGATTCTACCTCCTCCAAGCCATATCGAAGATCAAATCGAGGAACAACTCAAACGAGTCATAAAAGCCGCCGTAGATCTCTCCATCGAAATGCGCACCCAACGCGCAGAATACATGATGCTCCCACCACTGCAACCAGAATACGACGCCAACGGTGATCTCGCGAGCAAAGTATCCTTCAACGCATCACTCATGAACGAACGCAGCGGAGACACGATCTCAAATGAAGAACTCGAGGCTCAAAAGGCGGTCGTTAGAGTTGTATTATTCCCGTTGGTGGTAAAGAAGGGCGATGATTTGGGACAAGGGGATGAGGAAATTGTGGTTTGTCCGGCGCAGGTTTTGGTGGCGAAACCGAGGATGGGGAGGTCGGGGGGAGGTGGGAGGGTTTTTACTCCGGATAGGATGTCCGATGAGAGGTCTAATCGGTCGAAGACGAGTTTTCAGAGTAGTATGCCAGATGCTAATGTTTTTTGAATGGGACGGAAGGGAAAGGGGAATGGGATGGTATAGGGTGGGATAGGATAGGATGGGATGGGATGGGATGGGATGGGATTGGGGGATGGCTGAATGATATGATATCCTGGGGGTTTTAGGGGTTTATTTTCTTTTTAATTTACTTCACTTTATTTTATTTGTTCTTCTTTATCTTAATAATGATTCATGAATGAAGCATTTGGGCGCAGCGCAGTTTTTTTGTTCTTCAAAAAAAAATATACCATCTTACGACGATTATGACCAGATTGTATGTAATATTTTATGTAGAGGAGAAATTTATTTTGCTTCTTTTAATTAACTATGTTTTTGCAGCTTAGCTGATGATTAATATTAATATATTTGAATGATAGTTGAGGGTGATTTTATATTGGTTGCTTTTGTGATTGTTTGTTGGAGTGATATGAGTTATGTGAGTGAGGTTTCAATGCGATAAATCATAGGGGATGAGATACGTCATGGAATTCAAGTGCCTAGATGTGACTTTTCCATCTATAGCATCCAATCGCAGCTATCTAGATCAGTCAACCCTTCGTGTTTGTTGTTTAGATAGCGTGAATCGAGATAGTAGGTAAATGATGTTAAAGTGATTGAGATTCACTTCTCGCGAGATTTGACGATGAATCTATAATTGGAGCAATCTTGAACTTTGAATGGGATTTTATCATGAATTATGATTAGTTCCGCTCGTATCAAGGACTGATTGGTTTACTATGGTGTAGATATGGATATAAGGAGATACGATGGGCGCAATTGATGAATGGGTAGTCAATTGGAACTGGAAATAAGTGGTTGTGTTTGATATGGTGGTAAGCCAGGATAGTATGGGACGAGATTGATAAGAATCGGATTGTGATTGCAAGTATGTAGCAGGGCAGGGAGATAAGGATAAGATTGATAGTAAGACGACGATGAGTTGAGTTGAGTTGAGTTGGGGTTGAGGTTGGGGTGTATATCGCTATGGGTTGTAGACTTGAAATTGAGGATTAAGTTCAAAAGAATATCGATCTCCGCGGCCACATTATCCAAGTTTGAGATAGGGAGAGAACGGGGATTGTCAGCTAAGGGATAACTTCTTATTTTGGAGTAAAGGGTATACTCGAGTAGGGTATATTTTATTACTCTGGTATGGTCTTCCACTCACTCACTCACTCATTGCATTGACATTGTCGGTGGATGTGTCAAGAGATATGAGAGATTTGGCCGCGGAGAAGTATGAATTTATATAACCTTGGATCTAATCTTTAGAGCCGTTTCATTTTGCGTACACGGCCGATATCTCTTATAGTCTTCTATAATTTTTTTTTTTCTCTTATCTATATCTTGAAAGATAGAAGATAGAGTTTGACATGGCTAACCCTAATTTCCTTTTTGTTTTGGGTTAGCGTACTTTTTGAAGATAAGAAAATATTTAGGTAATCTTAAATAAAAGTATCAATAGATGGAAAGATCCGTATTTTGACATCACTTGGAGTAATAATATCCCATATATTTATAGTCTACTCTTATTATTTAGTGGGTATAATAATAATAATCATAATAATAATAATATATAGAGATAAAATATATTAGGTGTCGAGTTATAATATACTAGCGTTGTTCATACGAAAGAAAGAATTTGCATTGTTTGCTTTCTGAGTTCGTCCCCCTTATAATATATAATTATCACTTTAAGGGGCTTATCATTTTCAACTCAAACTGACTGATGATTAGGGTGACCGATACAAGGAGTTTACATACATATAATAATATACTGGCATTGTCTGGATTTTCTTTCTTTTGCCTTTTCAACATTTTCCTTGTTAAAAGATTGACCAGTCGTCTCTCTCCAATAACGAATTGTTCCCAATATCTCTGGTATTTGGCAATCTATAAGAACTAAAAGAGCGGTCTCAGCCACATTCACACTTGATAGGCGTCATTGCATCCGATATTTATCATAATACTCTAAATATCCTTATCAGGGGCCATCTGTATTCTCCCTCATCATAGGCGCAGCATAGATTGTAGGAAATTGATCCGCGGATTTGTTGATTCCTACCCCATGGTTACTATCTTGAAAGATTGATTTCTTTCAAGATTCAATTGTCCGGAGATGTTTCAATCGAATGAGAGTGTACTGTGCTTGTCTGTTATTATATGAACTCTCTATCTATATACCTTTCGATGTTGAACTTCTTCGTTCAACTCATCTTCACTATTCATCTTGCTCTGTCTCGATATTGAGCTGGTCGACGACAAGTAATATTTTTCAATAAAATCTTTTGAACTAGAGCCGATATCACACTGCCATCAACATGTTCAAAATCCAAACACTCTGGCAAGCTCCAGAGATTAATCCATTCAATGGGAAAGCTCGTTCTATTCCTATACTCAATCCTTTCAACAAATATGGCAGAGTATTCTTCTTTTCTTGGTGGGGTTTCCTGATTGCCTTTTGGTCCTGGTAAGATCTACCCGCAATGTTGTCAAGTATTATGACGAAATCTCACATCATGCTAATCCATGGGATAGGTATGCGTTTCCGCCATTGGTATGATGCAACCTTGTCAACTTTGTTTACATTCTTAACCTAACTTGCGTCTAGCTATCTCTCACCATCAAAAAAGATCTTCATCTAACTCAAAATGAGATCGCTAATTCTAATATCATTGCCCTTGTCGCCACGTGAGTTCTGTTCAACTATCTCTCTTCATTTATATCAGCTACTGACACTTTCAGTCTTCTCGTGCGATTAGTTGCTGGTACATGTTGCGATCGTTTTGGTCCTAGATATACCTTTGCGGGATGTCTTCTACTTGGGGGCATTCCAACTGCCCTTGCGGGCACCGTTACAACTGCAACTGGTCTTATGATTCTTAGGTTCTTCATTGGTATCCTTGGTGGCTCTTTTGTTCCGTGTCAAGTATGGTCAACTGGTTTCTTTGATAATAATATTGTCGGAACTGCCAATGCTTTAACGGGTGGTTGGGGTAATGCGTAAGTATTCTATTCCATGTTTATCCGCTTGATAGTCGTACTAATTCATTGTGCATTTAGTGGAGGAGGAATAACATATTTCGTCATGCCAGCTATCGTCGATTCGCTTATGTTCAACCAAGGACTTTCCGCTCATATTGCCTGGAGAGTATCCTTCATCGTACCCTTCATCCTCATTACCGTCACCGCAATCTCAATGCTCATCCTTTGTCCTGATACTCCTCATGGAAACTGGTCACAGAGACATCTCATCGACCAATATGAACATAATATACCAGCTCACGATATTTCTTCGATGGGCGATGTTGTTGATATACCAGGCTCTATCATCGATCCCAAACCTCCTATCTCCTCAAATACCTCTACCTATGATGCTGAGAAATATCCCAATGAAAAAGCCAAACCTGCCGAAATCAGCCCCCCTTTGTTTAGTCAGGGAACTCAAGTTGGTTCTCGAGATGTAGCACAGGGTGATACCATACAGAAATTCTCGTTCAGCGAGTCTCTCCATACAGTTATTACCGTCAAAACCCTCACACTCGCATCCTGTTACTTCTGTTCTTGTAAGCAAAACAAGCTCTTTCCTCTAACCTCCTCTTTTCATCACATCATAGAAAAATAATACTAAGGCAAAATCTAGTCGGCGCCGAACTAGCAATAAACAGTATCCTGGGGTCTTATTACCTCCACAACTTTCACACCCTAACGCAAACCACAAGCGGTAACTACGCCGCGCTCTTCGGCCTTCTCAACATCGTTTTCCGACCTCTCGGTGGCATCGTCTCTGATATTCTCTACAAATACACCAAATCCCTCTCTTCGAAAGGCCACCTCCTACACATCACCTCCCTCCTAACCGCTCTCTTCCTACTTCTGATTGGCTTCTTGAATCCTCATAACAAGAATACTATGCTCGCTCTTACATCACTAATGGCATTATTCCTAGAAGCGAGTAACGGGATGAACTTTTCGCTAGTGCCGCATACACATCCGGCGAATAATGGGATGGTTAGTGGGGTTGTGGGCGCGAGTGGGAATCTCGGAGGGATCGTTTTTGCGATTATTTTTAGGTTTGTGGCTGTTGGGGGGAGGTTTGAGAAGGGATTTTGGATACTGGGAGTTGTTATGGGGGCAGTTAATTTGGTGTGCTGGGGGCTAGCTGGGATGGGGAAGGGGTGGAAGAGAGGGGAAGAGCAGTGATAGGGTTAGTAATTAGAATCCAAGGGGTTCGCTCTCGGGTTTATATTGTGCATGTTAAGTCGTTTTATATTTGGATTTCTTGCCGACTAGTAAAATATCAAATTCTTTTTCCACCGCATAAATTAGATAGAGATGAAAGAGAGTTGGCATATTAGAATTTTTGAATGACGAGATGTTAATTAGAGAGTTTTAGATCTTTTTCAATAAACCTCAAACTTATCCATTCAACCATTGTAACCAGAACTCGAATAAGACGCTGACAAAGACGAAATTGGAAGGTTACAAGATACCTTGCTTGCCAGCACGTGGTGGCGTAAGCGCAGCCGCACCGTCAACCTCACTCATTTCGAACCCCGCATTCACAATACTCATGAGGCTCTACTCGTTTCAAGGCAAACTAATTTAATTTGGTCTCTGGTATCAATTCATTTGTTTACTGACACTACGAGACTCAAATGGATCCTCTAAGCGTTATCGCCAGCGCCACTGATGCGATCCAGATGAGCCAGCGACTCTTCCAGGTTTTGTATAAATTTCGAGACAATGTTTCTACAGATGTACTGAAGCTTATGGATCTATTGTCGAAATTTCAAGCTATGTTTGAAATAATCATCCAAATTCTGAGATCGAATAGACTCCCCACAGATGGACGGAGAGAAGATATTCATCCTATGTTACCTCCCATAATTTTGAATTGCAAAGAAGTTCTGCAGGAGCTGGAGAAAACGTTTTCGCGCGTCGATAATGTTAGAACTACTGGGCTGAACCGAATTAATTACGTTTCTATAAAGGGCGACATTAGGCAATACATCCGCCGTCTAGAAGTTTCCAAGCAGAACCTAATGCTTTGTATTCAGGTGGTTCAATTAGAATACACGCTCCAAGGTATATGGTAAAGTTTTTATTTATTGCGCTTCTTACTGATGTTTTTTCTGAGTTAAATCGAGCTGACTATTTCAGACAAGAAGAGGCAAGAAATTAATAGATGGCTGAATGCTACTAATCAATCAGCAAATCTTCGTAAGGCAAGAGAGCGACAAACTTCTGGCACTGATGACTGGGTTCTTGATAGTGTTGAGTTCTCTAATTGGATTTCGAGCCCACATTCATTCTTATATCTTTATGGCTCTCGTAAGTCGCGAGTATTATAAACACATACCATGTATTAACTTCCTCAACAGCTGGATGCGGTAAAACTATAATCTTGTACTATACTCACCATTATTGATATAACGGAATAACTGCTGATGCTATAGCTCTAAAATTGTTGATCATATCATGAACCGTTGTTCTCCGACAATAGATCGAGAAGTTACTGAACAAACAGCAATTGCATACTTTTACTTTAGCCATACCTCGACAAATCAATTGCTTCGATCTCTTGTAGCGCAGCTCTTCAGCCAAACTCGCGAACAGTGCAACACGCTAGAGGCCTTATATTCAGATTCTTTGAACAAGCAGCTGCAACCGTCAGACAAGAGCCTATTGCTGATACTTCAAAATCTTCTCGAAAATTTCAAGGACTCGTACATCCTAATTGATGCACTAGATGAATGCCTAGATTATGATAATCTTTATTCCAGTCTTGAAACAATCAATAGTTTCCAGATCGAAAATTTTCGCCTCCTCACCACAAGCCGACGATGGGAAGACAGATTTGCAACGCAGATTATTAGTATCAAAATAGGTCTTACAACTTCTCGCAACTATCTCATTCGAAAATATTGTCAGGATAGATTTCAAGAATCTCGTTTCAATAAGTGGCCTCTCCTTATTCAAAAAGGGATTGAAGAGCTTGTGGTTAAACAAGCCAACGGGCGGTATGTAGACATCAAGATCTTGTGAAAAATTAGCTAACCACGTGAGCAGTATTACTTGGGCTACTCTTTTATTTAAAATCCTCGAAGGAACATCTTCTCCTCGCCAATTTCGACGTACTCTAGCATCGATACCGGATACAACCGATGGAATGTACGAGAGAATCTTGTGTGACATTGACAATCGTGACGCAAACCAAGCGAGGAGAATTTTCAGGTGGTTGTATGCTTCACTTCGAACACTACATCTTGAAGAAGTTGCGGAGATAGTAGCTCTTGATCTTGATTCTGAAAAGTTTGGACTTCCACGGGAGGAAGGATTGTTGTTGCCAGAGGAAATCTTTGATCTCGTCCATAACCTGATTGAAGGTAGACCGGCACCCGAATCTGTCTCCATTGAAATCTCGTTTGTTCATGACTCGTTTTCGGAATTTCTTTCTTCGCAGAGAATAAAGGAAGGACCAGCTGCGTTTTATCATATACCTATTGATTCCAATCAATTTGCCCTGGAGATGTGCCTTACATATCTTCATAAGTTTGATAGTGCCGATAGTATCTTGCCAGAAACATTCTCGACATTTCCACTGGCAGAATATGCTTCTAAATTCTGGATCCAGCATGCCTTCAAGCTAGAACATGACTCAAACAAAATCGATTTCGACCCCAATATCAGACACCTTGTTTTGAACCTGCTTCGCCGACCGGAAACTTTTACAAACTGGGTTCGCTTATATGACCTTAACGATCCCTCGAAAAAGTTTCCGCATACAGAAACTCTCCAAAACGTTCCTCAGCCACTATATTACATGTCGCTCGCTGGTCTACCGAGCTTTGTGGAATGGTTGTTAGCAGAAGATGGAAATCACAAGATAAATGAAGTAGGTGGGCAATTTGGTTCCGCGTTACAAGCAGCTGCGGCACAAGGTCATATAGAAGTCGTGAAAATTCTACTTGCAAATGGTGCCAATGTGAATTTAGAAGGTGGAAGTTACGGAAGTCCTTTACAGGCAGCAATAACAGGTGACCAAATTTCAGTTGTACTTCTTCTACTTGAGCATGGAGCAGATGTCAATTTGCAAGGGGGCTTATATGGCAATCCCCTTCAGGCCGCAGCAGTGATTGGGCAAGTTTATGTGACAGAACGTCTTCTAGAACATGGCGCATGTGTTGATTCGATAGGAGGGCACTACGGCGCTGCCTTACAAGCAGCTATTGCTACAGGCAATGATAGTGTTGCTACGCTTCTTATTGAAGCAGGCGCCTCTGTAAATACAACAGGGGGTTTTTATGGAAGTCCACTGGTGGCAGCCGTTATTGAAGGCCATGAACATATGGTTCAGAAACTAGTAGATCACATGGCTAATGTTTATGTCGAGCGGTTTCCCAACCGAACTCTGGTTCATGAGGCGGCTAGCTTGGGCCATGCAGAAATTGTGCGTATTTTAATTCAAGCCAAGCTCAAAGTCTCATCAGTGGATAACTCAGAGAGAACTGCTCTTCATTATGCTGCGGCTAAAGGTTATGACTCTGTGCTTGGTCTATTACTTCAGCACGGGGTTGAAATTGATGCAAAAGACAAAGACGGGATGACAGCATTGCATTGTGCGGCGGATGGTGGCTTTACTACGACGGTCAAAATTCTACTAGATAGTGGGGCTAATATTGATGCCATTGACCGTCAAAGATCTACCGCATTGCATCTTGCGATACAGAGGCGACATGGAGATGTTCATCGCTTGTTGATCGATCTTGGTGCGAGGCTGGATATAGCAAATAGTGAGAAATTGACTGCTGCTCAAGTGGCATTCGGGATGAATCTCAACCCTAGGTGGTTTCGTGTTGATAAGAGAAAAACTAGAAAGTTAACCAGAGGTCATCAAGCCTTAAGTGTGCAAGTATTGAAAAGAAAACCTGGTGTGGAGACACAAAAAGTCAGTCTCTTATTTTTGATCACCAGACAACAACGCTTGCAAGATTCTGATTTTTAGCAGGAAAAGTATCGCTTCATATTCAAGAAAACTTTTGATCTAGATCAAAGAAATGGGCGCCGTCGGGAAAGTCGTCTCTTGAGGGAGTATGATGTCTTGCAAAGACTGCGTCATCCAAATATTGTTGAGTTCCTAGGCTACAAGGAGAGAAGAGGAGAAGGGCGACTTTTCATGGAATATTGCACAAAAGGTGACCTTTCGTGTTACATTAAACCAGACCCAAATTTCAGCGCAGAGGAATCAAGCGAGGAACTATCGTCCTTGACCGAACAATCTAAGAGCAGCAATAGTAGTGCTTCGGACAATTCAAGTCTCAGCTCAGACGGCAGTATTAGTGACCAGTTACAGTCTCAAACATTCCAAAGACCTTCTCTGACTTGTCAAGACTTGTGGCATATTCTCCTGCAGCTTTCATCAGCATTGATGTATTGTCATCATGGATTATTGGAAGAGAATGGGGAGGTATCCTTTAGACTTCCATGGCAGACGATTCTGCATCGAGATATTAAACCTGCGAATGGTATTTAATCTGATAGCTCTAGCAATTGTTTGTCACTCACTGATGTAAGCAGTTGTTCTCACGAAAAACGACCGCAATCTCCTCATCACAAAACTTTGTGATCTAGGTCTCGCAAAAGTTTTTGATGCAAACTTGAGGCAGACACGAGGAATAGGCAGTCGTAAATACATGCCTCCTGTGAGTACCAATACATCAGTGTGAGCTAAATTTAACAGCATATAGGAAGTTATTGACCGAAATGAACCCTGGACTCCAAAAGGTGACATATTTGCTTTAGGAGGTCAGACATAATAAGAATCCTTGACAACTTCAAGCTAATAAACTATATAGCAACCATCAAAGATCTGAATCTTCGTCCAGTTAGCGACCTAACCATTTCCAGCACTGATAAAATCCCCAATTTTCTGGAATGTGAACAGAATCTACAAACAATGCTTGATAGCTGCACCGCGACTATAGCAGAAGATCGACCAAGCAGCCTAATAATCCTGCAAAGCGCCAGAGATAATCTCGCTATGCTCCCACACGACGACAAATGGCACTTCAGTATCGGTGAGCCATCTCAGAGCTATAGATTTCCCCTGAAGGCGATTCTTGAGTGTTTGGAGGGCTTGTTCTATTCAATATCACAAATGAACCTGAGTCATTGGCATGAAATTGGATGGGTCTCCAGATTTCAAGTCCTTTGGAAAGACGTTGGGCTCGAAGCCGGGAAAACAATTCTGTGGAACGACCATGAAAACAGTTACCTGAGACTTCTGCTACGTCGTCTAGAGACGAGAAAACATGCGAGTTCAGAGGCATCTGATGAAGACCTATGGCAACCAAGAATCGTTGCCTTGGATGGAGAAAGCATTCACACCGGTTGTCGATGGAACACATGGATGTTATCAGCACTTGATTTAGCGAAGATCATGAGAATTGAATTCTTAAGAACAAACCTCAACAGACTTTGAACTATACCTTTGATGAAACTAGATATCAACGACATCACATGAGATGCGACGAGTAGTGCAAGCTGTCGGGCCACCTGCAAGAGTGTGTTTCCCACCAGATAGTTGTCTAATCAAGCAAAGAAAGGTGGAATTTTTAGATAATCAGTTTAGTATTGGATTAGAAAGTACCAAGATCGAAACAACACATTACTACCGAATTATCAAACTTGAACAGCCTCAATCGATGACTTAATGAATGTAATAAACTTCATCCCCATTTCCACTCGATCTCCTTCAGAAAATGAAATTGATGCCGAGTTGGCTTCCAAGCACGTCAAACACGTAACAAAGACCTGCGCCAAGGTATCTCCTACAGCTGCTGGTAAAGCTTTCTCTGCCATCTTCTTAATCATACTTTGCATCACTTTTCCGTCCAAATCATTCAAATTGTGTCGCAGGATTTTTTCCTCGGTGGACTCTTCAGGATCTTCTTCTTCTCCATCTTCCGTATCGACATCTGCCGAGACAAATTTCACCTCACTAAGTTTGATCATATCTCGTATCAATTGTGATGGCCTTGATTGTCCACTTGTAGATTTTATCAACAGTGGATTCCACAGAAGTATCTCCAGCATGCAGACACCCAGACTATAGATATCATGGCCCATAATGTACTTTGCCTCGGCGCGAGGTACCTGTCTCTCGGGGTGTTGATACAATCGACTAGCCCAGTTGCTAGCACCAGATAGGTCCGTGGCAGCACTTTCATTTCGTGCGTAACGCCAATTAGTAAGGAATAAAGCTGAGTCTGTGGTGCTCGACCTATCTGAACCAGTTATGGATTCGGCTAAGATGATGTTACTAGAGCTGATGTTCTTATGTACCATTTGGAGTTCTCCATGAACATGAAGAACAGCACTAGCAAGTTGCGCGCACAGTGCAATACGGCGATTGAGCGATGGTGGAGAAGAAATGGAATTTTGCAATGCCTGTTGCAGGGGACCTTTGAGTGATGTATCTTCTGGGACGGAGAATACAAGCTCATAAGGAGATGCGGCAACACTTGAAGTATTTTTGCGGAAACCGACAAAAGTCAAAATTCCTGGCGAGGGATGTGCTGATCCTAGGATCTCTGCCAACTTCTCAACATCCCTCCTATTCTCGGAGTAATTTTTCTCGATCAGAAAACTCCCACCGCCTTCCCTTACTCGCCCCATTGGTTGCGCGAGATCGCAATAACAGAGACGAACATCGTTGGTGAACTTTTCCTTCTCATCAATGATCTTGAATGTGTCTGTTGATAGCAGTCTGGCAGAAGGAATAATTATCTTCGCTTGAGCAATTAAGACATGTTCGAAAAAGTCCTTTTGCAAATACTTCAATCTCTTGGCTTTCACTTCCACCTTATGCTGCTTCCTCTTGAAGCCAAAAAATGAAGTAGCATCCGGATCAAGTTTATCGAGAAGAGTCAAAATCTCAAAAACAAGGACCTGCATCTCCTGGAAATTCTCGTCCAGGTGTTTCGCAACCTCTTTATTTGTAGCATCTCTACAGATGGATTGGCCAAGTAGGAATTGCTCGCGCAATTTTACGCGGGATGATTCCACCGACAAGAATTTGATATCTTGCACTACATTTTCGAGGTTCTTATAATCTTCGATGCGGCGTGCCAACTCACTGCCTTTCAGAAGTAGTAGATCGATTGTGGAGAGGCTTGCAAATGCTAGGCTTACAGGATCCATGATCTAGATGTGTCACTGGTGGTGAGTCATCAGTACAAGGCTATCTACCGTGATCACGATTTAGATCTCACAAGAATTGACAGACCTTGACAGGCTTGTAATGACACCATCAATTTCGATATAGCGAAATTCTGAGCTCGAATTTCGTTGAAAACTGGAATGGAGTTGTTAGCGCATTCTCTGACGAATTTTTCAATCTTACTGCACTCAAAATCAATATAGGCACCGAGTTGGTGTCACTTATTCAACAACTAGCTAGGTATTCCATTGGCCAAGATGCAAGCCTCTTGAACGTATCAGAAGGTTACATTATTGACTAATGAAAAATCCGTGCATTTATCCGGAAATCACTGCGCAAGTATTCCTTATGAGAGGAGGACATATATCGTAAAGATTCACGACGACGACAACAATGAAGAATCCGAACTTATGATTGTCAAACCCACACTCCGACGTAACCGTCTCTCATCTCTCTACATGAACCACACGCTGCGCACGCACGCACGCAATCGACCGTCGATATTGCGATACATGTGGCGAAGCAAAGCAAACTGCTTCTCGTGGGACGCAATAATGGTCGCGGCCCACAAACAGTCTGTCTAGAAAGTTCCATGAAACACTACCTGCCTATTACACCTAAAGAATGCGAGGCATCCTAATATGATTTATTACGGAACAAACTGTTTATGATGGAGAGAAGTGATGGGATTCTATGTATTTCGTAACTTGCATTGAATTTGGTATGGTATTTCTTGAGTTTTTGATTGGAAATGTTACATTGCAAAGAACCGGCACCTCGTCGAAAGCAGGGCCCATCTCATCAGTTGATAGAATTGCTTCGTTCGTTCGTTCGTGCAAATAGGTACAGAATAAATAAGGTCAATAGACGGTCCAAATGATATCCAGACAAAATCTTTCACAAGAAAATGGTATGAGATGAAACGTGTTGGTTATACGATAAGGGTCAATACTTAGGTCACCGGGGTCATCTACATAATATAGCCCTTCAATCGCCGCAACGAACCTTTTTTTCCATGGCCCACGGCGAAGAAAATTGCTGTTCTATGTGAACAGGACAGTGTATCCGGTCCGCAATACAATCTTCAAAAGATACGATTGAAATCACCAACATATCAACTTTGATTCAGTATAGCACGATCCAACAGGTAACATTATTGTATACCAATCTTAATCCCATACATCAAAGCTAACAATCAGAGATGGAACTCTATCTAGATTTCTAACCCAGCCCACGAGATCGCAATATATCTATGCATCATCCATCCATATAACTCTCCCAAACCCAGTGAAAAATCCACAGAAGGCAACATAACAAAACACAGGCCATGGAAATAATAACAATCACAACAAGCGGTAAACAACTAACAAATCAAGGACGGATGAAATTCCATAATTCATCTTTCTATCCACCGGGACATACTCAATAGACGTCTCTTCGCCCCCAAGAAATCTCGCTACCAAAAATTTACTTATATAAGTATCATACCAGGTATTAATCGCCATCGCAAACATAACCTCAACCTCTAACCTTGAACCGGCAGCGAATCGAAGAATCAATATTAATAGATATTCATGTTGATAGATTGATATTCATATAGTAGCATTATTGATGAGCAAAGTGACGTTAAGTGAATAAAAATCGAGTCAATCGATACGCTCGGATTTTGATCGGCGGCTGATCATAGAGAGAAATCACGGTCGGATATTTATTCACTCCATCGCCAAAGAACCTTAGGAAGTCCTAGAGGCAAAACTTTACTTTGACTTCGATTCTTCGAAAGATTTTGGTTCGACTCACTCAAATTAATCATAGGGTTGTCATGTGTGTAAAATCGTGAATCGCTATCGTTCAGCCCAGCTAACTACTTTGGTTTACTCCCAGGTAAGATACTCGCAAGGAATTGTCTAGACTAACCAATAAATCGAAAATGGGTGCAGCGCGAAAAGCTTCCTTCTTTTGAATGGATGGCATCAATATACATAATATTGACGTTATTATATTATTAAGCAAAATATAATAAGATTACCAATACTATAGATGCCATTGTTAATATTATTTTTTATTACTTATTATAGTATATATACAATGCTTAATTTAACCATACCAATATGTATGTATTGATATCAAATAATACAGAAAAGAAGCTATTTAAATCAGTTTCTCCGCGAAATTGTAAAGTATAATAAGATCACCAATGCCATGGATATTAATATCATTTTCTTTCATTGATTACAGTATACATACAGCGCCTAACCTAACCATGCCAGTGTGTGTTGGTATCATGTAAGCTGTTTGGATCCGTTTCAAGTTCCCCGCGATTTTAACTTTTGCGTGGGGAGTTTGAGCACTGCGTAGGTAAGAGGAGAGACTGGCGAGGCGGAGATGCCAGCAGTACAGTATTTACATGGAGAGTCTGAAATGAATGGTTTCCTTTTGAGAAAGGGGGGTTGGTTATGAATAGAAGTGAGATAAGTATAACACTGGTTTGCTTGTAAGTTTAATAGTTATATATTGTTGAAAGAAGAGAAAGTACGGAATATACCTTTCAATATTGTAAGAAGCCGAATAGCATTTATCTACATGCATATCCTTTATAATTGGCAATAAAGACAGGATCTAGTTGGGGTAATTGTAGTTGTATTGTTGAAGTTGTTGGTCTCAAACGAGGTGACGAAAAGGGCCATAAGAGCCTCCATTTGCTGACTAATCAGACCTGTACCATTAACCTCTTTTCTGTTTCAATGACCTCGTGTGACAATGGCTGATATAGAAGCCGCCGCGACAAGTATTGAATCCATCCTATTCCGCAGCCTCGCACAGCGCTAAAAGAAAGAAAGAATAATCCAGAATCTGACTAACTGTTGGACTTCCGAGTCGCTTACTTTCCATGAAGATATTTCGCTTTTTGATCTGACAATATAAATAAAATGTTTTTGGAAAGAATTAAAATTATATAAAATTGAAATATTTTAAATAACCTGATATACTATTATACTACTAGTAGTAGTGGTATAATACTAGTATTACTAGTAATAATAAATAACATTAATTACTAGTAATTAAAAAGTAATTAATTAATAATTTGATAAAAAGTTTTATTATAATAAACTTGAATATTTTCAAGTTTCTTAAAAAAACACTTACTAGAATAATATTGAATCTTTTTTCAACTTCAAGTTGAAGTTATTAATTTTATATTTTATTTATTATATATAATTTCAAGTTTTTAATTATAGATATTTTTAATTTTCAAGTTCCTGTCAGTGATAAGTTATTAAGATTTTGAATTTATTTAAAATTTAATTTTTAGTTTTAAAAATATAAAATCTATTTTTTAAAAATATGAAACTTGAATCACTTATAACTGAGTCAAGTTGAATTCTTAAAAAATTTGAAGTATTTTAATTTTAATTTTTATAATTAAATTTATTAAATTTAAATTCTTTATTCAAGTTCTTTTTTCATGTTCAAGTTAATTAAATTAATAAAGATTATAATATATTTAATTTAATAAAAAAGTAATTCAAAATAATTTAATATAGTACTATCATTGTTTGTATGACTCCGGGGGTATGGAACTATACAATTACGGTATCAATCTGTATTGTATTATTTGTTCAAGGAGTTCAAGAAGGGTGTTGTACGCCGTTGAGAGTATATATCTCTTCAACGGGCACGTGACGTAAGGTCACGTGCTGACTATACAGACAATCATAGTATTAAGAATATTTTTTTACGTTGATGAAAAAAGATGAAGTCTTTTTATGGAGATTAAGCGAAGTCCGGCGATTACTATATCTATATTTTATTGCGCTGTATGTATATAAGCGTAGAGAATATTAAATCTAAAAGGGAAAGTCTATACCGAGATATTCAGGGGCCATAGAGTTTAAGCCCACGGGATGGATATATGTGCGTGCGTGCTGTGGGCAGGCAAATCCACTTACGATCTAACCAAATTTCCTAGAGTCTCGTATTGAAACATTACACAATTTAACAAGACTTTTATTTTTCATGGTTGTGTGTTCAAGTTATAGATGTTTGGTTTTGATGGAGTTGGTTTTAATGGTTTAATCGAGGAATTCCGAGTTGTCGTCTCTCGTCTCCGAAACATTTTTTTGGAGATTCATGTCTTGGGAACTCGTGGATAGTGGGTTGTTTGCATAGTGAGGATTAGAGCTAGAGAGGGGCTTAATTTGGGTTTGAATTGGGTTGAAGCTTATATAGGATTCAACACCGAGTATAAGAATAGAGATCAGTTGGCACTGTGGAAGAGAGAGAAAGTGAGGTTAATAACAACAACAGTTGGTAAGGTTGTAAAAACTTGTCCAGGTGTGAACAAACTACAGTATGTACGAATCCATGTTCTTCATCCTATTTAAGGTTATCCATCCAATAAACGCCATTAAGCATGTAAGCATATAATTATCCTATTGGACAGTAATCCTAAATAACCTTGGAATTACCAAGTTATCCTTTCTGTTCCTGACATGAATAAATGTATGCCAAGCTAATCCATCTCAAGGTTCCTCGTGCTTCGTGCTTTATATAGAAAATTCCAACACATTGTGATTTTGACTTGTAAAATTAATTCCAATTCAACGATATGAGATAAATCTATATAGAAAAATGTGAATTGCTCGCTATATTAAATAGAGTAACTTTTGTATAGAAAGAAATCATTTATATTCAATACTGACGTTGTTGCGTCGAGTGGAAGATATAACCCAAATGAGGGGGGGTTTTTTAGTATATGTGGAGCGCAAGGTTACTCTTGCATATAGCCTTGTAAGCCCTTGTAACATGCAATTTCCCATATACTCAGTAGTAACATGGATGACCCAAATAGATCGTAAAAATTAGTTGGGATTTCAATTTCTAGTCGAATCAGATATTGTAGATCTCTTTTATCCAAGTTCAATTCACTAATGTGTCAATGCTCCCCGAGGTGCTAGGCTTCTATACCTGTCTCGAGCCTGTTAGTCAATACAATCGTCGCACTTAGCTTAATCTCCTTAAAGAGACTCCGCTTTTTTATCAATATAAACAAAATATAATCAATAAATAAATTTATAATTAATGAATAAAAATTATACTACTAGTAGTATGAAATGATTGATTTTTATTTCAATTTTAATAAGTTTTATATATGAATGAAACAATATTTTGATTTTTTAATAAATTAAAACTTATCAAAAAAAGTTTTATTATTCAAGTTATTATTAAATACAATATAGAAATAAAAATTTCGTTGTTGATTTTTTGAAAATTAATTTATATCATTTTAAAATTTCAAAATTATTAATTAAAAATTTATTTTTTAAATAAAATATATATTGAAGCTTTAAGTAGTAATAATAAATTCATCTATCAATTATATTTTATTTATATTACTAGTAATAAAAAAGCGAAGTCTCTTTATGTACTACTAGTAGTACATTAAGCGCAAACCAACGATTAACCTCAATTGAAATTAAAAACGTCCAAGTTTTAATGTACGTACATATTAGTAGTAGTTAACCGTGGTCAACCTAAACATTGAAAGGTAAGATTGGAGAATAATACCATAACCATTCATAATGACGCTTACAGGATTTAGGGAAATGAAAATAGCCCTGGAGTCGAGATTGTTTAAGTATCCATCTCATCTCGTCTGTAATCTAATTTCCTTTTCTTCATTTCTTCTCTTCCTCTCTTCATCGTAAAAACAACAATCTTCTCTCAAGAATCAATCACCATAATTCTCAATAATTTAATACCTTTGTATCGTTGATACTGTTCACTCTTTAGAAACTTTTTCCTCTACTTCTCAGTCTTTCACTTAAACCAACAATCTAAAACCAAAACCAACTCCAACAAATCAATCATAATGCGTTACTCATCTGTCTCCGCTGCCATTTTGGCATTCACTGCTTCAGTCTTCGCTCAAACCCCCGGTTTCGATGCTATCTCTTCCCCAACCTCCGGCCAAGTCGTCAAGGTTGGTGACGTTTTGGATATCACCTGGTCTCCTAACTCAGTTTCGGGAACTGTCACCATTCAATTGTTGGAGGGAGCCAGTCAAGCTACTTTGCAATATGACCCAATTGTTGTTGCCAGTATGTTTTCTTCCTTTCTCTACAATGGGAGACTAGATCGATCTTATTGTGCGATGAATTGGAATTTTGCTAACACTCTGTTCTAGAATCCATTGACAACTTAGCTGGATCCTACAGCTGGACTGTCCCAGCCTCAGTTGGAAACTTCGCCACCTACGGTTTCCAAATCACCCTCGATTCCGACGCCAGCACCTTCCAATGGTCTTTCCCATTCGTCATTAAACAAAGCACCTCATCCTCATCCTCATCCTCATCCTCTGTCGCTGCTCCAACATCCACCGCTATTACCTCCGTATCAAGCATCGTCCCCGCCCCATCATCCAGCGCTGTCAGCTCAATCGTAGCCCCATTTGCCCTAGCCGACTCCGCTGCCACCGTCCCATCCACTGTTGGTGTCCCATCAACCTTGGTCTCAGTCACCTCCACCTCCACCTCCACCTCTGCTCCATCTTCCATCCCCCACCCAATCGCCAACGGTACTTCAAGCGGTAACCTCACCATTACCTCATCCAAGACTGGATCTACTGGCCCAGCTACCGCCACCGCCAACGCGGCCATGACTACTGTTGCTACTGGTGGTCTTACCATCTTGGGAATGTTGTTCGCATCTGTTTTGTAAATTTCTTTTTAATCTCCCCATTTCAATATTGAGATTTAATTAGATGAGACATATCAACAAATTACAATTACATTCGCATTGCTTTTCGTTTTACGTACAATAATGGTATTTGATAGATGTGGTGTGGTGATCTAGTCGTGATAGAAATGAGATATAATCAAAGATCACATTATATTTACATTGCTCGGTGCTACAAATAAATCAAACAGGTTACCGTTGACAAAACTCATTTCATTATGGTTGATGACTTTTATATCATGAGCTTCATTCTTCATTCTTCTTGAAAAATACCCAAATACTCGATACCATATCTTTTGGAGGGCTTGGATGGGGATGGGAGGGGAAACGAGGTGATCTGGCGCCTGATTTGATTTCATCTTCTGATGAGGACTCTTTTTTCTTGCTTTTGCTGTTTTTGTTCTTTGCGATTTCCTTTGTTATTTGGTTGGTTGAGTCGTTGAATGGTAGTTTATGATGAATATAGATAGCAAAATTGAAAATATCAATTATAAGCTCTTGTGTGAATTGATTTGCGATATCTGTGATATATCGCTTGATTCGTACTGTGATCGATATAATCTTTTCAGAAGAAGAAACAGTAAGTAGCTCTGGTTCTCATTTGGCTGTCCTGAACAAATATCCCTGAATTAGACCTTGAGTAGCTATTCCTGATCTATTGACCATTAATTTGATTTAGGGAGTCAGTCGATATGCATGTCAATCTTTCTTTCTTCAGAAGAGGTAGCAAACCAACATCTATAGAATAGGTGAATAAACCCCTGCCAGTCAGCAGCTTCCGCATTGCATCCGTTGTGATGAGGTTAGCAAGTAATCCTTGCGGCCGATTGGCACGACACCGATAACAGGTTGTCTCTTTGAGCGAGAGCTGGGACTAACATGTGTGCGACCTTAATTCATCATATCTGTCGTCCAGGCTGATGATATCTGTCGGCAGGATGCTTCCCGATACGGATCGGGGTGTATTTCTACACGCATGTATAGAAGCAGAACTAGACGGTGAGCGCTTGCAGATTGTACTGAGTCGCTATATCTGACGTGGAAAACAAGTCTGACGGCCAACGATCTAATGAGACTTCGAATACTAGCTACATGCGAGCAGCAAATACGAGATTGCGTTAACGTCATATGTATTGAGGACAACACTGACTCGGACGAAGTGGGAGAACGAGCACTCCTCGGATTAACCTCCGAATCCGACTTATTTGGCCACGGCATGACATGAAAACGGACAGGTTATTGCTGAGGCACTCGGTATAGGCCTTCTCAAGCCCATGCTTGCGCGCAAGCAGCTTCGTCCCGAGAGGCTCAAGATCAACGATAAACGCACCGTACAGCCATCGAACCCAGAGTACGCCGGAATCTTCGCTCATAACATCATAGACGGCGCCAACCTAGCAATCAAACCGTCCAATCTTCAAAAGACCTCATCCATGACAACCGCCATCGTTGCCGAGCTGCCGCCTGAACATCAGACTGGGCCGGCACATGATTCTCCGACTTGCGAAAAGCGAAACTACTCATCTCATTGAACCTAAACCCTTATTGGGCCAATAAAACCCTCTTCGATGCGCCGGCGCTCAAAGAGCGTTCACTAAGCTCTGTTAGCGGCTGGGGAATCTGTCGAGTACTCCTCACTAATCATAGTGAGCTTCCGTCCACCGCGCCCAAACTGGAGAAGCTGGAGTTCTCTGGGCCCCTGCACTCTGCGCAAGGTATTATGAATATCCTCAACTAATCGTCGCAGATTGCAACATGCATATCCTTCCTTCTATCATCGCTTGCCTATGAGTCAATTGGCGGGAGCTGCTGCGGCGCATTGGGAATCAGTTTTCTTACTTGCGTTGGTTTGAACTTGTACATCTCAGAAGGGCACTATTTTAAATTATAGCTAGTCGTCTTCCCTGGTCTTGGCAAGAATTCGGTAGTCTGGGAAGCTCATAGGAATGGACTTAAACTAGTGGGGCGACGCCCTGCGGATAAAAGACGCATTTCTGGGGTTGGGTAGGGAGGATCTGATGCGAGTTATGTGCTTAGAGTTGTCGGTGAATGCGTCTTTCTTTCTTTCTTGTAATATTCGGGCACGTAATAACACCCTCCGCCCTAATTGGGGAATCTAGACTAGTGGGGAGTAGGCAAGGAAATTCAGATTATAGACTGGTTTTAAAGCTGTAGTAGAAGCTATAGTAGATACGACTAGTGAAGCTCGCGATGCTAACAATTGCGTGAACTCGAATATAGTAGGAGGAGGAGAAGGGGGGGTAGGATGATATTATGTGTAGATATTATGTGTAGATATTGAGGAACTTTCAAGTTCAATCGTTTTTGAATCTATACTATCGATCCTCTCGTATAGGTATTTTGTGGTAATTTGTCAGATATTCGGTATATACTTATGCATGTCATGCCAGTGAGAACGATTTCAAGAACGAATGTAAAGATTTGCTAGAAGTGTTCAAAATGCTCACACTGGCAAGTGCAAAGACAGTGTGGGTTGAACAGATGATGGTGGATTGAAGGGGCGAGTTGTTGGGATCTTGAATGTCCGTTTGGTTGATATACAATCGCCATATATATATATATATATATATATTGTTAATGTTAATGTCTATATGTCGTATAGATATTTACAATTATATTAATTCAAGGTTACTCGAGTATCTATAGTTTATACCAACCTTTACACAAATTTATCAAAAAAAAAAACATTCAAGTTTGAATATCTGTATTTTGGATGAACTGTCAGAGATAGATTAACTCGGAGGATCGTGTAATCATAATGATTCTAAAACCTTACACAAAAAGATATAAATCATCAAGAATGATTTTAAGCATCAAGTATTAAAACTATCCCTACTTACTTCAGTATGATATGAGAATATAGTCAAAAATGACCTTTTAATACTACGAAATCGTTAAGTGTTTAAGGCGAGTCAAGAGATTTTGGTGGAGAAATTAACTTAACGTCTACTCGCTAAAATTGCCGATTCCTAAATCGGCAACTTTATTGAGCAATGGGAATATATATCAATCGGCGGCAATCAACTGGGATTCGCTCTCGAATTGATCAAATTTTTATATTTCTTTTGATCGATACTGCTAGTAACTTATAGGGATATTGGTTCCTGAATAGGTAGTATTGGTAAGTATAAGTTGGTATTGTGATGTGCATGTACCGCATACATGAAAAATGTACATACAGAGAATAAGGAATAAGCTGAGAGATACAGATGTATGTAAAGCTAAATAGATATAGGAAATTACGAAAATGATTCCAGCTTTCTCTTCTTCTTGGCTTCCTTCTTTGCCCTCTTCCTCCGCTTGGCGAAGCTGGCGGGCGGGGGGACGGGAACGTCGGCTTATCCGCTTGCGCCGGAGACGTCGAAGATATCCGAGAAGTCATCCATCTCGGCATGCATTACTAATTTTCTTTCGTAAAGTTAGAGGTTCTTAGGGCGCTACTGTCTCAATGGAAGTTAGTGATTGATTGCCAGGTGTTGAGACTATGGAATATAAACTAGACAGTACCGTAGCTGATTGGATTCGAATGTCTACAATGAAGCTTAGTGAGTGAAAAATGGCTGAGGTATTAGGGGTATTTGGTAGACTGACTTGGACTTGACACGTGATGATAATTTTTGTGTAACAGTTGATGGAGAAGGAAGGAAGGAAGGTGGGAGAGAGATCAGATATATATACGCGATTGGGTCGCGCTAAGAGGAGCTAATTACTAGGTTTTGCAGACTTTGGATCAGGAGAAGAGTTAATTGGAGACTAGCTGGTTCGAACATGAATCGGATCAACAGCCAATTAAGCTTATTGATTCAAGTGTATTGTTAGTGTTATATCCCTATGGCCAAGGAAGATAATTAGCGATGAGAAAAAAAAACAAGTCAACCAGTCTCTAATCAGCTACACGACGACGCTAAATTCAGAGCTCTTTACTTGAAAGAACAAGAAGAATCGGTTATTTAATCTCTATACATCGATCGAGCAGACCAGGAAGATATATTTTCTTTTATTTTCTTTTCTTATACACCAATAGCGAATGCAGCCGATCATATCATGATTCACTACTCTTCCTATCTCACGAATACAGAGATCTCAGATCTCAGAGCTCAGCTATGCTAAAGATCGGAGTTGTGTTTAATACCGAACGAGAACTTTTTACATGCAGCGTGGAGCTAGATTACCATATTCAGAATATGCATTTCCATCCAACACGACATATTACAGCGCCATATCCTGGGTAAATGGAGTAGATGGTGATAAAATAAAACAAAATAAAATAAAATATAATATACTAGATCCACGCAGTCAACGAATATAACCACGATATAAAACACACAACTAAAGAATTTCTACTAAAACACACAAACTAACAAATAAACAAACTAACAAACAAACAAATAAACAAACTAACAAACAAACATAAAAGACTCAGCAGGAAAGATCAAAATTCATTGGCATGATGATGATGATGGGATTGCAATGGACATGTGGCGTTTCATTGGCTCTCTATTGCTATCTTTTCTATAAGGTCCATATCTAGATTTTCTTGTTTCTCTTCTCTGGTTAAGTTCAATTGTATTATATATCGTCATATCTTTACTATCTCATCCCATCTCATCTCATCCCATCTCATCTCATCCCACCCCATCCCATACCATCCATCATATTACAAACTACCCATAATCAACGATCATAACCAGTAAAACCAGTAAAAACATCACTCGAGTCACAGATCCTAAAGACGACGAGATAACATGGTCAGGTTAGAATGGGACGGCCGGATATATCAACCAATACTTACACTCAGGCTTGAATACATTATATGCGGTATTTAAATCCAGATACCAACTTTATGCATACTTACATACATATATATATATATTCAAAAAAATAAATTTAAACGATGATGTAGAAGAGTTCGAGGGGCTAGGGATGGTTGGATTTGGGAATTGGCTTTTTATAATTAACACTTTACAAGTGATTGAGATTGATTTGATCTATCTATTGCAATTCTCAATTCTCAATTGGAATTTGAGTTCTCACAACACACTTTTCTTTCTTTCTTTAGAAAGAAGCAAGAAAAAAGAAAAAAGTAAATATGTCTTTGATTTGATTTGATTTAATTGAATTGATTTGATTTAATTCAATTAAATTGATAATCAAAATAAAATGCTTATTTTCTAATCTACAAAATGATGGAAAATACCTAACAAACCAAACAACAAGTAACTAACTAATCACTAGTACACATTTAAAAAAAAGCTAATGGAAGGGTAAGTAAAGTAAGTACAAAGTAGATTTAAAGTTTGAAAGTTCATATCGCACCGTGACTTCGCTTGATTTCGTATGGATTTAAGAGGGAGCTAAAGAGCTAAAGAGCTACTAGTAATAAGGAGTTAGTGTAGAAATATCACGGTATTATAGTTGATATTTTATCAGATGGAAGGAGAGGGAGGGGAAAAAAGAAGAGGAGAATGTGAGATTTTATTTGGTATGTAGTAGTTATTCGTAGATGGGTGGGTGAGTAGGGAGGAAAGAAGTTAGCAAAATTGGAAAATGTTAATTGATCGTAGGTGGTGGTATACTCGTGGGATCTTTATGTATTGTAGATCGATGTATTTGAGGAGTGGGAAATGAATATGTATACAGAATAATGCATTAATCGGGTACAGCTATACTCAAACCAGTAGTGATGATGACCTACTATAGTGGAAAGCAAGAAAAAACGTAAAAAGTTTGATTACAATCCCAACTAATCTAAACAAGTAGCAAACGCGTTGGCGACTAGCTTCCAAACCCCAATTTTCACGTTATGGGCGCGTGTGAATTTCTTTTCAACATAAAACTCTACTACAGTGCTATCGGAGAGTAATGGACTAAACGGTTTGCTCATAATGACTTGCTTCAACTAAGCAATAAAGCGGAACCTACCGAATGAATGAATGAATAAATGAGATGCATCATCGTTAATTCTAGTACTTTTAAGACCTAGTTCATTTCGTCTCAATGCCGTGATGGGTCTCTGAGATTCGGGATCTGCAGGGCAAGTTCTCTGTAATATCATAGAGATAGCAATCGCTAATAATTGTTCGATTTGTGGCAGAGGACCCGTTTGGGGCAATTCAGTAAGAAAATTTTGTTGAGTATCCTAGAACTTGTAGAAGCATGAAATTTCCACAAGAAAGCAAGGTATATCTTTGCTTTGCTTTGTTTATCCGTTATAGTTGTCAGTTTATGTTTGCGACGAGGAAATGGGGATTCCATCATCGTCACAAGGTGAAGACCCAAGATCTTCTGAGGTTGTGTTGCTGTAACTACCGGTTTTAACATATATGATGTTTCTTAAATATCACTTGACGTGAAAGCAAAATGTCAGATCTTTGGTTTCGTGAACTGCATTGCTTCTGATACCATCAAGGGAAGAATACTTGAACTTTGGATTGCGAATTGGAGAAGATAGTTTGAGAATTTGGCAGAACATAGTACCGGATTTTCTAGAGCTATTCACATCAAAAGTATCCAATGCTCGTGTAATTAGAGGCGAGTAAGGTGAAGAGTAAGGTGTTCAAATGGATTATGAGATGGATTGATCCTCTGGTCAACATTTGAGTGAATCAACGGGATTTTATCCAAAGAACTCTCTCCGATATTTCCACCGCTTACGATAAATTGACAATGATCAAGCTTTTGCGTAAGCAACCCATCTCGAAGAACAAGATTGCAATTCTTATTTTATAAAGTCTGTATATAGAGACGATCCATGGGATATTTTCACATGATAACAAGAACTCCTCTATATTCTTTAATAGATATACATCAGGATGTATAGTAAAGTCTGAGCGAGGTAGTTCTCGATTTAGAAAGTTAGGTGTATTGCAAAATGGTTGGGGATGGGAAGTTTTGAATCAAATTGTAGATGGATGAGTATTTTGATTTAGAAACTTTGGGCGACTGGTCAATAGTTGTTGGTTCGATGAGATAAGAAGATATTGAGAGGGCGGTCAGGAGGAGAGGTATGAGGAGGAGTATGAGAAGGAGGTAGATAACACGTTTGTCGCAGCGTGCATATTGTAGTCACGAGCTACAGGAAAGTAAGTGAAGCATTGGAAGCGACGATGGCTTGCATCTACTGATGGACGAATTTGAAAAAGCCTGGCTTTGTACTTTCTGAGCTGTGCAGACTTAGAATTGACTTGAAATGAAGTCAGAGAAAGGGTGCCTTCAATTTTTCGAGTCCGAAAGAACTGTTGAACCCATCACCTGTAACAAGAAGTTTCCAGAGTGGTAGCTTTCCAGGTACGAATAATGAAATATTGACAAAGGTGAATACCAAGTCTCTTCAATGAGATTTATTGATATTTACAACGACTTCTCATTCGAGGTTGTAATGCGTGAATACCATAAAGCAATCATGAACACCTTGATTCCCAAGTTTCCGTATACAATTTTTGTCTCCGAATTCTACCGATATTCAATCGCAAATTTTCATCCCAGGAACATTATAGTACTGGTACAGTACATACCCGATGAAAGAAGGATGCTGAGCGAGTGGGAAAATAGTTTCTGTTCGCAAAAGTGATTGGATATTCATATGCATTGTGACATTCAGTGGAGTAGTCCCGTCCCCATTCCCCCACCCTATGGACATGTGGAAATACTCGAAAATGTGGTCATGTCATGTTCAACAGTTCATGCGTTCATTCCATGGACTCGGAATTCTCGTACTGGGTATCCGGTACCGATATTTCGGAAGATGAAAGATAAGCGTTTTTCTCTCTCTGAGGGTCCTTTTTCTGTGGGATATGAATTTTTCGGATTGACAAAATGTTGCCCAACCAGTATCCACAAATTGTTTCGAGTCCACCTCTGGTCGCATCTGAAGAGACCTTTTGAGTACAGTATTGTACCTACTAGGTATGTGATATGACGATAGTTGAATTCTTTTGAGGACCACATGCAAAATTGTTGGCCACATTTCAAACGAGATGAAGACCAAAACGAATGCCGCCGCACTTTACCATTTTCTCTCTTCTTGTTTCTCCTCTTCTCCTTCTTCTCCTTCTTCTCCGTCTTGTTCTTTCACCCACTCATTACTTATTATGGTAACCTTTGGGAAATGCAGTCAGTCAAAATTGGTAGAATAAATATGAATGACAATGGCTTGTATCAGATATATTAAAAAGATAGTTGTGTACTTACATGATATGGTGATTGCAGCTGTAATTATCGTACAAAGTAAATGCAATGCAGTTACTCAGTGTACAGTATGATGTGAAACCAGACTCCAGACTCAGTACTTATCTCCATGAGTTATGGCATGTACTGTATGTGCAGTATGTAGGCACATTAAATGTGAGGAGTAGATTGAAGAAGTCGACGTACCACGTATCGGAAACATGCCATCTCATCCCAACTTTTCGGATCATTGACATATTAATCCATTATAGGAAAAGGTTGTAATATGATTTTCCGGTTATACAACGTCGACAATATTAAAGAAAATATGAGGGAATCTCTCAGTTGAGCTTGAGCACATGCCTTTGATGCCTCGTACTTGGAATCGAATTACAGTATTAACCGTACTGTCACCACCAGTGATGAGTGACGAGTGACCAGTGACCAGTGACCAGTGACCAGTGACTAGTGACCAGTAACCAGTAACCAGTAACCAGTAACCAGTAAACCACTTTGCCCACCCATCTATCACACGAATCTTAGCAAAATTAATAAAGCAAAGTGAAAAAGTGAATAAACGAGATTTTCTGGGAGGCGTTGAGATTGTGATTGTGATTGTGATTGTTTAACGGGACAATTTTCTTTTCCTTTTTCTTCTTCTTCTTCTTCACTCTTACTAATAATAAATAAATAATTGATTGACCTTATGCAAAACATATACTCTATGTATGATTTTTTTTCTTTAAAGAAAACTCATTTACTACTGGTAGAACTATGATTGAATTGATCAACTTTATTATTAACGTTAAACTAGTTCTAACCCACAAGGAAAGCCCTACAATCTTGAAATAGTATCTATCCCTTACTGGGTACAACTGACACCTGGGCAGTATTTAAAGAAGCCTCGGTTTATGTAGAGTGAGTGAGTGAGTGAGTGAGTGAGTGTACAGTCAACGTAGGTACATACACATACACTTCCACATACACTTCCACATACACTTCCACATACACTTCCACTTCCACTTCCACATCCACTTCCACTTCCACTTCCACTTCCACTTCCACTTCCACTTATACCTTTTTCTTTTTCTTTTCTTTTCCTTTCTTTTCTTTTCTTTTCTATTTTCTTCTTCTTTACCTGTCCAGCTGAATTGAAACGCCACTACATATCATCCAATGCATATACAAGGAAGTACAGTAATAACGCCACAAACCTCTACTATAAAGCCTTCTTATGTTATTAGACCTTGTGGTTTTCTAAGCAGTGAGTGAATACGGAATAAAAAAAAGGGTGTGGGTGACAGGGTGACAGAGTGACAGGGTGAGTGAGGTGATAGGGTGATACCAAGAAGCGGAAGACGCCTTGATCAGATATTCTAAAGTGCGGGGCTGATAGAACCTATCTTTCCCCAAACTTATTATTTTTATTATTATTATTTTATTATTATTCATCTTTCTACCTTTACCTCTACCTTTACCTCTCTACCTACCTACCTATCTACCTACCTACCTATCTACCTACCTACCTACCTACCTACCTACCTATCTACCTACCTTACCTCTCTCTACCTTACCTCAATCTAACCTTACCTCAATCTAACCTCACCTTACCTTACCTTACCTATCATTACCGCCAATCACCCTCTCTTTTTTTTTTTTTTCTTTTTTAAATTTATTTACATAAATTATTTGAAGAAAAAAATAGGTCATTCTTTTCAACTTACCATATCTATTTATTACAAATTAGGAAAAATTACATAGGTATTTCTATTCTAACCTTTGAAGAGAAATAAAAGTGAGAGATGGCAAGACAAATCTCCACTCGAGTGGATCGAGGGGAAACATCTCTTGATGCTGCAATGAGAGCACCATCTACAACTGCTCCAGATGTTGTTGTATTGGACTTTTTGAATGAAGATATAAAATTGAAAGAAGTCGCAGATCCAAAGAAAGATCTTTGGGTTTCTAGTGTGGATGGGTATGTTATGTTATTTTCTTCAACCTAGCACAACAGTTGCGCGCACAAACCCATAAGCTGAATAAACCTCATTATTAATTGGTGCTAATTTATTATTCATAGTCGCTATCAATCTCCAATAATTCCGGTTCGTGTTGGTCCTCACGCAGAAACCTTTCATGTACATCGCGATATCCTTACAAAATCGGAATACTTCAGAAAAGCTTTGGATGGTGAGTTTCTAGAGGCTGGAGCACAAGCCATTGATCTACCCGAGGAGGATCCAACTTTATTTGAATTCGTAGTTGCCTATCTCTATGAATCAAAATTCAGTCCAATACGTCCAGTTGCGTCGATCATAGTCGCTGGACCTGAGAAGGGTAAAGGCAGAGAATTAAATGACGAAGGAAATGCTTCTGGGAGTGATGATGGAACAGATAGTGGAAGCGCAAGTGATGAAAGGTTAGCATCGATCACAAATAATCCTAGTTAATATTTCCTATACTAATTGCCCAAAGTGCTAGAAGTCGCAGAAGACGAGAAAACCGTCGCAGAAGACAAGAGCGAGCTTGGGAACAGAGACAACGTAAAGAACCTGGTCGCCATCGACCTGAGTGTAATTGCGCAACATGTACACAAGAGACCTTCGGGCCAACTTGTTGGAATTGTGGCGTGTCGCGAAGAATACCTCCACCAAGAAATCGTTGGATGAATGGAATTCCGCCCCCACCTCAACCTATGCCAGTCATGGGTCGCAATCCTTATCCTCGACCCCCTGGTCCCCGAGATCGTAGACGAGGTTCCCGAAACAATAACATGGATGATGCACCAGCCGAGGAGAGGATGTCTCCGGAAGATTTGAGAACTTGGTCAATGGCATATTCTTTGAGTGTTGATGTTTATGTTTGTGCCGAAAGATATCTGATGCAGGATTTCAAGGGCTGCATTGCTGCTTTCATAATTAACAATTTTGAAATTGCAGGTTCAGATGCTGCTCTACCCTCAGTTCTATCCTCATGCAAAACGTTGCATGATGGAGTAAGCTCAATGGACCCTTTGCTCAAGAAAGTCTTTGCTAGAGTTGGTTTCTTGCAGGCTAGGTTGTGGAAGAAATTCCCAGAAGAAACGTCAAATTTCTTCATGGACAATCCTGAACTTTCTACCTTGATCCTAAAGGAAATGGCCGAGAGAAGAGAGGAAGATGTTAAAGATGACCTACCTGCCATGGATCGTCCTCCGGTTCCACAGCTACCAAGAGATGAGATGTTACAAGGTCCGCGACGTCGAAATTATGGCCCATTACCACCTTACTAACTTTACAAAAGTCTACCAACGAGATTATTATGGACCCAATCAATAATCTTCATTCATCTCGAGTCGATAAACAACAAATACGTACATTAGTTTTGGGGCGACATAATTTTCAATTCTGATTTTACCTTGCATGGGGTTTTTGGTATGGTGTTGGTTGGTTGGATTTTTCAGGATTGATTGGATTGGTTTGGGAGGGTTTGTGATACCTTACCTTGTCTTGAGTGTGTTTTACAGCGAGCGCATGCATCTTTTTTTCTCTCTATACCCTCATCGTTCCGTTCTCTGGAAAGAAAGCAAGAAAATGTTTATTAGTAGGAGATTATTGGCATAGTTAGTCCAATCCAGCCAGTTATTTTTTTTTTTTTTGCAAATTTACATACGCAAATACAAATACAAATACAAATATAAATATAGTATGACATTGAATTGAATATATTCTTTATTTTTATTTTCCTTTTAAAACAACGGAAAAATGAAAACCTCTCGGTATATCAACCACCGATCTCTAAATGCAAATATGCTAATCCCCATACATATAACATATTAGGCAATTCCGATATTAATTTCCCTTTCCTATCCTATCCTATCCTATCCTTTCCTCTCGTCTTCCTAGCGCATATATTTTCCATTCCATAGTATCATACCGTCACGGTAGCGATAGTCTTATACAAATGGTATCGAAAATGGATTTTTACGTTTACGCTATGGGTTGGTTGGTTTTGTTATTGTATGTTGTTTATTTATTATGTATGTGGATCTGGGGAATGGGGAAAGAGGAAGGGGAAAGGGGAAGGGGAAGGGGAAGGGGAAAGGGGAAGGGGAAGGGGAAGGGGAAGGGGATGGAGATATATGGAATAGAATAGAATGGAATGGAATGGAATGTCTATATCGTGTTTGACTCGGAGGAGCGGGAATATATATGGTTTGGTGGTTTGGTGTTTGTTTATCTTTTTGTATTTATTTGTTGTTTTTGTTGTTATTTGTATTTATTTGTATTTATTTGTATTTATTTGTATTTATTTGTATTTATTTGTATTTATTTGTATTTATTTGTATTTATTTGTATTTATTTGTATTTATTTGTATTTATTTGTATTTATTTGTATTTATTTGTTGTTATTGTTGTTATTTGCTGTTAGGGAGATGAATTATGGAATATTTTTATTTTTATTTTTAGGGGTTTTTTTTTATTTTTTTTTGTTATTGGTATTGGTATTGGTATTGGTATTGGTATTGGTATTGGTATTGGTATTGGTATTGGTATTGGTATTGGTATTGGTATTGGTATTGGTATTGGTATTGGTATTGGTATTGGTATTGGTATTGGTATTGGTATTGGTATTGGTATTGGTATTGGTATTGGTATTGGTATTGGTATTGGTATTGGTATTGGTATTGGTATTGGTATTGTTATTGGTATTGGTATTGTTATTGGTATTGGTATTATGTATGGTGATTTGGAAGTCTACTTTTTTTCTTTTTTTTCTTCTCTTGAGGGCTGGGAGAAATTATTAAATGCCGTCGCCCTTCCATTTCACCTCCCTCTACCCTCTTCTTCTGTTAGGAAATGGTGTTTCTCCTCCTCCTCCTCCTCCTCCTCCTCCTCCTCCTTGAAACAAGCATATATCAAATGCTTCAAACGCATCTTGCAACGAATCAAAATAAAAATCAAAACTTATTTTTCCGTTTAGTTTGATAGGAAAATCAAGCATTGATTATCTTGGCAACTGATATTTTTGTTTGTTTGTTTGTTTTTTTTTTTCAAAAAAAAAAGAAAGCCGTTTTGAACTGCAATTGGAAGGGTTCTTTTAAATACGTTTTCCCCTCCCCTCCCCTCTTCTGGACCATCCAAATCCTGCGGACTTTGACACTTTTGATCATGTCTTCTCTCCTTCTCTCCTTCTCTCCTTCAAATTGGAAAATCCCTCTCCTATTCTTTAGTCAAGAGGAGTAGAAGAGGGGATTTTGAATTTTTCTCTGTAAAAAAAAAAAAAAAAAAGGAGATTATACCACTCAAATAAACTAACTCATCATCAATCACAAACCCCGCTCCAGAATATCGGCTCAGAAGACTGCCTCTCTCTACCTAGCCCTCTATTCCCATCCCTGGATAATAGGATAACCCCTCCGTCCCGTAACCGTCGTCTTCTACGGCGGAATCTTCATCCAAGACGGGGGCTTCCTCGCTATTCCTTCCTCTGTCTACCATGTCCTTAGTGTTGCGGCTAAACATGATATGATCTTCGTGTACCTGAATTACCGCGTTAATGTTTTTTTGGATTTTGCCCGGATGGGAGATTGAGGGGGGTGAGGAGGGCGATTTTAATCTGGGGCTTTTGGATCAGAAGGACACTTACAAATTGTTCATCCCCCTCTAATCTCACATCCCCATCCTCTACTAATACCACCTCCCCCTCGTCCTCATCCTCATCTTCACTCACCTGTCTCAAATTTCTCCCCTGGCAAACCCTAGCCTAAGCGGCATTAGTGGTTGCAGCGAGTCATACTTGGAATACGAGTAGTTATACGTGGGCGCCTGTTATTGATGGAATGTTTTTGAGGGGAAGGTTGAATGAGCTTGTTAGTGGATATGTGGGCGGAGATGGGGAAATTGGGATGGATATGGGGATTCAGGAGTGGTAGGGAATGTATAATACGCATGAAGGGTTGTGAATATCTTGATTTATTTTTTTCTTTGTCGAGATATGATTTTGAATGGTTCTCTAAGAGTTTCTTTCTATTTACTTCATGGCTCGCTCTCACCATTTTCTCACACAACAAATTATAACTCCGAATATCCAGAAACATCTAATACCAAACCCCCATCTCCCATCACCCGCCACCCATATACCCTCCCCTCCTTCAAAATTCCCACTAACTTAAACCCCCCTCCACACAGGCCAAAATTTCATCCCCCCGGCCTGCAAAACACCACGTCAACCGGCACTCCCCCCTTCGACTCTAGCCTCTCCTCCTTCAACACCTGGCTTTCCGGATTCCTGTCCTCGTTTTTCAGCGCCCAATTAGAAGCCTCAAGGCCCTGTATCTGATTAATAGGACTGCGGAGACTTTCCCGACATATAATAGTAGTTTTGTGAGGGCGGGATTGGTTTATAGGGATTTGGCGCTTGCTTGTTCTGCTTTGATGAGTTTGTTTTTATGAGTTTTTTGAGGGTGGTGGGGAGAAGAAATGGGGGAAGAGAGAGGGATATTAGGAAAGGGGCAAACGGTGATGAGATGAGATGAAGATGGCTAATCTGATTTATTAACATTAGTGAATAGCGAATGCGGCGAAAAGTAGTGGGTCTTTGGGTGAATATACTATTTCGCCTGCTACGCATGGTAGTGATAGTTGAAATACCCAGGTGACGAGACTTGAGATTTGACATGTGAGAATGCTAGTGGGGAGATGCTCGATTCACTATGATGTTTGCGGAGATGGTGACGGACGAATCATAGTCTCTATCATCTCATATGAGTGGATATGTATCTTGTATATGCAACTTCTTACTATGTAGTGAATGTATCCCCGCTTTCTCTTTTCCTCCAGCTCTCTACATGAGTTCATAGATATATCCACTGGTACTGTATACAGAGTGATCAAGATACTTTATCCGCCGACATGAATTGGTTCATGGATCCGATCGATTCCCACGAAGGAAACAATATGCATGCATCTCCTCATATAGCATTAATACATTAGAATCCTCCTCTTCATATACATATTTCATATTCTCAGAACTTGGGCTCGTTGTCAAAGTCTTCCCGATCGTTGTTATCATCAGCTATCTCTCATTGCCACTTGAATTCGAATCTCAGTTATCACCATCATCAATTCATGATATTCATGATATTCATAATCTTTATACCAACTTTTTAACTTCAACAGATAGAGGCTCATATAAGTTAATACATAACCGCGCAGTGTATAATAATAATAATAATAATAATAATAATTCCAAAATCCCAACGACATTGAATTATTCATCATATCACAGTAGCAACTCCAATGATGATAACTACGGGGCTATTATCCATCTTTCCCCTGATCTGAATACGAGTTTCCATATATTTCTTCCTTCAAAATAACTCGAAAGGTTTGCACTTCTGCGGAATTCTCCAAAACAAATAATCATGGACCTGGTCGATCTATCCACCAGATGGATTCATCATATAGATCTCGAATATAAGTCGAAGGAATGTTTACTTATTTATACCCACTCGAACAGTAGATAAAAGTCTAGATGCCCCACTAACGTTGCTGGGATTGTCCTATTCCCTAAACATTAAGAGGAGAAAAAAGGGGAGGGCAAGTAGTAGCTTGAAGATGATGGTGAATAGGTATATCAATCTCATGAACATCAAGACGGCCTTGTGTAGATACTATGCAACATTCACGACGATGAGTCAATATATCGTCCAATGTTGTCCGGTTTCCTGGACAAGTATCTTCTTCCCAACTCAAGGTGAACACGCATAACCCCAAAATTCACCCCCTCCTCATCTTCATAATTTGTTTGTATGCGTAGGTATAAATAGACACGCTCAACGAACATCTTTCAATACCACGCATAGACTCTATAAGCGACCACGTAGCGAGTCGCCAAGCATGTAGGTAGTAAGATCCCAAAATACAGTCCCAGTCTACATGAATCGATGTATATCAGCCAGATGATTTCGAGTAGAGACTTGACAAATGTAGACCATGAAGGAAATCATCGCTGAAGTAAGAGTGTTGTCGATTGTTCAAATGAGGAGGTTTGATATAACGATACGAGCAGGATTTGATAGAAATCAGACCCATGTTGATATTGGTATTGAAAGAAACGTTGATAATATATGATTAATACTAGTAAAACTAACTATTGTTATTGTCATTGTCATTGTCATTGTCATATTCATATACAAACCTGCAACAGATATTTTAATGTAGCTTGTATAACTATATAACGACATAACCAAACTAACAATCCTCCTCAAATCACATACGCTCATAAACAACATAATCTCAGCTCCAAATAACTTGATTCGATGTGGTGATATAGAGTGAAAGTTTGAATGAGAGGAACTGTTCCTTATATATCTTAGGATTGACTTCAATTTTATACGATATGTGAATGTCGAGTCGGGAAGAGAAGAGAAGAGAAGAGAAGAGAAGAGAAGAGAAGAGAAGAGAAGAGAAGAGAAGAGAAGAGAAGAGAAGAGAGATTTGTATTCACAAAAAAGTGCATCTCCACTAAACCGCCATCCATATCCACCCACATATACAGATATAAACATGCCCTCCATACTGACAACCCATCCGTCGATACGAAGCAGACAGCAGATCTAGAGCAGGGAGGTCCATGGCTGGAATCAGCATCTCGCAAACTGCATATCTCGATCACCCAATACCGATGCATTCCGGCAACTTTCGAGACGAAGATCTTGGTGTCGTTGTTGTGAATTGTTGGGTGAGAAAAATGATGATATTGGGATGAGAAGATGATGATGATGATGAAGATGAAGATGGAGAATGATAATGATGATGAAAACGAGAAAGAAAGAATCAGATAAACAAATATCAACAAGCACCTATAAACCAAACAACAACAAAACCAATACCCATCCTATCAACATCTCATTCCATCCCTTTCCATCCCTTTCCACTCCACTCCACCCCCTCCAACACACCCTCCACCCAGCCCCCAAAACAAGCCAAGCATAGCATCATCAAAGCAGTCGAATATCAGATGTATAAGAGAGGATATCCAGGCGTGGAAGAAGTAGTATATATATACCCTCCTACCCTCCTACCCGGCTAATATTTTGGCGTTTTGAGCAGCGGTTTGGGGATGGGGCAGGATGAGAGGATGATATGGGTGGGATAGGTGGGTAGTGGTGAATATATTAATCAATCAAGTTTGTTAAATTAACATGAAGAGAAGAGAAATGAAGAGAGAAATGAAATAAACTAGAAAAATAAACTAAAAAAATAAAAAGAGAGGAAGAAAAGTAGCGATTTAGAAGACATCACGCAATACCGAATTGAAATATCATTTCAGATTCAGATAATAGGCAGTCTTTTCCATTCATTTGATAGTTTAAAGACACAGAAGGTAAGTTATAAGTTAATGGTATACACACATCCAATGTAACCCATCCGGTCTTCCACTGTATGCCCATGCCCATGCCCATGCCCATGCCCATCACCATCCTCACCCAACCTAGCCCAACACCATAATTCAATACCCAGGCCCCAACATACAGATAAAAATACAAATGCAAATAATTACCTAGGTAATCAATCTGGTATCTCATACTTCGTGTTTATGCTTAGTCGTTAATCCCATCCCGACCCATCCAATAACACCGATGATACCCACTCTGAATATTCAGATCAAACTCCATATAAACAAACACACACGCACCATAATCCCACCTAATGCGAACTCCAACCCCAACCCGTACCCTCAGAATTCCCAATCAAACAATCAAAAAACCTTCAAATCCCAATTCTCATCCCTACTCAACTCATAACTCCTAATACAACCATCATAGTAATGAACCACCAACCTCCACCTCCTAGGTGGCCTCCCCCAACTCTGCTCCTGCGGTACAAACAACGAATCACCTCTCTGCATCGGCGAAACCGCCATTCCCAAAACCGGACAAGAAAACCCATCACCAAAAGCATCTCTCTGTTCTATCCCACCATCTCCTTTAGATTTTCCCATTAGCGGAAGAACCCTTTCGAGTTTCATAGTTGGGATAGGGACATCTGCGAATTCGCATTCTGGAATTGTGGGGGTAATCAGAAGGGCTCTACCATTTTGAGACCCGACGATTATGAGTGATAGTTCTGGGATTTGAAGGACGATACTTAGGCGGGAGAGTTGGTAAGGCCTATTGAGGAATCTGAGGTTTCCCGGCGGTGAAGGAAAATTACGACATATTGTTCTTGGGACGTGGTTATGGAAAGGTTGTAACTCGATGCGGTCCTGAAAGGTTTGAAGGATTGCTGCTCCGCCTGAGTCGTATGGTTTATTTGGTTCCTCTTCATTTCTTTCTCTCATGTTCAGAGCTAGACTTATCATATACGTAGGGCGTGATCTCTTGGATGACATCGATTCCATAGCCCTTAGGGAATCATGAATAAGACTTTCGCTTTTGACGTTCTTATATGGTGTAGTGTCGAATAAAACCTTTAGAAGTGCAAAGAATGGTAAGGTAGAACCCGTCATTGTACTCGCATCAAGACCTTGTGAAAGTTCATGATTTTTTTCATATCTTCGGATGATATTCTCTGAGGTACGAAAATCAATCTCGCCTTCTTCGCTCTCTTCTTCATCGTCTTCCTCACTTCCCTCTCTTTCCTCGTCCCATTCCTCTTCCTCTTCTTCATTACTTTCATCTCCATCTTCATTTTCATGCACTTGGCTGTCATCTTTAAAGTCTCGCATAATAGATTTTAGCCGTGGAGAAACATCGAAGCACATTCGAAGATCTCGACTATGGCCAGGCCTTAACAAGGAAGTCAAGTCTTGAATGCCTAGAGCCTCTTCAAATACTGTGGTACGTTTGAAATTCCTTAATGGAATGACTAAAACCCCCCAGCCCCTATATTATCAATATTTTGCTATTGCCAACAGGGGAGATCTACTTACATTTGGTGTTCGGCAGGTGTTGGAGAAAACGAATTGCTAGTAACATTCGTCTCTCCATCCCAAATTCCCATCACCCATAAGTTGCCATTGATGTCCGTTGCCACGATTGACTTTGGGAAACCATTAGAGTCATCCGTAAAAGCAATTGAGGGGATGTTGCTAGATTCGGCCTGAGAATCATCAGGTTTGAGTATCCTTCTAAAATTGGAAGAAAACCAAGTGTTCGACCCTTTCATCTCAGGTACGATAATAGGTTCATCTCTGACAGGAAATACACCATGTGAATCTATGTCATCTGTAAAGATTGATGAGTTCATGCGATCACAAGAAAACTCATCGTCATCTTCGTTGGAAGAAGAGGAATCACCAGAGGTCGCATTGCTATGAACGAAAACTGTGACTTCTTTATTGTTAGAGCTTACCGCAATAAGGCGCGACTTCTGATGTATAGCAAGACCCCAGACACTATTTCTAACGTTTTCAAGAAAAAACCTAGAACAAATGAGAATCAAAATCACATAGAACAATTCATATACTCACGGCCGTGTGCTACTAATAGGAATTTTCTGGTTTGTAGTAGGAGCACTGGCATTCCAAAGCTCGTCCGCGATGAGATCTGTGTAGTATGCTGTTACATCGCCGTCGTCCGACCCGAACAACAATATCTCCTTTTCGCCCAGATTTCCAATCAACATATTATTTACGGAATGTGGAAGATTTGGATCAATATAGCCTGGGCCAGCCTCGTTTGATATTGGTAATCGGAGGATGAGATCCGGTGTGATGGGGATACCTTGACTGGTATTTCGAGATCTTGTAACATGTATTGTATCGCTATACGCAACGAAATAGAGCTACATGACGTTAGTTAATTTGCTTGGTGTTATCGCGCATTGCTGAGGTATGAATCTTACGTTGTATTTCTGTGATAAAGCTACAAGATTCGAACGATATGTTGCAATTAGAGGCAAGGTTTTCATGCTCGTCCATTTTGCTTCTGGTGGTAATTCGTGAAGGGAGTTATGAGCAATGCCACCTTCAAGCAATTTATTGCGCTTGAATCCACGGACCTATTAAATATAAGAATCAGTATGTAAAAGGGAAAAAAAGAAGATGATAGGGCACCTACTCTGTATTCTAAGTTCTGATAAGTATAATTTGTTATATTAACCTGAGGGATTTCCCCAAACCAATTTGAGGCCATCTTTTCCTCCAAGTAAGAAGTAATATTTTGGCATTAATGCTCCAATATCGATGGAATGTGTAGGTGTTGCTGATAGAACGAGAGAAAAATTGGTTTGGTTGATGTTGTCGTTCAATAATGAGGATTCCAACATTGAATATTGAAGCTCAACCAGTGAAAGCTATGGCAGGCATGATGATGTCTTAGTGCAAATAAAGCGGGGCAAGGCTAGCATCATAGTCTAGAAGAATGCAAGGCTACGTTTGAGAATTTGCAAGGCTGAAATATGATGATGGCATTTAATATCTTTGTAACCAATGAAAGCCAACCCATTATTTAATCCCACCAGCACTTTCCCACATACCACTTGGATCCATGGATTACTAGGGACGAAAAACACATGTGAAAGCACATGGTAACTTTATATCGGATCAGGTGATCTTTTATCAAGTATCAAGTGCTGATTCATATCATGTCATGTTATTAGTACTCATGTGATAAGAATAATCATGATGGATCGAGGTAAAATCCAGTTTCTAAAACATTAGTGTAATAAACCTTGTTTCAGGGCAAAAGGGACTCTAACACACCATCTTTTTTTATATGTTAGTAAGAATAATAGATTCTAATCAATAAATTATTTTAAAAATATATCAAGATTTTTCTAAAACATTAGCATAATAAACCTTATTTTAAGGCAAAAATAAGAATTGAATAGACTTGTAATAAAACCTCTTTTTTTTGTATTAAAGAGAAGAGGCAATAAGGAAGTAGCCAACTCAACTTGATTACTAGATGAAAGCCACTAGTTCTAAAGCTCAAGAAACGCAACATTGAAACCTCCAGGATTAAAGTATATTTCCACATCCCAAGCTTTGACATCAATTTCACGAAGTATCTCATACATAAATACTGTACAGTAATCAGCAAAACAAATGAATAAAATAAATAATAACAATTAGTCACCTTATTCACCTTAGTCACCTTAGTCACCTTAGTCACCTTAGTTTTTTAAATAATCTTCTAGAACATATGCTGCTCAATGTCCAATTCATTCCGAAAAGCGGAGCACCCAATTCACCCAAACCCAGCCCACCACACCAAGTCTGAAAATCCGAAAAGAACATAGCCACTCGATAAAGAAATACTCCCATCTGATTCGTCCCATCCTCATGTCAAATCTTTGTGTAATGCTCTCTCTAATTGGTTAATCTCAACAACGATAAGACTAATCAGCCTTAATCTTATGCTAGACTGTTTTTGGAATTATGGAATTATCTCTTATCTTTAAGCTCTTGGGATGAGGTGAGAGTTGATTATTGATAATTGGCAAACGTCAAAGGTTCTGGGCAATTAGTACGTACGTACGTCATGTCATGTATGAAGGGAGGGATTTGATGATAATCTCTTGAAACCGGGAGAATTGAAAAGTGTAAATCTTACGAGTAAGGGAAATGATGTGAAATTGTAATTGTTAAGAGGATTGATTGATTGATTGATTGATGGATTGATGGATGGATGATTGATGGAAGACGATGAGGGATTTTGAAGTGAAGGAGAGAGAAATAAAGATAAATAGAGAGATACCGCAATACGATTTACCTGTATGATATATATTTACATCTTACCAAATAGTAAATCTAATCAGATAATGAACAAATAATGGATAATATTAAAGGAAACTTCCATACCACACCATACCATCCTCTATACCGTACCTTTTCCAACACTCTGCAGGCGCCACGGGCGGGCGGGTGGGGGAAGGACAAGCATGTTGACGCTAAGTCGGTTACACAGTCAATGCTACAGCGTGGGTGAAGCCAAAAACCGCCATAATTTCTACCTAAGATACACATCTATGTAGTAGATAGATAATGCATGGAAAGTAGAATAGTAAATAGATATGTTATAGAATCTTCACGATAGATACGACGAGTCTTGGAACATCTCATACGAGAACCATACAAGCATTTTATATTACATGGAGTATAGTTTCCAAGATATCAGCCAGCTCAGCCACGAAGATTATCAACATGAGTCGAGGCATCAAGACATCGATCGGTAAATACACTAATTCAATTTCCCTTTCTTTCCTTCGGACATAACTTTTTCGTCGTTGGATGCACAGTTCCATACGTACAATATCTAGAGGTTATATGCCGGCAAACTTTACGGAGCACAATACTTATTGAGATGTATCCTACAATGCTAACGATATTGTTACCTTATGGCATTTCCATGAAGCTTGAAAATAGCTGTGAAAAGTCCTGAAGCTAATTTATTCAATGGATGAAATCGGATGAGTGAGATTCATGGGTACGTATTGACCTGGTGTTATGTATTTTCTTTAGTAGCCTCATATTTTTAATATATGAATGTATATCCTTGTCTTGAAGTATAGCTCTATGGATATGGAGTTTTGATATTTGGACTAGGTACTATTCCTGATGTCTTGGATATGTATCTCTGTACCTTCAGCTTGCTTGCTGTCTTTGACCTGGTACTGGTAGGCAAGTAGGTTACATTCAACTTCGACTGGGTACATGTACACATACTTTATGACTTTATGGGACGAGGGATATTAATAATGACACTTTACTTCTGCGATCTCGGGGTATTCGATATAAAAGTTTTTCCGGGGGAATGATAAACGATATTTTCTTACCCCGCAGATCTAAAAAGATCGACTTTAGCTGGGAAAGACTGGGGGGGGAATTTCCTGCATAAAGAAAAAATGAAAAAAAAAATGAAAAAATGAAAAACATAAAAAAATAAAAAATAAAAAAAAAGTAAAAATAAAAATAAAAATATAATTCCCTGTTCCTAATCAAGAGAAGGGCGAGGAACGGGAGGAACGGAGGAGGAAACAAAACAACTTAGCTGCCGCTACTACAGCTAACTAGCTATTAGGTGGAACATCAAATTCATTTTCTTATTTTTATAGTATCCATGCCATAGCCATGGACCTGAGAACTAGTTTGATTGATATCTCTTCTCTCGGTTTTATTCTTGGTATGTACCTGTACCATGTATGGCTAGACTGGACTGTAGGATAACTAGAAATAAAATAATTCCCATGTTCCTGTATCACAAAAAGTACTAAAGGAAAGAGAGATCCCCCCCAATTTTTCTTGACATTATTCCTTTCTAATCGAATTTCTGTTCTTTTGGTTTGGTGATTTGACTTTTGGTAGTACGAATCAGATATCAGATTATCCATCAAAATCATATCATATCATATCATATCAAAAAGTTATATAGTTCGAATTTCAACAGAAGGAAACAACAACTTAATTATTCACCTTACCTTACCTTATTTATCCCCAATCACGCCGAATACTGCAGCGAGCAGTATTAATCGTCTGGATATCATTTCTTTAAACATCATTCCCTTATCTATCCATTCACTGTTTCTTTCTTATATACCTCCTTTGTTTTCAATATTCAAATTCAAAGCCTCAAAAACACCCCTCAAAGTTCTTACAACGAGGGAATACAAACAAATACAAAGATTCTACGTCATTTTAAAGGGCAATCCTTGTCCCTCGAACATTCCCGGAGGAGCATTTTTCGAAAAAAAGAGAATTTCAGTCAATTGAAGGATTTTTTTTACGCTTCACATCTCACAAGATGTCGACTGAAGTTTACTATCCAAATTATGGTTATGTTGGTGCTCCAGCTAACTATAATGGAACGGGTACAAATGGTGGTGATTCGGGTACGTTACATACATGCATTTTCAACCCCTTCATTCTAGTCCAGTCTAGACTTTCAATGTTATTTTTGAGTGTCAATTTCTTCAAATTCATGTTGTACATATCACAATGGCATTTTCAAAAAGAGAAAAAATATCATTTTACTAACATCAATTTTCCCAAAACATAGCCGTCGTCAATCTAAACCAATGGTTCGATCCCGGTGATCAAGCATATATTATCGTATCAGCATGTATGGTTCTTCTTATGCCACCGGGCCTGGGATTTCTATACTCGGGTCTGGCAAGACGAAAGTCGGCTTTGTCGATGATTTGGGCTTGTATGGGTTCTTTTTCCATCATCGTATTTCAATGGTATTTCTGGGGTTATTCGTTGGCTTTTAGTGATTCGGCTACCAATGGGTTTATTGGTAATTTGAAGCATTTTGGTTTGATGAATACGTTGGGTGTTCCTTCGCCGGGTTCGCCGTTGATTCCGGAATTGTTGTATTCGTTCTATCAGGTATGATTTTTTCTTATTGGGTGGAGATATCCGAGGGATTTCCTCCCCTTTTCGGCGGAAAAGAAATACAAGGCTAATTGGTTTTAATAGTTACAATTCTGTGCTACTACCGCAGCCATTGTGGTAGGCGCTGTTGCTGAAAGAGGTCGCCTGGTTCCAATGATGGTATTCATTTTCTTCTGGGCAACCATCGTATACTGTCCGATAGCATGCTGGGTATGGAACATCAACGGCTGGGGGTTCAACTACGGAGTGCTCGATTACGCAGGAGGTGGACCGGTGGAAATCGCATCTGGATTTTCTGCACTCGCATATTCATTGGCTTTGGGTAAACGTCAGGAGAAAATGATGTTGAATTTTAGACCTCATAATGTCTCGCTCATTACTCTTGGCACTATCTTGCTTTGGTTCGGATGGTTGGGTTTCAATGGTGGTTCGGCTTTTGGTGCTAATTTGAGAGCGGTTATGGCTTGCTGGAACTCTTGTTTGGCCGCTATGTTTGCGTCGATTACTTGGTGTCTTCTTGATTGGAGACTTGCTCGTAAATGGTGAGCATAGAAACTCCCTATTTCAAGAGCCATGACATTAACAAAATATAGGTCAATGGTAGGATGGTGTTCCGGTTGTATCTCCGGACTCGTAGCCGCCACCCCAGCATCAGGATTCATCCCACCCTGGGCATCCGTCATTCTCGGAGTCGTCACCGGAATCGTCTGCAATTATTCCACCAAAAGTAAGTCACTTTTCTCCTCTTCTCTCCCCTTCCATTCTTTATAAAAGAAACCCAACACTAACACAACCCCAAAGTCAAATTCTGGATCCGCATCGACGACAGCATGGACGTCCTCGCCGAGCACGGCATCGCCGGAATAGTCGGTCTTATATTCAACGCCCTCTTCGCCGCCGACTACATCATCGGCCTCGACGGCGTAAACACCGGCATCATAACTGGCGGCTGGCTAAACCAAAATTACAAACAACTCTACATACAAATCGCCTACATAGTAGCCTGTATCGGCTACTCTTTCGTCGTTTCCCTCCTCCTCGCATACATCATAAACTACATCCCTGGACTGCACCTACGAGCGTCCGAGGAAGCAGAATTACTCGGCATGGACGACGATCAACTCGGAGAATTCGCCTACGATTATGTGGAAGTGAGAAGAGATTATTTGGCGTGGACGCCCGCGAAGGACGAGCCGGAGGGGGCGGAGAGTAGAGTCAATCCGGAGGATCGCCATGGGATTCCGGAACATAGCGATATGATCACGGGGCAGAATCCGCATTCGCAGAGGAGTAGTGGGGGGGAGGCTGGTGTCAATGGGAATGGGAGTGCGCATACGGGGATTATGGGGGATAGACATGGGGTTGCGGTGGAGGATAGGGATAAGGAGAAGATGGCGAGGAAGGAGGGATTGAGTAGGGGGTAGATCGGCATGGTATGGTATGGGATGGGATGGGATGGGATGGGATGGGATGGGGTGAGGGAGATATACACTTGATGCGTGCGTGCGATGAGATGGTTTAATGAGGGGGATTTGTTACATTCTGTTCTATTCGGTTTGGGCTTCAAGTTCAAATAGTTCTCGAAGATTGGATACTTATATTTGTTTATATTCTCGCATGGAGTTATGGATTGGTTACTTGGTGGGCTTTACTTAGGGGGCGGATTTGGTTTGGGGCTGATTGGACGCGAAAATCTTTTATGATATGGATATGATGGGATAGGATAGGGATATGATGGGATAGGATATGAGGGCATGATTTGATATCATTGGTTATTCAATAGTGTTTGCATGTATGTATGTATCTATGTATGTAGAGCTTGAGATGGTTAGTTTGTATATATATGAAACGGGGCATGAGATGGGGAGCTAGATAGATCCAAGTTTAAACACACACACATAGTATGATATGCTTGAATATATTATATATATATATATATATAATCTTGCGACTGCACACAGGAGGGAGGTTTTATTTCCTATGAATCGAGTAATTAGTGATTAGTCTGTGATATGATATGTATACTTCTAAAACAGGAATATATCTCGATGGGATGGAGATGTGCGGGAAATCCAAAAATCAGAAATTGAGAGGACGTCGGTTTTGGCGGTTGGTTTTATCACTTTACTTCATATCATATTATATCATACATTTCATACATTTCATACATTTCATACATTTCATACATTTCATACATTTCATACATTTCATACATTTCATACATTTCATACATTTCATACATTTCATACATTTCATACATTTCATACATTTCATACATTTCATACATTTCATACATTTCATACATTTCATATCATATCATATCAGTAGCTCCATACGTGCACGTTCCTTCGGATGTCCTTCTCTTCTGGGGTATATATATATATATATATATATATATATGTATATATATATGTACATGGTACAAGGAACCCATAGATATCCATCCGTTGTCCAAAGCTCCGAAGAAGGCGCATTGCGATGTGGGATGGATGGATGAAATGGAAGGATGGATGGATGGAGTGATGGTTTTCTTATCAGTTTGTTTGTATGCACGTCAGCAGCGGGTGCACGGACGTGATAGGGGAGATGGGGCTTGGGAGATAAGGATGGCTGTGGAGGTGTTTGGGGTGTGAGTGGGGGGGATAGGAGTGGATGGTTGGTGGAGGATTGGTGGGTTGGTGGGTTGATGGTTTGGTGGATTGATGGTTTGGTGGATTGATGGTTTGGTGGGTTGGGATTGGTATATAGTTGGGGTGGGTGGGAAGGGGAAGTTTGGTCGTTTGGTCGTTTGGGATCTGGATTGGTAGAGGGTGATGCTGTGTTTGGGGAGAAGGTGTGGGATAGGATGGGGTGGTGTTTTGCGGTTTTGTGGAGTTAAGGTTTGGTTTGTGGAGGTTAGGTTGGGTTAGTTAGAGTTTGGTTGGTAGGTTGATTGGTAGGTGCTTGGATATTGAGAACGAGTTTGGTAGAGGGGGCTGTGAACTTGGGGGACTTGGCTTGATAAGGATTTGGGTTTGAACTTTTGGGGTGGTATGATGTGTTGGTCGATTGGTAGGTAGGTAGGTAGGTAGGGAGGTACAATTTGTGTGAGGCATGAGGCCTTTGATATGGGATGGGGTGATTGCAAACGGGAGAGAAGAAAGTTGTATTGTATGGTATGCATATCTACTAGGTACTATACCATATATGCAAAATGCAAAGCTGAAAGGAAATGGTACCTAGTACCTAGCATCCCTTTTAATAGCAAACGGAAGATCATATAATTGAAAATCGGATCTGGAAAGCCATGGACCGAAAATTTCCGACCCGAATGAATGGTTTTCGGTTGGCTACATTAGTGTATGTTTTTGCCTGAGCAGTCTTATACAAGTTCTTTTGTTGGGTAGTATTTTAGACAATCTACACCATAGATCCTATGTGGTAGATGTATAGTTGTGTTTGTATATTGTAGTTCTATATATAGAACGGGATCGATTCCAAAAGGATTCTATACAGAACAAAGGACAGAAGTGTTAGCTAGATTCGGTCACAGCTACATAGTAGCTAGGTGATCTGAATTGTTCCATTTCTGAATCTCTATTTAGTTAACATACAATGGTTATATGTTCTAGGTTCCAAATTCCAGGTTCCAAATTCCTATGACTTTGGGGTTTGAATATCCATACTTTGAAGAGACATTAAGAACTATATCGGCTAACAGTAGTACAGTTGCTGGTGATACAAGGCCAACCACATCTGCTGAGAGCGTACAGCAGTTCCTGTAGAAAGCAAACGGAGTTTGACCAATAATGCTTTGAGATATCAATTATGCGGGGTCACACGTGATGGCGCTAAAAGTGGAGCGCGTCAAACGCGTTCTGGATCCCAAGATTTGAATTTACTAACACTTTAATGAATATCAACAAGTACATAAAGTTCGAATGCCGAAATTTATAATTTGTCCAAAATTATAGATTATTTACACATCAACACAAATGGATTCACTTAGACTTGTTTATTCCACATACTCCCCATGACTCGAAATAATCTTCAAAGTCATATCTCTTGGTTACTGAAAAATATAATTACAACGCCTGCGGACCTTCAGCTAGCTGCATTTACGATTCCCGCCACTTCGAACCAAACAACTTTTGAAATTCCTGAAGGGAATACCTCTGAGCAAGAATTACGGCCCCCGCCGGCTCGAAACCGTCGAATCGAACAAATTTCAAATGCTGTCCCAGAACATCGTCCACTTCCTCCCCCCTTCCCTACCCCAGTAACACAGTCTGCGCGAGTTACCCAGAACGAATCTGCAGATGCTGCAATGGCAAGACTTACATCTGCGCGAAAAACAATTCGACCGGGACTCGTAAGTCAGAATCAACCACTCGGAACTCCAGCTTCTACAACTGGCACATCCATAACAAGCAATTATAGTCAACAATTGAGAGACAATGGTTGGTGGGCCCGTTTATTCCTTTCTTTCCTGCCTCATCATTAACATTATAGGTACTCCTTCGAGGCCCGTTTCAAACCAATCCTTCATAGACAGGACGAGAGGGGTGGCGCATAGTGGAATGTTTCGTCTGACCCCAGCGCAAACCCCAGTCTTCACGGGGCACTATGAGTCTGTAGATCTTACCGGCGACACACCACCCTCTGGTTCCAGCACGATAGAAGAATTCGATCCTATTTCTAAAGTCTTGTTCGAACATGAGGCGGCTTCAAGAGCGGAACCTTTGGAGAAAACGGGTAAGAAGAGAAAGAGTGAGGAGTTTTCTACGAAAGCGTCACCCAGGAAAGCGAAGAAGTTATCAAATCGAACGATTGAGGAACGAGAGGGGTCGGCAGATTCATTTTTAGATATCGACGATTCGTATGTTCGGCCAAAATCACTACCACATGGAAATGCCCCTCCTTGCGATTCCCAACGCACTATTGTTCCATATACTACAATAGAAGATGAACCAGACCTCAATGAACTGGAAGATGTTGATATGGCTCACGAAATGTTGCCTCAAGACAGACGTACTACGGAAAGAATAACAAGTCGGCGAGGTTCAAGAGATATAGTCAACGATAGACGATCGATATCAAGAGTTACACCTGCGCCCATAAGTGGTTCCCAGAATTGTACCACTCCTCGTAGCATGCGACATCAAACTCCGACGATACAAATACGCGCCTCGCCTGTAGTCGAGACCAAACGGGAAGCTACTTCTACACCATCACCTCGCAAACGTTCGAGGCCTAAACCAGATAGGATAATACAAGATTCCGATGAAGAAATGTCAGATGATGTGGAAGTAAAATCAGCCTTTTCACATTACACACCTTTGAAGAAAACACCCAAAGTTATTGAAAGCACGCCTCCGACTTCTCGCCTACGCGATTTCCCTTCAGTGGATGTGCACGAAAATCATGTAAAATCACCAAAGAAGGAAGTTGGTAGTCCTCTCAAGCAAATATCACATAATGCGCCACTTCGTCCAGAGTATGCATCTCCATTTCAATTGCACTCACCTACGAAACCACTGTCTTCTCGGGTTTTGTCACAATGTTCTACCGAATCTACTGCTAGTTTAAGCTCCGAAGAAAAAAGAATCGTGAATGTATATATTAATAGCACTACGGCGCTTTCGGATTATTTCGCGCATCTGGAGAGCCTTCTTGCCGAGAACAAGGAAGCTATAGCTATCTACACAGAAGATGGTGAATTGCCACCATCCGAATTGAGAGAAAAACGGAAGGTTTTGGTGAGAAAGAACAATACTCATTCGGTCCTAGCAGCCAAACTTCAAAACCTCAAAGATATCAAGGCTGCATCGAAGGCTGCTGCCGAAAAAGTCATAGAACTTTCAGAGATTGATTGTGATTGCAGTGCTGAAGAAGAACGATCGAAAGTGTTGACACAGGAACTTCATGGAAAAATGAAAGAATTTTGGCAATTGCTAGATACCGCTGGTGCAACCACCAATGTATCTGGCCCAGATTCATTCAAAAGAAACCTACCCTCTTCCAACAAGCCAAACATGAATTCCAGTGCTCAAGTTATCCTTCAAACTCAGCCTCCAACCCCTAGATATAACTCTCCTTCTCGAAACTTTCGACAGGATCATGTTTCCTCTACAGCTTTCGAACCATCTACACATCCATTACCAACTCGATATGGCTCCCCTTCACCTAGACGACGTACATCCCCCGTTCGATCGATCCCACCCAAAGATTTTCCAAGACCCAATATTGCAGTGAAACAACCAAATTTCTATGAGCGACCTCCATCAACCGACTATGGCATTGATGATGATTTTCTCGACGATCTTATCGAAGAAGAGCAGAGCATTCGGAAACACTCTGTGCCTGCGAATAAAATGGTGGACGAAATAGAAGATGACGATGATTATGGAGATTTTGATGATGACGAAGAAATGATTGGTGTTGCTGAACAGGTTGAACAGATGAACTCTTTCAATGCCTCCTCACGTCCTACGACCATGGCTCTACGTGATACCTCGAGGAGTGCTTCTAAAAGTTCTAAGCGTACTAGCTTGGGCACAAATAAACCCCACGATATGTATTCGACCACGGATCCATCTCATGCAAGTATGTTCAAATACCCATGGTCCGGAGATGTGAAGAAGGCTTTGAAAGATCGCTTTCGTCTGAAAGGTTTCCGACAAAATCAATTAGATGCAATCAATGCCACCTTAGCGGGGGAGGATGCGTTTGTATTGATGCCAACGGGTGGGGGAAAGTCTTTATGCTATCAGTTACCTGCCATTGTGCAGTCAGGGAAAACCAAAGGTGTCACCATCGTGATTTCACCTTTATTGGCTCTCATGGATGACCAAGTTGAACACTTAAAGAAGCTTGGCATTCAAGCATCGTTATTGAATGGCGATATCCCTTCCAACCAAAAAGCTATCGTTTTCGACGGCCTGCGCGAAATGCACCCGGAGCTCTACATTCAACTGCTTTACATTACTCCTGAAATGATAACCAACAGCCAGGCCCTTCTTAGTGCGCTCTCTGATTTGCATAGGAAAAAGCGACTCGCTCGTTTTGTTATCGATGAGGCGCATTGCGTTAGTCAATGGGGCCATGACTTTCGACCAGACTATAAGAATCTAAGTACTCTCCGAGGAAGGTTTCCCGGTGTGCCATTTATCGCATTGACAGCCACTGCAACCGAAAATGTCAAGATAGATGTAATTGGTAACCTCGGGATGGAAAATTGCAAGCAACTCAAGCAGAGTTTCAACAGGCCTAACATCTACTATGAAATTCGACCCAAAAAGGGCAAGGGAGTAAATGCGGAGATTCTCGGAGACATAGTCAATATGCTCACGACTGACTATAAGAACCAGAGTGGGATTATCTACTGTCTCTCACGAAAGAATTGTGAAGACCTGGCGGCAAAACTGCAAGATAAAAGGATAAGAGCTCATCACTTTCATGCTGGAATGAGTCCAGAAGATAAAAAAGATGTCCAACATCAATGGCAAGTAGGAGAGCTGCAAGTTGTAGTTGCCACAATTGCATTTGGAATGGGTATTGACAAGAAGAATGTGCGATTTGTTATCCATTATACTCTTCCTAAAACTTTAGAAGGTTATTACCAGGAGACTGGTCGAGCAGGCCGGGATGGCGAACCAGCTTCATGTTTTCTTTACTATGGGTTCCAGGACTCAAACACCTACGATAACATGATTAATAAGGGAGACGGTAGCATTGAAGTCAAGAATATGCAGAAGGAAATGTTGAAACAAATGATGCGCTTTTGTGACAACAGGGCTGATTGCCGCAGAGTCCAGCTTCTGGCTTATTTTGGCGAGAGGTTTAAGAAAGAAGATTGTGGCAATTGCGATATTTGTAATTCCGGTGCCGTTTTCGAGGATCAAGATTACACTCGCGAGGCCCAGAAAGCCTTAAGTGTGGTCAAAGAAGTCGCAAAGGGCAATTTCACTTTGCTCCATTATTTCAGTGTTTTACAAGGCAAATCTTCAGCCAAGCTGAAAAACCTGGGCCATGATAAACTCAAGGAATTTGGATCCCTCAAAGATTGGCAACGAACAGATATGGGACGTCTATTTCAGGCACTTCTTGATAAGGGCGCCCTTCAAAACCGTCATGTGAAGAACAAAGCTGGTCACCATTCTACATATACTCATGTAAGTAGTATGATTCCCTATACTTGCGCAAGAGCTAATTATTTAATGAAGCTTGGTCCAAAATACAGGGAGTTCATGACAGGGCGCACAAAGCTTATTTTGCAGGTCAACGTATCATCAACAGAACTTACAGTCTCGCGTAAAGAAACAAAAAGCGTGGCTAAGAAGTCATCGCAGCCATCATCCACTTTACTCACCTCACCAATACCTCAACCCCGACGAGATAACAAAGTCAAAGAACGACACGTAAGTGAGGAGGTCTTCACAACTGACGATGAATTTCTGCCCAACACTTTCACCCAGGAAGATGTTACCTCAGACTTTGACGAATCGGAAGAGGATGCTTTTGAGCCCCGGAATACACGAGGAAGACACGCCGCGCGTCTTGGGTCGCCAATCACACGTGATGAAGAAATGGACAGTCTGCCTCTTATGCACCAGGTAGCGGTTGAGGAGTTCGTCGAAAAAGCCAAGATTATAGACGAAGATCTTAGGAACGGCAGAGGCCATAAGAAACCTTACTTTTCTGAACTCGAATATCGGCGAATGATTATCGACTGGACCACCACTGAACAACAGATGGCCCAGATACCTGGAATAAACATCGAAAATGTCAATTCTGTTGGCAAGAAATTTGTCAAATTGATAAGCGATTACAAAAAAGTATATGAAGAGGATATGCATCGTAAAACAGATAAGAATCATCAAACTGTCATTGACCTAATAAGTGATGATGAAGACGATGATGTTCACGATGACCAAGATCACTTCGAGGAGCCTTCAAAATACTTTACCGCGGATGCATCTGTGCAGGCATTCAACGAACGCATGAAACAAGCAGAACGGGCACCGCGTCAACGTACTCAGGCAGACATACCAAAAGAATCTTCCCGAAAGAACTCTGGGGGAAGTAAGTCAAAAGGTCGCGCAGGTTACAATCCTTACAAGCGGAGGAGTTCGGGCTCGACAGCCGCCTCAAATCGACCGAGAGCAGGATCTAGCGGAGCTGGCGTTACAAAGAGGGGTGCGTCAGGCAGTAGTAGGAGGACCAGCGGTCAGAGCACATCTTCAAGACAACCGAAGATAATGACGCAGTTTGGAAGAAATGGTGGTGGAGGAGGAGGAGGAGGAGGGGGTAGCGGAATAGCTCCCATGCCAACCTAATTTGGGGTTGCATATTTTAACGAGTTTCAAACGGTGTTCTTTCTTTCTCTTCACGAACTTGCATGCATTTATTATAGGGATCAAGGATATTGACTGGAGTTCTAACGAGTTAAAGGGGCGAAATTGCTCTGGGCATAGCGATAGTTATTTATGTGGGGAATTTTTGGGACGGATTGACTGGTTGGATGGCTTATGATGAATATCAGATGAACTTACAAAATAATGATGAAGGCGATTATTATTATTATTGATAACCAGTTTTGGGACTTGCTACATTTTTATGGATTGAGCAATGGTGGGCGGCGGAGGTTGGAAGATGTGCGGGAAAGATGCATGGTATGTAAATACATAGATTCTGCTGCCTAGGTGCTCAAAGAGAGACCTATAAAGATTTATTTTACTGCCGGAATTCATCTGCAATCGGAAGAAGCTTGTGATTGGATTGATGTTATTCAAATTTGCATTATCGTTATAATTCAAAATAATATTTACAATGCTTTCCTTTCTTATTTCTTTCTTTACTTTCTAGTTCTTCCTTTCTTTTTGGTTCCCCTTCTATCTCCTCCTTGGCTTGTAGGGCTTAGGCTGAGCATCTGTATGTTAGGATCCATAATAATATTCTACCCGGTAGGTATGTATTGAAGCAGCAAAGAACCTTTGTTTCCAGTTGTCTCAAGTGCCAAAAGCTCTATTTCAATTTGATTTGAATCTCAACAAAAAACTGTGAATACTTTCTTGCAAATAGGTTATGGAGTAAAAATCTATTCTCTACTCAGACACATAAGTATTTCGATTTAATAATTGCTGGTTGATTTAATATGAATTTACAAATATCGATTTGCGATGTAAATCAAATAACTTTGCGTGCCCGGCCCTCACTCACATTAATCCCGCTTGGGTGTTGGGTGTTGGGTAGTCTACAGCTGAAGGCGTAGCACATCCTCAAAATTCACAATCTAAACATACATTAATACGCTGAATCAATATGTGAACAGATACAATACAACAGGCTCACTGATATGTATTGTTGGAAGAATCTACTTAGAAATCATTCTCACGTGAGGAATTTGTTGTGACAACATTAGAATAATACAGGAGATGGCGTACCGCCATGGCCTTGTTTTTAAACAACAGAATAATAATCAGATGAAAAAGAAGTAAATAAAATATCAACTTTTTTTTCGCCCAAAGACCTGCTGGGTTTCCTCATAGGAAGCATTTTTGAGCAGCAAGTTGCTTAAAAATACCGTAGACTTGTATACAATGTGGTTATCTTGGCATCGATAATTCAGATTCAAGTTTGTCGTGATGATCAACCAAATGTCGATGTCCATATTAACTTTGTAACTTCGTCTAACTTTACCGACTTGAGAACTCCAATCCCGCGTCATTTTCTACCAAGTGAGTAGCTTCCGATATCCAGATTGAATTTCAATAATCAGATATATCAGCTCGTTACTGAACAAGTCGAATAGTAATGTTAATTGAGAGGTGAATTTAGCATGTATCGATTAGCTGTCAAGGGTCACAAACCGTCATATTCTTCATCTCAGTATCACCAAATCCCATACCAACCACTTTCTTTTCGTCCATGCTCGTCTTCATCATCTTCTCCTCTTGCGTTTTTTTCTGCCCCGACTCACGACCCGCCATCAAAGCATCATAATTCTTCTTGGTAATCCTCAAAGCCGGAACAACCTCCGGAATATCCCTATTCAAAATCCGATCATTTTCCATTCTCAATACTCTCAAACGGAACGCATTATAACTCTTCGCCTCCAAAAACGCCTCATCCATCCCCTTGTATCTGGAGAAATGAAAGTCCAGCTGTCCCAAAAACTCTAACTTATTATACTGTCTCAACAAAGTTTTCTCGAAATATCCCCGATTAAACCCCTCGCCCCTATTATGAAGACCAATCATCATCTCCACCATCTCAGTAGTTGCTTTTGGCCACAGCGTCACTATAGTAAGTTCAGGAATCGGTCGCTCTCGATAAACATCCATAAGATCCCGACTCGTAAAATTAATAATATCATCCCATCGCCAAATGCGTTGACGAAGAACCATACTACTAGCGATTTCCGTTCTGGGAATTCTAGCCGCGACGATTGCGTGACGCTCTGGTTCGCCAAATGCGGTGGTGATATCGAGTTCTATTCGCAGGAAATAGAAACCATAGTATTCTCGCTCGTCCGTCTCGGCGTTGAGCATCTCAGTGGTGAATTTTGTGCCGAATGAGATGGTGTGGCCGTGTTCGGAAATGAAGTAGTCGTTTGTGGTGAAGATGTTATCGAGAACTTCGTTTACTTCTCCGTCTTGTGGGGTGGATGTTTCGTCTGACTGTCTAGCCACTTCATCTTGTTTGAATTTGTCTTTTGAGGTTTTATCCATTCCTTCAGCTTGTTTTGTGTTTCCACTTTTCAATCTACTACGTTCCAAATCCAAAGCGGGTGATCCGGTATTGAAAAGTTGTAAAGTCGTCTTATGTGATTCCTGTTGATTATGATCACGAAACTGGCCTTCACATAATCCTTCGTACGAAGATCCATTGATCTTAATTTCAATGTTTGCAAAAGGTGGTTGCATATCCAGTGTTAATGATCTGATTTCGGCTGCGCTTAGAGCTGTTGGATGAATTGTAATCATTCTAGAATTGGAGGGATCGAACGCAAAGGCTGGGTGATCTGAGCCCATTTTTCGTTGGAGGATTATAACATAATCTCCGCCTACGTGGTTTGGAAGTTTCTGTTTGGAAGTTAGTTGGTTGAAGGAATACTGTGATGGTGGTATCTTGCAGAGAATCAATGAAACTTCTTCCAGGTATGATAGATCTATATAAAGACCAACTGATCTGCACAAAGGAGACAACTCAACCTATCAAGAGTATGCCAGAATACGAAAGAGCCAACAACAAACTTACAATATCATCCAACAATCGATAATGCATAGCACTACTCCCCAAAATATCCAATTCCTTCTTCGCCAGTTTGTAAGAATTTGCATTTGCGAAATTAACACTGAGTTCGGGCGCCTCAAGAGGTGATCTTGATGGCCGCATGGAAGGAAAAAACATATTTGATTGTGATTTAAGAGTCGTTGAGGAGGGGAGAATATGTGATGGTGGATGAGGGAATGCCATTTTGATGATTGTTTTATCAAGCGTGTTGAGCGGCTTGGGTTTCTTTTAGTAGTTGGTTGATATTATTTTGTTTATAGTTGTATGATACAGAAGAGTTGAGGGAGGCAGAGACGGGGAAACGGAAGATATGGTGGTGGAATATGGCCGCACTGATATATCAAATTCACTGCTTTTTGTCCACATTATCCAGTATATGATTTTATTCACCGCCGAGGTCTCGGGACTGCATAGATATTCTATATCAGTACTCGGTTTCGTGATGTTGTAGATTTATGCCCAGGCAGTTCGTAATGAAACTTAGCTACCCACAGCAAAGTCACCCATCAAGCAGTGGGAAATATTATGGATTACAGAACCCAACATGCTTATTGTGGTGGATGTACGCAAGGCATCAATGTTCTTGTCTCTGAAATTCTTCAAAGCTTGAAATCTCGATATGTTAAAGCTGCTGCTATATTACATGTCTGAATCTATACATACAAGAACTAAAGATATCATAAGAACATCCCAAATGAAAGCTCTCAATTAATGTCCATTCTCAACTCATCACGTAGCACAGAGGTTAGTTCATCTTGGGATAAGAATGATTAGATGATATACATCACATATCATCCCCTCTAGATTCCTATCTGCACCAATACAAACCATTGTCACTTCATATAGACAGATTACATTATAGAACACGAAGATACAATCAAGATGAATATATACTCAGATCATTGTCAAACACAACCTCATCCTACAAATTAGCCGAACATCTAATTCATCGGCTAGATTGCTGGATTCGGAACTTGCATGCTTGAAATGCTGGATAATCTAATAAACGGGAGAATACTGAATTACCTAATAAACAAAAGAATGTTAGATAATCTCATAAAGGAGACGATGTTAGATAATTCAACAAACGTAATAAAGATAGATAACCGAATAAATTTCATAGATATCTATTACTATCCAATTTTAAACAGACATTCAAAATAGATTATGAATACATTCTCTATAAAATCAATTAAATGTATATATCCAACATCACAATATCTATATCATATACAGACAATCAAATTCAATTCATACAAAATATATCTAAATCTCTATATCTAAACTAAACATCCAAAATATATAAACCCAAAATATATTTGAACATGCAAACTTAAACTAGACATCCAAACAAAAACCACCGTGACCCCCAAAATAAATCTAGCCATGCATACGAAAACCAGATATTCAAAACGTAAATACTCCAAATACACCCCAATATCCACGTCCGGACTAGACTAGACATCCAAAACCGAGTCAGTACCGTTAGACTAGTTCGGTACTATGATTTTAGTGTCGGTAGTGAGCAAGCACTATGCTAGCTAGCTATGTCATCATATTATAGCTCCCACACTACCTCACCCACCCACATTCACAATTTCGGAATTACAGCTTAACTTAACTTCTTCTCGAAAAATACTTATATTACATTACATTAATTGCATTAATTACATACATTCTCTCGTTCCAATCTACATATTCGCTCCATCTTAATATACATACATACATACATACCAAATCTAACAATTAACAATTAATAACACTTAATTAATTAACCAAAAAAATGAGTCCACTCATGCAAATGGTCTCACCTCAAATCTCCCCCCCATCCGCGACGCACACATCGACAATTGCAATGGCAATGGCAATCCGGCAAAACCAAAACCTCACCCGCACCAGTGCCAGTGCCAATACCAATGCCGATGTTCTCGAATCGATTTCGAATAATGCGCGCGGTGGAGATAATGCCCAGCTTATCTGTTCTGCCATCGCCGTCGTAGCTTTCCTCGCATATATGGGGTTTTTGGGTTGGTGGGTTGGGGTTGGGGGATGGTTCAAGAAGGGGATGAGAAGGGGAGGGAATGGGAATTGGAATGAGAATTGGAATGAGAATGAGAATGGGGGCAGGAAGGGAAGTTTGAAGAAGAATGTTTTTTGGATTTGGGGGTGGAGGGTAGAGTGGAGATGGGGGATGCTGATGGGGATGAGAAAGGCGAAGAAGGTTAGGTGGGTGGATGAGCTGGGGGAGGAGGCGGAGTTGGTGGATATGGAGATGCTTATGAGTGGGAGATGGGATGATGCGGGTGGGGATAGGGGGGCTTATGGTGGGGTTGCGCAGTCTGCGCTAGAGGAGGGGAATATATGGGGTGGAGGGGGAAATGGGAATGGGAATGCGAAGAAGAAGCAGGTTTTCGAGGAGAGATGCTTTAGGAGCGAGTGTCCTGTGACGATTTGGGAGGACAGGGAGTGGAATTTCGAGATGCAGAAAAGCCGGGTAAATGGGTTTTGGGGGGTTCAGAATGGGGTTTGAGGTTGGTATTGGATATTATATTGGGTGTATTGTCACATCTCATACTAAAGGACGTATGGAACTTTAATTTTGTCTTGAGGTCATTGATGAAATCATTGATGAAATCATTGATGAATAAATGGATGATGTTAAGATATAAGTAAGAGTAGGAGCGAAATGATGGATAGGCATTCCAAAAAGCCATGCATGTATGCTAAATGAAGCGACGACGAATACTTCGGTAAAACCAAATAAAATAAAATCAATGCTTAAATTTGCTTTGTTCTATATAGCAAGCATAAGGAATTGCATCTAAAGTGAAGCCAAATTGTGGGTATAGTATAGAAAAAACAAGAAGCAAGAAGCAAGAAGGATGAAGGATGAAGTATGAACCGCAGAAAAGAAAAGCAAATGATAAAAGTTACTAACTACAATATATAGAGTATGCCCCACCATTATAGTATGTAAAGCCATCCAACCAACCATATCCGTCTTCCATGTCGCTCGGCTAGCTTTCTTCAATTATCTATATACAAAGAATGATATAAGTTCAAGAACCCAATTGCACAAATATCAAATCCGCTCAACATCAACTCTAAACAATTAAGAAGAGGAAGAAAGGAACAGGAAACTGGAAAACTCTCTCCGCCCATCCACCCGTTTCATCGCATCGCAGAGGGGGGAATAGAACCGATAAAATAAAATAAACCCAAATAAATAAAATTAAACCTTAATAGACATTTTTCTCGGCCTCTTCAACTCCTCTGATATCTCTTCCCTGACCGTCTTACACCACTTCCAAATACTTTCCTCAAAGCCCTCCCAGGCGTCGCGATCCTCGCCATTAACCACGCCCATAACATCAAACTTAACATCCGTCTCCCACCTCAGCTCCGCCGCTTTAACCCAAAATCTCAGATTCTCCGCCGAACGATACGGTTTGCCGAATTCGGTGTGGAATGTTGATATGGAGCCGAAATGACGCTTGCTAGTTTTGACAGCCGCGTTGTGCAGTTTTACGAGACGCAGTCCTGTGCGCATTTCGGCGAGGAAGGGCGTCGGCAGGAGTGCGTCGTCTTGGATGGAGTCGACGGATGATAAGGGGGGGAGGGTATCCGGATCTGGATCCATGGATTTCATGAATGCGTATTCGCGTTCGATTTCTTTACCTTTCCAGTTATCGGCGTGAAGCCACGTCCAGCTGGCTTGTTGTTTTCGTTCTTCTTCCTCGAGGACTTTTTCTTGTCGTAACATGTTGCGGACGCCGTCGACCCAATTTTCCATCGCTTCTCTTTCTTCGGTACGGATTCCTTTGGCAAATCCTCGGGTCGCCATGCGTTTTAGTACTTCGAGAACGGATAATAGTTCTGCTCGGATTTCTCTTTCTGATTTGATGGATAGTAGACGATCAGGACGTTCATGAGCTGTGTAATATATTTTGGCTGCACGGATGGCAAGCGTAATTATATCGAGGATATGCATGCCTTGAATTTCGAACCAGCCTTTCTCCTTTGCTTCAGGTGTAGCAGGATCTGTTGCTGCAACTTTTATTTTCGGAAGTGGAGAAGCTGGTGGTGTTCTAGCATGTCTTGCGTCTTCGAGCGTTGCACTGGCATTATTAAGAGCTTCCACCAGGTTTCTTTTAAGTTGATCGAGCGTTGGTGGAGGCGCAATTACTTTCTCGCGATGAATATATGTACTCACGGTTGGAGGAAGCATATGATAAGGATTATTGTCTTCCTCTTCGCTTTCAAATTCATCTTCCGGATATTCATCATAATCCTGCGCAGGACTTTCCACAATACCTCCTCCCAAATGTGAAGAAAATGTGGGACTGCTAGCTGCTGTCGAAGCATATGAGGAGTCGGCGTCAGATCCTGATCCTGGCATAAGAAACGACGTGTCCAAGACGGATAAATCCAATGTCTCTCTCCCATCCTTTCTCTTCTTCATTAATCGTCCACCCTTCCCATCCAGCAGGCCGGTTCGAGCAAAGTAATATTGTAGATGTGCTATGCTTCCCAGACTCAAAATACTTTCTCTCGATTGTGCAGATTTCGCGAATTTGGTTCCTTGTGGTCGAACATAACCGCGTCTTTTTGGTTTCTCCGCACCTGCCATAGGTATTCTATTTCCATAACTCGCAGATGATGATCTTGAAACCGAACTACCGACTGAACTTTCCATAGACGCTCGACTCATTGTACTTGATCTGCCGGAAACTGAACCTTCGGATGCAGTGGATACACTTCGAGTAATTCCCTTTGGTGCTCCAATAGCTACTGTGGGAATACCAGTTGGAGATGGAGATCTTCTTGTTAGAGAAGGTCTCACGGTATATTCTTCTGCCGTCGCCATGTTCACTCGATATATTCCTTCCTCGAGGAAATGTGTTCGTCCGTCCGTTCGTTTGTTGTTTTTACGATAATCTCGTAATGAATATGGTATAATTAATCGTTAATGTCTTGAAGAGGAAGACAATCATTCGGCACAGCCTCTGAATCCCTTCGAATGTTTCCTAGAGGAATATTGTATGAAATGGTTAAAATCCCAAAGGAATTAGGTAGCTATAGAAACTTTTGACACGACACTAAAAAAAAAACCTCTTTTAAGAGCTTATGAGTATCAAAAGATTAATAAGTCTTCGGCATTATTAAGTTTAAGATTCAACTTATTAAGAGGAACGTTTGAACTCTGAAGAGGGTAGGGAGGGTCTGGAGTATAACACGGGTAAGGGTAAAGGTAAAGGTAAATGTTAAAAGTTGCAGGGGTTTCGTGTTTGAAACACACCACCTGCACCATTTTAAAGACTTGGGTAAAATACGGAAGAAATACTCAAGTAATCTCCAATATAAATTGCACGAGCGTAAGGTTCTTGGCCTTGACAGCCGTGATTAGCTTAAAGAGCCTTGGAAGAGCCTTGGAGATTAGAAGCATTCTAGAAAAACAATCATATACTGTACTACCTCATATACCAAGTTACCAACCCATACCATATGACAGACACAGACACAGACACAGATACAGACACAGATACAGATACAGACTCGGGTCCAGGTACTTTCATAATACCGTATCAACAATATTTTCATTAATTTCTCGTTCCCGAGCAACGCCGTTGCTTTGCATTCCTAAAAGAATAGGGCCCGTATGATATTGAGATTGAGGATTCTCACTCCACTTCTTGTGAATAATATGCCGCGGATCAATTATCGTAATTTTAAATCTTTTTCATTAATTTTCATAATTTTATAAAGAATGGGTCAGTCGACGACGATAATTATCATATAATAACCTTTGAAATTATACACATCATTTTGGCCTTCGAAATGGAATTTTATGTATATATAGTATATATATATATGAGGCCTGAGGCAATAAGGTGATGTGGGACTAGAAACCAAATTCATGGATTACTCAGCAAAACGATGAAATAGTGAATCACTGAGCAGGACTTGAGATGGATATGAGACGATTACAGAAACTTTTCCTTCATTTCATAGTATTTATTAGTTCCTTCATAAAACAACATCTTCAAACGACAACCCATACCCAATAACATACTTTCTCTCCGATTATATCCATCAGCACAAACTAGTATGCACAGGTAATCTCAAACCACGCTAAGTCCCAAATCAATGACATGTAATAAATCTCTCCCAAAAAACTCTTCCATAACCCACTCATTCCTAGCCTTCTTCCCTTATCCCAAGGTATCACATCAAACCCACCACCCCATCCCCAAACACCCCCCTTAAACATCCTTAACCTGCACATAATCATGATTCCTAACAATCTTATCATCCTCCCACCACATCAACGTACACCCCACCAATTTCTTCTGCGGCGCCTCCTCCTCTGACAATCGTTCTCCCGTTTCCGGATCAATCGCCGGTTTGCAGAAGATCTCCCATTCCCACGCTGTGAAATCTTTGTGTCCGTGTACGGATAATGTTTCGATTTTCAAGTCGTGAAAATCGGAGAAGGTGTGGGCGTATAGACCGGCTACTTCTTTGTGAGACATGTTTAGACGGTCCGCACCTGGGTGTATTAGTATGTTGAAATATGGATGCTATAAGAGTTGTAGGTGAGTGCGTGAGTGAGGTAGTAGATCTTACTGAAATCTGAATAGACAAAGTTGTCTGGGTGGTAGAATTCCATCATTGCTTCGGGTTTTCCGGTTCTGTAGGCTTTGATGTATTCTTCTAGACGCTTCGTGATATGGTTATGGTCGGCATGTTGTCGCTGTTGTATATGAGTGGGATGGTGAGGCGCCATGTTTTTTGCTTTTGATAGTACGAAGAAGTCTTACGTATCTGATTGAAAGTTGAAGTGTTGAATAGAATATTTCAATGGTTATCAATTAGATTGATCATATGAGATGAAAGAGAAAGTGTTAATGCTATGTCGCCTTAGCTGTATTAAACTCTGTAGCTCCTTTGGATATCTGCACGAGTTCTACCGGAGCCTTCAACTTCTTTTGAGATCTGCATGTGCTTGGATCGATTCCTCCAACAATGATCAATCAATCCTACGTGGTCATCAATTATAGGTCACTGGTGCTATTAGAAATCATATTGCATGGCAAGTGTTGAAAGAACAAGCCAACTCCTGCATTTCCTGCTCGATCTGGTGGAGTTCAGCTTTCTCGGCACCGCCATTATGCAAACAATGTTGAAAAGATAGGTTGTTTTCCATATTCCCCGCTCTTTGGCTGGGCGGAATTTTTAGCATACCCAGTGTTATGCCCAAGTCGTTTGAGATTGGCGAGCGGGGTATGGCTTGTTCGGGTAATATAGCTGATTGAACAAGGAATGCTGAATTAAGTAAGTGGGGGTTGAACTCTCTATTTCATGTGGTATCAGACAATGTTGCCGCGGAACAGAGAAAACACAAAAGTAGATTGATACAAACAAAGTCTTCAAATCTACGCTGTTCCGCACCATCAGAAACTTGAGAGTGAATCAATCTTCATCTCTAGCTCATTCTCGGCGTGACCTGGACTTTCAAATTATGGCAAATACTATTGCTAATGAAGCCGCGAATGATGAAGGGCCACTTCTATTTGCAATGATGCTTGGTAACCAGAACAACAACGATGGGAAAGCTGGTGGCACTCAACCTGTTCCTGATACTTTGGATCCTAAGAATTACGCTCTGGAACTGAAATACGCTTCGGATAGCAGTGGAGAGGCAACAAACGAGAGTGATAAGCTCATTACTAGCGAAATTCACGACGAAGGACCGTTATTGTGGACATTGCTAGCTTGTAATAATAACAATTCGGCGAGCCTGGAGAGCAGCCCTATTCCCGATACCCTCAATCCTAAGTATTGCGCTCTTGAGTTAAAATATAATACGAATAGTAGTGGCGAAGCAACAGATAACAGTAATGAGCCTATTACTAGCAACTCCGATAACGACGATGGACCAATTATACTTGCAATAGCGGCTCAGAATAGGAACAACGTATATGCCATTCCTGATACCTTGGATCCTAAAAATTATGCCCTTGAACTGAAATACGCTTCGGGTGCTAGTAAGGAGGCAACAAATGGCGGTGCGAACTCTGTCACTGGCACATTCGACGATGATGGGCCACTTCTATTTGCATTGATGCTCGCTAACCAGAACAACAACAATGGAAATAACGGTGTCAATAACCCTGCTCCTGATACGCTGGATCCTAAGAATTATGCCCTTGAATTGAAAAACGCTTTGGATAATGGTAGCCAGGCAACGAACGGTGAGGGACCACTTCTATTTGCATTGATCCTTGGTAATCAAAATAACAACAATGGAAAAAATGGTAACAATAACGATAACGCCGCTCCCGATACATTGGATCCTAGGAATTATGCACTTGAACTGAGACACAATGCGAAGAACAGGAGAGAAGAAGCAACAAATGACAGTGATATACCTATCACTAGCAACTCCGAGGACGAAGACGGACCGCTTTTGCTCGGACTTTTGAACAACAATATGAATAATAATCCAGTCAACATTCCGGACGAGTTCCTTGGACTAGTGAATGATCCTACATATGGCAATGCGAGTCGGGCTATTCCTGATACATTGGACCCTAAAAGTTGTGCTCTTGAATTGAAACCTACTACGAACGATAGCGAAAGCAAAGCAAATAACAATGATCAACCAACTACCGACAAGTCTACCGCTAATGATGGACCTTTATTGCTCACTTTATTGATGGGCAATAATAATAACAATGAGGCGGCCAAAGCCGCGGCTGTTGCTGATACTTTGGATCCGAGCAATTTTTATGCTTCGGAGTTAAAATACACGAGTGATGTTAACAACGCAGAGGATAGTAAGGGACCGGTGATGACTTCCCTCTCTTTTGATGGCCGTGATGAGAAGAGGGAGGATACTATTCGCGAGGCTATTCCTGATGTGTTGGAGCTGAAGTCTCAGGTGCTGGAGTTGCGTTCTCCTTTCAACAACAGGAGTGATGACTCCGAGGATACCATCCGCGAGTCTATCCCTGATGTTTTGGAATTGAAATCTCAGGTGCTGGAATTTGGCACTCCCTTTAATGGCAATAACATCAAGTCTGAAGACACAATTGGCGCATTTACGCCCGATGTTTCGGAGCTGAAGGACCATGCTCTTGAATTACAATCCTCTCGAAACGTCAAAGATAATACCAAAGCAGCTCACGAGTTTACTTCACGCCCCGTCAATGGCAACAACAATGGCTTGGAGGATACCATCCAAGCATTCACTCCTGATGTATCAGAGCTAAAGTCCCATGTGGTAGAATTAAACTCCCCACGAAAGGTGAAAGATGTCACCTTGGACGAGTCCAAAACGGGTTATTTGAGCAACGAGCAATTACAATTTTGGAGAGATAATGGTTATCTCATCATCCCAGATGCGCTCTCAGCCGCCGGTAGCAGCCACAAACTCTTACTCAAGACTGTACATGATGCAGCAGACACCCTAGCGCGCGGTGGCGACAACGTACAAATGCATTCATACCTCCCCGGCCAACCATCATATACCCACCCAAAGGGTCGTGCAATCGCAGTATTAAGCCAATGTAAGTTGCACACCCATCCACAAATTCATTAATCGCATTGCTAATTCCAATATGAAGATGCCTTTGTAGCCGGTACCGAGCCCCTAAAACGCATTCAACGATTAGGATGCGGCATCCATCGCGTAATCCCCCCTTTTAGAAAAGCCATCCTCAGTAAATTTCACCACTCAATCGCGTATTCCCTCGGCTACAAAGATCCGCGCATCATCCAAAGTCTCGTTATAGTGAAAGCCGCCGAAGTAGGCGCCCGAGTCGTCCCCCATCAAGATGGCTGTTCTGGATTTACCGATCCTCCTAGTTGCACTACATTCTGGTACGCACTCGAGGATGCTACGATCGAAAATGGATGTTTGGCTGTTGCGCCTGGAAGCCACAGAACTCAGCCTATTACGCGAAGATGTCGACAAGATGAGGTAGGGAGACCGGAATTTGTGGATTTGGATCATCCGGTCTTTGCGAATATTGAGAATGTATCTGATGAGTCGCTTCCATGGAAGAATGAAAAGGGCGAATATGAATATAAGAAGTTGGAGGTTAAAGCTGGCACGTTGATATTGATGCATGGGAATCTTATGCATACGAGTGATGCGAATCGGAGTGAGAAGAGCCGAGTTGCGTTTAATTTTGGGGTGGTGGAGGGGGAGTTGAATTGGTTGGGTGATAATTATTTGCAGCCGTATGATGGGGAGACGGAATTTGAGAGGCTTTAGGTGAGAGGTTTTTCATATTGAATATCTTTGTTCGAAGTTTCTGCATTGGTTGTGTTTGAAGTTAAAGTAAGTCATCGAGTTGAATTTTGGCTATTTATTTACGATGGTCTTTTTCTTTAAGTATATATGGTACCATGAAATTGTTACTGGATGGGGTTGGGAACAATGTTACATAACTATCTGACTATATCTCCTCATAGTTTGCTTAACAGGAGATCGATTGTTCGATGTACTTTCAATGGACACTATCCTTTGTACTGAAAACCAACATAATTTGAACTTGCAACATACATATGCTGGTAGGCACACTAGTGTTGAACTTCCAGAGAGACATACATGAATCCCGTGTGAATCGCAGCTCAAAATTCCAATTCCAAAACCAGATAATTCCACCAATTCCAAACCCAAACTCTTATTAACAAGCGCATAATTCCAAATCCCTACTTTCTCACTAATGGTGGTGCGAATGAACCGTGGAATTCATTCCCAACCTAGCACCCGCCTTCTCATTCCCCTCCCTAAAACTCTTCACCACCTGAGTCTTACTCATCGAATAATAAGTAGTACGAAAATCATCCTTCCCATACTGATTAAGTTCCAACGCAACCGGAATCGGCGCTCCCTCCGCCGTAAAACCAAGCTCCACCTCCCTATCCGGCGCAGCAATAATAACATCCAAATACGCCATAAAGTAATCCGAATTAATCACCACCTCCACATGATTCGCCTTAACCTTCGTAATCGTAACATCGTTTTGGCCCTTAACGATAATATCTAGTCCAGGTAAAGGGGTAATTCCCAATGTTATAACATTCCCCGCTCGTACCCCAAAAATTGCATCCGTCCCTGAAAAGTATAAAAGTCCCTAAAATAAGCCCATGCATCCGAAAGCTGATCCGCAACCGCCAACTGACTCTTCACATAGCTATCCTTAAGAAAATCCCCAATCTCCTGCACCCGTATATGAAGCAGCGCATCCGTAGCGCCATCCCTCCGACTCTCCTGCCACTCTTTAAAAGCCGCATTATACGCATTCGCATCATCCGGCGAAAGATGCGAAAGCGTGCCCGCTTTTCCGGCATCCCCTCCGAGAACTTTACAGTCGCTTTGGCGCTGCGCGGTGTATTGTTTGTAGGATTCGGATTTCTTGACATCGACGCTTACGGAGCCGCCGATCGCACCTTGGTATTCGGCTTTGATGTGGGTGGAGAATCCTTCTTTTTTTTCAGACGTGGTCTCGCTTTGTTCGACGGAAAGTTGATATCGCGTTCCCATGTATGCTTCTTGGATCAGATGGGTTCCGTATCTGGAGTAGAATTTGGAGAAGGAATCGTAAATGTCATTTACTTCGTCGAAGTCCTTGAGATCCCTGGAGATTTCCTTCCAGGTTGGAAGCTTGGCGGCGGCATTGACAAACTCGTCGTCTACAGAGTCATATGTCGTCTTCTTGTCGATAACATCGACCGAGTAGTTTTTCTGGTCAAGACTGTAGATACCATATAAACTCGTAGATTTAAAATTAGTACTATATTCGTACCCACCACTCGCTTCCGCCGAAAATCCAGCATAATTCGCACTAACACTTGCGTCGGTCTTGAAGTCACTGGCGAGTTCTGTCCCGGTTCGACAAATGAGACTGTGTGTTACGGTCGAGGATCCCGTATCGTGCTTCTCGAAGTTACCCGGTAGCCAATACTTTCTTGTTGATCCTGGGACCGTAATGTCTTCTCCTGGTTCAACGTGTTTTAGGAAATTGTATTTTCGGTCTGATTCAAGGGTTGTGGATAGATCGAAGGGGTCAACACCTTGAGGACGGAGATTCACTGTATAACCGACTGTTGTGCATATTGGGAGGAGTTCCTCATGTCTAGCATTGAATCTATCGTTCATGTTGATGCGGAATTTTGATTTGAGAAACTGGATTGAGAGCAACGAAGTTTTATAGATAGAGGCGGATAATTGAGTTATTGAGATGGGATGGAAGAGTCTAGCTTCAAAGTTAGAAGTAGAAAAGATGAAGCTCTGGTGGGAAAGTGAGAAGGCTTAAGAGCATACTGTCTACTTCTTATAGAATTCCATTTGACTCATGAGTTGATTTTTACATCGAACAACATTACAATTCTGAACATCGCCGACCATGATACATCTCTAAGGCATGATAATGTTTGCAGAATGTAGTGTACGATAACCAGGTACTAAATACACTTGGTACAAAAGGCTCGGATTCAAGTAACCGGAGAGCATAAGATATCTACTTGAGTGATCTGGTCGATTCATTTCCTAATATAGTGGGGTAAACATGTACATTGTACACGATGGTACAACTGATCAACCATTGCGAAAACTGACAGGACCCAGCTTGTTCCTGAGACGCTACAGATACAGCAAGTATAGTAGATATATATATAAGGTACCGCAAGAGATACTGTAAGTAGTAGCCCTAACGTAGTCATCGTCGATGCAATTAGGTCATGGCTGAATCCCAAAATACCACAGATATCACAAGTATTACAATGTCAGGCAGCTCTGACATTGAGATAGAGATATCGTCCCGTGAAGTACCTAGTACTTGTCATCCTAGTTGCGGGTACGTGATAAGAAAAAACGAGAACTTATAACAATGCTTATATCCCAAATATCTTCCCCGCAGTTTCAGGTTACTGTCATACAGAAAGATGTAAGCTGAAGCAACCTACGAATACAATGTTTCAAGATCAAGTAAGTATACCTCCCCACGCTTGTGTTCCATCCTCATCCCATTCCAATTACTATCCCCATTCCTCCACCCACCACCTAAATCCTCCCACCCGCTCTCAACAACCCAAACGCACACCCATTAGCCCCCCACTGCCAAACCAACTCTTCACTCACACCCCTAAACCCAGAAAAGAGAATAGCAGCAACAAACAATGGATAATTCTCCTCGGCATTCATATGCGCTGCATCCCATCGCCGCAGCATTCTTAAAGTAGAGGGATTTAAGTTGTCGGGTGGAAAAGGGGTTAGATCTTCACGAGGCGCAATGTTTGGAGGTTTTGTGGGGGAGTTGGCCGGGGATACGCGGGGTTTGGAGGAAGTAGGCTATGAGGAATTGGGAGATGAGGAGGGTGGGGATGCAGGATGGGGAGGTCCTGGTGATGTTAGGTATATATGTAGGTGATTTGAGCGAGTTAGTAAGGGAGGGGAGAATTTACATGGTAAATCTGGTTAATTTTTGTAGTATTTGATCGTGATGATATACTAGTATCAATATGATGGTTATAAGACCATATCTAATCAGTGGCCAAAGATTGGATTTAGATCAGCGTACAAAAATATTATTCCTATACATTAAGCTCGTACATACACATGTTTATATATTTAAGCAGTAAGACGGGACATGTATATCCTTGGACTGAAAGATAAAAGTGAGAAGCTCATCCATCATCGCCTTCTTTCGGGGGATTTTGCCCCCAAAATTACATATTCATGTTGAGAACTTCTGCCCAGAAACAGCAATTGAGGTTCAAAACTCACGATTCTGCCATCCACGACCGCCCAGGTAAACGACGCGGACGAATTCGTGCGACTTGAAGTTTAGAACTACCTTGTGGTATTTTCTCCCAGAAATAATCCTTTGCTGCTTATATTTTCTTAACCTATCTTGCTTTATCAAAAAATTGTGCTCAGAAATACAAATGGACACTACTGGAATCCAAACGAGTGCCGGTTTGTCAGTGAAACGAAAAAATCATAGGCTCTCGATGTTCGTAAGTATTGGGCGCTTGTAGCAGACCGTTTGAGCCTCAATGATTTATTTTCCAATCAGACGTATAACATCGACCTTGTACGAAATTTTCAAACAAATTTTCTTTTGCCGGATGCTCTACCGCCGCCGGTTTCAAGTGGAATTTATTGGGTATGGATGATTATTGTCGATTTCTGAAGTTTGTGTATTTATTTTTGGCAATGCAAGATATTTATTGTACGATGTGATAGAATATTTAAATAGAAGTAGTAAAGCTGCTGTGTTTCGACAGTGTCGAGATCAGTTTCTTTTCAATAAAAGTTCGAGTTTTTGTTATATTTTATTTGTTACATTTCGTTATTCTGTGAATTGCGAATGATCTGAGCTGGCTCAATCTCTTTTCATCATACATTTTCATAAGAAGTATACGTGAAAGCTCTTACGGGATCAAACTGCAAATCTCAAAACGACAAACATAATATACTACCAAACCCACATCATGGAAATGGAAATGGATGAACCTCTCCTCCGACACACCACCCCAACCTCAACTTCCTCCATTCGATCCACCTTCCGCAGTCTCAGCACCTCTCACTCTCGATCTTCTTCTTCCTCTTCGTCCCCCACGACCCACAGACTCTCCCTCCCATTCTCTCACTCCAAGTTTCCATTCTCATCTCAACATTACCCCCCCGACATCTCTATTTCCACATCTACATCCCCGCCCCCTTCAACATTCGACTCCGCCTCTAAATATCGCAAACCCTCACGAACACGTTCTCTCTACAGTAAACTCAACACGGAAGTAAAATTCATGCGTCTCCGGTTCTCCAGGAATGAGAAAGCGGGGAGGGGAAAAGGAAAATGGATGAAAGTAGAGGGGGAAGGCGAGGGCGAGAGGAGGGTTGAAATGGTGTGGAGGAGGATGGATGGGGAGCAGGGGATGATTCCTTTTGGGGGGGTGGGGAGGTATAGGTTGGATTAGTGGGGGATAAGTGTGTGAATGATTTTGAGGGTTGGGATTGGAGTTTTGGGGGGGGGGGGGGGGGGGGAGGATGATACCATGGGAATTGGATACTGGATGCGTGGGCATATATGCCTTAGTGCACTTTCACTTGAATCAAAAATTCTTGGTGTGGGATAAAATCGTATGGCGTGAGATGAAATTTGTTTCACAGGAAGTTTAATGGGATCCATACTCCGCTGGCGTTGAGATAATAAATGATCTATTTTACTATACAACCGCATGACTTGTAATTAGATATCTTTATTTTGAGCTGACATTCAGAAATGAATGAAGTGGCAACAAAATTATCATTTACACATCAGTGGTATCAAGCAGAGCCTTCAAATCCAGGTTTCCATCATCATCATCATCATCATCATCCTTGCGCCTGTAGCAGCTATACAAAAGCACCATCGTCTACAGATCAGTAGTATCGACCAAAACTTTCAGAACCAAATTTCCATCTTCATCCTTGACTTTGCCAGCCATTGCAAATGCATCCGGAATGGCCTCAAATCCTTTATATCTCTGAGTAATCAACTTTGAGAGATCAGGAAGTAAGGGGTTGTTGCTTGAGATGAGTTTGATAGCTTCATCGTACGTATTTGCATATCTGAACACTCCCACGAGATCTACCTCCCGAAGAGCAGCTGCTGAGATCGGTAATGTTTGTATTGGAGTTCCCATTCCAATCAACATTATTCTTCCACCCGGCTTAGTTGACTGATTCATGTTAGACAGAGTCATATGCAGAGAGCAATTTTCAACTTACATATATTGACGCTTGAAGGCACGATTCAACACCTGTGCACTCATACACTGCATCGACTTCTCCTTCTCCTGATGCCTTCTTCACCAACTCCGCCACTTCTTTCGCAAATTCTAACTTTTCTTCTATGGTCTGCGGCCTCTTCATTGGAACTACAAGCTTGCTATCTGCAAACTTGTTCTTGATCGCGAAATCTAATCTGTCTGGTTGAATATCTGCAATCACGACTTTCTTTGCACCGTGAACTTTACACATCGCAGCAGATAGAAGACCAACAGCTCCAGCACCGAATATCAGAACTGTGCTACCCTTTTTTAGAGCGGCTCTTCTGGATCCGTGCATGGCCACGCTCAGAGGTTCAAGAATAGCACCAAGCTCAAGAGATACATTCTCAGGCAATCTAAACTAGTAAGTACTTGCTGAACGCCATAGGAAGAAAATCTACTAACTTATGGCAATATGCCGCAGGATGATTTATACGTTCTTGTAAAGTTCCCTGAAAGTGAGGGAATGCTTTCGCCGAACTTCTAAACTTCATCTCCTTGCAAATGTTATATCTTCCGGTCGTACATAGATCGCAAGTTTTGCAAGGAAGCCCAACCTCCATCGCCACCTTATCCCCAACCTTCAAATCACTCACTTCCGTACCAACGGCAGTAACAACACCAGCGGATTCGTGACCTAGAGTCAGAGGTTCTCGCACAAGTATATCGCCATTCCTGTTGTGATTGTAATAATGCAAATCAGATCCGCACAGACCGGTTGCTTGTACTGCAACCTGTACTTCGGATGGCTCAGGAGCTGCCAAAGTACGGGTTTCCTTTAACGTGTGAGCTGGTATGTATATTCTGAATAAGGAATTTCTCACTTACGATTCTTAAATCTTTTGCACCGTGTAACACTGATGCTTTAACTTCTTCGTTTTTAGTCGCCATTGTGCATGTTTTTATGTATGTATATGTCTAGATATTGATAGTGAGATGTGATTTTCTATGAAAAGTAATGACTGATTTTGAGGTATATCGAAATATATTGATAGGTAGGAATCAACAAGACTACTGTGTAAAGTACAACCGTAGCTAGCTTAGTGAACCATACCCTCATCTCGATCATTTGAGCAATTCAAATATTTTGAGGTATCGGTGTTTGACGGTATGACAGCTACAACTGATCATTCCCCGCAACGACCCCACTTCGTCCCAAGATTCAGGCAATTTTGCCCCCCCACACTCATCCCACCTTGACATTATCGGAGCTCTGTTCGGCTATGCACTCACCTAGCTTGGCTCACAACTGGACGATGTACCTAATATTGATTTCGATAAACACTTGAAAAATTATGTAAAGACAAATTATTGACGATACCCAAGTACGAATCATATACAAAAAATGGCGACTGCAACATCAGCACTCTTCTCTCTTGAAGGGCAAACGGCTTTGGTGACTGGTGGTACGCGAGGTATTGGGCAAGCTGTTTGTATAGCACTCGCTGAGGCAGGAGCGGATTTGATTATTATACAGGTCAGTGAACTGCAAATCTCGAATTTCTTCTTTACTTTAAAGCATGTCAATTAACCCATGCTTTTCTTCAGCGTAATCGCGAGAATCTCGAGACTCAAAAGGCTGTAGAAGCTTTGGGTAGAAAAGCTACCATATATATTGCGGATTTGGCATCCAAGGAAGATGTTTCGGGGCTTGCTTCCACGGTATTGAAGGATGGACATTCAATACACATTCTTGTGAATTGTGCCGGCATCCAACGCCGTCATCCAAGCCATGAATTTCCCGACAATGATTGGGACGAGGTACGCAAATTTATGGCGTTCATTGCAGCAATTATACTTTTCTTTTTTGGGAGAGTGAATTTACTGATATCTTTCTAAGGTTTTACAAGTCAACCTCAACACGGTGTTCACTCTCTGCCGTGATATAGGCGCTCATATGTTGACCCTTGAGCCCTCTGCCACCACTGGTCGTCGTGGCAGTATCATTAATTTTGGCAGTCTACTCACTTTCCAGGGTGGCATTACTGTCCCAGCATACGCGGCATCGAAAGGTGCAATTGGACAACTCACAAAGGCTCTAGCGAACGAATGGGCTTCAAAGGGAATAACTGTCAATGCAATTGCTCCAGGTTATATTGGAACCGAAATGAACACTGCGATTCTGAATAACCCGGAACGTTTAAAGAGTATTAGTGATAGAATACCTGCTGGCAGATGGGGGGTTCCGGAAGACTTCAAAGCGAGCGTTGTTTTCTTGGCGAGCAAGGGAAGCTCCTATATCAATGGGCATATACTTACCATAGATGGTGGATGGATGGGAAGATAATGGAGGAAAGCTGATACCCTATTTGATATTAAGAGTTTGAAAATATAATGCATTATCAAGTAAAGCTGGCTTTCTCGTATATCTTTCCAAATATCATAATGAAATCAAACCAATCACATAACTTTACATTTCCGAACGACTATTCAAAACTGGATATATAAGTAAATGACAAGCGGTTGTATGCTAACTTAATGAATCTTCAAAAGTTGAACAGCCCGATTGTGTTGCGTCACACAATTTCAGGTATAATTGCCATTATCAACACTCCAAAACAATAATTTCGCCGCCTTGGATTACACCAAAGTTCAGGGGCCGTAGGACCAAAAATTGCCAGATTGATCAAAGTCGCTTTCCCGGAACACCTGCACATACCAATGAGAGAACCCCTTGTCCTACTACCAACTCATGCTCAGAAAATCTGCACAAAGTTAACCCGGCAATAATGTGTTATCAGTATCTCGCCACAGTACTCTCGGTAATAGAAATGTGTCATCATAGTCTAGAAATAATATTTGTCAAGTCTTTCCTAGCTTTCGGCCATTGCTCCCAGCATCGACTTCGGCAATACGGAGTAGATAGTGAGCGGGGGATGATATCAGAGCTTCTCAAAGCTTGAATGTTAAAAATTCGAGTCGTGAAGACGATACTGGTTGATTCACTAAATTGTACTTGTATGGATGTACCAAACCATAATGCGATTTGGTGCAATAAACAAACCGAAGTATGCCGAAGTTTCGTTGTGTTGATAACCAAAACACGATGTATCGGAATCCGGTTGAAAGGATTGAAAAGAAAGGTTTGACGATATGCTATCTTCGAGAGAGAGGTGAGCTCCATGGGAATATGCTGTATATAAAACACCAATGTTATTTTGAGACGAGACTGTGTCTGATCCACATGATCGTGATAAAGCAGTTCAGATTCACTGTTTTCAAATACTGTGACTCCTACTCGAGTAGAAACACCTAGAAACACGATTGAACCTCCAGTGAGTTCATCCCTTGTTCCACTTGGATACGAAGAACGTGTGATTTAACAGAATCTGGCATGACTCTCTGAAGCACCATTGCGATGTAATGTTCCCAGTTTTCGTTCGGTCAAAAGGTTACTTCCAAAATCATTTCGATAATAATACAAATGAATATGAGGGGGAAGAGGGGAGAGTGGAATTGTCGTCTCCGCACCTCTGTTCTCTAGTGAGGCGCTTATCCGAGCATGGATTAGTCTCGTACTCTTGGCAACTCATTAATAACTCTTGCCACTTATAAAAATTCCCTTGACAAGCAGGTACTGAAACTACCGAAACTACCGAAACTTAAGAAATTTCCCTTTCAACTCCCAAAGTGGGAATTTCCCTAGAGGGGTGGATGATCTGCATTTGAATGTTGAAACTAATGCCAGATAATTGATCCACATGATGATCTAGTTACAGTGAACTTTTTACGGATTGAGTAGTATTCTCACTTAGATCACAGTAGTTGTTGACTCTTACGGTAACTTTGGGTAACTTTCTTGGATTCTAGGAATTCTATATTTCCTATTGTATCATTGTTAAGCAAACACCGACGCTGGACCAAAGTCTAACTGTACTCATGATGTATTCGTTTTCCCAAAACTAATATCTAGTTCAGCTTGGCGTCCTCAATGTCTACGTATAAACGCTGTACTCCCAGATTGATTCTGATATCTTTTCCTCCCCTACAAATTTTTTGCATCTATCTCACAATCATATCAAAAAAGCTTAGAAACCAATCATCTGATACTCAATACCATCAATTTACATCCTCATCTTAAATACTTTTGGAAATACCTCGTATTCACCACCCATTCAAATTCATTGCCTGTACCACTAGCATCTTCTGTACTAGTCATTCCACAGCATCTTCTCAAACTCCTTTACCTTCTCGTCTTTCAGCCTACAAAGTTATCTACAACTTTGATCAATTTACTTTTTTTACACATCACACCAGTCCACAACAATGTCTCCTTCCGCTATCCACAATGATGGCCGCTTATTGGAAGAGATCTCGGACAAGATGGATGAGTTGAACATCATCAAAGCAGAGATGAAGGAAATGGGAATGCTCGAGAAGTCGCAGTTTGATACTGAGAAAGATAAGACGATGTTCAGACAGTATAATACTGCGGTTGACGGGGTCAAGGAAGTATACAGGATGTAAGTATCCTCAACCATCTCCCATTCGTACAGGACTAACAGTTTGTTTCAGCCAGCACGAGAGACAGACTGTGGCTTTCAACTTGATGAAGCGTAACGAGTTCAAGTTTAAGGTTCGGGACAACATGAGTGTCTGGGATGCAGCATTGAAGGCTTGCTCCATCAAGGACGATTCTGATCCCGATACAGAATTGTCACAGATGGAGCATGCTCTTCAAGCTGCTGAGGCAATGCGACGGGATGGCAAACCACGCTGGATGATCTTGACTGGCTTCATCCATGATTTGGGCAAGCTTTTGCTCCAGTATGGAGCAGAAGGCCAATGGGATGTCGTTGGTGATACTTTCCCTGTTGGCTGTGCATTTGATCACCGCATTGTTTATCCCGAGTCCTTCGAAAACAACCCGGATTCAAAAGACCCAATCTATAGCACAAAGAACGGGATCTACCAACCGGGTTGCGGAATGGACAATGTGATGCTATCATGGGGCCACGATGAATATCTGTACCAAGTTGTCAAAGATCAATCCACTTTACCTCCCGAGGCACTTGCCATGATCAGATACCACTCCTTCTACGCCTGGCACTCTGCTGGCGCTTATAGGGAACTCATGGATGAACATGACCACGCAATGTTGGCTGCCGTTCAAGCTTTCAACCCCTACGACCTCTACAGCAAAAGCGATGCTCCACCGGATGTGGAAGCCCTCAAGGTATGAATATCCCCCCTACTTGTTCTGGAAACAATAAAACTAACTTGTAACTATAGCCTTACTACTTGGAACTGATCGATGAGTTCTTCCCCAAGCGTATCATCAAATGGTAAATAATACCATATAAATACAAAAGCATGGGAAGATACCACAAATGTTGGCTTCGGAGTATAGGATTTGGTCGGCTCTCGGGTTCTTCATAGATTGGTTCATTTTGGCTGGATTTAGAGCGCAGAGATATCGCAAATATCTACTTGTTGATAATTTTCAATGTAATGATTTTTCAAATCAAACAACTCTTGTTCTTAACCTCCATAAAAACGGTAGCATAGCATGTGAATAAAGTAAATCCCTCATCGTATGTTCCGCAGTGAACCGTTGGCGTGAGATACACCGTTGTACGATGACGTTTAATGATATATCAGATTCGATATCGTCAATGTAACGGTTCGGTCTGGCCGCCTGGATACGACAGATCTTGATCTCGCTCTTGGCTACGAGGGAGGAGGGGTGTCCCAGGTGGTGGAAGATATGTCACGATTTTATCATGTAATGAATCATATCACATGGCTTAACAAAAGCCAGAAAGCCATAAAAAAGATTGTTGGGTATGAGGAGAGTAGGAACAGAAGTCTCTTGCAACTGACAGCCCCAGTACGCAAGGCCAAGAAGGTGTTGTCGAAGAAGGATCTGCGTGCTCGTCTGGGGTCAAGCTTATGTAATCTATATGAGGTCTTTCCGTAAAAGAAAATAATGTATACTGAACGCGAGGTATGAACTGCCAGCGCAAGGAGAGTTACCATAAAATGCAATTTTTTTTGTAAAGCTTAACTGGATATTGTGGTTGCTTTAATTCTCAGATATATCGAGCATTTAAACACCTTTACATCGAGTTACTCCCCATTGTTCAGAAGTTCCATGATCAAACATTGAAATCGTTTCGAATAACAGTAATTGAGCTGTTGAGAGCTCAACAATGGTTGAGCTACTGGTACATCAATCTCGTATGGGTAAACATCACCCGGAAATTAATTCTTGTCTTTATATATCACGCCACCAACGTCTCTAATATCTTCAACAATACAAGCTGGCACTGATCAATGACGACAACCCTACCTCGGGGAGCCTCATATGTATATTCTGTGGGTGAGGGCTTCTCACGACCCTGTTCGCAACTTCGCAATATTGTTTTCATGCAACTCGGTGGCGGAATGAACCTTGGCTAAGTCCACTCGAGGCCCACTGCCACTCGTGCCACTACAAGGAGGGGAACACGGGTGACCTAAAATGGATAAGCAGCATCAGAAGAGGATTGTTATGCCTGTCAACTCACCTTACATAAGTGCTATCGCAATATCTAGATTGATATATGCTTATCTCCCCTCATTTTCTATCACTAGCCATCAATTTCAATTGAATGACGTTCATTCGTTTCCTTTTTACTTTTTTTCTTTTCACTGTACCTCAAGTTGAGCATATTCCTTGAGATGATTGCAATTCTTGGTGAAGTGTTATTATTTTAAAATGTACACTAAATTCTTGTTCTTCATTGTCAGCTTCTGAGAGGATTTTCTCAGCCTTATACGTTCAATGGGATGAACTTTTCTTATGACATTCTCCCCTCGCATTTGCATTCGCCTACCAAGATATCGGGACAGACATCTCATATATAAACTCTTCTAGCTTATATATAATGTATGGATTGCTTCGTACAGAATCCATCTCTCACTAGCATTGGCAAGTTGGGTCACTCCTACATTGCAAATTATCCGGAAAGTAGGACGCCATAATTGAACCAGAAGCCATACACATTCAGCACTTCCGTTGATTTCTCTCTGTGTTCCGCCAACATGTCCTTAGATTTACCAGAGATCACCTTCGAGGAATGTGAACGCTGCTTCGCATTTCTAAAAACTAATTCTGGCGAAGAATTCCTTCAATCATGCTACGAGAACCGCGAGAGGGAGAAACGAAACTGCAAGCCCACGTCTATCCAGAGAAAGCTGTTGAAGTTGAATCAGACCCGGAGACACCCAGAATGGGAAGCTCATAAAAAAGAGATTTTCTCTTATTACATGAGAAACTTCAGTTCCGCAAGAATACTTCGGGAAATTACTGCTGGTGGCAATCGGTTCTCGAGTCAATCGTAAGTATGGCAGTGGATACGGAGGATGATCGTTGCTAAACTCCAATAGTCCTCGAACGTGTGACAACCGATTAGAAGCATGGGGCTACCCACTCAATCCCGATTTTAGGAAAGTGTTTATGAGTCGATTACGAGTAGCCGCCGCCAATTGGGAGACTCAGCTACAGCTCAACCTTGTTCGAAGTCCCTTCCAAGTCATATCTCAAACACCCAGACTAGATTTCGATGATGACGACTCAATTGATTTCTCTCAAGAGAACACTCCCCGTGGTATCATTGACTCACCAACTCTCGGAACGACAAAGGGAAAGGCCATAATTGATAAAACGAAGCGACAATCCCGCCCCGCCACAGCAGATTTTATGCCAAATGACCAAATACCTTCGATAGATCTCAGCAACATCTTAGCTGGCAGTTTTGAAGAATTGAATGTCCAGAATGTAGGAGAACATCTACATTCGGAACTTGATTCGGAGCTTGATTCGCAGCTTGATTCACTCATGTCTTATGATGTAACACCTTTGTTGGCCAACAAAGAGGGAGGAAATACCCAAATCGATTATGTTGATCCAAGCTTGCTTACCAAACCGGCCTCGATTCTCCAACCTGACACTGACTCTGGTTACTACTCAATGGAAGTCCCAAAATCCATCTCATATCAAGAAATGGAGTTCGATGATAACATCCAAGAGGAACCTAGCTCCAGTGAAGCCAGATCAGAGAGTCCAGATATGGCTTATTATGAGCTATTTGATGCCAATTCATTGATCCCCTCCAAGAGAATGAGCTCCTATCTCCGACAAGAATTGGAACCGCAACATAGTCCATCCATTCTGCATAGAATACCTTGTATGAATGACCACATGGATGTTGCATTTGGCAAGAGAACTGCATGCGCTTGTGGTGTCACTCAAATTCATGCTATTTGCATATGTATGATGGATTTGCCAGATCACCAAGTATTGACAATATTGGGTCATGTAGTTGAAAAAAACGTGATTGATGGAGCAGGAAATACCCCATTACACTATGCTGCTGCAGCTGGCCGAAAAGAGCTTCTTGACTATATGTTAATATTGGGTGTAAACTACAAACGGCTCAATGTGACTGGGCAGAGTTTTCTGCATGTTTTAGATGCCAGCTGCTTTAGCGACAGTTTAATCGATTTCCTCGAGCCATTCAAAGAGAGCGGACTACTGGACCAACGCGATCATGATGGTCGAACTGTTTTACATGGCCTTCTTCGACACCCAATATTACCTCATGTATATCATGACCTTGTTGATTTCTATGGAGCAGAGAGAGCGATACAATTTGCTCTACGGGACAATCAAGGTATCGATGCAGCACAACATATAAGAGCTGTCGATCAAGCCCAAAATCCACATGCATCGTATGGTTCTGTCGGTTATGCTCAAGCTATTGTGGTATATGAGAACATAGCCAATCGGTTCATGGCAGATACAGTGCTTGCCGAAAATCCAATTCAAGAGATGCAAAATCGACTTGCAGTTCTCCGGCATTCGAACCCTAATGTTGCAAACTCAAATCCAAACGCCGAAGGCTGCAATGGCCGAAATGCTTTGCATTGCTTAGTGTCAGCGCCCCGAGCTTGTAGTCTAGAAGATTCTGAAACACGTATCAGCCAGCTTGAACAATACATTTTCTCCGGAACAGACATCAATCATTACGACAATGCTGGCAGAACACCATTACTCGCTGCAATTATCGATTCAAGCTCCACCAACGAATATGTTATGAAAACCACCGTCGAGAAACTTTGCCAAAGTGGTGCCAATGTGCACCAAAGAGATAGAGATGGTCATACGGCATTGTTTCATGCTATACGATTAGGATATCATAACTGTGTAGCCATCCTCCTTCAAAATGGTGCACATGTAAACCGGCGAACACCAGATGGGCGCAGTTATCGACGCCTTGCGCAAGATTATCTACAGGAACATATGAATGCAAATGATCAAGAAGGGTTTGATAATTTGCAAAGGCGCTTGGCGGTGGTTTCTGCTATTATTAATTTCAGAGCTGAATTGGAACCGACAGATTTGCAGGCTTGGGGAGTTGATGCGACATGAAATCGTCAAAAAATTATCGTATCGAAATTATAAAGCTTTGATATTAGGGGCGGGTCTATCGACATAATAAGTGGAATTTGTGTTTTTGGTGGTAGTGATTCAACTCATTGCCATGTTTCGACTGAAGGATTAAGAGACTAACAGAGGCTGAAAGATTTTACAAAATCTGCTCAAAAATCTCGTTATTGGAATTCAAAAGGTGGTTGACATGGTAGCTGCGAAAGATGGAGATTAAATATTATGATGGTGGAAAGCATACGGCCTTTTAGTACTCTCCACCTCCACCTCCCAGCCCATCTCATTCCACATTTACTCCATCAAATGCTCGCTTACCACCGACCCTTATATATTTCAATTGCTCCAACACTCGACTACCACAGCAACATCAAAGGAAGCTGTCTCTTATTACAGCAATTTAATCGAATCGATGTTGTGTGTGGATAATCAAAAACAACACACCTAATCCTTCAAGTCTCGGGTCCCAAGCTCTCCCGGGATTGAGCGCGAAGATTACGGTGGCTTTTCTATTCTAGAGAATGCCTAGCGACTGGGTTAGCATTCTGGTACAAGAAATTGGATAGAATATATCCTAGATCAGATTCAGTCCTTGAAGTATTACGTTTATTCTTGTTCATTTTCGGCACGTTTAGCCATCCCATGTATATAGAAAAAGTAATCCGAGCCTGTTCCGAAGATGGCGATGATTGTTACGAACAAATTTAGTGATATGCAAAGTTCACTCTTGTATTATTTTCTGAAAGATTGAAACACGTATATCAATTCAGACTTCTTGATTTGTATAAAAGGCAGTATTGATTGACATTAGATCAATGCGTTAGGGGTTGAGCAACTAGTAAGTAGAGAACACACTTACGTAATTAATTACAAATATTGCAAACATTGTTTTAACTTCACTTTGACCTTCTGTTCATGTAGATTTGTAACATATTATGTACTGATATGGCCTTTTTCATCTACCTATTCAAGATAGACAATATTCTGAGCCCTATATATGCAACAAGAAAGTCCTTTGAGTCTATCTTCGTGGTACCTATTTGCCGTGATGGGCACCCTGTCAACGAGTAGGCAAGCAGTCAGACATGCAACAAAAGCTTGATATGAGCTCTCTAGGTTTGTTCAAATATACGGTACTACTGCTAACTAGGTAACCCAATAACGGTAGGCAGTCATAGATATGCAACAAAACACGACATGAGCTGAAGGTTTGTCTATATATTCTACAAGATATTGATCAGCCACTTGGTATCGGTAGACAGTCATAGATTTGTAACAAAAATAGCATATGAAATGTCCAAACTTATTCATATAGACAACCCAACAACGGTGGGCAGTAAGATATACAACAAAACACGCCTACATACCTAGACTCCTACCCTTCTTCCTAAATCTTGGTTGCCGAGTACGGGGTGCGTCCTCCTTAGATATGCAACAAAACCCCATATTCACCTCAAAACACAAGATGAACATGCATACGTTCTGCATACGCATCGTATGCACATCTGTAGATATGCAACAAAATAATCATCCTAAACTCCTCCTCTCTTGTACAGCCTGTATCTAACTAGGCAGTCAGGAGGTCTGGTACCGGTAGGCCATAATCAGATATGCAACAAAACAGTGAAATGCGCTCTCCCGGTTTGTTCAAACAGGCAGCCTGGCAACGATTGGCAGTAAGACATGCAACAAAACCCTCCCTACACACCTACCTATCTATTCATCTAGTAAAGCTCCACACGGGGTACGCACCGTACGGGCACGCACTAGATATGCAACAAAACCCCATATCTCCCCAGAATCCAAGATAAATCCGCATACGCACCGTACACCCATGCCTAAGATATGCAACAAAAGCCTACAATCCCCGAAGAATCAACGTAAATCCGCATACGTACCATGTGCGCGCGCACTAGATATGCAACAAAACCGACCATCTTACCCAGGATTCACTCCACATACACGCATACATACCGTATGCACATGTCCTAGATGTGCAACAAAGCTCCTCCACCCAAATATCTATCTCCCCGACAACAATCTACACGGGGTACGCACCGTACACGCACGCCTTAGATATGCAACCCAACCCACCACAATCCCTCAAATTAGAAGTCCAAGATAAATCTGCACTTCCTACGATTCTACCTCGATCTCCTAGGAATTAATACCTGTAATATCTTTCGCCATTCACTTGATTCCACATTATCGAATGCACAAGAATACTAGTATTGTAGTAGTAACTGTATAACCATTTCCATTGAATTCTAACTACCACCTTATTCATCTTATCTCATCTCTTCTGTACGTACGTATGCAATCAATTATATATGTGCATGCATAACACCAATACCAATACCAAACAAGCCACAAAAAAGTAATACCAATCTCATAATCTCATAAAAGGTTTAAGTTTGATTTTGGCGCCACCCAAAAAAATGACTGACAGAAGATGAAACAAACACAGACAAGACTTAAGACCCGACCGAACTCCTCACTGCGAGAACAAATAAACACCAAGTCCCTTGCCATCGTATCCCTATAGTATAGAGCAATAATATTAAAATCCCAGCCTCACCACCCCATCCAGCCCCACTATTCACTCCTTTCTACCTCCGTTCTACACCACCCACCGGCCGCCACCTTTCGGAGATATCCATCCATCCAGCCGTCATAATCATCATAATCATCATGAAAACAACAGAAGGTCCATCCAATTAACTCCATCCATCCATCCATCCATCCATTCATTCATCCGTCCGTCCGTCCGTCCATTCATTCATCCAAGTAGACAAGATAAAGTAAAGTGCAACAAGAGACCAATCAAAGATCTAAGATTATACTCAACATGTTTTATTCGCACTGGCAGAAAAAAGACATGACAATTGATAAAAACGCCACAGACGCCACCACACTTTCTTTCAATATATGCCAAGTAGGTAACAACAACGAGACACAAGACGCCGAATTTCAAAATGCAAATCGAGGTACTGTACAAGTACGTAAATATCGTATCGTTTCGTATCATGAATCATTTACATGCCGGAGACCTTGCGAGTGCTAACACTGCCAACTCTCCCGCTGGTTTTGCGAACAGCTCCTGTGGTGTCCTTATTTCGAAGACTATCACCACTGCGCTTTGGACTGCTGCGGACTTTGCCTAGTGTGCTGGAGCCACTACCGGATTTCATGGCTGAGGGTGTCTTTGGACGAGATCCTGAACCGATGTTTTCGATATCATGGCTGCTATCATTATCGATGGACGTGTAGATTGTTGTGGTGGTTTGGCTTATAGAACGTGATGACTTCTCGCTTCGGCCTGGCGATCTGGATGTTTTGCGACTCGTGCGCATGCGAAGTTGCCATTCTTCTTCAGCTTCGGCATCGTCAATTGATGAACGATGAATTGAGATCACTTCTGTCTCTCGCTGTAGGTGTTCGTCTTCATTTGTACTGTATGAAACATTACGCCCATATGGGTGATGACGGTCTACTCTGCTTGTCTTTCTTGGTTGACCTGGAGTGGGTGCTGGGAGATAATCTTCTTGAGCTCCAATACTATGACTTCGCTCGTTATCAACTTCACCAAGTGGTGTTCTTTGGCTACCATTGGGAGGGGTGACAACTTGACCATTGTGTGCAAGATATCCTTTTCTTGGAGTGGTTGGAACCATGCTGGCCAACTTCTCCTTCATTCTCAACTCACACTGCTCTTCGATCCACCATTCACGGAAAGTTCCTTGATTGAGATGAAGCCAATGTTGTTGAGGGCCAACAACCATTCCTGGTCTCATGAAGCGCATATATGCGATGATTTCATTGGCAGTGAATCCATATCGGTAGATCAAATATGCTCCAATAAGACACCCGGTCCGTCCAAGTCCGGCTTTGCAGTGAACAGCGATTCCTCTCTTTTGGACTGTAATCATCTCATGTGCCAAAGTAATGAATCTTCGAACAACACTAAGCGGTGGGCAAGTACCATCATCAAAGATCATATCCAAATGCTCAATACCTAAAGCAGTAAAGTATGACGGTGAGTACAACTCCGAGTTCAATCGAACCACCAATCCAATGTTTCTCTTCGAGAAATGCTTCAAAACATTCTTGAAAGGTGTTGGCAAGGTAGGGTGGGCATCGACGTCATCCAAAGTCGTTGGCAAAGTTGCATATAATGGAGAAGATGGAAGAATCGGTTGCACGGGGTGATGTTGTGGGGAGGCGAATGCAAGGAAGTCAGGAGTCAACCAATTGAAATCTCCTTGATCCACTCTCTCATATCTCTCGTACTCCTCTAGGTCGAATTGTGGCAAGGCGCAAAACCCTTGCTCTTTTGCGCGCCAGACACCATAGACAACGTCTTGAACTGTAATCCCATAATCCGCTTGACTGTATCCTGCATCGCGGAAAGGCATCAAAGGTGGGTCAGCTTGTGCGATTGGCGCGAGAGCAAGATGTGGTGCCCAGGATTGGATCAAGACCATATACGTGGCTAAGAGACATGCAGCGTTGGCTCGACCTAAGTGGCTCAATTAGTTCATTTCGTCCAGCAAATTTTTAGAGACAAGGAAAACTTACTTCTTGCATCGGCCTTGCTCCAGAATACAACCGGTTTGTTTTTGTTTTCAGGCGCGCCAAGTATATCATGGAATTGTACCGCAAATCTGTAAAGATGTCCGATGTGCAATGGTCCGAAATCGTGGTGGAAGGCATTGTAAAGTAGAGAATCATCGATGGAGAAATAATAAGGTGGTTCTCTATGTTTGTCTGAAACGACGGATGGTCCTTCTGCAGCTCGTGCTGACCGCTTGCTCGGGGATCGTCGTGAGCTCTGTTGCTCTGGGTACGGGAAGAGAGTATCGGCTGTTGGAGGGGTGGTATAAGATGCTAAATACAATCGGTCTGTAACGGTTAGCAAAGTGACCGGTTTATTGCGATATCGAGGACTTGGTTCAGGCGTTGCGCCGGGCCATTTGTCGTCTGGTAATAATGTTGCCCACTGGAGCATAGAAGTATAGTCCATCGTGTGCGTGATAGCAATATATTAATAATATTGAGCGAATGGAACTCAATGCCTGATGCTGTTGAAGGAATGATGATGTTGATAATATTGTAAGAATGATAACATACCTGGGATGTACTCGATGATTTGCCCATACTTCAATTGAGAGGAAGGAGGCATCTTGGAATATAAAGGTACACTAGGGCACCGAAACTGGCGTCGCGAGGCTCTTTCTTGTAATAATATAGTAGATTGAAGGAAGGTGCGTTGTTGTTATAGGAATGCGCTGGTGAGAAGTCGCAAGTTTATTTTGTTGTTGTTGTTGATGTTGATGTTCCTCAGGAATAAACACAAAATAATAAATGGCTGGAGCTTTATCCTTTTTAGATCAATCCAAATAGAGAATAAACCAAAGATCAGAAGATATATTTTTTGGAAGAGAAGAAAAGATCTCAATGATAAATCAATAGGTTTGTCGACTCATATAGATAGTTTCTAAGAAACCTAGAAGTTAGTAAGAAGTAGATAGGTAGTTTTATTTATTTTTTATTTTGAAGGAATTCTTATTAAATGTATGGACTTTAACAAATTACTGGTTTAGTCTGTTTATCGTAAATTTGGTCTGACCCAGCAACCAAGATTTCCAAAGTTGTGACCCGAGTGGATATTTTGCCGCAGAGTTCCAGAGCTTATTATTTATTATTTATTATTTTGTATGGATGTTTACATTACTATCGATTGATGAGAGAAAGGGTTGAGAAGTTGTTTATTTATTACTAGGGTTAAGTACTATGTAGATTCATAGATCTAGAGTTCAGTTGTAGGTATAGATAGGTTTCTTGAAGCTATTGAAGATGCTCAAATATATAATAGAGAAATGAAGTTCTCTTTCTCATGGTGATCTCCTAACAATAGAATTCATATTGTATCCGCCAACAATCAACTCGAGATCTATACTGGAATGGCAATGGATGCCGAACCCTCCTCCTCCTCCTCCTCCTCCTCCTCCTCCTCCTCCAAATCCCCCGAATTATCAGGTATCCATACATACCGCCCATAATCCCCCATCCATCCATCCATATCTCCAATCTAATCAGTTGTATCGGTACTCCTCCAGGGTTCAAATAAAATCAACAACAAAACAAAAGAAAAGAAAAATAAAACAATCCCTGCATCAGCCAATCTCTCACTCACAACGGATAAATTTCCTAACGCTTTCCTGTTAGCAACTTACCGCTGTCCTACTCATCTCCATCTCTATCCCCTCTCTTTTCTCATCAATCAACAATAACAACAACAACAACCATGACGACCACCACAACCACCTCATTCCCCTGCTCAATGTACGTATTGCCCTTTACCTCCTCACCATCTCTAGCCATTCCCATCCTCACCGCGGGGAACATAGTGGGGCACCACTTCTATCTTACACATACATCCCCAATCCCATTCCCATTCACAACATATCCCCTCATATCACAACACAACACAACAACACAACATACCCCCCCCCCATAAAACCAACACACAAAACACAACCTCACCCAAGAATGACCCCATAAAACCAACACACAAAAACACAACCTCACTCAAGTACTCAAGCATGACATGATCCCATAACTAACCAACCAACCAACCCCAAAAAGAACCATCTCCCTCCCCCTCCCCACCCCCCGCCTCGCGCACGCCGCCCTCAAAGCCCTCTCCGTCGATAAAGAACTATCACCTTTAGTACGGCGAGAATTATCTATCGTTAAGGCCAAGACCGAGCGCAGCGAGGTCCAACGCAGCGAGGTCCAACGCAGCGAGGTCCAACGCAGCGAGGTCCAACGCAGCGAGGTCCAACGCAGCGAGGTCCAGCAAAACGAGGTCAAGCAAAGCGAAGTCAAGCAAAGCGAAGCCGAAACCAAGATTCACGAGATCGAAGAGATAAATAACGGGACAGTATTACAAGCCATCTACAGGGCAAGCACAAACCGGATGTTGCGGGTGGCAGTGAATGGGTTTATGGAGAGTTTGAGCGTGGTGTTGGGGGTGATGGAGGAGTTGGATGTTGATGTGTTGGGGGTGGGGGTGGAGGGGAGTGAAGGGGTGGAGGATGTGGAGATTGGCATGTGTGGGTGAGGTGGTTGGTTTATTGATTGCATGCAGATATGAGTGTTATATGTTATATGTATACGGGTAGAAATTACGGTTCGATATGATGGCGGGATGAATGATTTAGGCGATGGGAAAGGAGGAGGCAGGAGGAGAAGAATTCAGGGAAGAAAGCGATTGGAAGAAAAGCAGGGGGTCTGATGCGGAAGAAAGCTTTTATATCGACAGTACGTGGTAGTTATCTATCTAGCACCAAGTTGACTAGCTAGCTGAACATGAGGAGATCTCGAAGCAGGTGCTGCTACATCCTCAACAAACATAGCAGATCCAAGTATCGTATAAGAAAGAACTGATAGAAATATCAACAGCCATCATGTCCATATTATAATCACCAGTATTCTATCTCTACCAATCTACATCTACAACCGACCAACTAACCATACATACACACCAGGAAAACATCCATAATCATCCATCAATTATTTATAAAAGTATATATATCTACAAAGCTAGCATATACCAGCCATCCGCCTCAACACGGCAAAAACGTATGATCATAATTCCAAGTGATATCAAATATTTACCTCCAACTCCGATTCCACCAAGACAAGACATGATATAACATGATCATCATAAAAATTTCTAACTTTTCCTTCCAATCGATTGATCGTATGCATAGGTATCATCATCCATCCATCACCATCCACCCAGCATCAACACCAAACTCCTGTCCCAAAATAACCATCCACAAGAAAATAAGTAAATAGAAAATAAGCATGCCTTCATCACCCCACGCAATCCCGATAATATCGCAATCAAGCCACCTTCCCCTCCAACAGCTTCTCCGCCTCCTCAGCCCGTTTATTAGCCACCGCAAGATCATTCTGCAACTGCTTAATATAATCAATAGCCTGCTCCACCGTACTAGCCTTACTGTTAGCACTCTGTCCACTCTTCGCATTTCCCGCTTCATTGTCTCCACCCTCGCCACTACCGCTTTTATCGGATGTTTCCTTGGATTGTCCTCGAGGTAGTAGAGTAGCGATTTCTAGAAGCGCGGCATTTATTCTATTTCGTCTCCCTTGCTCGGCGAGTTTGTGTGATGTGCGTTTGGAGGATAGATTGGTGGATAGTTCGGATGGGTATGAGACACCCGGGAGATGTGTGCCCTCGAGGATGTTCTGATAGTTTGATTTTGAGGCGAGGAGGAGGGAAGCGGCTGCATCTTCGGTAGATATCGAATTACCAGGGAGTAGGGGCTTTATACTTGGTGAGATTTTTGGAAGAAGTGCTGGCGATGCGAGAACAGAGCTGCTGACTCTTTTCTTTGAACCACGTGCTGCAATTTGTGGTGTTTTGCGCGCTGGACCATTTGTCGCGTTCATTGCGTCTATCTGGGGGCTCTGACTAGCCGAAGCTGCGGAACCGGGATGTGCAAAGGCTGGAGATGGTAATGCTTGAAATCCAGGAGTCTTGAACTCTGTCGAGCTCAAAGTTGGCGTTGTTTGTTCATCAGACTGAGTATTGATTCGAGCCAATGAAGGCTTGGTCGAGGTTGCGGATTCTAGTAATGCAAATCCCTCTATAGAAGGATCATCAAGGTCCATATCCTGACTATTCGTGGCCTGATCAGCAGTTGGAGACTGAGTAAGTCTCATTAAGGAAGCTGGAGTTGCAGGTGATCCAAGAATGAGTGCCTTGGCTTTGACACTATCCACCTGTGCTGTAACATATGGCGATCTCCCAGCGGATTTTGGTAACGGGAGAGGCGGAGGCGCCATATCAGATAGATGCTCAGGAGATATGGATCCATTTTCCGAGTGCTCTGTACTAGGCGCTGAGTTTGAATCTGTTTCTTTCAACTGGGGAGCCTGGGAATTCGATGGTTCAAGAATATCCCCCAAGGATTGTGCGCTCATGGATGTGCTTATACTCTTTTTACCTCGGCGTGGCTTGACTATTGGAGATGACCGAGGAGGTGCCCGAGAGTTGGCTCGAGGTTTTTGTATAGGCTTTCGGTTACTAGGTTTTCGGGAAGAAACCATGGAACTGGCTGGTGCGGAATGTGAATCCGTATTCATATCGATTGGTGAATTTGTTGAGCCAGAATGACGGTGTTCAAACATTGATTGGTGCTCGTTTTGTGCATGCAAAGCTGGTGAGCTCAATGGGCTGAAATACGCTCCAGGAACCGTGTATTCAGGAATATTGAATTGTGCTTCTAGAGGAGTAACAGCCGGTGATACTAATGGGGTGAAAGCCATCTAATTGTTCCAAGTTAGTATCCAACAAAACGTAGATGTCCAAATAGACTGTATAAGAACACCCATTTAGATCAATAAACTAACCTCTTGCTCCTTTTGCAAATGGTAGTTACCATATACAGATTGCTGAGTATCCACTGGTGAATAAAATTGCTGATTGGCCCCATGCATTTCCATGCTAGAGGGCGTTGGCGGTATGATTCTGTTCTGGGAATAGAAGTTTCGCTGCTGTTCCAGTAATTGGCGTTGCTGTTGTTGAAGCCTCTGTTGTTGCAGATACTGAATTTGTGCATCTATATCATTCAGGCTGTCTGTAGACCCATGCGCATGTACGATTGGGGTTCCGAGTATAGCGGGATGGCTCGAGGTAGTTGTTAATGACGGCATATGTTCTTGAATTGTCCCATTATGCCCCACTCCATAACCATTGCCCATGCTCGTGTTTAAAGTATTGCTGTCATTCTGGTGAATCATCTGTGTGTCATGGACTTGATGTTGACTGAAATCGAAGTCAAATGGTAGATTGTCGCCCAAATTTGCCAATTCCATATCGATAAATTGAAAATCGTCATGCGATGGGTTCGATAAGGTAGGATCTTGTGGATTCCAACCTCCAGTAGAGTCCATCATTGCTATTAATGTTGAGAATCTCGGACGATTGCTATGTCTTCTTGATCGCTAAAGTGACGTTTGCCGAGACAAGTGAGGGGCACAGCCTAGAGATTCTTCTCAGAGCAATGCACCGTAAATTGATGTTTTCGAGGAGATATGGGACCTTTTTTTTTTGGGATCAATCCATAACCTTGGGTCAGTAGAGAAGACTAGTTGATCCGTTTGTGCGACTGAAGATTGCAATGGGAGATGTTCGGATGAGAAGAATGGAGGTGAAATCGATTGCGACAAAGATTTGTGGGTATCCGCAATCATTCAAGAACAGATGTTTCGTTGAACGAAAGAACAAAACAGAGACCAATTAGATTTCAGTCCGTTATTTAAATGCGATTCGAAGGATAATATTGGAATTGTTTGAAAGTACTCCAACTTCATTCAAATTGCGCCCTTATTATTTTATTTGACGGCTTTTCCCCAAAAATCTTGCAGGCGGTATCGTTCCTTATCCTTATCGTATTGGATGGATTGGATAATGAAGAAGTTGTGAGGTAAGTGATGAACTTTTACCTAAATGGTTATTAATGATTGTCGAATGTATTTGACAAACAGAATAAATTACCAGACAACAACCAACAAGTGAATGGTTTGAAAGAAAACACTTTTTTTTTTTTTCTGTTGAAAATAGAATTTGGTTAAGTTAGAGTGTCCGGGTGTTCGAGATGTTCATGGATGGGATGAATGGCCGATCGGTAGTAGTCTCGTTTCTTTCAAGTTAGTTAAAACTTGAGGTACCACCAATACTATATAGACTCAAGCGATATTACGACTGTAGATGCATTCAGAAAATCCGGTAAAGTAGAAGAGGGGGAAGGAAAAGTGGGTGATATGAGAGTGAGTGAGAGTGAGTGAGAGAAAGAGAGAGAAAGAGATAGAGAGAGAGAGAGAGTATGTGGAAAGAACCATTTGGTACGATTGCGGAATTTGAGAAGGTATTTTTTTTGGTTGTTTGAAAGTATCGGTATGAATAAATCGTACTACAAATTGAATCAAAGATCCCAAATTCTAAATCCTCCCAACCTTCCCAATAAATTATAATTCATTACGAGTAGAACTTCCAAATATTTATCATGTAGAACTATTAGGAGGAAGCCGTCTTAGCTGAAAGCCCACGCCCACCTTGCTTGCCCACTACTGTAGCATTTTCTAGCTCCAATTTGTTTGGAAAGAAGCCCTGAAGATCAACAAACCTTGGCTTTACCTCTGATCTTATTTAATATATCATCATTGAAGAGTAAGCACAATCATCGGGTGAGTTCAATATATCTCCATGTCATGTCAGTCAGCTGCACCATTCATTGAATAGTCTTGTTTGTTTTTGAGACAACCCATCATCCATCAGAATGACTAGCAATTTTGTGATGTTACTCTCCCCTCCCAGGCTTGTGTTCCCCTAGAAACTAAGTAAAAGATATTAACCCCCACACGGGCAGCCATAGAATTTTAGACCAGTTAAAAGTCGTCTTTGAAGCGGGAAATCCTACAAATGGGGGAAAATTTACCACAGGCCTTGGAAGATTGGGAGATTGGGAGTATATCCTCATTATGGATCGATGCTTCTACCAGGAGTTGCGAGAGTTCATGAACCATCCTTTAATTGAAGAAGAACTGAACACCCATTCTTTCTTGTTCAGTATTGAACGATCAAGATCATGATATTATATTGCTCAACTTGATGATTAGCAGCTACGGTATTTCATGAATTAAATAGCCGTTATACTATCAAAATACACACATGTTTGAATATGCATATTGTAGTGGAGGTGGCTCTGGAATTACTATACCCAATGGGACTCCCGGACTTGAAAATTCAGATATACGTTCATGGGAATGGGAATGGGAATGGGGTCATATACTACGCCGTTTAATCTATACAGAAGAACCCACTATCGACTATGTAGGTATAAATAAAATTTGAGCCGGTTATCATCGGGAGAATATATATTACCAGTTACTCAAGTCCAGATCTCTCACGTTGAACAAGATGTTGTACACATCGGGAGTTTGCAGATTCCATGCAAGTTGCATGGCAATCAGTACAACCACAAGCATCAGGAAAATATTAATAAAATGGGCCCGTGCTCATGACAACTTCATACTCATACTTACTATCAAACAGTTGGTTACAATGGCCATGACAAAATACCAACCTATTTGACTGAATTCATAAGCGGATTCGAAACTCGAGTTGTGGATCCTATAAGAGGCCTGGTGATGTGAGATATGAAAGCATTGTCAACAATGACCGTGGAAGTCATTCAAAAGAATATTTGCTGATCCCAACTTGAACTAGAAATATCATTTGAATAGCCCTCTACTGACCCCATTTCAGATCTTGTCCTTGAACATTACCATAGTATTTCCTATTGCAACGACCGCGCTCATGGCATTAGTACTTGTTGCGCGCACAATATCAAAGACGACTTTACTTTAACCCAACTCTTTCCCAAACCAATTTTGCAACTCCACAGCCAGCATCAAATTCTCAGGCTATGCATGCAAATGCTTACCGATACCAATACCCCTGGGCGGAATAGCCAGATCTATAGCGATTTGGATCACCAACGCCATCAAAACAACATCTCTAGCTTCGGCAAAAGACTTTGTAGCTCGCAGCTCCGTAGCAAAATCTACCATTCCAAGCCTTTCATCTGGTAATGAAGTACGAATCAATCCGATCTGTGCAAGGGGATTGGAGATAGGAATCTGGGTCCATCTGGGAGCCTCTAGGTCCCGCGATTTCATTCGTGTTCGCGTCATGGGATGAATGATAGGTAAGGCTTTTAAGGACGAGAGCTACTCGTCTGGATTGAAAGAATAATCTAGGAGCATCAGATACCGTTGCTCTTTAATTGGAGCCATGTTTACCAAGTGCTCTCTATATCCGAAGATCTCGCGATCCTCGCTGACAATTTCTATACAACCATGACAACAAGTAGAAGTGAATTTGATTTTTGCCCTGGGATAGCCAATGGAAATAGGAGGCATCTTGGAATATATGTCCTGCTACGTGGCTCGATTATCTTACCAATCCATCAATGTCTGAAATAGAAGACAGCCTTGGAGGTTGATGAGGAAAGAAGATATCTATGGGAAGTAGGCTGTGAATATTGTGGACCTCGGATGCACATGCTATGAGCTGTTTTTTACCAGAAAGATTGATACACAACGAAATTGTGTCCTCGGCTAAAAGGGATATGATCTTCCAATTTCCTAGTTGTCCATTCATATAGATGATCATATTGGAATTCATTGCAAAGCTTGCAAATTATACCTTATTCTTGCATTAAAAGACAGCGCCATGTTTCCAATCACAGGGTATTTATAAGAATAATTTCATTTTCTCTTAAGAACAAAATATTAGGTTTCTATACCACAAGTCAAAGTTGACACTTTCATAATGTCGAGCCCAGAATTAGATGTCTCTCAAGCGATTAAGGGCCCAGCTACTTCAGAATCGAATTTTACCTCACTCCCTACACCCTCAAAGAGCATGTATATTGTAGTAGATGAATCCAATAGTGGACAACTAGAGAAGTCTCGAAATCAACTGATATCGAAGTCCCGATTGAAACTGATAGGCCACCCTTTGTATATTTGAAGGGTCTAAGACTTCACCTAATCACAGCAGCGTTTGGAATCTTTCTAATATCTGTATGTAGTCTCGGTCAATTTACTGACTTTTTTTCTCATCTAGGATTTGCATGTCACTATTCCTCACGAACCTTGAGATCCCAATTGTTACGACTTCGTTGATATCTATCACAAATGACTTGCATAACTTCAGTCAGGATAACTGGATTATATCTGGATATATGCTTGGATATGTCAGTAAGTCGTATTTTCTCGCTAGTACAAACATCATTCAAATGCTTAGGCGTATCTATATAGATATGCTCATCATCTGGGCAAAACTCAGTGATGTATTTGGGAAGAAGTCTTTCGCTATTGCATCTATCACCTTATTCACAATATTCTCCGGGGTATGCAGAGCATCTCAAACTATGACACAACTGCAAGTAGATCAATTCTTCCAAATCATAATAGCATGTGTAGGCTAATAGAGCCGGTGACCCAGAATCATGTTTCGCGTATTCCAAGGATTGGGGGGTGGCGGAAACTTCGCTTTAGGTTCTATTATATTTGTTGAGCCCGTTCCCAAGGAGTCATATCCCGAATACACGGGTATGGTCTCGGCTGTATTCTCGCTATCGTTGTTACTAGGTTCAATATTTGGAGGAGCTTTGAATGGTTCTGGAAAATGGAGGTGGATATTTTTATTAAAGCAAGCTTGCAATTCTATCTTTTCAAACTCGGTTGTCCAGAAAGCCTAATCATCTAATCGGATTCAAAAGTGTTCCTTTGGGTACTCTTTCGGCTCTAGCAATGCTCTTTTGTCTTCCGTCGAATTTCCCATATCAGGGTCAGGGCAAAACTCCCCACCAAAGTGTCAGAGTTTTACTCTCCAAGGAGATTTTCAGAAGAGTAGACTTCCTCGGCGCATTCTCGTTGCTTCAACCTTGCTAGTTGCTGCCTTGCAAGAAGCAGGACAAGAATATGCTTGAAACTCAGCATTCAATATTTCTTTGTTGACAATACCCGGTGTTGCATGGATTGTATTCATTGTATGGGAAAGGATGGTAACCTTAAGATCCAGTGTCACGGAGCCAGTATTTCCTTGGAGATTGATGACCAGCCGGATTTGGGTTGGGATGACTCTGTAAGAAGAACCCACATTTTAATACATGCATAAATACCAATGTTATTCTACTCACTTGCTAGAAACGCATTGCTACTAGGAGCCCCATGGTTTGTCACCATATTCCAATTCCCCGGCGATTTCAAGTTGTCGACAACGCATCTGCTCTTAGTGCTGGAATACGTCTTGTTCCATTCACTGCTTCTGCACCAGTTGGGTCAATAGTTTCTGCAGCATTGGCTGGAAAGGCCAAGATTCCTCCGGTTTACTTAGTCCTAACTGCATCCGCGCTACAGGTAGTTGGTTTTGCACTCCTATCTACGTTACTCATTTCAGATACTGCATCGTCTGCACAATATGGGTATCAGGTTATTGCAGGCTTTGGAGTTGGTATCAACATTTCGGCTTTGATCCTCATGACGCCTTATTCAATTGCTGAGACTCGCGGCCAAGGTCAGTACTTAAGTCCATATATCTATCATGAATAATTAGCCAATGAAGTAATCCTGCTCAAGCTGTGGCACTGAGTTGCGTAACCCGATTCCGTAGTATGGGCGGCGCTATCGGCCTTGCCGTTGTCACCGCCGCCTATAAGGGCTACGTGCTTTCTCGATTCGACGTGCTCCTGACACCAGAACAGCGAGAGATGGTGTTGCAGTTCGCTAGTGCTATCCAATCATCAACTTCTGCACTCCAGCGTCAGATTAGAGAAGTCTTTGCTAGAGGTTATAACTTGCAGTTCATAATCTTGATCGATTTTGCGGCAGCTCAGATTCCATCATCGATGCTTATGTGGCAGAAGAAACGGATTGTAGTTTATCAAGTTCATTGATGTTGTGCCGGGGGGGGGGAGGAGATAATTTGTTCAACACCGTTTAGTTGAACAATCTAGATATCATAATGCTTAATATAATGTTAATAACTATGATATTCAAGTATTCAACTTAATGTTGCTATGCGTTAAAACACACATACTTAGATCTCATTGCGGTGATTGCTAAGTGCAATGATGAGTTCAACTCACTGTGGATAGCTATGGTAAGCTGATAGGAATATCAGCAAGAATATCAAAGACAGATCTATCGAACAACCAGCCCACCCCATTATCCAACCCTTCTCACATGCCATATATCTACCTACCTAGGTCCTCATTGCACTCCACGTGTCTCCCATAAGCACGCACACACATCTCTCGGACGAGTAACCTATTAGTGAATAGAAAACACCAGCCAATTCCCAACCAACTGCACCGCAGTGAGCAAGTAACCCCACTAATGATAATACCAAACATAAGCTCATTAACAACCAACATAGCCTTGCTGCTAGCTTTGGAACTTTCACGTTGGCATATAAATTCACATCTACCTTTCTAGAAACCAGACTTAAGTACAACTTACCTTCTACTTTCTCACACAAGATCAAACACAAATACATACATCAAAATGTTTATCTCAAATATCACAGGAGTAGGCCTGATTACCGGTGTAGGCCTGATTACCGGTGTAAGTCCCCCCCCCTTTATTCAACCCTCACATCCTCTAACCCATCCAGGGAGCCGCAGAAATCGGCCGCAAAACCGGCTATGCCTTTGCAGAAGCCGGTCCCTCCGGCGTTATTTTTGCAGATCTAAATCCATCAGAAGCTACCGTCTCCGCCGAGAAAAAGTAAAGCCTTCGCTCCTAATCCCAAGTATCGTGCCGTTGCTATCGCTGTCGATATCAAGACAAGGACAATCAATGCTCAAGCGATGGTAGATTTCGCAATTAAGGAATTCGGAAAAATCGATTACCGCGTCAACAGCGCCGGTCTATGTACCCACCCCTTCTATATCCCCAATCTCCATCCCCATCTCATTCTCCCGGCTTTCATCCACACATCAACTTTACTAGCCCCCTCGCTCCCTGCAAAAAGGTAGGCGCGACCTCCCTTGCCCCAACAACCGACATCGACATCGACATCGATATCTCCACTTTCGGTTCATATCTAAAGCATTGGATAACGCCGAACACTAAATCCGCGTCAACGCGCTCTGTCCGACTTAGGTAGCGACGCCGATGCTGGAGCGAAGTCTAACGCGTTGGAAGGGCTTGGAATAAGTTATTCGCAAGGCTTCTCCGGCCGACAGATCTGCTGCGCCAGAGGAGGTGGCGAATGTGGCGGTCTTTTTGTGTAGGCCATCGTCTGCTTATGTTAATGGGACGGGCTTGTTGATTGATGCGGGGATGATGGTAACGACGCATATATAGGATTTTGGGTTTTGGGATGGAAGTGATGAAATGGGAATGGGAATGGAATTTGTGGTTGGTTGGTTTTATAGTGGTTTTATCTAATCTTGATGGCATATCTAGGTGAAATTCTTTTTTGAGGACTTCTGATATATTTCTGGATGATGTGATAACTGGTCATCAAATTTCTTTCTTGTAAATTTGATACAGAGTAACAAAGACAGTCAGATAGTTGAATACAACCTCAGTGCAGATACATGCAATGGCGAACTACCAAATTGACCAAGTTTTCAAGACAAAGTGCCGAGTAATTAGCTTCATACAGCCGTGTTGAATGATTTTCCAACTTCCCAGCTTGTGTAGACCAGATAAAATACAGGTTCTTATTTAAGCAGAGTTCTTGAATTGTAATATTGTTAGATCTCTGCTTGAGATATAGGAATCCGAGTAATAGTATGTGAAATTGTAGATAAACTGAACAGACAACTTAGAACATCATCAGCTCGCAGCACTTGCGGGAAAAGCAATAGATATCTGCCCGTAAAGCATTTCCTTCCTTTCAGTGTTCGAAAATTACATCTATAAAGCAAGGGATACTCAAAGTACTATCAAAAGCATAGGAGCCAGCGAGCAAGCACCAAGTTATATATTTTCGCAAAAATGTGACAAAAGCTAGATTCTTGACTTTAGGCGAAAAGAGACCGGCATCATGCCATGAGACCGTCAATTATTTGATTGAGACCGGCCCAATTTTTTAGATATGCAAAAAAGGTAGTAGAATCGGTACTTGAGACGAGAAGGTCGAGAAGTCAAGTTTTGATGTGGAATATTGGTCTATTTTCAGGGGTGCAATTGAATTCGGTAAAGTAGTGAGTAAATCAATTGATATATTGCATTTCATGTAACGCCACGAGAGAAACCAATAAGACCGTAATTTAAAAGTTGAAAGAGAAGTTAATATTGCATGGGATGGTGACTTTTCATATTAACATTGATCAAGAAGAACATGAACAAACATTTCATTCGTATAAAGCTTTACTATTCCATCTATGCATATGCACCATATGAGCCTGACAGGTGGTTCAAAATACCTTAACTATCAACCTCAAAAATCAATGCCAATGCTTTTAGCAACTCCGACCCCCTACACAATCGTAAAGGACAAGGAAGGACAAGGGAAGGGATTTTTTCTTTTCGTTTTTCAAATGGTTTACTCAATGATTAAATCTCCTCACGGAACAATCTCCTCGGACTCATCAACGATTTCCTCGACAATCTCCTCAATCTCAATAGCTTGTGCGTCGCTATCAGACACCATCTTCGATTTCAAAGTCTCCAGAGGGTCAAGAGGCAGACCTCTATCCAGTCGCTCATTCTTGATATCCTCTTCGATAGCTGCTCTCCAGGCGAGCCACTCGTCCAAGAGTCTGCGTCTGTGTTCGACAACGGCAAGATCGGCAGATGCACCGCGATCGGCATCCTCTTGGTCGAATACTTTGCTGTATTCACGGAGGTTCTTACGGATTTGCTTTTGCTCCTCCTTGGAAAGTAGCGTTGGTGGGCGAGGACGCCAGAGCCATTGCTTGAATTTCTCGACTGGCTCCTCACGGAGTTGCTCACCCTTGAAATCGTACAGATGGTAACCGTTTTCCATCTATTCACTGTTAGTATAATGTTATGTTCCCTTATCAGCTATACTTACAGTGTGCTTCCAGATACTGGCACTTGTAGCAACAAATCGTCCAGTTGGATCCCAGTCAATGTCCGTTACACCATAATGATCAGCGGTATTCATGAGTTGTAGGTTGGCCGTCAAATCCTTCTCGTTTTCTGGCTTCTCACCCTCGAAGTCCATGTCATAAAACTCCATATCGAAACTTTGTTGCGAGTGAACTGTAGCTACAATGACGAATCGACCCTTTGGTGACCAGTAGATAGCGTTGCTGTTCTTTTTGTCATATGTGCGAATGTGCTTGAAGTTTCCGACACCATTACCCTTAACCTTCTCAGGGCAATAGAAAGAGACAGAGGTTTTAGGTGGGACTGCAGTAGCAGCAACAACTTCTGCGGTGGTGATGATTACGAAGCGATCGCCCTTGGGTTCCCAGGCGAAGTTGATGACAGTGTCTTTAATCGAGTCGACGACTTCGACAGGGACTCCCTTTTCTTTTACACGGAAGATCTCTAAACTGGTTGCCAAGGACTTCTTAGACTTGGAATGCCTATCAACCTTTACACACAAGTAAGAAGCATCTGATTGCCAGTGAAGTTTTGCGTCAGTAACACTGAAAAGGTTTAATGTTCGGACAATTTCCTTCGATGGAATGCTCATCAATCCGACCTTTGCAGGGTTGCTGCCAATTTCAGGAGTCCAGTAACAGAAGAGTTGCTCGTAATTCTTGACACCTTCACGATGAGGTGTTGCTGGTGCCCAATCGAAGTCCATTACACCGTCAATTTTGATGGAAGTTTTGTCAAGGAGATTCATTCGTGGTAATTCATAGACAGAGATAGATGATCCTTGAGTCAATCGCGCAACATATTTATCATCTGATGACCATTTGAAAGCAGGCCATTGGATTTTTCTCTTAATGGGCTGACCATCCGCATCAAGACTGTTACTTGGTAGATCAAGGTTGGCAAACGAACGTAATGGTTTACCAGTTTCGATATCCCAGATGACATAGTTCTTTCCATCATCATCAACTGACAAAGCTGGGTGACCTTCTTCAGGAATCGAGATCGGTCGATTCGACCATGTTGTAAGATATTTCTCTCCAGGAGAGAAGTCGACAAGGTTGACAAATGGATGCGCGAAACGCTTTTGACGAGTCCAGGATGGCCCACCCCAGAGTTGAACACCTTGTTGATGCATCGAAGTCAAGAAAGTACCTTGAGGTGACCATTGTACGAAAGATTCAGTCCAGTGTTGGCGATCGACGATAGATTCTGGCGCATCCTTCTCGTTGTTCCAGTAGACTTGTACCCGATCATCCTTATACATAACAAATTGATCTCGTCCACGTCCACTTGGGTCTGCAAGCCATGATCTTAAATGCTCCTTTTCGGTAAATTCTTCGATTCTTGGAGGGGTGTACTTCTCGTCGATGCGGCCTTCACGTCCATAGCGATCGATATCAGTCAATTTGTTGACTCGTAGGGTATGTTTCTTATCGAGGGGTACGCCATCAAGAGCTTTGCACGCAGCAACAGCTTCAGCGGGAGAGGAATATTCAACAAAGGCAAACCTAGTTCGGTTAACATAAAAATCGAAGGGGCAAGGCTATCATATCAAATCTTACTTGTGCGACTTGCCATCTTCTCCAATGGGCATATGTATGGAGTCTTTTCTTGTTTGACCAACTGAATCTAATTTCCTCAACAAAAACTTAATCAACTTTGGTTTGGTATCTTCGTTCACTTCTGGAAGGCCATCAATGACAACAAAAGTATCAAGCCCTTGTTCAAGTTGCACCTCAAATCTTTCTCTCAAATCAGAAAAGTCGAGCTCCTCCTCATCGTACTCATCCTCCTCCGGATCTGGGAGATGATCAAAACTTGGCGCCATAATTGTGTTAACTTGCGATCAAACCACCTGCGTTGTGCGCGTTCTTAGAATCTGTTGGAGGTTTGTGTGAACTCGTTAGGATTTTTTGACCCCACTAACCCACTTCGGTGCGAAAGAGAACTAAATCCGTAGTTAAGTTTCTTTGATTTGATATAGAGATTTGACCACTATTATGTGAAATACTTGGGAAGAAATATTCCAGATGGAAAAAGACAATAAAATAAATTGTAAAGAAAATCGCAAAGTGGTGAGGGAGAAGATGTTCGTTTACACCTAATAAATTAAAAACTTCTTTTGATAAAATTGAATTATTCCCCAACTTTGATTTTCGTGTGCGAGCCACTAACGAATATTTTTCTAAAGCCACATTAGCTATTACTACACGACGCGCCCCTTATAGAACTTTACGCGACGACGAGTGTGTTTTTCTTAAATTTTTGTAGAATCCTCTTTAACCTACGACAAAATGGCTTCCTTCAACCCTACCCAAATTTTCGAAGATGGTACGACAGAGGAGAAAGGAGAGAATGCTCGTCTCTCAGCTTTCGTTGGTGCTATTGCAGTTGGAGACCTAGGTATGATAAAAATTACCCCGCGGAGCCTTCTAAAATACAATATACTGAGTATATGTCTCCTATAGTCAAATCAACTTTAGGACCCAAGGGTATGGACAAGATATTACAAAGTGCCAGTACAGGAGAAATATTGGTCACGAACGATGGTGCTACTATTCTTAAGTCTATTGCTTTAGATAATGCAGCTGCCAAAGTTCTTGTCAACATTTCAAAAGTCCAGGACGACGAAGTTGGAGACGGAACTACATCTGTTACAGTTTTAGCGGCAGAGCTTCTGCGAGAGGCCGAAAAGTTGGTTGACAAAAAAATCCATCCACAGACTATCATCGAAGGTTATAGAATAGCAAGTCAGGCAGCTCTGGCAGCATTAGAAAAGTCGGCGGTAGATCATAGCAGCAACACAGAAGCTTTCAAGAAAGATCTTTTAGCTATTGCGCGGACCACTTTGAGCTCTAAAGTTCTTTCCCAAGACAGAGACCATTTCGCAGAGTTAGCCTGTGATGCTGTCTTGCGTATGAAAGGCTCCTCTGATCTCAGTCACATCCAAATTATCAAAAAGGCTGGTGGAAAGTTGAACGACTCTTATCTTGATGAGGGCTTCATTTTGGACAAGAAGATTGGAGTTAACCAGCCAAAACGGTTAGAAAAGGCTAAGATTCTTGTTGCGAACACAGCTATGGACACAGATAAGATTAAGATTTTTGGTGCTAGAGTTAAAGTTGGTTCAACTGGAAAGCTAGCTGAACTTGAGAAGGCCGAGAAGGACAAGATGAAGGCAAAGGTCGAAAAAATCAAAGCTCACGGCATCAACTGTTTCATCAACAGACAACTGATTTATAACTGGCCCGAACAACTCTTTTCAGATGCTGGCATTATGTCAATTGAGCATGCCGATTTTGATGGCATTGAACGATTGGCTTTAGTTACTGGTGGTGAGATTACATCAACTTTCGATCATCCAGATCAGGTCAAGTTAGGTCAATGCGATTTGATTGAAGAAGTTATCATCGGCGAAGATACCCTAATCAAGTTCTCTGGTGTAGCTGCCGGCCAAGCTTGCACGATCGTCTTGAGAGGAGCAACGGAACAATTACTTGACGAAGCGGAGAGATCCCTTCATGATGCTCTCGCAGTCCTTTCGCAGACTGTGAAGGAGCCTAGAACCACACTCGGTGGTGGTTGTGCTGAGATGTTGATGGCTAAGGCTGTTGAGGGCGCTGCAGTGAAAGTGGATGGAAAGAAGCAGATTGCTGTCGGCTCTTTTGCAACAGCATTACGTCAACTCCCTACTATTTTGGCTGATAATGCCGGTTATGATTCGAGTGACTTAGTCGCTAGACTTCGATCTGCTATATATGATGGAATGACCACTTATGGTCTGGATCTTCTCACCCCAGGAGGTGGCATTGCAGACATGAGAGAATTAGGCGTTATTGAGAGCTACAAGTTGAAGAAGGCCGTAGTGTCATCTGCTTCTGAGGCAGCAGAGGTCAGTATCAATTATTCTTTTTATTCTTCCTACATATACTAATATTATATAGCTTCTTCTCAGAGTGGATAACATCATTCGTAGCGCGCCTAGGAGAAGAGAAAGATGAGCATAATGAACAATAATGACGACTGTATTATGAGGGTGCCATAAAGGTCAAGAGACTTGTACCATACCATAGATCATATTGCAGCAACATTAATGAATGGATGAACAAACACCCTAAATGTCTATGAGATTGTGTAACCCTGGGGTATTCATCCCAGTAAGCAGGAGGATGTGTAACAGTAGCGAGCAATGGGAACCAGCCCAGCACTCAGCCATCTGTCTCAAGGAAGGCATTTACCTACAAACGGTTGTATTATTTACTTGCCTATCATGCTCTAATTGCACTATTTTGACATACACTACCATTCCTACAACGAGTCTTTCAAAGGAATTTTCAACATTTATCGTACACAGTAACAAATAATATCTCGAAGGTTTCATTGAGCACCCTTTTAGGAAATTTGAAAGAATCCCTTGTTAGATATTAAGCCTCTTCTGTGCATATGGTATACAGGGACGTAGGGTAAGGGCACAAGAAGAAGTAAGGAGAAGGTAAGCTGACACAACAATCATCAACAATAATAGATTGCAGCCCCGAGTGAATTAATAAAAAGAGAGAAAGAAAGAAAGAAGATATTAGTAGCCGCTAATTCGTATAGTTCGAGGTTTTAACTTGGAGATTTCTTTTTTCCCCCAATTCATTCATCCCTTCGAGCGAATTTTTTAGAAGTAGAATTACGAATTATTTTTTTAATAGACTAGACAGACTTTCTCTCATGGAAGATTTTGGTACTGTATTTTGATTTATTTATTACCTGCCCTGCCTATTTTATTTACGTATGATTATTTTCCGTCTCGAGTTTCCCTCTCGAGTTTCCTTCTCTCCACATAGATTTTCTCTGAAATTTCCCAGAGAAAGCTGGGGTTTTTGTTAGTGGATCGAAGCAAGTCACTAATGCCATATTTCCAATTCTTTCTGTCACAGCCCACGAACCACGACCCGGACGCACATACACGCACACTTGCACAGCACAACATTTCCCATCCCTCCTTTCGTTTCACATCGACGTTATTTATTTATTTCTTTCTTTCTTCCTTTCATTTTTGAAATAACTCGAGTCAATAAATCGAAATCGCTCTTAAAGATCAAATATTCATTTTTATTCAACTTACAATTAGAATCACGAGGCACTCTCCCTTCGCTGCCAGCCTCGCGAATTATCGTTTTATTCTCAACACACTTCGCTTTGTGCGAAGTTTTTACAAATACACGTTGACTTTCCATCATGGGCAGGCCCAAGGCCTGTGGCGAAGTGGTGAATAACATATTCATCCTCGCAGCATTTGTTTTGATTCTACCATGGCTAGTCGATGCTCAGCAGCAGCAACGATCAGTTCTCAAGCAGCATGAATCCCCACCCGAAGTCTCCAATTCCGAAGTGATACGCACTCCTCTCGAAGCAACCAAAATAAAAACAATCGAAACACCCGTGAATGTTCCACGACGGAAAAACACTTTGAGCTTGAACGCAAAAACTCACGATCAGGTCGATGCGAGCGCCGACCCAGCACCTTTAGCTCCTTCACATCTTGCAAAATCCGGCAGTCTTCAATCTGTTGGATGGGGTTCATCGCAGCCGAGTGCGCGGGATCTTCAGGATTGGGAAGTAGAAGATTTCGTGCTACTGGCGACGGTTGATGGCAGTGTGTGGGCTCGAGATAGAAAAACTGGCAAACAAAAATGGCGAATGAGTAAGTTATTTCAGCAAGCTGAACTTCCCCGCAATTGTCATTCCATAGCTTCATAGTGGAGGTTTTTCTAACCGAAGGAATGATCTAGATTTACCTGATGTATCAATGATATCAACGAAACACCACCGAAAGAATCGATCTTCCTCACTCGATGAGGCTTACATTTCTTCATGGACCATCGATGACTATGTCTGGATTGTGGAGCCTACGGAACATGGTGGCTTATGGGTGTATCGTCCAGATGTCCCAAATGGCGGATTAGTGAACACCGGTCTCACAATGAAGAGTTTGGTTGGTGATATGTCACCACACAGGAGTGATGACCTCGAGGTCGTATACACAGGTTCCAGAAAAACACAGATGGTGCATGTCGATGCCACGAATGGGAAGATACTTCAGGTGTTTGGTGGAGACTACGTGGTCGATAATAAAGACGAGAGTTGTAGCCCAAACGACAATTTCATGGGTAGAGACGCAGAAGAATGTCAAAATCCTACACTGTGGCTGGGGTTATCAAGATACGAAGTTGTCATTACTGGCGAAGATCACCATCCAATTGCTACACTCGTCTATAATGAGTGGGGTCCGAATGTCCAAGATGCAAGAAGATACGGAGACAAATACCACGAAACACCCGATAGCAAGTATATACTTTCAGGACAGGACGGTCAAGTGATGGGATTTGATCGCGAGCGCAGTAGAGATCACGAATTCTTGTTCCAGCAGAAATTGCCGTCCCCGGTCGTACGGGTGTTTGACATCTTTCGACCTTGGGGGGCTGAAGAGAAGAACCCAAAGTTGATGATACTTCCGCAACCCAAACCACAATCTGCAGATGAGGACGAATTGCTAGAAATGGACCAAAATCGAAATAGTCGTGTCGTAATTAATCTTTCTGCGGATGGGAGCTTCTATGCAATGTCCGGGAAATCATATCCATTGGCTGTTGCAGGTTCTCAAGCTCAGTGCTATCAGCGTGGACTGTGGAAGCACGAGTCTTGGCAGAATCTCGATCAACCAGAATTAGCTGAAGCACTGACTGGCGTACATTGTATCGATGCACAAAGCCAGCCACGTTTGACAATATCCGGTCCTGTGTTTGAAGACAATCAAAGCAAACCATCTGTCACTGATCTGACTCCTGAATTGGTGGCAGATCCATCAATCTTGCAGAGCGTTCAACAACTACCAAGGCTAGCAATTGATAGCGTGATTGAATTTATCAAGAACCCTGTTCTGATCTTGTTCTTGACCATTCTCTTGATCTCAAACCAGAGGCAAATTCGAGCCTGGATTGGCCGTCATGGAATCAAGAACAATAAAGGCATCTTAGCACGAGAAGTAAGCCCCGTCTCTGAGACCCAATCTACCGATGAAATCACCAATGACGAGACTTTGGACATTACCAAGGCCAATACCACTCATCTACCAGATATTCCCGAAGATACGGCAACTAAACCTACTTCATACGATAAAGTGGCTGAAACGATTAAGCCTGAGCTTGAAAAGGTTTTACAGATACCTATAGCGGGTTCACCTACAGAAGACGCCACTCGTAACGAAGTTGGCTCGTCATCAGATGCTGCACCAGAAACTATACCTTCCCCTGAGAAGAAAAAGGAAAGAAAGAGGGGACGACGGGGCGGTGTTAAACATAAAAAAGCAGGTACTCGCGCCAATTCAGATGGCGACAAAGATGCCCCACGGAAAGGGCCAACGCAAAAGCCACCTCCAACTGTTGATGATGCCGTACGAGATGCACAAAATATGTTCCCTCCGAGAAATCTCGAGCCTGATATTCAAACGGTATCTAACAACCCGGCCGAGGTATCCCGTCCAATTATCCGTATTGGTGCTCTTGAGGTGGACCAAGAGAAACTAGTTGGTACTGGGAGCAATGGTACTATGGTTTTCGAGGGAAAATTTGATGGCCGCGCTGTTGCTGTTAAGAGGATGCTCATGCAGTTTTATGACATTGCATCTCAAGAGACTAAGTTGTTACGAGAAAGCGATGATCACCCAAATGGTAAGTGCTGCAAACTCTATTTTGTACTCATTCACTAACGATTATGTTCAGTCATTCGTTATTTCGCCCAGCAACAAGCTGCGGGATTTCTGTATATCGCCTTAGAGTTGTGCCCCGCCTCATTATCTGATGTTATTGAAAAACCACATTTACATAGAGATTTGGCAACAAGTGGAGAAAGAGACCTACCCAATGTACTCTATCAGATTACAAATGGGCTTCAGCATCTACACAATCTCCGAATTGTCCATCGTGACTTGAAGCCGCAAAACATTCTCGTCGCGATGGGCAAGAATGGCAGACCTCGACTTCTAGTATCTGACTTCGGCTTGTGCAAGAAATTAGAGGGTGAGCAATCATCATTCAGAGCCACTACTGCTCATGCAGCTGGTACAGCCGGTTGGCGAGCACCAGAACTTCTCCTCGATGATGATATAAAACAGGGAGCCACAATGATCGATACAAGCACTGATGGTGGAGGGTCAGGCTCTGTTCTTGTCAGCTCGGATGTGATGCCTAATCGACGAGCTACTCGAGCCATTGACATTTTCTCCCTTGGACTTGTGTTCTTTTACGTTTTGACTAAGGGCAGCCATCCTTTTGATTGTGGCTCTCGATATATGCGCGAGGTTAATATTCGAAAAGACGTTTTCAACCTCGAACCTCTCGAGGTTCTTGGAGACTATGCTTATGAAGCCAAAGATTTGATCTCATCCATGCTTGCTAAGGAACCAAAGGCACGCCCAACTGCACAAAACGTCATGGCCCATCCATTTTTCTGGTCAGCAAAGAAGCGATTGAATTTCCTTTGCGATGTCTCTGATCACTTTGAGAAAGAAAAGCGAGACCCACCTAGTCCTGCGCTTATGGAGCTGGAGAAGTGGGCACCCGAAGTATGTCGAGGTGATTTTCTTAAACCTTTGGGCAAAGAGTTCGTGGACTCTCTGGGCAAGCAGAGGAAGTACACTGGGACCCGACTTCTAGACCTCCTAAGAGCTTTGAGGAACAAGAAAAACCATTACGAAGATATGCCCGATAAGTTGAAGAAAGATGTCGGTCCACTCCCAGATGGATATCTTAGTTTCTGGACCAGGAAATTTCCCAATTTATTGATTACTTGTTGGAATTGTGTTTATGAGGTACAATGGGATGAAGTCGATCGTTTTAGGGAATACTATGAGCCCGCGGGGCTTTAAATGGTACGTGACTTTGTAGGATGAAATGTAAAATGTTATATTAAAGGCGCAATGGGGAGTATCAAAACTAGGGACTCATGTTCAGAGCTGGGGTAACGCAATCATGATATAAAAAGATTAATGAGACCTGGGGGCCAGGGTGCACTCAGAAGATATAATCTAGAAATTACACTTGGATATGTTCATTTACCTTATTTTATTTTATGTCCTAAATCTTGGCAAATTCAAGACCCAAAGTGAATAGAAGTAGCCCAGTGCCTAGGCGCGTGTATTTGTCTCTCTATGGTAGTTCCTCTAAACACTATGTACGCAGGTCCGGTAGATATCTTTCCCTTCCTGTGTATTACAAAAAGTATAGGTTCAAAATTATGAGATGAGTGACAAATATCACGCAAATAGTATTTACCAGTACTCCTCCTACTTATTATTCATTGTATAGCTACCCTCATAATGTAGAGTAGATATTTAGATTTATGCTGTAGGGATCCACACATCTTTCTCCGGAGCTAACACAAAGGCGTTTGGGCTTGAAAGGCTAGATTGGTGTGGTAAGTGGTAGCAAGTGATCCTTGCTTGCATTCTTAACTACCTCACTACCACACCAAAATATCGTCGCATCCAGCCCAGCTTGAACTTCATATTCAACTACAACTTCAATTTTTGACATTGGAACAACTTTGAACCTTTAATTAACTTTGGATGGTTTGGCCTGCAACTTGCAAGTGAACATCTTTCGTTTGTTGGAGATCATCGTACCAACTCAATTTTTCGTATTTTCTTTATTCTTCAATAATTTCAACCATTAATGCTGCTACTAATGCGACAACAATAATTTTATCCAATATCAATCAAACTTTGGCGCATATAAAACCATCTTTCTATCTTTGTTCAACCTACTTTCTATCATTTCTCCATTTAATAAACTATTTTATATCAATTGCAATTTTTCCAACTTACCAGAATTGAGAATTATTCTTTACTCATCTTATTCTATCTTGTAATACAAAATCTACCTTGACAGAACCCGATATCACAAGAATCCTTCCCCCTCCAGCCAACCCCACGCCAACAATGTCTTGTAAGCTTGGTCGCCATACTGATATATTTTGTTTTCACCTAACCATTTTATAGTATCCTCTGCAGAAATTTCACAATATGGCGCAATTATCGACAGGATTCTTAAGGCGGGTGATCTCAATACTATCTCTGCCAAACAAATCCGAAAAGACCTTCAAGTCGCGCTTGGCTTTGACCTCTCCAATAAAAAGGTAAACTACTATCTTTCAATTTCATCCTTTTTTTTCGGGACTAACCTTTCACTTTTCAGCGTGCGGTTAAAGCTCTGATTATGGAACGATTCGATGAAGCTTCAAAAGACAGTCCGGAATTACCTGCTTCTCCACCAGTAACGAATGGGCATGTCAAAGCTGAGAATAAAGATGAAGAATCTCGAACACCTACCCCAAAGCGCGAGAATGGCACTTCCGATGGAGATTCGAGCCCCCCAAAGAAGAAGGCAAAGAGACAGAAGCAAGACGAGGACGCAAAATTGGCCGCGCTGCTTCAGGCACAGGAGAATAGTAGGACAAGATCAACTAGGGGTGGTGGAACTAAGCGGAGCGCCGGAGTCAAAAAGAATACACCAAAGAAGAAGAAATCTTCTGCAAAGGTCAAGGCTACGGATGATAGTGATATTGAATTGAACTCGGATGGGGAGCCTAAGGAAGTTGTTCGAAAGGGTGGATTCCATGTAAGCTATGACATTATCTATAAATCGCATCTGCCACTAACATTGAAAAGAAACAATATCATCTTTCTACACCACTGTCAGATCTTGTAGGGGAGCCAACTGTAAGTACAATTCCTCAGTGTGTGACATTTGATTCCTCAAATTAACGATTTCTCCACAGTTATCACGACCGCAAGTTGTCAAGAAGATTTGGGAACATATTAAAGCTCACGATCTTCAAGACCCTGCTGATAAACGCCAAATTATATGCGATGAGAAGATGCAATTGGTTTTCAAGACAGAAAAAGTTCACATGTTTACTATGAACAAACTTCTAGGCAAGCAGCTCTACCCGATTGACGAAGAATAGAATGGTCTGAATGTTAGATTGATACGATATCATGGCCGAATTTCTTTTGGTCTTTGGGCGTTTTCAGGTGGCATTGCATTGGATTTTGGTCCTGGTAGCAATGGAAGGATATTTGTGTCCGGGAAATGATTCGACGATTTTTCATATCAAGCTTGGGAGAGGTAAGGAATCGGTGAATATAACATCTATGGATAGGTAAAATTTGCAAGGGTCATCATGAATCATCTTTCATCAATAATACTCATTCTAATAATAAGTTTTACTAGAATCTTCATTAAAGTGATTCAATTCAATCTTAACTGTAATTTTCTCTTCGGCGTAGACTCTTAATTTGTCAGCCTTGAATCGAGTCACAGCCTCGCGGGGCTAATATTGTAAGCGACCCCACCTAATACCGGCAAGCTAAAAGAAGCCATCGACATAGCATGTAATAATTTGTGTAGCTTATCCGTATAGAGAGGCGATTCTACGACATCTCAATTGGTAGAATTTTCTCGCAGCTTTTTTCATAGTTGTAGTCGATCGTATACAGAAGAAAAAACTACTACATAGTTCACCCTTTACGCAGACATATAATCTCTACAAGCAAGCACATTTCACTGAGCAATGGCTTCCACAGCCGGACCTACTGCGTCATCGAACGCTACTAGCGATGCCTCATTACGACCACGTAATGAAGGATCGAGAGGTCAAAGAGGTAGAGGGAGAGGCCGTGGTCGAGGAGGACTTGGGGGCGAGCACGGAGGTGATTCTCGTCAGTCAGATCATCGTGGAGGAAGACGAGGGCGTGGTGGAAACAGAGGAGGATCTGCCAATCACGAAACAGCCCAGCTGAATGCCACGAGCTCTGCGGAACCAACTATAAAATCTGTTGCGCAAAAGAAACCACAACCTAAGACAGGCGAAGACGGAGAGGAAATCGAGGAAGAGGTGTGCTTTATTTGCGCCGCGCCCATTGAGCATAATTCCGTTGCTCCTTGCAATCATCGTACTTGTCATATCTGTGCTTTACGGATGAGAGCATTATATAAGACAAAAGACTGTCCACATTGTCGAGTAAGTTTTGTCGTTCTACTTTTTGGAGGAAGGAGTTAACATTGTCGAGACTTCGGCGCCTTTTGTCATCTTTACAGATGATCCGACGAAAAATTATGAAGACTTTTCTGATGCAGATATCACAAACACGGATCCGAATATTGGTATTCGGTATGAGAGTAACGACATTCAAGAAGATACTTTACTACTCCTGAGATACAACTGTCCAGATGCTACATGCGATACTGCATGCAGGGGATGGCCAGATTTGCATAGGCACGTTCGGTCTGTACATCAGAAGAAAATGTGTGATCTCTGTTCTAGGCATAAGAAAGTATTTACTCATGAACACGAATTGTTCGCAGACAAGGAACTAGAGAGGCATATGAAAAAGGGAGATGATAATCCTGGAGCAGTCGATCAAACAGGATTTAAGGGTCACCCGCTATGTTCATTCTGTGGACAGCGATTTTATGGAGACGACGAGCTCTTCGTTCATTGTAGAGAAAAGCACGAAAGATGTCACGTTTGCGATAGGATTAGTAACAATGGTCAACCGCATTATTATATTGATTGGAACTCTCTGTCACAACATTTCCGGAAAGATCATTTCCCATGTTCAGATCCAGAATGTTTGGAGCAGAAATTTATTGTATTCCCAACAGAAATGGACTTAAAAGCTCATCAATTGGAAGTGCATGGAAGCACTTTATCTAAAGACATTCGGAGAGATGCCAGGACAGTTGATATTTCGACTTTCGAATATAGGCAGCCATATGTTCAAGAGCGCGGCAGGGGAGGAAGTCAAAGAGAGCAACGTGAGAGTAGAGGCAGAGGCAGAGGCCGAGATCCAAATGCGGAACCAATACCCATGTCCAGTGCACAACCCCTACGTCGGGATGAGCAGGCATTCCACAGGCAAATGGCTGTGCAAAGTGCTCAGGCCGGATCTACGAGAGCATTTGGAGGCCAATTAACTGCGCCTACACCTGCTCAAGCAAACGTTCGAAATGTCCCGGCGGAAACTTCACGTGCCGCTGCTGCTCGACCTTCTGTGAACACTCCAGGTCTTTCCGAAGCAGTTGCTGGCATGAACATATCCTCGTCAGATTTAACGCCCCAGGAATTAGCCCGTCGACTTAGACACCAAGACGTTATAGAAAGAGTTAGTGCGATGCTACAAAACGATCCGGCTAAGATCACTCAATTCCGTAACTCTATATCATCATACAAAAACGCTGCTATCACTGCACCCGCTCTCATTGACTCTTTCTTCGCTTTATTCTCGGATACCACTCCAAACGCTCTTGGTACTCTCATTCGAGAATTAGCGGAATTATATGACGATAAGAAGAAAGCCGATGCTATATTAGTAGCATGGAACGACTGGCGTGCAATTAACGAAGATTACCCATCTCTTCCGGCACCTAGTTCCAGCAATGGCAATCTTCTCCCTCTAGGTTGGGCATCTCTAAACTCCAATTCCTCATCCGGCCCAACCCCATCCGCACGATCCAACCGCGTTCTCAAACTCAAATCTTCCACCGCTCAATCATCCCGTTCCTCCGTCTCTCAAAACCGATCTTGGGGAACAGCTTCAGCCTCACCTTCTACCTCAACCGTAACTGTCTCACAACCTAACAACCCCTTCCCTACCCTCCCTTCCGCCCGCAACAACAACACAAATTCCCGCATTACAACAACACCATGGGTAGCACCCACCGCCTCATTCTCCGCACCCGCAAGCGCCTCCTCAAGTCGAGCACCCTCTCGTGCTCCGCCCAGGAAAACGGGCGGCGGGAATGATGCGGCATTTCCAGCCCTGCCACCAGCAGCTAAACCACAAAGTACAATTTTTGGGTATGGTACGGGAATGGTGAGGAGGGATCTTGGGGGTGGGAAACCGGGGGGTAATTTTTCTTGGGGTGGTGCGAATGCGAGTGGGAATGGGGAGGGCAGTAGTGGAGCAGTTGGGGATGGGGATGATGCGGTGGGTGGTGGTCAGGGGAAGAAGAAGGGGAAGGCGAAGAAACAGGTTTTGATGAATTGGGGTTGAGGGGTTGCTGGTAGATGATATTCGGTAGATAAATGTGGTGGGGTTTATTTAGGGGGTTATGGATGCATGGATATATATGATATTGCTCCTAACTTAAAAGATATATATAGCTTCCGAGGAGGAAATTTGAATTGTCATATACTTAATGATATACTATAAAGTATATCTAGGTGGCTGCAATGATTTATTGTACATATTTCTATGCATCGATATATATTGCTCGAGATTTTGTATGGTATTGGTTTGAATATCAATATACTCTGAATTGTAAACTTGAATTTAAACTTGAATTTATATTGTAATGATGATGATGATGTTCTAGCGTGACAATATGTACTGTATATACACAACAATCCAATAATAATCTTTAGATCCATAGAGTGCCGTTTCCCCCCGACCCCACCTTTTCTCTATTCAAGATATCAGATGGTCGATATCACAGTATACTACTTACTAAGTGCATCAAGTTGCATCAAGTTGCATCAATAGATAAACAAATTGGAGTCATAATCAGTATAAGATAAATAAATGCTTATTATATATTACATATATATATATATATATATACTTTCTTTTTTTACATATATATATATATATACATACATACACACACACATAAATTACAAACCCAAAAATCCACACATAATAGAAAACACCTCGTCCACTAAATCCATAGAGCAAGAAAAGAGGAAACATTCTCTATACTGTAAACGATACACATCTAGCCGTCTAACCAACCATCTACGAAAAGATCACGAAGAGGGAAAGAGGGAAAGAGGGAAATCTCCTCTATATAGACTCTCTTGATAGGTCGATCTATTCGTCTATTCATGCATGCATCAGAGAAAGAATTAGCTAGCTAGCGGGTGTTTGCGAACTTCGATTGTTCGTTTGATGGTGTTGTGTTGTATGAAGGGAATTTGGGGAGTTGTATTGGGTAGAGAGAGTGGATTGGGAGGGAGGGAGTAAGATAAATAGATATGAATCGTCACTGATATCACATTTCGTTATATCGAAGCCCCACACAGATACACACACGGCAAGTAAGCAAAGATAGCCATGCATCCGATCAGCCAACTAGTCAGTCGGTCACATACGAATTTCGCAGTAAAGGTGATATGTAAGATTCTCACCTATATAGGTTGGGTAGTATGATATGATATGATATAGTATAGTATAGTATAGTATGGTATAGTATGATATAGCTGGCCTAAAAACCACAGCCACAACCACAACCACAACCATAACCATAACCATAACCAATCCATCCATCTACCCCATCCATCCATTCAATCCCCTCGAAATAAAATGAAATGAAATATCCACGCAAACCAACCAACCAAATCATTCAATTCAATTCAAATCAAACCAAGCCAACGAGCTAACTAACTATCCATTTAAGATACGCCTGCCCGCCGTTTACTGTTTATCGTATGTATGAATGCATGTATATGTGCAAGCCATGCCATCTCATCTCATACCGACCAAGCCAAGCCAAGCCACCATACCTATCTACCAATCTCAAGATCAAGAAGATATAAAGTAAAAAGATTCCATTTTCGCCAACTCACTCGTTCGCTCGCTCGCTCGTTCATTCAAACAAACAGACAGACAGATAGATATGTGAAAAAGAAGCATCGCATCGCATCGCGTTGGAGGTATCGTATTGAACTCGAATGTTGAGAAACAGCAGTCGCAAAGAAGAAAAAAAGACACCGTTATGTTGCAAGGCAAGAGTATGTTATCATCGAATTGTCGTAATGTCGTAATTTTGCAATGTTCGCAAACTCCGACGAGAAGGAAGAAAGAAAGAAAGTAGAGGGGGAAGGAAATGTAGATGTAGATGCAGATGTAAAAGTGTTGCAGGAAGATAAAGAAAAAAGTAAAGAGGAGTAGGGTGAAATGAAGTAGGAGACGAAAAGAAAGAAATAAAGTAAACCATGCAATGCAATATGCAAAGTAAACTCTCTAGAAGATGAAAGAAGAAGATCGTCCGAGACCGCCCATCTATTCATCCATCCTATTTCCAGTGTCGTCGTAAAATCCGCATCGATTAAGACCATCAAATCGAAAAATGGTTCGTATGTATATAATACAAGCAAGCTCCTAAAATCCTCTGGATAAATGTCGCAGAAAATATGTTGCATCCCCCTCCGGCTATGTAAAATGGTGTTTGCCCAAGAGGATGTATGTATATAGGAAGTAAGTAAATCGAGGTGAAGTAATAAATTCGCAAAAGACCAAACTAGCAAAGAAGTGGGTATATTGCAAGAGAGAGAGCAAGCAGCAGAGACCGTTCCGTTAAATGACCAGATCAGATATAAGTAAGGAGGAGAATTGTAAATGAATGTTTGTGATTATGTTTGTTCAGAGAATACGATGCGCATCGATGGGTATCCGCTAGAAGAAAATGATTCTTGGGAAAGAAGTAAGGAAGATGTAGTGAAGGAGGAAGAAGGACATCAAGGAGATCAGCTTAGTTCGCTTCAGTCTAATATTGCTGCTGGGCAAACGCAGTGTTATAGTAGACGGGTTCTTGCCCTTGTGCTGCGGTATCATAGCTGTTACCATTCATGGTTGGTGCTCCTCGGACTCCTCTGTCCGCACGGGTGGGAGTGGAATTCTCTCGATAGTATTGGCCTTGAATGTTGTTGCCATTGTAATATGAAGCACCACCGTGAGATGTGGGTGGAGGAGTTCTGTTTCAATCAAATTAGTATATTATTTCTGGATTTAATTTAGTAAGGAAAGTAGGTCCACAGATCTAAAAACGGGATCTAGTGGCAAGTTCAAGAGGAAGCCCGAAACTTCGAACTAGAAAGAAAGCTAAGAAAGTTAATGACTAAGCAACCCGAACACTAGATGAAAGTTTCCTGAACAAAATAGAAAAAAAAGTTTTGTCTAAAGGATCTGGGATTAATCCATGCCGGGGAAAGTGATCATATATCGCACAAGACTAGATAGAGCACATCACTCTGAGGTAATACATGATGGTGTGTATAAGCAATGGGGAAAAGGTTCGAGAACCAGAAGTAAGTGAAGAATACAATTTGTAATCGAGCTCGCACAAGCCGCGAGTCTCCTATGTAAGAAAAGAGGGTCTAAACTTTTGCGCTTTTTGTGAATAACGTTGAGAATAGAAAAGACTGCTCTGAAGCATGGGTGCAAAGCTTTCCAAGTAAATCCCGTAGACAATTTGACTTGCCGACAAGGAGAACAAAGTAAGCAAGCTATGCGACAAGCTGAGAGAGATTACATGTGTAAAGGAAAGAAATAGAAAGCTAAGATCATGGTCGCATGAAAAGTCTATGCTTATACATGGGCATCATTGGAAACGCAGATTCCCACCCATCCGATACTTTTGAAGTAACGCTAAGAGAGAAACAGTTATCCAGGCATTGGACGCGAAGAAGTGAAGCCCCGAAAAATGGCAAGCCAAGTGCAGATATTACGCCATGCTATACTAAACTCCATTCGCGAAAGAAGATGCATGCTTACTAAAAAAATGTTAGCATACGAAAACAATATGGTCAGAGGAGTACTACCTGTATTTGTTGAAATCCACCATATGGATTATGACCCTGTGGCATTCCCATTGCTTGGTAATGTGGAGGTGGAGGAGCAGGTCTGTATGGAGTTCCCGCTGGTCCAGAGTTATTTTGCGATCGTCCCCAAGACAAACGTACGCGTGAGTTTCCGATGGGATATCCTTGCATTTGGTTAATTGCCATTTCTGCTGCGTGTCGTTGAACGAATTGAACGAAGCCACAACCCTTTCCAGGAGGAATCTTGACGTAAGTGATCTCTCCGAAGCCTTGGAAGAAAGAGCGCAATTCATCCTCAGTGACATATCCAGACAACCCTCCAACGAAAACCGTAGTGTTGTTAGGGTCGGTGAATTGGTTCATTGGTTGAGGAGTTCCGTAGTATCCTCCCATGGGTGGGCCGCCCATACCGTACATACCTGGAGCACCTCCCATAGGAGCAGGCATACCTTGCATAGGCATACCAGCTGGGCCAGCACCTCCAGACTTGTTCTTTGGAGTGGCAGTGCTGATTCGCATGGGTCGGTTGCCGCAGTAGACTCCTTGCATCTCAGTAAGAGCACGTTGTTGGTCACCTTCCTCGGCGAAACGTACGAAACCGTATCCTCTTGACATGCCAGAAATTGGGTCGGTCATAATCTTAGCCGACTTGCAAGATGGGAAGCGAGCTTGGAACAATGATACAAGAACGTATTCGTTGACTTCTGGGCCGAGATCACCAACAAAGATCGAAAATTCAGGACCACGATCATCACTAAAACTGGTTAGTTATACATCGAGATAATGCCAAAAGCATGGAGTAGAGGAATATGAACCGGGATTCTGACCGACGATCGGCGAGACCTCCTCCAGAAGCCCAGTTGAGCTTGAATGGTCTGCTGGTATTAGGGATCATGGAACCGTTAAGTGAAAGAGCCTTGGCAGCGGCAGCTGGGCTGGCAAAGTCGATGAAGCAGTATCCGGCATTTCTAGGTGATAGTTAGCGAATGCCCCAGAGAAAGATATGCGAGAGCAAAAGCGTACCCTGAGAATTTATCGCGGATCATCTTTACGTTGACTTGTTCTCCCATTCCGAACCATACGCTGCGAATGAAGTTCTCATCGATCCAAGGTTCCAACTCACCCATCCTATTAGATATCGTCAGCATCTTTGTTTTCCATGTTTACAACTGAGAAAGGTATTCATGAGAACAAATGGGATGGTTTGGGATAGTGCGAGCACAAATCAAGACTTAGCATATGAAGACATAGTACAGCAATCTACAAGTGCGTCCGATCTAAGGCAAGGATAGTGGCCGAGATGGATAGACATAATAAAGTAAAACGTACCAGAGGGTAGTCTTGGCATCTCCAGTAACACTTCCGGAAGAACCTTCAACACCAGCACCTTGTTGAGCAAAAGGCGCAGGAGAACCACCTTCTTGACCAGGTTGCATACCTTGAGAAGGTTGTTGTTGCTGAGGAAGACCTTGTGGTGGCTGCATAGCTCCGTTTCCGTTATTCTGATCGTAACCACCCTGTTGCGATGGATCAAACTGAGGAGCAAATGACATTTTTAAATGATTTGATTCCGGATAAATAGACAAGAATACTTGATATGAAAATGTAATTTATGAATAAAAAGCACCTGCGTAGATTATTAAATATCGAGGCGTAAAGTTTGTGGTATTGAAACTGAAAGTCGAAGTTTAAAGACAAGGACGAAGTCGAGGTATCTTAAGTAGTCTGATTCACTCAATGTCAGCTTATATACGAAGGAAAAGATTTACACTAAAGCGTAAGTATTGGCAGACCCCGATGTTGATGATGAGGACGGTACGTTTCGATGGTGATTCACAGCTTAGGCGTTCAATAAAACTCGGGATCGGATGAGATGGAAGAAAGGTGAGGAGCATAGCTGAATCCAAGGCTTTTGTATAAAATGCTGTTCTATTGTTCCTCAAAATCCTTGATAAAATGGAATCCTTGAGTTGTTATAAAAAGAAATATGGGGCATTGAAAAATAGAGTTTTACAATTTCAGAACAATAGTGAATTGAGTGGGGATAGAACGACGTTGATTTAATGAATTTTGAGGCTGGAAAAAAACTAAAACCATCAAAGTTGAGTGGTGGTGCCCATCTCCAGATTATATGACAATTCCCACAACCAAAGCAATTATTTCACAAACTTCATTGCTTAGGCAATTGCGATGGTTAACAACAATAGCTATATTGTTCATCATACCACTCGAACAAATTTCTTCTCTCATCTAGAGTTCCTGTATCATACGATTATAGAGCCACAGAGGCCATCATGATAAACAACGTTTTAAGTGAATGAAACAGCAATCGACAGACTTGAAGATGTAGCTGCAATATTCCTAGAGAGAAAGCTGCAGTTAAAAAGGGACTTGGAACACCTTTCTACATAAGCAGGATACATCACTCCATATTACAGAAACACCTCATTTTTAAGCTCAAGATTCATAAAGCGAGTGAGTCAGAAGTCCAAAAATGGACATTGGTAAAATGAGATTACTTCTGGGAAGAAAATTTACATTTGATTAATTTTTCACTTCCCAGCGACACTCTGTTTACCTGCCGAATCATATACAAATATAATAAACCACTCTGGCGAGAAGGAAATTTACAGGATTGGAGGTAACATGGAGACGAATCATATAGTTCGTTATATAGGGCTGGGAATATTTGGACGGGGTAGATAGAAGCACTGGCTAACTATCGTGGTGTAGGGAAAAGAAATCAGAATCAGAGGGAGAAAAAGCCATCTGCTGGACCTGCCACAGAAATCCATGTCTCTCCTCCAAACCTCTCATAGGCAGAACAATCCTCTGCTGTTACAGCCAAAAGATAGTAGTTGGAGCTCAAGAATCCAAAATACCTTCAAGGTTGGAATCTCAATGCCATAAAAACACCTCCAAAATACACAGCCAGATGGGTTGGGGCTCAAAGAAGAAGCCTTGCTTGCATCCAATAACCTCCACACGAAACCCAACGGCCTCCAAAGAATTATTTTGCTATAGCTGTCGCAAGCAACTGCTCACTTCGCCACCGAAAATTAAGCTTCCTTCGGCATTCTCGGCTTCCTCTTTCACGATAGATCCGGGCAAATACAACAAACGAAGAGTCGACCAATATCCCCCACTTCACAAATACAGAGTCGGTCGAATCCAGGTTCGTAGGGGTCTGCCAATATTTCATTTTCGGAGAGGTAGATGCTTACCTCAAAAAAATCCAAGTAACCAGCCGAATAAAATATTTCCGGATCGCCGTACAAATATGATCGACAAGTGCGAGTAGGAAATTTTAGCTGAATAGCAAAGTCGGAAGAGAGGAACTCGATTAGAAACCTGTTAAGACAATGCTTGCGCCTGCGTAAATTCGAGACCGTTGAAGAGGTAGATAATTGCTTAAGAGATTGCGGAGATGAATCCAGAACTAGAAGACAAAAAAAATTATCAGTCAATTTTTTCCCTCCCATGAACTTGAAATGAACATAGAAGAAATATATGAATCGATGAGGGGGAGGAGAGTTAAGGAAATTTCACAAGTGTGGACAGCTTCATTGAAATAATATTTTGCGCGTTTGTAACGACAGCTAACTACCAAGGCTAGTAGCCGCCTTGGTCAAACATTTGCGCCAGAAGCAATAGACAGCACGACTGGTCTAGCAATGCAAGCTGCCATGCATGTGCGACGATGAAGCTGGTGTGATTGCAGGAGGAAGCAAGCACTGAATTCATGAAAGTGGCATAGTATAGTTCTGTATGGTACAGCTGTGTGGTGAAAAGGATTATGTGTGTAATTATGAGATGATGAGTGTAATGAGGGGTCGCGTTGGAATAATGGAGGGGGGTTGAAGCTTCCATATGCGCGACCAGTAAGAGGGCGCAAGGACAAAAAAAGCGATCTGCTTACATGTTGATTGACCAGGTTAACAAACTGCTAGAAAAACTCGAATTCCGATGGGAAAGCAGTAAATCAGACACACGATGATTGATTATCGACAGGTAAACAATTGACGGGGAATGAAGCAGCGCAACGAGAATCGATAAAGAGCTTCGACAAAGACGATTGAAAATTATTTGCGAGTAGAAAGGCCGGGGGGGGTGTGTGTGTGTGTGGATGTGGTGGTGGTGGTGGTGGTGGTGGTGGGTTGTTGAGGGTAAGGAAGAATGAAAGAAGAATTAAGGTGGGAGGGAAAGGAAGGTAAGAAGAAGGTGGAAATCTCAAAAGTTGTAAGAAAGAGAGGGGAGGGGGGGAGGGGGGAACTTGATCAGGTAAGGAATGGACGGTGCCTTTGGCGCATTGAGTAGTGCGTCCAATGTTAGAAAGAAGAGTAGTTAAGTGCAAAAAAAAAAGTAGGCTTTCAAGGTTTAAGTTTTTTTGGAAAATGGGAAAAAAGTATAGTTTTTTTCTTAGTGTGGGTAATTTTTTGTGGTTTTTTAACGAAGCTTATTATGGTATGGTATGGTATGGTATGGTATTGTATTGTGATGTGAGTCTTAAAGGTTTATTAAGAAAAGAAGAATCTAAAATGATATATACTATAGATAATCTTTTTATTTCGTTATATTTTATGTATTTTATGTATTTTATATATTTTATGTAATTTATATATTTTATATATTTTATATATATTATATATATTGGATTGGAAAGCTTTTAGGGGAAAGACAGCCTTTGAGGGTAGTTCTAATGTTGGTTGATTCGATTGATTAATGAATTAATTGATTGATTTTAGTGGATGAGAAGAGAGAAGGGTTATTTTCTTGGTTATAACTTGTCTTGTCCTTAGCTATCATGTAGATAATATGATAATACTCGTGGACATAGTAATAAAGTACCTCCTCCAGCTACATATGGTACTTATTAGACACATACTAGGTAAGGTTTCTTTCTTTTATTCCTTTTTTTTTCGCCTCTGTCTTTCTCTTACCAAACCCCAAACTCCTTCTTCTTACATACATAGATATACATAGGTATATGTCAGTTCAGTCATTCTCATCAATCAAATCTCGTTCGTATCACCAGGTATAGTACTTATTTCCGTATGTACATAGATTCCGAGATCATATACTGTACTTGTACTGTACTTGTACTGTAGAGAGTACCTAAGTAAGGTAAGTAAGAGTACAGATATTGTACTTGGAACTAGGTACCCAGGTAGAATTTCCAATTTATTTTGGTTATATGTAGCAAAGTGAACACCTGGGCAAGTCAGAATTACTCAATTCAATATTAGTGTGATGAATCCATATGCAAGTAAGTACCTTTGAGCGAGTGGTTGTACTGTAGTTCTAATGGAACCTTGAAAAAAAAAAGGTACTGTGAAAGTTTAGGTAAGGCTTATTTGTTCGGGTTATGTACTGCGCCTATATGTGCTGCGAGGTACGAGATTTACAGGGTTAAAACTTAGAAGGTGCATACATAATAAGCTATCTAGGGTTATGGAATTGGATTTGGGGATAAAGTAATAGGACGCGTTGATTCTGATTCTGGACACTTTATGAAGTGAGGGTGATTGGATTGGATTGGATTGGATTGGATTGTTTTGTTTTGTTTTCTTTGTTCTCTTTCATCCTTCCGAAACTTTGAATTATTGAGACTTATTATTGAACTCTCAAGTACTCTCTCTCTCATTATCGTTTCTTTGTTTCATCTGTTAATTATACTCTCAGAGCACCTTTATATCAAACAAGTAAATCATTGTTGATCTTGTCGATAACTTAGTCTGGACTCTGGTTCTAATAACTTACCTAGCCAAGTTTCAAGATAGCCAATGAATATACAGTATTCATAGTTGAAAGATAATATAACTCCGCTCTAGGAGATTTGGAAAGATTTTCATGGGCTAGGAGCTTAGGATTATATCTCCTATGCGTTCTATCATCTCAACGACTTTTACTATCTAGATAGCCAAGTATCTAAGTATTAATGTAAGTTTAATAACGCCGGACTAAACTTCTTCTTCTTCTCTCCGAATCATCGATATCGTAGGTAGTGCTATGCTAGTTGGTACATTGATCCCAAGTTGATTGCAAGCTGTAACAGTTGTTTAAGAGGTTACTTTGTACAATGGTTTTGTCTATTTGGTGTTCCTCCTTGAAATTAATAACTTCCATATACAGGGCAGGAGGATATTCATATGATATTACTACATTTGCACATGAATCAATGGGCCCTCATCGCTCGAGCTTTTTTCTGGCCTTTTGCGTGTGACGACTCTAATTTATTAGTCTCTAATAAGAGTGAGCTGCACTTTTAATTGGCGAGGGAAGCTTGAAGCTTGCAACTTGCAACTTACAACTTACAAGCGCTTGCCCTTAGCATATAGTGATTACTGTTCTTGTTATCTTGTTTGTTTGTTTGTTTCTTTCTTTCAGAACATCAAACTAATAATAAGTCTCATTCCCTTAGATAATTCAACATGGGCAGATTTCTAAAAGTGGAGAATTAAAAATACTTAAATCCCTCCCAGTACCAACCTTTTTTTTTTTCCCTGGATCTTCGGGACTTTGATCAGCATGGGGTTCAAATTCGGTTGAAGAGGCTTGTAAAGGGCTGAAAATCATCTGTGTGACGCCATGGCCCCCGACCCTCTGGGATGAATTGAATAAAAGTATATACTCGAGTATTAAGTTTACTTACTAAAAAATTTACTTACTAAAAAGTTTACTTACTAAACTTCTCCAATATCGACATCTTTATCGTCATTGGTTCTTGTCTTCTTATTCTCTAATTACAAGACAACCAATAATATTCCCTTCATGAGCAAATGACGAAAAAGGGGCTATAGTAGATCTATTCGGTTATCAACAATTCATCATCAACCAACCCGAGAAAGTTCTACGATATGGATGCGTAGAGTAGGAGTGGAGTGGCGCTCGCTATCTGGTACTTTCTGAATCATCCTTAGAAACTCGAAGGGAATAATCAAGATCAAGATTCCAATATTCGGGGGTCTACCTCGTTAAGAGAGGAGAAACAACTACCTAATATAGTTACCACCATAGACTTTTCTAAACATATAAAGTACTACGTATGTAGTATGTTTCCTTTACCTATCTATACTTACTAAAGTATGTCACTCACTATACTTGGATGAGTATCCTGCATGCTTAGTATTTCTGCAAGTACATCTACCAAAATGGATTTACTGGAAACGAAAATCTATCATTTGAGGATGAAAAAAAAGTGATAAAAGTAGAAGCTTCTGCAAGTATCCTCAAATTTGGTTTGACAATTAACGTATTGTAATGTACGCATTGTACTTCAGAGTATCCAAAAGCTGCTGTGTTCCTAAGCAAGCAATACATACCGGGTAAGTAACAATAAAGCATGAGGTCCCTTTTTTTTATCTCCCCCTCGAGTACTGTCTGTGTACAGCAGTATGTATCTTTTCGTTTCGATATGATGTCTCTCTCTAAAGCTCAAACCTAAAGAAAAGAAGAACCAACCATTTGGTGCCCAATGTACCAATGGGATATCAAGATCATTCGAATCTATCCATAAGTCCATCGAGTCCATCGAGTCCATTTGTTTATCAACTTTGGAACTAAACAGTACTTACTCTACAGTAGTCTTAGATTTGGCTCTAAATGATAATTCATCAAGATCAGCAAATTAAACAAGACTGCACGATTCATTTCTCGTCCAATGGTATGACCGTATATCTATGATACTTACATAGTACACATGCAAAGATGCAAAGGGTAGTTTATGCTTGATGATCCTGATCCAACAAAATCAGGCTTATTCATCCATCCATTCATCCATGTCAAACCTTGCATAAAAAATCAAATATACTGGTCTTACTTCCTTGCTTCAATGGATTGGGACTTTTCCCTCTAGGTTTCATAGTTTTTCTTCTTCTTATGAATAAATACAATCCATGGAGGTCACAACATGGAAAGAACTTCTTTCCATCCTTCCCGACCGACATACCCGCTTTGCCTACAGCGTAGAGTATACCATTTACCCATAACTACCATCAATCAATCAAAAAATCAATCACCAAGTACAATACAATACATATACTCCTCAACCAAATCTAGCCCTCCCCCCTCAACTTCCTCTTTCAAATCAAATCATCAATAGGTTACCAAGATTTCCACACATAGATAGTAGTACAATCCCGTCTCTACGCTACCTTACCTGACTCCATACATCTAGTCGAAGTGACGCTTGCTTTCTGCACGTAATTTCCTCGCTTTCTTATTGGATCACCGAAGATAACCAAACAAATGAGCAAGCAAGCAAGACTCAAATCTAAGGAGAGAAAGTACACATGGATGAGATATTTTAACATCATATAGTATATCATATCATTGATACTGTACACGACAAATGAATGCATCTATTATTCTCTTCATGACTTTTTTTCTGCGTTACATCACAGCTGCAAGTACCTCCTATCCATCCATCCATCCATCCATCCATCCATCCATTCAAATCCCTATCTACAGTATAAGTAAGGTACAATACCTTAAACCCACCTACCTACCTACATTATACGTACCCGTAGCTGCTTTTCATCTCAAATCTCCATCTCCATCCCAATCTCATTCAATCTCTGGTTATCAATTCTCCGAGTGAAGATCAATACATACATACATACATACATACTTACATACATACATACATACATACATCTGTACCTACATGATACCTCGAGAGTACATACTATACCTACCTATAAAAGCCAATACCTATGGACTTACAAGATACAATATGAAGTACAATTCATCAAATGCATCCTTGAAAATCCCGGAGACGCGCATACTGACAGCTCAGTGCTCACCGAGTGTGACACCAACTTGGAAACTTGAATCTTCATTTCTTTCAAACTTTGATGTCGATAATCCATATACCGGTACTGTATTTGTCCAATACCAGTTTCGAATGGGAAACTTTCCTTTCCTCTCTACCGCAGTATATTCTTGTGGAAATAAATATGTACAACTAGCCTTGGAAGTCTGTAGATAAAGTTCCCGCCCTATGGCAACACAACACAACACCACCTCTCCATTTCTTCCTTTTTCTCACTCTTCTCTCTCATGCAAATCGTGCGTAAGATCTGATGCTACATACACATAAATGTGACCAATTAGTTTAAGGGATCTATTCCGTACTTTACTTTGCCCTGCATCAAGAACACCCCCTTACGTCCCTAATAACCAATACAAAAGGCACAAACAAGGATCACTTCTCTTTCCCTTCCTTTCTTTCCCTTTCTTTTTCATTTTTTTTTCATCTGTTCTATTCCAATCACGGGTAACACAAGATATATAGAGAGAGAGAAGAGAGACATGGGGACAATATGCAATGGATACTTGCATATCAGGATCATGGGGTACATGATCCACTTGAATCTATATGTGTAGGTATGCCAAATTAGAAGGCCCTGCAAGATATCTAGAAATGAAATTAGATCTGCCGGATACTCATCTCATGGTGTTTTGTGAAGTAGTGAGGGAATTCTTTTGTAGTTGGCAGTTACTGATTAGCAAGTATATACACAAACTATACCCAATATAAGCTTCATATAAAAATACATAATACTCATTTATATATTCATGTTTTATATCACTATTCGAGTTGGATTTGAAATTCGGCTACTAGCTAACTATTTGCTTATTCATCTACAATGTTATATACGAAATTCAAACAATCTCATTATTATGATATCTTGAATACTATTCTCATATCTCTTCATGATACTAAACACACATTATGCATTTCGATATAAGATTTCCATATCCAAAATGCAATGTCACATCTTCATATTCCTCAATATTCCATATAATTCTTCCTTTCTAAATAATATATATAAAACTTATTACATTACATAAAAACCTATAAAAATGGAAAATACATAAAGGAGATCTATCTATATGATACAGTCTTTTATACATACATAAATACAATATAAACAACCCTCTATAACTAACTACTCCTCTTCAATCTCCTTCTAATCATCAAATTCAATCTATTTCCCAACACACCAATATCGGCACCTATGTAAAAAAAAAAAAACAGAAACTTCTCACCCATCTACTCAGTGATATATAATACAACTAATCTCGATTGTCAATCTAGATAGCAATCTGAATAATCCTCATTCTATTATCCATCTCTTGGTGACGATTTACCGTAAGTTCCTATTCCTGACCGTAATCCTATACAAGATTTACAGATTAGATGGTTATTATATGAAAGACCCATGAATGAAGGAATGAGTGAGTGAGTGAGTGAGTGAGTGAGTGAATGTATCTGGAGATTCTATACTAAAACTATCTACATGTATCCATCCCATCTCATATATCTATACAAATTCACATAATACAATGTAAAGTCAATCCACCCATTCATACATCTCATCTAGCAAAGCAGATACAACCAGACGAACATCAATCAACCAGCCAATCAATCAACGCACCCATCCAAAAGATCAGATCAGATCAGTCCAAATCCCATTCATTCCCATTCCCATTCCCAATCTCAATCCGTCACCATACCACCCACTCACTCATCAATTCTATATCAAGTTACCACCGCGTTCAGTTCAATTCCGATCATAACGGGATGCCCTTTCCTTTCTTTTCCTATACCCATTATATATCCTATGTAGGATAGGATAAGTATACTAGCAGACCAAGCGCACCCACTCATTACATCAATCAATCAATCAGTCAATCAATCAAGCAAGCCCTAATTCTCCTCCCTGAATCGCATCACATGTATATACATCACATCACAACATAACACAACAAACAATCACTCAACAAATCAGCTCTTGAAAAAAACAAACAAAAAAAACTTGATCATCGTCATCATCATCATCATCACTAGCATCATACTAGATCTAAATTCAAGATCGATAAATGTATTGTATACTTATATTCAACTCGATGCACACGAGATTTCAACTATGTTTGAACACTAGAGATAGGTATGAGGTTGGGGTGTAGATGGGTTGTGAGATTGCCGCTTTGTTTTGCGTTGCTTTGAGAATGGATGAATGGGGAAAGGGGTGTGTAATACATCTGTATCTGTATCTACGCAGGGAGCTACGTAGCTAGCTAGCTAGCCATGTGGTTATATGGTTGGGTATCTGTGTTTATATGATTTTCTGGTTGCATGGCTGGGTGGATGGGTGGATGGGTGGATGTGCGTGTCTGTCTATATAGATACTTACGTAAGGTTTGAAGTCTGTTTATGTGGAGTGAGTGGGTGCTGTTGCGATTTGAAATTCGGTGAGATGAGGGAGGGGAGAAATAGAGGGGAGAAATAGAATTAAGTAGGTAGGTAGGTAGGTAGGTAGGTAGGTAGATATGTCGGTAGGTCGGGCGGGACGAAGGGGAAGGGAAGGAAAGAAACGGGGCTCGGAGATGATAATCTTAGTACTATATTGAATGGACGACTAGATGAATTGAAGGGAGGAGGTGGAAAGGTGGAGAGGAACGATGGAATAAGGATTCAAAATACTCAGACATCGTGGGATGTTATACAGTAGGATAAATAGATAGATGCACATGAGTAATTGATCAAGAAGGTCATTAGATCAAAATGTGTGTTTGGAAGAATATCTATCTATCTATCTATCTATCTACTGTGTATTCATTCATTTCATTCCAATCAATCATCCATCAATCCATCCATTGAGCCAGCACAATCACTCACTCACTCGCTAGCTCGCTCGCTCTCTCCGACACCAAGATCAAATCTATATTACTGCATACACTCGTTCCATGCATCCCGCACCATGATATTCATCCACCACATCACACATGCAATCGATGAATAATGCCATCACTTCCTAACCTTCCTAGCATGCTTAACCAGATTTTCAATAACCCCCTCAAAAGCCTCCCTATCCCCCAACTTCTCATCCGTCCTCTTCGTCCAATAATCCAGCACCTCCTTCGCAACCCCCTGCAACTCCTCCAATTTCCTGACATGTTCCCTCATTTCCTCCATCGTATACCCATTCAACGCCTCAGCCGTAACCTCGCACAACTGACGCGAAGAAACCAGATCGAGTTGCGGAGAAGGCGGAGGACCTTTTCGTCGACGACTATCAGAACGCGAAGGTTTGATGTTTCCTTGGGAGTCGACTGAAGTCGAGGAACTAGATTTGACTCGGGAGTCGATGGAGGAGCGGGGGGAGGTGGTACCGCCTGGGTGGAGGGAGATGGAGGGGAGGATGAGTTTCTTTTGGGAGGAGGCGGGGAGGATTTCATCGAGGGAGACGGGGATGCCGAGGCTTACGAGGAAGAGGCGGCGGATGCGTGAGCGGATCCAATTGGGGGGTTGCAGGGGTGGTGGGGCAACTAGTTGGGACCAAAGGGAGGCGGATCGTGGGGTAAGGAATATGGGGTTTGGAGCTGTGAGGGGTGGTAGTACCGAGGTGTCGATTGTGTCGGTGGGAAATATGTTGTCGAGGTAGGGTTCTGCTGCTGTGCGGATTTCTTCTGAGGTGTCGAGATTGGTTAAGTCTAGAAGTGGCTGATGAAAGAAAGTATGGTTAGAATAGAATGTAATATTTGTGTGTATATAGCACTTAGATTGCTACTTACAAATGAAGGAAGTACAGGTATTGACTGTGAAGGAGGAACAATCTCAGGCTCTTGGAATCCATCATCAAAATCACCAAACTCTGCATCTTCTTCTCCTTCTTCAAAATCATCGAAATCATCTCCAAACCCCCCGTCATCCCCATCCTCTTCTTCGTTGTATTCTTCTTGAGCCTCTGCCACCTTGATCTCCTCTGAGGAGTTCCTCCGTTCCGAACTTATGCTTTGTGACCTGGATTCTGACTCGGTCAATGGCCCTGAAAGTGCTAGGGGAAGCGGAGTTCTTACCTGAAGCATCACTAACCACGACGTCATCTGGTTGAGCATCTTCTTTTCTCATCTCATAAGCAGCAGTACCAGGAACTTCTCCATGGCTTGGCGTATCATCCACCTTCTCGATTTTCGTTGTGGGGATTGGTAAATCCCCAGGGGTGCTACCAGCTCTGGATCTGGTAGTATTGGTGGTATCGGAACGACTTCGACCAGGGGATGACTTTAAGACCAAGTCTGGAACTGCATCTGCTCTACGCTTTTCATGGGCAGCTGTACCGGGAACTTCTCCATGACTGGGGGTGTCGGGATCAATCTTCTCGACCACGGTGGTAGGGATAGGTAGGTCGCCGGGGGTTGAAGGACGTCTTGCATGTCCTGGACCAGTATATGTCGGTGCCATAGCTATCTCATCAGGTTCAGCATCCTCAGCTCTTTTTTTATATGCTTCGGTTCCTGGAACCTCTCCATAGCTAGGTTCGTCATCGACTTTCTCAATGCGGGTAATGGGGATTGTGGGGGATGGGGCAGTAGAAGGGTCGAGACCAGAGTGCGCATCCGAAAAATGATCCTCAGATGAATCCGAATCTGCAAACAATTTCGAGTTAGAAAAGAAACAATAATTTTTTTCATCACATAATTAAATGGTCTTATAATTTCACTCTTACCTAACTCATGAGCTCCGGGATCATCTATACTAGTTCTTGCGGGAGGTTCCAAAGTTGGATGCTCATCTTTAGCCATGATTGATGTAAATGGTTGCTTCAATAATACTAAATCAATAGATAATGATGAATTCAAAAGGCAAGTTGACAGCGCCAACAGAGCATCAACAGGTGAGATGTCTTTGTTAACAGATTGGACAAGTGCAACCTCTCGGTCTAGATCTTTGAACAGGTCCGATGTTCTAGATAAATTCGCTTAAATTTTGATTGAAATGGTCTACATAGAGTGATGGAAGGTGGCTGGATTTATATTGTGATAAAATTATGAATACATAGAATTTTCATAAATGACTATAGATATTCTGTTTGTCGTGATAATCTAGGTGAAGAAATTTGATTGTTCTTGTAGGTACATATTCGGGGTACTGTAAATAACGACAAAAATATTATATAAGCGGCTTCATTTATTTATCCGATAAAGAGGCGCGAATACTGTGCTAAAAAGTCGCGGTGGGAAGGAAGCAAAATCAAAAAGATTCCAGGTAAATTCACGCGCTCTGAAGTGCGCAAGATTGATTAATTCAATTTGAATATTTCAGAAGCTGCAGTTTTATCTGATCTTGAGTTTTACAATTTTAAGTTGCTAATCTTTTTGTTTTCACCACAGGGTTTAAAGCTCCTTGAATCCAGTGTCAAAAACATCGAAAATCTTCCTTTCCCCGTTTCGATCCGATTTCTTATTACTACTACAACAATAATATCCTAAAAATGTCTGGCTTTACTTTTGGTGGTGCAGGTGGCGCTGGGGCTCCGAGCATATCTGGTGGTGCAGCTTCAAATACTCCAAAAAGCTCTGCCGGCGGCGGTGGTCTTTTTGGATCTACTACAGCTACATCTGGTGCATCTGGTGCATCATCCACACCACTCTTTGGCGGAGGAGCAGCAGGAGCAACGAGCGCATTTGGCGCACAGAAGCCAGCTGGTACAGGATTATTTGGAGCGGCAGGAGGTGCATCAACTCAAGATGCTGCTAAATCGGCAGGTGGTCTCTTTGGACAAAGCACAGGAAACACACCCGCTCCATCTTTCAGTTTCGGAAATGCTGGTGCCAGTGCCACTCCCCCAGCAACAGCAGCAGGAGGAGGAGGTCTGTTTGGCGGCGCACCATCAACAACTACTTTTGGGAGTGGAAGTACTGCTATTAATTTTGGAAAACCTGCCGGAGCTACCCCAACACCAGGACAAGAAAATAAGCCTGCTACACCTACAACAAATGTATTTGGGGGAATGAATAAGCCAGCAACAGGAGCAGCAACAGGTCTTTTTGGCACACCGGGTACAGGCGCTCCAGCTGCTTCTTCTTTGGTATCAACTACTCCAGCTCCAGCCAAGCAACCCTTTAGTTTTGCTTCTACAACACCTGCAGGCCCACCACCTACGAACAATGCTCCTGCAGCGAGTACTGGTAACTTATTTGGTGCTCCTCAACAACCACCTGCGGGAGGTTTATTTGGCACACCTAAAGCTTCGGCACCAACACAGCCATCACAAACACCCGCTACAGCCGCCCCTGCGGGAGGACTATTTTCTAGCACACCTGCCGCAGCCCCTACCAGCAATTTGTTCAGTGGTGGTGCTGCAAAGGCTCCTGCTCTTGGAGGAGGTGGCATTTTTGGAGCTAAACCATCAACTCCCGCAGCCAGCTCAACACCTACTGCTACCTCCACAGAAGCACCAAAACCAGCTTCAGCCTTCAGTTTTCCATCGGCCACTCCTGCAGCCAGTACTCCAGGTACACAAGCATCAGCAATACCAGCTGTGGCACCTGCCAGCACATTATTCAGCAAGCCTACCACCACAACAGCCGCTACACCCACCTCATCTGCCCCTGCACAAACCCCATCTCTTTTCGGAAACCCAACAAGTACTTCTACCGCAACATCAGCCACAACAGCACCAAGTCTTTTTGGGCCTGGGGCTCTTGGTGGTAAAACTTCTACTCCAGCTACTTCAGGTGCAGCAGCTCCAGCTACATCCACAGCACCTGCAGCTTCTACGCTCCAACAACAAGCTGGATCTGGAGCTGCAGGTGCAACCGCATCTGGCAGTACACCAGCAGCTCATTTAGGTGCTTCAACCGCTGGTCCAACTCCACAATTATCTCGTCTAAAGAACAAGACTATGGACGAGATTATCACTCGGTGGGCATCTGATTTATCCAAATATCAAAAGGAATTCCAAGAGCAAGCCACCAAAGTCGCCCAATGGGATCGTCTATTAATTGAAAATGGAGAAAAGATTCAAAACCTCTACACCAAGACATTCGAAGCTCAAAAGGCCGGCAATGAGGTTGAAAGACGTTTGGCAGAAGTCGAGAGTCAACAAGATGAAGTTGCAGCTTGGCTGGATCGTTACGAGGCTGATGTGGATGAGATGTTTAAGAACCAAATTGGAGACTCTCTACAGGGACCTGATCAGGAACGTGAGAGAACTTATAAGATGGCGGAGAAGTTATCGGATCGCTTGGATGAGATGGGTAAGGATCTTACGCATATGATTGATGCTATGAATGAGGCATCTGCCACTTTGAACAAGAGCAATAAATCAGATGATCCGGTATGTTTTCTCTGTTTCCATAATTTTACCCTTTTTTTCTCCTAAAAATCAAATTACTAATTCCTTGTCAAAATAGTTGTCACATATCGTGCGAGTGCTCAATTCGCATTTAATGCAATTACAATGGATCGATCAAAACGCAAAGACATTACAAGAAAAAGTAGAGGCGGCTCAGAAATTAGGACAAAGTATGAGTCAAAATGGGCTTGGAGGACCGGATAGTGATGCTGCGGATCACTTTTATCGATCATTTATGGGGCGGAGATGAGAAATAAGAGGCGAGTAATAGATATCAGGATGGATTGAGTGTTTGCTTGCTATTTGGGGCGTTTAATGTTTGAGGGGATATTATGATATGGATGGATTTTCCTTTTTACACCATTTCCATATCCATTTTCATACGTCTATAATGGATATTGAGGTTGAGGATGACATTTGACGATGCATGGGCAGTGGTTGAGGGGAAAGAACAGGGTGAGAGAAAAGTGCAGGATGGAATGAGAATGAGATACACACATTATCTCAGATGAATCAGTGCATGGTTTAAGGACGTCGTGTATTGGGCGAGTAGGTAGGAAGAACATCAGATGTATGATAGATAAAACAGCAGACAGACAGAATAGAAGGCCTTGAAAGATAAGTTGAAAAACTATATATATACTAAAGGGCGACAATCTATCACTATTACTATCACTATCAATTGGATCATAAAACGCATGGCGGAAGATGAGTAAATAAATATAGAGGAAAATAAACAAGCCCTTGATATTCGTTTGCTTGGAGTATTATACAATCCAATTCGATTCAAATCCAATCTGATATCAATCAAACCAACCCTCCATTAACCAACTTTCAATCCATCCATTTCAAATCAGCATAATATCAATCATCAATCATTCACCCAAGTCAATTAATCATATCTTCCCCTCAAAACCTCACACAATTTGTCTTCTCCCTCCAAAGTATTAACCAATTTTTCTTCACTGGCAGTTTTTCCATTTGTTAATGAAAATTTGTTCTTTCTTTCATTGCAGATGAACAGACAGACAGATGGATAGATAATCAAGTAGAGGAGTTTAGCTGGAGATGAGAATTAAGGCTTAGCATTATTGATCAATATCCCATTTGAGGAAAAGTACAGAAGCAGAAAAAGAAAGGTTATGGATGGATAAGATGGAAAGACTGGATTGGTATCATTTCATTTATTCATTTTCATCTCTTTCCACCACAACTCTACTTCTTTTTCTTTTGTTTCTTTCTTTCTTTCTTTTTATGCTAGGCTAGAAATATAGATAGATAGGTAGATGGATGGACAGAGTGGAAAGATCGAGGTTCGGAGAATGTAAAGTATCGGGATACTTACTTCTGCTCGCCGCCTGATTGTCTCTCGATTTCGGAACTGTGGGGTGAGAGGGTTGATTAGTTTTTCTTTCTTTCTTTGATCTGGGGTTGTTTTGGGAAGGATGTGATGATGGAAAGGAAAGGAAGAGGGGGGGATTCGTACATGTGATCTTCGAGTTTCCTCAAGTGTTCGTGTTGTTCCTTGAGCTTCTTCTTCAATTCCAAAAGCTTCTCCTTCTCGCGCATGCGGATAGCGTAATCTTCGTTGGCCTTCTCGCGCTTGGTGAATGCATCACTGTGATGGAAGATTTGGTTAACAAGTTGTTTATAGTTGTAGATGTAGGTTGAAGGGATAGAAAAGGGACTTGTTCCCAATCTTTACGAATGCAGAGATGGGATTGAGGGTTAAAACTCCACTGGGAATCTCGATAGTCTTTTTTCAATGGTAGATACAATGATGCGAGGATAAGCAGGAAAGAAGAAAGAAAATACACACCCTTGACCAGAAGATCTAATTCCACCGGTATCACCCTCAGCCATTGTGCGGGCAGAAACAGTAAAAGCTCTAGTAGCAGCTGGTGAGAAAGCAGAGCGGACTGCGGGACGCAGAGAAGTAATTGCTGTGCGATACATGATGGTGATGGTTTGTTTGAAATGTGTGGGAGAGGAAGTGGTTGTACTTTGTATGGATATTTGAGGGGTTGCTCGGTTTGGTGGTGTGAGTCTTTGTGAGTTGATTTGCTGCTGAGGTCAGGTCAGATCAGAAGCTTGGTTTTTACGCATCAATTGATTGAGAGCTTGGACGATTGGCTGCGTAGTTATGGCCTGGATTTTGAGGATTCAAAGTGGGGATTCTCTTTCGTCTCCCCATTATTTTACCCAGATGATCATGTGAAATGTATATCAGATGATTGAAGTCCATTATTGTTACCAAGATCAAATCTTTCCTGCTTAAGACTGGTAGGTGAATTTCTATTGCGAATATCTATGGAAAATAATCTGATGAGATTCATCTTGGGATGAAGACTCATGAAGTTAGTATAGCATTGAATATAGGATACCATAGTATTAAGCCACAAATTCTCGAACAGGAGCTCCTCAGGAAGAAATTTCATATGTTTGTTGTTTACAAAGCCATCTTATATCCATGATTCAGAATACTTGCTATAGAAGATAAGCATCTCAGGTTTGGCTAAATAGCAACAGCGAGGCATCTGGAACAAATGAACAGCCCCACTCTCACCGGTGAGAGTGAGGCGGGAGTGAGGGATAACAAGATGAGGCGGCTCATCGTTTAAACTTGAATCTGATGGACCGGAGGTATCTCGATCAAATTGGAAGTTCAAATGAAATTGAAAACAACCTTGGAAGGCGGACTCTGTTGTAACTCTATCACCGCAGGCGTAGCACTGCTAATACTAACGGGGGTACAGGCTCAACAGCAACCCATAAACCGTATACCACCGTTTAGGAAGGCATGGATGGATTTCGTGAACCATGATTAGCCTTTCTATGGTGGACAGAATTAGCAACTGGAACCCATAAAGTATAGCAAGAAAAGAAATATAATCTCATTACTCAAACTATACTTACCTATATAGAATTGATAATAGTCGCTTTTCCTCAACTCTATATATAACATGATTTACACTGGTTGTCGACTTGCTGAATTAGTTGAGGCAAGTAAATCATGAAATGCTATCGATTGCTGTCAAACAAACGAAGATGATAATTGAGATGATGATTTTGAGGGTTTGGATGAGACAAATGATCTTATATATGGGAGTGTAGAGCCTTGGCTTGATTCAAAGACCTCTGATCATGATCATGATGAGGTTGCTCAGGGTATTCTTACACGAGAATACGAGGCTATCTGTTATGAGGGTATACGCCTTTGGATTGTTCGAAATCCTGCTCATGGAGAACGTGACTTTCTCGGAATGGAGATCACTCTCGCTTATCATAAAGGAGCCGATCGCGACAAGAAACCCAAACAGTACATTATCATTTTGATATACTTCAATCTTGTTAAGGTAAATTCCGTAGTACTACCTTACTTTTTCATGAAGAAGTCTTACCAATCCTATGTCCCATTGGTCATATATCGGCCATTGCGATCAAAGATGATGCAATCAAGGTAGATGGATTCACTCATGCTGAACCTTTCTTTGCAAGCGCCAAAATCTGTTCTAGTACATTAGAAGCCTGAAAAGCTCAAAGTACCAACATTTCGACAAGCAGTGTAGACTTTTTGTGATCCATCAACATCATTAATCTACAGCGCAGCGTATGTTATACTACAGATCGAGTAACATCAGAATGTGTAAGTTTTCTGTTATAGTATCTACTGATACTTACTATTCAATAAGGAAGAACACAGTCACTTTAAGAAAGAAAGGTAATTCAAGTATTTGAACTTTCGAGCAAATTCGCAACGAGAAGTTTTGAGATGACTAATATAAAAGAGAAGAGAAGAAAAAAAAGAATTACAATAAAAGTTTAAGAGGAAAAATCAATCTTCAAGAAGTCCTTCAACAATCTTTCAAAAAAGCAAGCTCCTCTATCTAGCTTTGCTATTTTTGTTTAGGTTCATCCATCCGTCCAATCCACCTATCTATTCATCCATCCATATCTATCCATTCGTCTATCTATTTAATCCATCTGTCAGGAAGCTGTTAGGGAGCCTTTCGATTCTGATCGGCGCCCTGCCACATCCCAGTTCTTATATCTAAGGAGATCGGGATAATTCCTTAGGGCACGTACACTAATGAGGCTCAAGCGCATACGCGGTTACTCCCGTTAAATTATCCGATCCTACTACGTCGTTGCTAAACAATGTGTACGTACACCTAGGTATAGATATGATTTATTACAATTAAACGTCCGCCAAACGATGAAATATCCGAAAAATTGGATACTGTAGTCACTAGGTACACATAGGGATCTGAAACTGACGAATATTTTAATTCATTCTGAAAGTCCAAAGTTCAGTTGTAGATTATCGGATTTCGGCAGCTCAAGTTGTGAACGCAATCTAAAAGGATCTTGGGGAGTCCCATTATATATATCTATGGATATGGCGCCTAAAATTTGGAATACTAGGTAATCGTGGGTGATCCCACTTAGGCTTTATTCCTCGCTGGGCGCCGGACAGTGGACACATCTATATCGTTTACTATATATGCACCAGTAATTGCGGCAACAAAAGCTAAACTCAGTCAAATAGAACTACATACTTTTGTTTCTGAAAAGATACACAAGGAATCGCAAGAAAGACAATGTGTTCTGTCTAAGTTTCTACCCTCAATACTCCACCTTGATTCAGAAGAATGCTTTACTGCAGAGCAGAGCAAGAAACCAAAGCCTATTGGTACTTTATTAAGTCAAACCCCGTATGTGCTATGGTCGGTATCTGTCACCACGGCGAACGGGGGGAATTGAGCCTGCGAGACCACCGCTCGGAATAGTGTCGACATAACGTAAACGGGTCAAAAAGCGTACAAACTTCAACATATAAGTAAGAGGAAGGACTGAACATACTTAACTAAAGGCTTTCGCCATTCAAGTATTCATAAGTTGAACAATATTAGAACAGTTTACAGGCTTACAGTCATTCAGATAGGATTTACTAGGTAAATGAAATGGTCTCCTACTAGGAGATTGATCAACAAGAGAAATCACTTTGCGGAACCGGATAGAAACTTGAAGTTCCGTGGCTCCATCTTACCCCGGTTATGCATGTCGCCCTAAGTAGATATCACTACTGTTCAGATATCAAAGCACAACTCCATCGCCAGTCTTCTCATCTTGGTATGTCTTATTGGATTTTACGCTTCCCTCTTGATGATTCGTTGTGGCGGGTCTATACAATGCATTATCGCCTCTCATAGTGTTGGTAGTTATTGATTTTATGGATCAAAGAATGGCCAAAATTCTCGTTGAACCCTTGTTTTGAGCCTTGCTTGCCTAGATAACAATTGTCCAGGGGAAGAGGTATGATTACCACCCCACTGTTTACGGTCTTTCCCCTAAGTTTGGCAGTGACCCACTATCACAAAGATAAAGCAACTATAGTTAACTCATGTCTAGATGTTATTAGCGCAGATCGTTCGATTATGTTTAACGGCAAAACGATTCTCCTCATTCTGAACTGCTAATTCTATTCCTTCTTTCATTTTTCATCTTCCGTTCTGTTTCTTCATCGTCGTTTATCCAGCCGGCATGGCCTCAACTGTCTATCAAATACTATCCTTATGACCCCGAAAGGGATGTCTCCCACACAAAACAATGAGCACTATACAGATGATTTGCTTGAAGAAGTTGCAGCAAAATGGCGAGGAATTCAAGCTGATCAATAGGATATGACAGTTTTGGGGAAGAAACAAGTTCTATGTGTAAGCAATTCTTACATATATAGTTACTCATATTAATAACTATCAACAGCGGAACTTCAAGTTCATAACCATGCTGGGATGTGCCAGCACAGTTATAGCATCATGGGAGGTTTTACTTCCACTCTTTAAATTTGTATTGATAGATGGAGGGACTGCGGATCTATTTTGGGGTTTTATTGCTGTTACTTGTGGCATGACGTTGGTATATGCTAGTATTTCTGAAATGACTTCTATGTTTGTATTCTTTTTGGACTATCGATTCATTATTGATATATTTACCAATATATGAGATCAGTAGATCTCCAATAGCCGGCGGGCAGTATCACTGGGTTTCTGAATCCCCCCCCCTCCATTCAAAAATTCCTCAGCTATCTAGTTGGCTGGCTTTGTGCTATCGCATGGCAAACAATTGTCGCTGAAACGTCTTTTCTGATGGGCGAACTCATACAAGCGCTCATACTTCTCAATAAAGCTGATAATATCCCAAATCTGTGATGTACGACTTCACTTACACTAGCCTATATAAGTTTTTCCGTTGTTTTCAATACTTTATTATCTAACAGACTTCCAATATTTGAAGGTTCTATTTTGATATTTTATTTAATTGGTCCATTTGTTATCATTATTCCTCTTTGGGTAATGAGTCCTTATGCGAAAGCATCCGACGTTATTTTCACCTTTGGCAATCAAGGTGGATGGTCAAGTCTAGGACTCTCAGCTATAATTGGGTTAACGATTCCTGTATCTGCCTTGCTTGGTTATGATTGTTCTATTCATATGGGCGAATTTTAATCCTTGAAAATAGGACGTTATCTAATAACAGTTACGCTGAGAAAGTTCAGGACGCGTCATGGGTACTATCTAAAGCCATTATGTGGTTAGTTGTAATAAATGCCGGTACGGGGTTTGTAATGGCAGCAAGGTTAATCTTTGTTCTTGGGGATATTGAAAGTATCTTAAGTACTCCTACTGGCCAGTCTTTTATACAGATATTCTTCAATTCAACTCAAAGCTATACTGCCGCATCTATTATAACAAGTATAATTATTATACTTCTTTTAGCTGCTAGTATCAGCGAAATAGCTATATCATCAAGGCAAATTTGGTCGTTCGCTCGAGATAGAGGCTTGCCTTTTTCAAACTGGTTATCGCAAGTATCACCTGGCTGGAATATTCCACTTCGTAGTGTATGCGTCTGTGTTATTGTCTCGTCTCTCCTTTCCCTTATTAACCTTGGGTCATCTATCGCACTTAACGCCATCAATTCTCTGTGAATATAATCCTTTTGATTTTATCTTTCAACTTTCCCAACTCTGGCCCTATTTCTTTCTCTTTAAAATCGAATTTCAACTGATCTTCTGATCCTTCAGTGGCGGCGTATCCACTCTTACCTCTTATATTATAACTATCAGCTGTTTGATTTGGCGTCGCTTGCAAAGTCCTCTTCCAGTCCACAGATGGTCTTTTGGGAGATATGGAATGCCCATTAACATAGATGCTTTGATTTTCTCAATGCTTATCACATTCTTTTCGTTTTGGTCTCTCTCAACACCTATTATTGTCGAGAACATAAATCGGTCGAGTGTTATATATGTATCAATTCTAACTATAGCAATGATATATTATTTTGTTAAAGCTAGATACGTTTATTCTGGGACTATAACTTTGATAAAAAGAGAAGATTAAAGATCTGGTGGGCTTGGAGGAAGAAGAGGGGGGAGAGATGGTATGACAAAGTCGCAACGATTGAATGGCTAAGTGTGTGAGGATTGAATAGAAATGAAGTGCAATCGAGGAAGAAGGATGAAAAGGTGAGGAGGGCAGGTAGAAGGTCTTATAGATATTTGAGAATGCGGCTGCCGCTAAACTCGGGGACCCGACCCATATAAAACCGGCTGCACAACTTACTTAATAAAGACAAAAACTTCTATAATTTGCGCTTTTTAATAAAGTATTTAAATCAAATCTATATTATTATTATTCTTTTGAAAATTCAAAAGTCAATAATCTGGAATTGAAATTATATATTGTATAATTTTCAAAAAGAAATCCTTGATACTTGATTTATTATAAATTTTGATTTGAGGTGTATAATAAGGAGTTTGGTTTTTTATGTTGGCTGGGAGGGGGTGCAAGCACCACGATTGAGATTATAATCAAAATTTTAACTACTTATTATTATTATGTATCTATAGTACTATGTAGGTAGGTATATATTCTTATCACATATTAAAGATTTAAAACAAATATAATACAAGGCCACATAATATTATTCATGCGAATCCGAGATGAGTCAATCAATCATGATTCATAAACAAGGAACAAGGAAGGCATCTCAATCAGCCTTGTGAAATGCATTGACAGCCTCATGAAATGCATTGATATTGTATTTTGTATGGATTACTGATTATTGATTATTGATTGACTTTGCTGGGGGCGGCGAGCAGCACAAAGGGTAGGTACTGGTAGTAGTGTAGTAGTGTAGGATTGATGAGCGAGCATATATTCGGGCGAGTATAAATCATCCATGGTATGGGAGGGAGACTTGAAGGGAGCCTCGATATAGAACTGCAGCACTGAGTAGTATAACTTCATTACAATATTATAATGCGTCATCTTTCTTGTCTGGTCGTGAAATATACGGTATAGTTTAAAGGGGTAGATTGGAATATACTATTATATATATTATCAACAATATTTATCATTTGATTTCATGGAAATTGTCTTTCATTCTTCAATACCAATTCAAATATCATTCATACATATCATATCATATCGTTCATACAAATCAGATCAGATCGGTTGAAATAGAAAAGGAGACTGTTGAATCCACCCACATAGTCAGAAACCAACGCATCAACATACAATAAATCTCCACGAATTCGTCTTATTATCTATTCTCTTTACTTTTTCTGTTTCTAGAACGGAAAAAGGTAAAGAAAAGAAAACCTACATAAAACATTTGGTAAGAAGGAAAAAGATATATCCTTAATTTTTATTTACTTATTTACTTATTTACTTATTTATTTATTTATTTATTTATTCATCTATCAAGTGCTTTACATACCATACCATACCATACCATACATAACATTTTGAGGTCACTGCGTACACAGCCGCCCCATCAATCGCTTCCTATTTTAAAAAAAAAAGTGGCGCTAGATCTAGTGCGAAATTGGTCGTCGTCCTTCGATTAACTTCTCACAAGTTAACCTTGGAACTACATACAACTTTCTTTTAAATCTAGAAATTTGAACCATCAACAATACCAAAACAACCCCTTACAATTTTTCCATCCCTTTCATAAATCTTCCTTTCTATTTCAGTGAGTAACAGAACCTCTTTCAGAACTATTTCGTTTCATTTTCTTCGTAGATTCTCTACATAGGTGAGATTCTTATTACCCATTACCCATTACCCATCCCCATTCCCATTTCCATTTCGTCATCCATTCTCTCCCTCTGGGCTCGTTGAACCACATCTCATCAACCAACATCGACCTCAAGTGGCCAACAGATCACTTTGAATAGCAGGCGATGGTTGATTGATCGAGTCTGCGGAATGAATTATTTGATCATTCAAACTGATAACTACACCGACCATTAAACAACCATCTGCGATTGCCCCTCCTGAATACTGAGGGGTACCTGCCAATTTCATCTTGAACGAATTCATCCGATTGAAATTCACTACATATTGTGAAAATTAATAGATTGGAAAATTCGCGAAGGAAAACGCATATCTGGCGCATTTGCAAGGGGTTTTGACCGATGTTTGGTTATAGCCTGGTTTTACCGGTCACCGTCACTTTCGCAGCCGATTGTTCTATCACCTTCTTTTTGAGCGTTCTTTTCAAATACAGTCACTTTTGTAAACGTCAACAAACGGTTACTAATTTATATTCTGAGATAGATTTCCAAATCGCAATTATGGGTTACGAAGATTCCGTTTATCTCGCCAAGCTCGCTGAGCAAGCTGAGCGTTATGAAGGTTAGCAGATCTCGAGTCTTTGAAAACAAAATATGTGCTAAGATGGATTTTAGAAATGGTCGAGAACATGAAATCCGTTGCATCTGAAGATCAAGAACTTTCCGTCGAGGAGCGAAACCTTTTGTCTGTAGCTTACAAGAACGTCATCGGCGCTCGTCGTGCATCATGGAGAATTGTTACTTCTATTGAGCAAAAGGAGGAATCCAAAGGCAACTCATCTCAAGTAACTCTTATCAAGGAGTACCGTCAAAAGATCGAGGCCGAACTTGCCAAGATCTGCGAAGATATCCTCGAGGTTTTGGACAAGCATTTGATTCCTTCTGCCAAGAGCGGCGAATCCAAGGTTTTCTACCACAAGATGTACGCTGCCTATTGTTATACAAGTCCATTTGAAGTTGAAACATGCGCTAATAATACCACAGGAAGGGTGACTACCACCGTTACCTCGCAGAGTTCGCCATTGGTGATAAGCGAAAGGAATCCGCCGATAAGTCCCTCGAGGCTTACAAGAACGCAACCGAAGTTGCCCAAACCGACCTTGCACCAACACACCCAATCCGACTTGGTCTTGCTCTTAACTTCTCCGTCTTCTACTATGAAATCTTGAACTCCCCAGATCAAGCTTGCCATCTTGCCAAGCAAGCTTTTGATGATGCCATTGCTGGTAGGTGGCATATTACTGTCTATTAATGAGCTGGACTAACATTTCTTTTCCCAGAACTTGATACCCTCAGCGAGGAAAGCTACAAGGACTCCACATTGATCATGCAACTCCTGAGAGATAACTTGGTACGTTAGAAAAATGCTGATTTCTAAATTATAATGTGAATTGTACTAACACGATGTTTAGACCCTCTGGACTTCATCAGAGGCTGAGCCAGCTGCCCCAGAGGCTTCAGCTGCACCAGCTGCTGCTGAGACAAAGGAGCCAGAAGCCGCTGCTGCACCAGCAGAGGAGAAGCCAGCTGCTGAATAGAGGATCGTCGGATATGGCGTTGATGTTTGGTCTACGGGGCGTATGAGCGATGGAGGCTATGATGGGATTTTCATGATGCTTTAAGCAGATGAGACGAAAGAAGGGCGAGGTTTCAAGAAGAGCGGTTTTGGGGGGTCCAACTCGCAACCTGCTTTGACTTTAGACTCTTTAATGCACGAAACTATACTGTACTTGCTTTCTTCTTTCTCCCCATCCACTTTTTTCGAGTCTACTCTCTCTATCTACCCGACATCTCTATTCTGCCCTTTTCTCCAAAGTTTCCCGTTTATTAAAGACTAGATTCTTTATGTCATTTTCTTATCTCTTTTCTTTTCCTTATTGCGAAAATCATATGTGGTTGATGTGGCTCGGCTCTGTTTGCCAGTGGCTCTTTTTCCCTCTTCCAATCGATTAGACTAAAAAAAAGTAGCAAATTCATTAAAACTAAAGCCAAAATAAATAATCTAACTAACTAATGATGATATGATTGTTTGTGATGTTGTTTTGTTTGTGCTGAGAATTGAGTTTTTGTTGGTGGGAACCGAAGTGATTCTCTACGGATGTGTATTGGTTTGTTACACTTGCACGTCGTTAGGTAGGATACAAGATTATGTGGTTGTTGAATTTGTGTACTTCATGCTTGTTATATATGGATCAATGGATAGAACGATGGATAGGAGGATGGATAGGGGTTGTTGTATATGACATATGATATTATTGGGAAAGGGCGGGGGAAGAAGTGAACGCTATCTCGTAAATGAACCACCTGTTAGACCGAGCATTGCAAAGAGAGTAACTTTCTATGTTTGTTAAAGATTGGGCGATTTGGTGTAGGAATGGATGGATGGATTGATGTATGGTATGTATTTATTTACTTATTCGGTTATTGGCGGTTTAAGTTATGGTAGTAGTGTGGATGTATTTTGATGGTTTAGATAGTACGGTTGAGAGATAGGTAGGTACGTGGTTGGAATTTGGTTCACGGCTATCGAGATATATGTATGGACTTTGCGTATGGACTTTGTGTATGGTTGCTCAGGTAGGAACCAGATAATTATTGAAATATCAGGAAATCTCTTTCATTTGTTCATTTGTTCATCAATCATATATATCTATCCATCAAACAAAATCAAAATGCCCCATTCTCCTTCACAATCCATCTTCTCTCTACCACCCCGCCTTCAACCACTTCTTAACCGTTCTAATCTCCCACAAATGCGCCTGTCGTATGAACAGCGGCTCAGCACTAACGTTAAGTATACCATACGAATCCCAATGATGACCCGCGCCCGTGATCAGGAACTCGGGGTGTAGATCTGAGGAGATACGTGGGGCTGGTGCGAAGTTGGAGTGATAGCAGAGGTCGAGCCATACGTCGCTGTCTATTTTTTGGGGGAGGGTGGTTAGTTGTATGGATGGGAGTTTGGTGGATGTGGAAAGGAAGAGTAGGAAGGAGGAAGGAAGGGGGTAAGGGGATAGGAAATGGATTTACGAACCTCCGTCAATAAAAGCTAAGCGTGGAGCAGAAAATTCATAGCCTCCGTATTGGTTCCAAAGAGTGGTGTTTACGACGGGGGGGATGGAGTTGTACTTTCCTGGCGGGAAGGCCCAGGTGCACCATTGTTGGCTGGTCATTGAGTTAGTACGTTTGTTTTGTTATCAAGAAGGGGATGGAATAATTTACGTGTAGTCTGGTTGAAGAACTCGAGAAATCAATGATGGGCCTGTTTTGGGAGCTACTTGGTATGCGCCGAGTTCAAGACAGGCTTTATAGGTGATCAGTAAAACAATCAAGATAGAAATAGGCGTACGAGGACATACTTGTGTAGAGATATGAACGAGCTTCGTTATTCGCCGTTTCGGCGTAGTACGTTTGATTTTGAGTACCAAAGCACTCTACACTATTGATGGGAGCACCATCGCAAAGTGGAATCAAAACAGTCTTGATGTAATTAGCATAGTTTCCCAAGTTTGTCCATGGTTTCCCGCTAGTATAGTTTGCTAGGGCGTAGTCAACTTCGGTGATTTCCTTGGGGGCTTCTGTGTTGGTGATGTTTGAGCAGAAGTTCCAGAAGGCGTTGGAGGAGTATGAGGGGTTCCAGTTTAATTCTTGCCAGGTTCCCGTTGGATAGTTCATTGGTCCTCCGACTATTTCTGATCAGTGATGATATTTGGGAGAATGTAAGTAGCGATCTCACTTGGAAACGCAATAGTCATCGCGAAGTCCCTGATATCGGCCAAATCCTCGAGTCCAAATACCGCTTTCAATTGCTTGATAGCATGTGGATTCTTGGTGGATACAATGCAGTCTATGTTATCAATGATACCATTGATACTTGCAATACAATCCTGAGGAGCATATTTCTGAATTGGATTGTACCTAGTGGTGAATACTGTTAGTATTTGGGCGCACATGTTCAAGTGTTGAGAACTCACCATTCTGGATATCCTACAACGGTTTTAACTGGTGCACTACTTGCAATACCAGCAAAAAGGATCTTTGGGTAAAGTCTTAAATCAAAGGTTAGTTAATGTTATAAAAGTTGAAATACGTAAAATATCCGGATCTTGAGTGATAAAAATATCTCAAGATTCACTTATTAAAAGATAGGATATTCTACTTACTTAACAGATAAGGCAGTCTGACCACCAGCTAAAGAACCACCTTCACTCAACTTCGTCAGATCTACAAACGAATAGGTTGAAGTAGAGATACGTACCATCTAGCAGAGCACCGAGAAGTTAGTACACAGTTATTATAGAAGTATATGTTGAGTTGGAACAATGGGATAGGATACAATAGGTCCAAATAGAATTGGAATGTAGAATTATTGCAAGAGGAGATTATTATTACTTACATAAGATCCATTTCGTGTTTGGTGCATTGATACTAGCATTGATACCAGGTAAAGTGACATGCTGAGCAAAGTAAGCGTTATCAGCAATAGCTATATTGAATCTTGAATCAGCATCATATTTATTCCAGCTCAACTAAAAAAGATCCTTAAATACGCACTTTGTTGATTGGTCAAGTATGCCAACTGGTCCGTTGTGCTGGTGTTAAACGGCCAGCTCTCCCCATAGTAACGATTCTCAAGAATGATACCAAGACCATCTGTAGCTTGCATCAAAATCTGAATGACTACAGAAATCAGCATCATCGGTATCTCATCTCATGAATGGTATCTCAACTTACTTCCAGTTTGGAGATTGCTGAATCTAGACTCGCCACTAGTCTCGCCTCCAATATAGAGATAGACAGGTCCTCCTGGCTTATAGTATGTAGCATCAAAAAAGTACCTTTGCTTGAAAGTAGCATTTGTATGAGGGGCATATGTTGGATCATTGGGAAAATGATCAATCTATATTTTCAAATCAGACATTGAAATTCTCTTGGAAGGAAACAGAAGCTTAAACGAACTGGCATATCAATAGTATAAGCCTGATAAGCTGCAGTCGCTCTCCGAGATATCGATATATCGGATCTCTTCGATGCACCATGTCTCGTCAATATAGAGGCACATGTTGAGTCAATTAATCCAGTAACTATACTGGTGAGAAATATATTGCACTTCATTTTCAAAATATCAGAATCAAATAAAGAAGAAATGACAAAAAATGAGCACCTCGCCGATCATTCCAAATATATGAGAGAATGAGAGATATATATACCAGTATTTGAGTGTACATCAAGCAATTGAGCAGTCCGCATTCAACCTTACTCAAACAGGCAGTTGCGAATCACGACTTCGAGCACTCCCCTCCACAATCTCCTAACAATGGTGATCTGGCGCGGGACGATCGCGGTAAGCATCGGTGCCAAACCAGTGAGAGAGCCGTTCTACCTAGAATTTCGGAGCAGGATTATATATCTTCATGGTTTTTTGGGTACATATTATGAAAGCACCACAGCACGTATATGCGGTCACGCCCTGCTCTATCACCTGAATTGAGACTTGGCATGGATGGTGCTGAAAAATTGAGATAAGCTTGCAGATTTCAATGGTATTACTCGGTCAAATTAAAATTGAAGCACGCGCAAAATAAGCGAATTGCCTCAAAATCGACGATTTTGTATAAAAAACCTCTTATATTGATATAAATAAATCGATCAATTATTTATAAAATTATTTAAAATTTTAAATAAAAATTATTTTTATATTAAAGTATTTATTATTAATATATAAAGATTAAATAATGATTCTAAAATTTATAATATTTAGTTAAATATAAAGTAAAAATCATATAAAAATACAATATTTTTAACTTGATTTAAATCGAGTAAATTATTAAATTAGAAAATAATAAAGATATATATAAATATATAAAAAATAGATTTTTATTTGATATAAATATTATATATATTAAAAATATATAAAAAATATAATATAATAAAATTAAAAAAAGTATATATAATGTTTACAAACATTAATTAACATTATAACTTCGATTTTTAAAAATCATTAAAATTATTTCAAATTTTTATATATGATAATTTATATCTTTATAATTACTATATTAAAATATTATTTAATATAATTTTGATCTAAATAAATTATTAAGATTTTTAAAGATTTTAAAAAGTTAAAAATACTTTTAAAACTTCGATTTTTCAAAATTATTATATTACATTTTAATATATAATATTTATATTAAATAGAAGTTTTTCTTTTATATATTCATATATATCTTTATTATTTTCTAATATAATAATTTACTTGATTTAAATCAAATTAAAAATATTGTATTTTTATATGATTTTTATTTTATATTTTATTAAATATTATAAATTTTAAAATCATTATTTAACCTTTATATATTAATAACGAATACTTCAATATAAAAACAATTTCTATTTAAAATTTTAAATAAATTCATAAATAATTGATCGATTTATTTACGTCGGCACAAGAGGTGATTTATATAAAATCATTGATTTTGAGGGTTTTTCGGTAATTTGCGCGTGCTTCAATTTTAATTTAACCGAGTATTCATATCTCGAATTCAACTGTTAAAATAACGAATGAGTACTACTAAGAAGCCTTTCGGTCTCGTAACAAATCGAATATGATGTTCTCGTACCTAATCCTCTAATAAAATAAAAAAGATTCAAAAAAGATTCAAAAAAGATTCAACCAAAAGTTCACAAACCTTCTTCCTGAATGAATAATTAGTATGAAATTTGTAATACTAATGATATTCATGATAATTCGAGGTTGGAAAGAGAAGAGTATACAAATGGGGATTGTCATCATCATGGATACATATAGATATCCAAATACTCATCTTGTTGTTTTTCATAATTTCTGAATGAATCTTTCAGAAGAGATGAAGTCTAAAACAGACTCAAAACATATATAATTGACAATGAGGTTATAAATAAATGGTAAAGTAAAAATTCCAGATGTGAAAGTCAGCATATATGAGCTACTGTGTATACCCCACGACCAGTGGGTCTTTGTGGTCCTTATCTAACACTTGAGTCATAATAATGAACCTTTCCAAATTAAGTTCGAGTTTCCTGAAGTCAAGAAATTCAACTCATTATTGATAGGTCTGGAATATGAATTTTATATATAAAGAGCAGAGTGAATATCTAAACCATCTCGTCTTACTTTCAATCTTTCTTTCGTAATTTGGTCGAAACTCGGGATTAATCATGATGGTTTTCTGGATACAGTTCACCTCCTGCGCGGTGTTGATTGGGATATATGCAATTTGGAAGTTATATTATGGATCTCCAAAGCATAAATTGGTACGTTCCTCAATGACCTCTTCCCTGATATCTACCAAAATCATGAGCTCAGTGGCCATCAATCTCAATTACCAGTATCTAAGGTGTTTTGAATCACCTTTCAGCCCATCAATATGTTATCTTCATACATTGTATTGTCGAGTGACATGATAAACAGCATGATTTTCTATCATTGATCATAACGTCTGATAAATTTGAACCTAAGGAGCAGGCAAAGAACGAGAAAAGTTTCGGTGTCGTGCAACAGTTGCCTATAATCTCACTACCGGATTTTGACTTGCAAAATACGGAGCCTGTCAAGGAACGTCCTTTTAAGCCTGTGTATCATCTGACTATGGGTAATATCATTTTTTCTTTTAAATTACATCCCCCATAAGATCCTAGCAATCTACCTATTCTATTCGAGATCCATTATTCTCTCGAGTTGAAATCAAGCTTCCCAAGGCAGTGTCACGATAGTTAAGTTCAAAGATCCCAAACTCACCAAACCCAGGCCTCCAAGCATGCACACCATCCCAACTCCTCGAAATGGACAACACCTACCTCGCCCGCCTCTCAATCCGCAAACAAATCATAGAATCCCACACCCCCATCGTCCTCCAAGCTCTCCCCTCCTCCTACACCGGCATCAACGAACTCTACACCTACCTCCTCGGCACCTACCTCCCCACCCGTTTCCTCACCCTCTTCACCCTATCCCCCTCTCAAAACGCCCTCCTCAACAAAATAACCTCCCAACATCTCCCCCTTACCCCGCCATCTCCAATCCAAGCCCTTCGCGTCCTAGGCGAAAACATCGACACCGATTTTCTCGTTCTCGTTCCCTCTCCTGATGGCGATGGATATATCCTAGGGGGGTTCATAAGCTGTTTCCCCAGCGGATTTAACCCGCAGGAATTATTGGGTAAGAAGATTAGGGATATTCATAAGCCTGTGCCGGGGTATAAGGCGAAGTTGGAGAAGAGCATGTATCGCAGTTTTGATCGATTGGAAGTGGGGAGGGTGGTTAAGAGGGTTAACGTGAGTTTTTCTAACTGGAACAAACGATTGTGTATATGAGGATAAAGATGATCTATCCAAAATCCATCCATACTAATCCAACGTTTATTGATTGATTGATTGATTATAGTGGTCGATAACTACACATGACCGATTATTCGCCGCTAGTGGGAATCATCTCTACGAAGGTGAAGAAGTCGTAGAAGAAGATTTCGAAATAGACAATGTTAGCTTTCCCCTTTCCACCCCCTCTTTCCCACCATCTAATAACCACAGACCTACCTCCGCTGCGAACGCCAACTGATGCACCGACTTCCACAAACCAAAAATCTCGTGTTCTCATTCAAGACATACCTAACACCAATTACCCAAGTCAAAGAAGAAGGATTAGGCGAGGATTTAGCAAATGCAATTGATGGGTTGAAGACGGGGAGTGTACCGGAGATGCACTTTTATAAGAGGGGTGTTGTATGGGGGGAGAAGGTAAAGAGGTTTTTGAGAAGCTGATTGATTGATTGATTACATATGGTGGAAGAGGATCAGTGGAGTGCTGATGGGAATGGGTATAACAATCGCTTTGTAAATTCATTGGCTATAGCCAGCTCAAGACACGAAGATAAATAGACTAATTGTACATATCTAGTGGTGGTCAGGAATGAACCACTGATTACATACAAACAACTAAGAAGCAAGTAGAGATTTGCCAGCAAGCATCTCCAACAGCTTAAACATCCCCAGCCCCTGACACCGTATACCTAACGAACAAATCACCCCTCGCATTCCTCTCCGCAAAAAATCCCATAACCCGATCAAACCTCTCCCCACTAAGTATCTGCAAATCGAATTCCTTTTTAAGGAGGTCAACCCCATTAAACCCCAAACGAATCTCATCCAAAATCCCATCAAACCCATGCTTCTGATCCTCCGAGTTCGTTCCCATACCCAAAATATCCTTACCGCAGATCAGTTCTCCCTTCTTGTGAAGAACTCCCCTAAGCTCTGACATCGTTACCCCTACCTTCTTGATCTCATCCTCCAGTCTGTCATTCTTATTCGCCCACATACGCGGGTACTTCTGTTGATCGTCACTTTTCCGATGTTCTTCGCGTGTGGACTGAAATTTCTTCTGTGTGCCCGTGTTCGTGTTGAATGCATCTATGAGAAGTTGTTCTCGCTGCATGGTTAGTCTACGGAGGTGGGAATGGGTTTCTGTGCTCATTAGGACTAAGAAATGAGATGTATGGAAGGGCACAGATATCCATGGGCAAATTAACGAACAGTGAAAGGATAGGATATTGCATTAAGGAACCGGAACTACTTCTATTAATCTCTAGTCTTACAGCTTTCATGTTGATGCTTGCTTATGACAAAGACATACTGGATACTGTGTTGGGTAGCATAGTGGTGATAATCAAGCGAAGCACAACATCAGAATATAAACTGAAATTACCCCAAGATATTAGTCAAACAGAGCAAACATCATATTCTGTTCAGTTCTCAAGCACGATAGATCAGCGGAAGATCGCCGGGCTCATATCTTGAATGTGCCACCCGGAGGTCCCTGGATCGAAACCAGGTCGTGCTACAACTTTCTCTTCTGAGATTTTTTTTTTTCGATTTTTTTGCTTGCAGATGTGTAGCGAAGCATAGTGGTGGATAACGGGGCGAGATAGATTTTATGGTTGGCATATGGAGGTGAGTTTATATTTTCATTGAGATTGAGAAACAAGAGATACATGAAAGGGCGCAGATATCAATGGGCAAGTGATTGGGGAAGATTTTTTCTTAATAAATCAGAGCTACTTTCCACCAATGACTAGTATCATAGCTTTCATATTGATATTTCATGTATGACAAAGACAGGCATAGTAAATACTATGTCGAGAAGGAGGTATGAAGTGCTTATGTCCAGACCTAGAAAGGGTGGTATGCCTCAGTGATTGTGGCAGTATAGATCAAACACAATTCAAACATTCATGGCAAAGCAAGGCAGACACATTTGGCAACGACAACATGGATATTGGTAAATATGAATAAGTCATTTGTCATGTATGTAGATAAATTAGATATTAAGTATAGATCGAAGATCTTGACAGGCACATAGACTGCATGGCCAATAAAAGTATTCCCAAGTCCCCGAAGAAGCTTTTGACAATCTTGTCAAAGCAAGAAAGTATGTAACCTCAGCTGATTCCCAACTTTTCAGAAAAGTCGAAACGACATCATCAAAGTCAGGCGCCCAGCAACGGGTTGTAAGTATTCTTCGCACAGCGCGAAAACATCTCGTTTTATTAAAGAAATCGAGTGTCGTTAAGTAATGTTTTTTTGAAGCTGGCGTGTAAAGATAAGGAAAGATGAAGTGAAATAGAATTGGCTTGCCCTGATAGCCCTTACCGTACATCCATAGGTGGCATCTATTGACAATCTTCCTATACCATCATCAAAGATCCCCTTATATGTGTATATATTTGGTTGAGGTTTGCAAGAAAGCTCGATCCCTGCGGAACCTGTTCGAAGAGAAGTAGTCAGAGCGATCCATTAGCAACCATTACAATGGCCTCACAGATTCGAGATCGATCAGAGTAGTGTGCGAAGGCATCCAGGCAGTTGACTACTCAATTGTATGTAGATTTTGGGCCTTGATTGCTGGAAAATTCAATAAGAGAATGGTGAGATTTTGTTCGTGAAGTAGTGTTGATGGGGGGAGAAATGTTCCAAGAAAAAAAAGAAAAAAAAAAGAAAAATTTAAAAGTCATGTTTACTTAGCGTGGAGCTAAGGGCAATATGGCTAGCACAAAAAGCACCTTTCCGAGGTCAAGAATAATGCGGGGCGAGCTCAAAAACACCCTCAAGTGCTCAGTAGTGTTTTGGTTCATGAATGCAGTTCTTTCCAGCTACCAGTTTGAAGATTTCCTTTGGTCTAGGTTCATAAATCTTGGGATATTTCATCAATGCCATTCATCCAAGTGAAGTCCACCGACAATAACTATATGACCCCAGGTACTTATTATTCATACACCAATCTCAACCTTCATATTTTATATATTCCTTCACAATTGGAAGTCATCTCACCTGGGCAACTCCAAGGCTTTCTTTCCTAAGTGATGGAAGAAATTACGCCATACACCACTGCTGCAAACATCCTGTATTTCCATTACGTTTTAGTTTCCTTACCCGGCCTCATAACTCTTTTTGGCAGGTTTTTTTATATTATTTCTCTCCCAGCCTAACCTTCAATTGCGTCTCACAAACTGTTTCATTCTGACATTTGTTGACTCTGGAGAGATGTTGACTGGCTGGTTCATTAGGTATAAGTATTTTACACCGCTGTTATCGCATGGAATTCTAGGTATGATGTATGTAAGTAGCTGTAGTCTCACGCGGACTATGGAAATCCATGCTTAGGACGAAAGTTGGCAATTTTTTTCTTATGTTTTAGAGGCTCTTGGAGAGGGCACAGCCGTTCTTTCCAAGGTTCTATAGTTTGATATAAGGCTTTTTAGTTCCCGATGCACCAGATGATGGTAGAAAGAGGAGAAGATTAATTCTAGTGGATTTCTTGGTTTGGGGGATCTGAAGGCTAGTATCAATTTTTCTTTATTTCTCGTTGTATCATGCCGCAGGAACTCAATTGTTTTCTTTACCGAAGTAGATCTAGAGTATAAAGTCACTTCCCCGCAATATCCAATTCTTTATTCTCTTAATCCACCATTCAAGGAGTTTTTTTGTACCACATGGTGTCATTGAAGACGCAATTCACTCGATATCTTTGTAGTATTTGAAGGCACCTGGGTATTTAATATTTAAACTTTTGCTAGGCCAGTATCTCAGGCAAAACAACAACAAAAATAATAAGCAAGTTGAAATCGAACAATCAACAATTTACCCACTTCAAAGCGCATAAGGATTAAAAAAAAATTAAAAAATGGCAGCAGTACCTCAGCAGCTTGCTGATGAAGAGCTTCGACGCACCAATTCATCTTCTATAAGATCAGCAAATCTTTCCCATGGTCGCGGTGGAGCTGGTAAGCTTTCCCATACCTCCCAAGCAATTTTACTCTCCTTTTCTAATTATTTCAAAGGCAATATTGGAACCTCTTTTCATGATGCGGATCCAGTTACTCTAGATACCCCAACTCTGAAAGGTGAAGTCTACACAACCGGCCGTGGAGGTAGTGGCAACATGGCAAAGAATACCGACCCTGAGGCTGCTAGGCGGGCTCAAGATGTTGTTGGGTAAGTGCTGGCACTATTTCTTTAATGAACTCGACCTTTATTTGCGAAACTAACCTTTCTTCCTACTAGTAATCCACGAAGAGAATCAACGGGATCATCGCACGTCGGTCGAGGTGGCGCAGCGAACGTCTTCAAACCAAGCGCAGCCGAACTCGCAGCCGCACAACGGGAAAATTCTAAATTGAATAATAGTGCGATCGCCGATGATTTCGAAGATACCAAACAACCCGAAAAGGGACTTGCAGATAAGGGAAAGGAGTGGTTAAGAGGAAAAATTGGCAGATCTTGAACGTTGAGCGATGGGTCATTATGGAGTGGAGTTGTAAGGCGTGGACCGGAATGATATCAGGCGTTGGTGGATTTTACTTTGGTAATATGGATGGAGTTGAATATTACTGAAGACCATAGTCAGATTTTGACTAGAGATGCACGCAAGTGTTGCTGCAAACTCGCACAAGAGGATAGCGGGTGTTGCCTTGTTCCTCTTTCCAAGGGTCTATATACCACATACCGTCTTTGACATGCCCATCTCGATATAGACGATATGGCTAGACAGTCGGTGCGTTGCTAGATCAAATAAAAGTCATTTTCTATAATCGATACATACATACATACATACATACCCGAAGACTTATTTTTAGACTGAACAGCAGACAGATGGATCGACATTGAATTATGCTTTTGGGGGCGACATTTGTTATATGGTGTTGGTGAATACATACCCAGCCAGCTCTGCAGCAAAAAATAACCTCGTGTGGTAGTTTCGAAACATCCACGGAAGATCGACCAACTAGATCCTTGAATCTCCCAAGGGAGGGGAGGATTGGCAGCGGTAAATGTTATGTTGTGTCATTCAATGGTTTCGGACAGAAGCAAAAACGTCGTTCGGAAGGAAGCACGAACGATGCAAATGGCTTATGTTATGATTTGATATGGTGTTTTTATGCATTAATTGCTTGCAGAATATCCACCCGGGTATGAGTGTCCGTGAATGTATATATGCGGGATCCCATCATCAACCGGCATTGTTTACAAGTGCCCCGAATGGTCGGTCCATGGATTATCCATATGCCGCTATTGTATCACCCAATATCACCGTAGCAATGTAAGGACATGATATGTTCTTCTTGGTGGGTGAGCTCGGTGAGGTGTTGTATGTACTCTAGCTAGCTAGCCAAATGTATGGATGGATGTGATGTTTCATCGCGCGGCACACGCCGACAGGTAAGTAAGTGTAAGTGGCTACCGGTATCCTGTTCTGTACGTACATCGATAATACAATGATTCATCTCGGTAGCTAGGTATCATGACCATTGATATGGATATGGATATGGATATGGATATGGATATTCCCGTCCTTGTCAATATTATTTCTCCGGGGGTGTAACCGCGGCGGCGTGCGGTGCGGAAATGTAGGTACGGTACAGTACTGTGCTATTCTGTACTATGAACAGCGATGCGGTGGGAATCTAGATGTACTGTACTGTTGATTTCCCGTGTCAGGGAAAAGAGGGGGAAGCCCTTGGAAATGGATATCATAGAGTCGAGTACTTCATTTCATGAATTCTTTTAATACCTTTATCTCCGGCTTAATCCTGGTTTGGGTTGGTCTGGTATGTATGCATGTATGTATGTGAGTAAGTACATACATATCCTTAATGAGGGAGATAGATAGAAGGACATCTTCCCAATGCCATTTAGTCAGTCTCGAGTCACTGGAGTGACAAAGACCGAGTAATCGAGGGCAATGTACATTTTTGGAATGGGGTGGAATGGGTTAGATGTATGTTCGGTGTACAGTAACATTTATTCATTGATCCATCCTATCCTGTCAATGCAGACATCATCCAGTTGGGTAAGCCGGCACTGCACCCATCCTTTTACTCGGGCTCCCGATGCCTCGGTGATGGTGATGATGACAGGGAGAAAAGAGCGCATACATACATACATGCATGCATGGTCTTATGAGTAAGTACATGATCGATGCAGAACGAACGGACAGAGGTGATATATCCAAGAAGGGTATAGAAAAGTACAAATGCAAACGGTTAGTTTCCCAAATGACAGCAGCGCAGCAGCCCAAACGAGGGGAAAAGCCATTCACCCATCACAGGCAAGAGACAGCTTATGAAACTAAACGGTGGTACTACACGGTACCATGGTATTGACATATCGGAGGTACATGGAGAAACATGGATAAATAAGACCACTTTTTTTTCCCTCTCTCGCTTTCTTGGTCTTATCCTCTTGGCTTGGTGGATGAGGGTTAAAACTTGGACTTGGGGTCGATGTGAGTGGGTGTGTGGTTGCACGACAGCCGTTGGAGAGAGGAGATGGGATGAGGATGGGGGGATGAGTGGTACGGGTTTTGTGTATTGTACATAGCACAGTACATATGTAGGTAGTTTCTTGATTAGGTATCTATAGAACCTGACGCTGAATCAGGGAATTTCGACAGGTTTTCAGCAACTAGTACTAGTATATTATAACTCAAATGATATATCTAATGCTAAAAAGTGCCTTTATCACCAAGAAAATCCTTTTATAATACAAAAATTAAATTATATAATAATTATATACTTTCAAGTTATAATTATATTATAAACACAATCATATCAAACAATTTACATCTTTCTATTATTCAATTTTATATACTATATAACTCAAATTATCTCTCTATTTTGCTATCTACTTTATCGCTACTTTCCCCCCCCCATTACTCCTATCCAACCATTCTATATCTAACTAAATATAAAGACATCTTAAATCAAAACCATACACATATTATAATAAATGGCAAAATCCTCCTATAGGTTTTCCCTGACATCATGTGCCCATAGGGGTACTTAGTGATATTCTTCACTTTTACCTTCCTAATACACATATCTATACAACATAATCTACTGAAGTCGTTCCCTTGTTCCACAAATGATAATCAGTACATTTTATAAATCCTTTGCCGCAATTATTCTCCTAATCAATTACATAGTAGTTATCCAAATCTATCCGTCTCATGACGAAATCAAAGACATAAGATACTGATACTAGTACATAAAAATAATCCCCACCTCAATCTCAAGCTAGCACCTTCATCGCCCTCGTAAACCATCATATCACATCACCTTTCCTTTCCTTCCCTTGCAAATTCACAAATCCGATCCCCGAAATCCTAATCTTCCCCATCTATCGTTCTCAAAACTCCACTGAAACCCACTCAGTATGTAGGTACTTACGTATACTTCCCTAGCTTCTCAGTCTCCGTAGATGTGTATAGTAACTTGGATTAGCTCTAGGCTCTGCTCTTCTGTTTGTTCCTGACCGGTTATCGATAATGTAGCTAGTATGGACGGTTCATCCGTTCAATATCCATATTCACATATATATCCCTGACCTTGTAATTTTCCTTTGACCTTGTTCATCTCATCACATGGCAACGGCACAGAGCCCGGGGCAAGCCGACAAGCTCAAGCTTAAGTTGAATCGTCAATCTTTGCCCGAAAGATTACATCCGAAAAGCTTCTGTGATCGCCGCGTTTACAAATACATATCCAGATGGTTGTTTGGCGAAATAGTTACCGATTCTTACGGATGCGGTATTGGTTCTAACAGTTAGTGAGTGTGCAGTGAGAAATGTACACCACACCAAGTAGGTATGATTTTCAGACCCCAAGATTACTTGGTTCGATGTGAAGAGATACCGATAAATGCAAGAAGGTATTTTGTTGGGTTTTGCTTACTGTGTTATTATGCTTACTAGAGTATGGATGTACTGTACAGTATCGTGTTGGAACTTTGAAAATATGTACAAGTATCGTCATCAATGACCGTGTATATATTCCGTTGTATTAGAAGGAACTATTCCGCAGTAAGTGAATTTAGCCAAAAACATGGGATGAGGATTGGATGAAAACTACAGTAGGTAAATTGAATCCTTGTCTACTTGCTTGCCCTGAACCACTCACAACTCACAGCCACTCGTATGTGCAAGCAAAGCAAACGGAGTATAAACCATGTTCCCTAACTCTAGTCGGTCTTACATCGTGCTGTACTTAACCTTAATGCTTGCTTCGTCTGTACCAAACCAACGGTAAACATCTCCTCTCGTCATTCGTCCTCTGCTATCTAATCCAATCGGACTTTCCTCTTTGCTATTCTTGCTGGCATGGAATCGGGGATCATTTTGTATCTGTCACTACAAGGATGAAAGGGATATGTGAGCCGAGTTTTGCTTTAGAAAATGGGTCAGTTCACGGGTATGATATCGTAGGTAGATACAGTATCTTTCTCGGTGAAGTTTTGATGTCTGATCACACTAGGCTTTTAATGTAGTCTTAGAATCAGTCACTGATTATTGTAGGGCCCTCGTTAGGGCTTTCATTTGCTAGTCATCATTAAAACGGTGTGTAAGATAGTACGTACAGGTTATACATAGTAGCTTTTATGTAGCTACGCGTAGATACTGTTGTACTCGATATACTTCAAGATCAGCCATAAATTATACTCACTTGAGCCAAGAATTATGAAGGCGGTTCGTTGAACATCCGAATTAATTGTGCAACGCGACCTGAAGATAAACAAGAACTAATTAAAGCAAAATAACATCTTCAATTAGCTTTTGATTTATTCTTTCCATGTTTTTCATCTGCGGTATACAAATAAACCCTGTATCACTTGAACATGCAAGTATATTTAGATGATCCTTTCCTTTTCAGCTACATAGTAGATAAATATGATATACAGTACTTGCTACGTATGTAAATAGAGCTACTTAGATATACAACATTAAACTCCTACGCCCCTTTATTGCCGCTTGAATCTTTTCCGACGGGCCCCGGCCTTCAAACGTTCTTGCATATACTGGATACTTTGAGTTCCACAACTTAAGTTCATGCCGAATTGAGTATATATGTAGGATAAAAAACTGGATTTATTTCATTCTATTTTGGTTTGCTCTTGAATTTATATCTCATCTAATATGTTCATGTACGGTAGGGTGGATATGCATAGACTACTGGAACTAGTTCACGGGTCTAAAATGTACATGTACGCACGGTATGTGTCAAAAAAAGGAATCGACTTTTTAGATTAGAGCTACCTAGTTGATGGATCATGACATGACGGCTGCAATGCAATGCAACTCAACATTAATTCAAGCATTTGAGTTAAGCAAGTCAACCTTACTTGAAAACCCAGCGTTTTGGGCTCTGACTTGGCTTGTTTAAATTTTATGGAATATCTTCTAAGCCTTGATGCGTGCGTGGTATTTTTCATCCCGTGAATTGAACTTTAACTTCATTTATATCAACTCAGAGTCATGCAATGGGTTGATGAGTATCTACTAGGTTATAGAATGACGACTGTGTAGATAGATTGTATATGCTATTGATTATATACTTTCTTTCTTTATCAATATCGTCATATACTTGACATAGGAGACTTTTCTCTATGCCCATTCTGTTGTACAACATTTCGACGAAACAGTGCTCACAAAGCAGACTTGCCAACAATTTTCTTTTTTTTTGTCACTTACATTCCAAGTTCATCTTATATTAGAAATGCCCAAGTGTATATTGATATACTGTACTACCAACCTTGAAATCTTAACATTAATGACTCTACTTAAGTTATGAAAGTTTTGTAGAAATTTCGTCCGACAAGAAGCCCTTCTTGCTTTTCTCTTTTTGGATCACCTCCGCAACTTCAATATAGCAGCACCAGCAATATTATAGTTAGAAATTCCGGGAGATCGTCAAAAATTTATTCGGCCGAATGAGAATTAAGAACCAAAAACACAGACAAGCTTTTGATCCATTGACTTGGTCTTGGACCCTCCAAGGTTTCTTACTAGCTAGGTACATACATAAGATGGATAGTACCTACGTAGGTAGATAGTCACAATATATTCCGTCTCCATCTTTCCCACCACTTTCTGAGATATCAGTACCCAATCCAATACCTTCAACGGATTTGAGGTCTATGATCTGGACCTTCTCACTAAAAGAATAATCCTAGGAAAATAGGAAAAACCTCCACTCAAATTCATCTGCCGAGAATAGAGAGGAGGAGCGAGCGTGAGCTTTTCTAAGAAACAAATAAACGAACCAAAATATAAAAATAAGATCTTACGATATCCGAAGCATCCAATCAACCCATACATATATATACTGTACTATTTAATTATTTTCAGACTTCGAAGTTCGGACCAATTCAACTAAAGGGATATTGGGTGAATATATATCTATATATCTATCTATATATCTATCTATCTATCTATATACGTCTTATATAACGGAAGAAGAGAGATATAGAACGAAAAGAGGGTTCAAGCTATTCGACAAGTTATTATAACCTTCACGGTAGCCACCTCTTCTAAAGTCATTTTATACATCTTATAAGTACTAGTAGTAGATATCTCCAATTTTGGTTTGTTAAAGGTCTACCTCAGTCTCAAGTCTCAATCTTCACAACATACATACTATTGTACTCGTTCGTACCTCTTTTTTCGAATACTTTTACATACCTCTCTCTACTTGTTTATCTCTTTACCTCTTTACCTCTTTTACCTCTTTTACCTCTTTTACCTCTTTTACCTCTTTTACCTCCTTTACCTCTTTTACCTCTTTACCCCTCTACCACTACCACACTATTATCACACTACTATCACACTACCACATTACACCTTTACCCTACTTACATATCTTTTGCTGAAGGTCTCCACATTTAACTAGCGGCGTACGACATAAATCCAAAAAAAATTCCTATCACACTTTTCTTCATTTCTTTTAATAAGAGAGGTTATATTATAATTTTCTCATATTCAAGTCTCCTACGCCTTCACTTCAAAGAATCCTAAAACTTCAAAACCCTTCCCAAGTCTTTCAACCAGTCTTTCAACCTACTGGGGTAATTCAATCTCTTTCAAGGTTATTCCCCGTCGATATCCTTCAGACGGACTGTCGCTACCGAGTAGGAAAAAATAATTTTGAGCTACTATACAATCCATACCTCCATACCATATCTCTCAAGTGCTTTACCCTTTTATTTTTATTTTTCATATACCCATATACCCATATACCCATATACCTCTGTACCCATATCCCTCTATACCCTGATCGACGTTAAGAGGTATTACTATCGTCTAAGAGTTAGAGACTTGAGAGTGCGAATCCTTACCTAAGAGGAAAAAACTTTATATATTTATTATTCACTTCTTACCTTGGAGCTTATTAATTATCTCCCTCCCTCCTCTCACCCTCCTCTCTCCCTCCTCTCTCCCTACCCTACCTCTTATCTTTCCGCATACCACAAGACGAATAATAGGAATAGGAGAAGAATTTTGGACAAAATATCATAATTATTTATTATTAATTATATACTAACAACAATTTTAAAAGTCAAATACAAACAAAGTTGTTCATTATATCAAAACAAAAAAGAAAACAGAGCCAACGATGAATACAGCTTATGCTTCACCACCTCGCGATATGCATCCGCGCTCAACTATGCCAAGTATACATGACCCCGCGTATCGATCTGCTCCAACACATACAGGCTCTCAATACTCTATACAACCTCACGCAATGCCTCCAATTCTACCACAACACTCACAACATTCACAACACTCACAACATTCACAACACTCACAACATTCACAGCATTCACAGCACTCACAACATTCTCAACATTCTCAACATTCTCAAATTTCTGCATACGAACAATATAATAATACTTTACCAACTTCACGCCCACCTTTAGAGCATTTATCTTCTCAAGAAGGACTTAATCAATTTCCTGGAACTCATACCTCAGAACCAATACCTCGCTCTATTGTTGAGAATGGTAGAAAATATGAGTACGTTATATATAATTTTATTATTCAAGTTGGAGTTGAAAAGGAATTATTCATTCTACCTCAGCTTGGGTGTTTTTTAAGACTTTCAGTGTTATTAAATCTGGGGTAGTCCTAGTCCAGTCCACAGGTCCTGTCAGTCAGGGTGCACCTTGCTAAATTATAGTTCTTTTTAGGTTACTGGTTGTGCAACAACCTTGTCGAGCTCGAATGTGTGGATTTGGGGATAAGGTAAGAAGAATGAATATGATAACGATTCATTCGCTACTCTTGAGATATCATTTGTTTGGTATTAACTGGTTTATTTTAGGATCGTCGACCAATAACTCCTCCACCCTGCGTTAAACTTATTATAACGGACATCAAGAGCGGAAAAGAAGTAGATATTAAGTAAGTTAATTGATTATGTTTTTTTTTGGTCTACTTTGATCTAATTTTATAGTGAAATCGATTTTGGCATGTATGTACTTAATGTGGATCTCTGGTCGTCGGATGGCACACAAGAAGTTAATCTCGTTCGACACGCATCATCATCCCCTTCGATTTCCTCGACAATTCCAGTATCCTATGCCCAAGTTGAGAGTGGAATGTACTCAGGTCGACCTACCAGTCCGCAGTATGAATATGGAAATGCTCCAGCTCCATATCAAGGGAATATGTTTAACCCATATCCCGGACCTCCACAAGTGAATGCGTATTCACAACAACCACAATCTGGGCAACAGCCACCTTATGGAGGTAACCAATATCAAAGCACATATCCAGGACAACCAGCCAATGGAGGTAATGGAAATTACCCGCCATCGAATGGTTATCAACAACAAGTTTCACAAACGTCACAATCACCCTATTATACTCAATGTAAGGATTATGTTCAATACTTTAAGTTTCTTTCACAACTCATGATCAATCGATGAAAATTCGTACTTACAACCTTTATTTTTAGCTCAACCTCCATATCTAGGATTGGCTCGCGGACCTGTAAGCAACACAAACCCAACAGGCATGTTCACCCGGAACCTCATTGGCAGCTTATCGGCTTCCGCCTTCCGACTGGCGGATCCGGATGATAAAATCGGGATTTGGTTTGTGCTTCAGGATCTTTCTGTCCGAACCGAGGCTGATTTCCGGTATGTTACTAAATAAATCTTCACCTATCTACCTATCAAGCACTTTTACACCTAATAACATAATCCTAGATTGCGATTCTCGTTCGTCAACGTTGGCGCTCCTTCCATGACCTCGCCTAATGCAACTCAATCCTCCGCCGTAAACACCGGAAAAGCCCCCGTCCTCGCCTCCTGTTTCTCCGAAGTTTTTAAAGTCTACTCGGCCAAGAAATTCCCTGGTGTGGTCGAAAGTACCCCGCTAAGTAAATGCTTCGCAACGCAGGGTATAAAGATTCCCATCCGAAAGGATGGCCAGGGGAAGGGAGGGAAGGATGGGAGAGGCGGTGATGACTATGGTGATGAGGATTAATCTTCTCGATGAGCTAGGTATCATCGGTCTCGATTTTTTTGTCGGGATCGGAATCACTGATGAGAGCTTCAGTGATGATGAGTTGAAAGGTTAACGCGGATTCGTAATCAAGACTTGTTGTACATATACTCTTTCCTGTCCTATGCGTGTCCCGTCTCGTCCCGTTCTGTTCCGTTTCATCTCATTTCCTTTTCATCCTCGTCCAATTCTCTAGCATAGCGTTTCGTTTCGAGTCGTTTCAAGTAAAGGAGAAGAAAGAAAGAAAGAAAGAAAGGAAGGAAGGAAAGGAGCAGGGGAACGGGAAGTACTGTCATTGTGGAGTAAAAGAGAGGGAGAAAACAAAAAGATAAGATACCACACATCACACAGCAGCGCTTAAAACAATCTATCTATACCCACCTTCCGCATTTCCAGCCCATGATTTTGTCTACCCCCCCCCCCCCCTTTTTTTTTTTTAGAAAGAGTCGATTTGAAGAAACGAATGGATGGAGAATGGCGAGTTAGGATTATACAGGATTCATTGGTTGCTAGCTATTTGCTAGCTAGCTATTTGGCAATGAAACGGAAAGATATGGATGCGAGGCGAGAACATGTGGTTTTTTTAATACAATGGAATGATTGACTGGATGATATCATATGCATTTCAACTCCTTTTGAATTTGGAATTAGCATTGGCATTAGGCTTGGATTTGGATTTGGATTTGGATTTGGATTTGGATTGGCTTTACTACAAACTACAATATATGTATGTATGTATGTATGTATGTGGGTTTGAATGATAGATAGATAGATAGATAGATAGATAGTATTGTGTATGGCGGAGAGGCTCCGGAGAAATATAGTATTTAGATACTAGTGAACGAGCTGTTTAAAGTTTATTGAGAGGATGAATGAATGAATGAATGAATGAATGAATGAGAGAATGGTTGGATGGATGGTATTGGTATTGGTATATACATACGTGTTATGGATACGGTTATTTTTCGAATGTGAAGAAAATGGTTTGGTATATTAGATAGGATAGGATAGCATAGGATAGGATGTAATGTGATGTGAGGTGATGTGATGTAATAAAATATGGTGTAAAAGATTACACATAATGGTTCAATAATAGATGGGTATTTTGACTTTTATAGCTTAATTTCTACCCGACTAACTTTGCGCCGAGCTAAATGTTTTGAGCTTTCTATCTATTTGTCTATCTATCTATCTATCTATCTATCCTACATTCATATCTATCTTACATTCATATCATGAGGAGTAAAATATTGTAATGGATTTATTTCACTTCCTCAGATGCAAAACTCAAACGTAAGACTCAAACTCGCTTATTATCCATAACGCCCCTTTTGGCATCCCATACATACCACGATAAATAAATCCGCATCTATCCATCTTTTCATGAATGGTGACTAGGTATATAGAAGATAAATCAAATTCATCCATCTATCCATCCATTCACCAACCAACCAATTAATCACTAAAATCCTCATCATCCCTATAATCCCCCAAAAGTACATCATCCGCCCCCGGCCCCATCAAAATGCCATTACTCCCGCCCATCTCCCTCCCCCATTCCGTCTCGACCCTCAAAAAAATCCACATCCATCTCCTCACCACCTCCAGTACCTCCATTAAAAAGATGCCACTCTCCCAATCAGCAAAATGGTCGAGATGCGGAGAGAGTTTGAGGGACCATGTGAAGCGGAGGAGGAAATCGAGGATGATGGCTACGTAGTAGAGTTCTTTTGTGGGGAGGTAGAGACGCGGTCGAAGAGGGTAGGAGGATTTATGCGCGGTGGACGGTGTGAGGAGGGTGAGGTCCCAATCTTTAGTTATGTCCCAGTAGAAGGAGTAGAGGGAGTTGATGAGGACGCTGAGGAGCCAGAGGCGATAGAGGGTGGTGGTTGATACGTGGAGGGTGGTGTGGTCTACGGAGAGGTTGCGTTGCATGGCGGAGAAGATGATGACGGGGAAGGCAGAGGAATATTTTAATGCGTTGGCTAGATGTTGGCCTCCCCAGCCGGCGGTTGTAGATCGCGAGTTCTTCACTCGCAGATATTCGATTATGCATTGTCGGAATCGGATGAGTGATGGTATGGCGATTATGATGGGGACGAGATATTGGCCGCCGCATGCTCGGTCGGGTCGAGATGTTGCGCTTCCAGAGGGGGTGAGGAACATGCAGAGGGAGACGAAAACGTCGGCGATTATTTTGGCGTATGAGGTTAGCACATCGGCGAGGAGAATGTCGCCGAATTTTCCATCGTTGGGAAGGGCGATTCCTCCAATTGAAACTCGTTTGAGGGTGCTTAGAAAATGAAGACGTCCGGTATAGGAGACTCGACGAAAGGGAATGAGGAATGCGAAAAATAGGAGGCAGAGGTAGGAGATTGGAAGGAAATCGTAGTAGATTACTAGGGAGGGCGAACGGTGGGAGAGCGTCCAGAAGAGAAGGAGGGAGAGGACGAGAGGAATGGTGAGGAGGGTTGCGAGACGGTAGGCAGAAAGATGATGGGGAGGATCAGTGCGCGAGGAAGCTCGCTGTGGATAATGTATGAGGGCTGGAACGTTCTGCAAAATGTAGTATTAGAAGATTTGTTGCGACGAAGTGTAGGAGGGGGAATTGGAACATACAATTTTTACAATTGAAAGATAATGTAAATTTGTGCCCCAAGCCCAAACTCCTATTCTGCAGATCAGCAATTGCTCATGTTTTGTCACCCTGATCCTCTCGAGTAAAAATCCATACCTAACACAATAACTAAAGCAACTCTATAAGGTAGAGGAAGTGTAAGACTGAATGAATCGAGCTCAGGCTCGACAGCCGGGTCACCATCCATTGTTATCGCGAATTATAACGCCGCATTGAATTCTTAGATTCTTTTTGAATAACGAATGAAATAGTTTTGTAAGAACTCTAGGTAGGATCAAGCACAAATTCTGGCAATTATATGTGTTGTGTACTCGAAGCTGTGAAAAGGGAGACGTTTCTAATTTATCACAATGTCCAAAAATAAAATAATTAAAGTGAGCAATCAGTAATGCGATACGTAGTTCTAAGTAAAGCCTCATGTGGCGGTGCGGCAGGCAAGGCTGAAAGGGCGGGAATGTCTATAGAACTTGTGAACCTCGGCTTGACAGCTCCAAAACCATGTGCATACTACATTGCGATAGAATCTTCATAACACTTTGAACTTACTAGAATGTATTTAGTTCTTTGCAATAATCCATAATGTCAGATCACGTCTCCGATAATCCCTCTCCGGAGACGAAATCCCCTTCCTACAATTATCCCTTCGCAGCTGCACCAGATATAATTCGATCACATCAAAAAGACGCATACTTTGAAGGTGTTCTCCTCAACCATCTCTCCAATCTTCTCCGTCAATTATACGGAGCCAGATTCCTCCACAACTATACCAATGAAGCTCGCACATTCTCCGAGCTCCTCTATCTCGGTCTCACAACCTTCATTGGTAACCGCACTCTGGGAGAAGAATACTGCGATATAATACAAATCGAAGATGATACCCTTAAACTACCTTCTATATCCCGACGCGCCGGATACATCTTAACATCCATACTGCTCCCCTATTCACTCAGCAAACTACTCCCCTCATTCCGGACGCGCATGCGCAACAAACTAGAAGCCAATCTTCGTAAGCTCTCTCGAAAACAACAACAAAAATCAGTCTCTTACAGATTCCAATCTTACATCCTCACCCACCTCTCAACTATCACATCGCCTTCTCCCGTCCACGCACTCACTCTCACCGTCTTCTATTTCTCTGGCGCTTACTACCAACTCTCTAAACGTCTCATTGGACTACGCTACATATTTACCAAGCGAATAGCCCCCTCAGAACAAAGAGTCGGATATGAAGTCTTAGGTGTCTTACTACTATTACAAATGAGCGTACAGACCTATTTCCATCTAAACACCACATTCTCCAGTTCCAATCCCTCAACCGCAGCAGGAAGTTCCGCGATTCTCGACCACGGCGTAGAGATCCCCTTAGATGCCCCCTCTTCATCTGCTACCGCCAATGAACTTCTCTTCGAATCAACAGCGTTGAATCCCTCATCGCATTCTATGACATCGATTGGAAAGACTACTCATACGCCGATTGTGAATGGGGCGCGCTATGATTTGAGTGATGAGAAAACAATGGGTTGGATAAAAGGGGTGCAGAATAGGAAATGTACTTTGTGTTTAGAAGAACTTAAAGATCCGAGTGTGTTGGGCTGTGGACATGTTTTTTGTTGGGGGTGTATTGGGGATTGGGTGAGGGAGAAACCGGAATGCCCCTTGTGTAGGAGAGAGGTTTTGTTGCAGCATATTTTACCTTTGAGGGGTTAAGGTAATAATGATTAGGGGAAGGAGGTGGAATGGTTGTGGATTTGGGATGGGCTATATTTGGTTATAGATATAATGTTATGAAAGACTGATTTTGGTACGAGATGGATGATGCGGTAATATAGGGTAATGAGGTTAAAATCCAGAGGTGTGGTTATGTTGTATAACTAATTACCTGTATGTTGGCGTAATTAGAGGATATATAACTATCAATATTGACTGACTATGATTCATTTCACAGATTGTATATCATGGGATATAAAGTTTCAGGTCAAGAAATGTGTTATTCAACTATTCGCAATATGCAACAGCTGTGGCTCGGTCAAACTCCCCAGAATCAACGCAAACCAACTTCAACCCACCCACCACACCATCTTCACCACAAAACCCCCATACTCTCCATCATCCTCCACCACCCCAATCCCCTTCCCCTCTCTCAAAACTCCATCTCCACCCCATCCCACCTCAAAAACCTCCCCGAATCCCCTCTCCCCGCCCCCTCGATAATCCCCACCATCTCCCTAACACTCTCCAGCTGCTTTGAGTTCGTGGCGACTTGTTACAGTTTGTTGATTAAGTGCTGTTTTGGCCAGTCGGTAACTTATGTATTTTCCTCGGTCGTTTGCTAGTTGTTGAATTTAGTGTGTGTATGTGTCAGTGAGGGGGAGAAAAGGTTGATTGAGGAACTTAGATATACAAACCAGAAATCGAAGCGAAATCCGAAGAAATATTCACGATTTTGCCATCTGCTGCACTTGTACTCTTTTCTAAATACGGGAGAAAATATTTCGTAGCTAGAAACGCGCCCTAGATAAAATTATCAGCTGTGTGTTTTCGGCAAGTAAAGAGAATACCACGCACCACAGTCATTCCATTTCCATATCCTCCTCGATCTCTTCGATCACCAACTCCTTCTATGAAATTTCATCACCATATCCTCGGCTGTGTTATCGTTCCATGCTCGGGGGTGGACATCGACATCTAGATTTCATACGAGCAAGGTTCTTTGGTTAGCCAACCTGGAAATCAAGCTCTAGCTTGGGGAGATGATTGGTTATTCGTTGGGTGTGTGGAAGGATGAATGGATGGATGGATGAACGGACGGAGGAGGTATAACTTACCAGCACAATTAATCAAAACATCCAACGCATCCCCTCTCACCATACGTATTCGCTGCATCGGAGATACTCCTTTCATCTAGATACTCTAGGTCGAGTATTGTGGCGCCTATTTCTTTGAGCTATCATAGGAATAAGTATAAGTTTAAATCCGACATCACACACACCACATGGTCAGTTTCTGGGGGTAGGGAGGGGGCCGGGCGGGATGGGAAAGGATGAGCAGAGTGTTGCGATGTGTTGGGTTTAATACTATACAATACATATATTCCCAAAACTAGAATCACCCCTACTCTCCGATCTCATAGTACCAAACACAGTCCATTTATGCTCGGTAAAGATCTTGACGAAATGGAGGCCATTGCCACGGTTTGCGCCTAGAGGTTGGGGATTAGGGATTGGGTTTATTAAGCGGGGAATTGAGTTTTACCGATTATGAGGACTTTTCCTGCGGTCACGATTTCTTGAAGGGGGAGGAAGGGGGAAGGGTTGTCTGAATTTTGTATGTGGTTGGTTGTGTGGATGTGGTTCGTTTGATATGCGTGACTGGGAAATAAAACGCGGGGAAAACGTGGGGAAAACGTGGGAAAAACGTATGTTTTGAGAGAGTTATAGTTCGAACGAATAAAATAGACGGGAGAATCAGACGAGTGTTAAAAATCAAAACAGATAAATGTTTTGGGGTGGGAATGGATTTGGTGAATGTGAATAGAGAAGAAGAAATGATAAATTTCACAAGACAGAAAAGAGTAATAGAGGTGAGATGAATGCGAGAACCGAGAACGGATAGAGTCATATATAAACCAGAGATAAATTCATAAACATGATATCGAGTATCCATAAAATACACAACATACCAATAACAGCACTCTCAAAGCCGCCAAACGCAAAAGTTGAAAAAGTACAAAAAAGCTCCCTTTAAAATACACCCTTCCCTCTCACAACCACCCCAACCCTGCCCCACCAACCCCCAACCCCACCCCCAAACTCCACCACTCAACCCTAATGATGCTCCCCGCACTAGTCCTAAAATAATTCTTCGTCGAATCCCAAGCGTTTTCAATCGATGAGCCCGTGTCATCACCCCCCGCACTGCTTACACTGCTACTATCCGATTGTGGTAACGTCGTTGTCGAATTCGCTGTTGAGTTTGTATTTGTATTTGTATTCACTTGTGTTGATGTTGTTGTTTCTGAGGCTGATGATGGAGATGGCAATAACATAGGCGTAACGCCACCCATAGTAATACCCTCCGCATATACCGATTCCGTCGCAGAAGTAGAAGTAGAAGTAGAAGTCTGCTCACCATCACCATCACCCGCAGTCGATCGTTGATCAACCGGTTCCAACGATGTCTTCATCCCCCTTCGCATTTTTCTCCTCTCCTGGGAATTATCATAAAGACCCGGATGTGTAGTCCAACTTCCATTCCCACTTGCACTCGAATCTCCATTTCCGCTTTTATGTCCGCAATCCTCTTGCACGGTAAATAGCGTACTGTTGTATTTACCCGCTGAGTCCGACTGTATTATTTGGAGATAATAGAACTCGCTCCCGATGAGAGTCCTACTGGGAGTCCATTCGAAAGAGGAGATGGTGGGCAGGGCGTTGGTGCTTGGAAAGGGGGGAGTTCCGGGATTGGGGACGACTTGGGAGGTGTTGAAGGATATAATTTGGAAGTAGAGTTCTGGGAATGTGGGGGCCCAGAGGATGGGTTGTGGGGTGCTGGGGGAGAGACATTGGGGGAGCGTGTTAATGGTTATGGCAGTTGTTAGGGGGAGGAGGAGATAAAGTGAGAGGAAGTGGGTGAGGGTTGTTGAGAGTTGGGGTGACATTTTTTATGTATGTATGATGTCAAAGAGATGGTAAATTGAGATTTGAAGGTTAGATAAATAGGACACACAAGTGCCACACTCGTTTTCAACCGACTCTCTAAATCAGTCTATTTGTATAAGAAAATAGGGCTAACATATAAGTTTCTAATGAAAATGATATAAAATACGAGACTCTACTTGAGTCTTTCTTCTCATAAAGATATACACTGTATATACCTGCTATACATAGAAATCGACGAGAAAAGTATAAATAAAACAAACAAACAAACAAACAAACGAATGAAAAAAAAGGAATCTCAGGACATTACGATAGAAAGAAAAGCACAAAAGAAAAGTACATTTACATATAAACATATAAATACAACACTCAACACAGCCAACAACCAACCAGCCGACTGCACAGCCAACGACCCCAAACAACACCAAACCAAACCAAACGCCAACTATAACGCCAATCTGACTATTCCTCTCTATAAATCCACAAATCATGTCAAGTCCATCAAACCATCATACAGCGCTCCACATCCTCTCAAATAAACAAAGTCAAAAACCACGACTCGGAACCGACAAACCATCGACCCATCAAAACTCATGAATTTTCAACCGAAAACATTTCAAAATCGCAAGTATAACGATACTAGCAACAGACATCTTTCTATGCATCCGAGATAGAGATAAGGAATGAATGAATGAATGAATGAATGAATAAATAAGCAAGGAGGTTAACGAACCGGCCAATGTGCGCTGCGGTCGGTTGGGTTGGTATGTTGGTTGAGCCGCGCGCTAGATGCGAGGGGTAGAGTCGATTGCCGAGATATCTACTCGAGTAACTCAGTTGTATCTGAAACCAGAGACGAGTAAACGCATCCCTGCGAGGAAAGTAATATCGTACTCGTATAGATCCTTTGTATCTCGATTAGAGAACTGCGGATATATGATGATGATATCTATCTATTTATCTATCTATCGGTGATTCAAGTAGCATTTAGTAGTTGAGCGGTTAGACGTCCAACACAGAGTATTGTCGGACCACATACCTGGCTATGTAGCAGAGCAGGTATGGAGGTAAGATGATCTTTCATTCATTCACACACAACAACTTTGGTTCTAGACTCCAGCTTCTTCTACTACTCGAGTACGCTTTTGATATAGCATTCTAGCTGTTGGCCAACCAAGCTTTGGGTATTATTTTATATACCCAGACAATTATTATGTGATATACTCAGCCCAAAGCTTATATATAGTATAATGGTAAACTTTAACTAGATATACAGAAGGCGACCTGAGAGGATCAAGATTTTAATTCTTCGCATCTTATACTCGAGTACGATGAAATTGTTCCCGATAATAATGAGGGAAGCGAGCGATGTTCCCCTAATCTAAAAGCACTACTATCCCATCCATATTCCACATTCATAATTTATACATACATACATACATGCAATTATTACTTCTGCCAATGATTTTGCCAGCCTGCCCATGATTCTACAATACATACATGCAGAAGCAGTATCAAAACCAAAACCAGAATCAAAAGCAAAAGCAAAACCAGAACTCCAATAGCAAAAGAAAACTCTCTATCCTTCCTCTTGCCATAAATCTGCACTTGCAGATATCGCAAAACCCATACCCACCCATAAGCAACACAAAGCACTAACAACACAAAAATCCAAACACAAACCCCACAACATAGCCTCAAATCAAATCTGCTCATTCATCTACCAATACATAACGTTTTTTAATTGTTGGTCGAGAATTCTACTTTCCATTCCCAAGTTCCATGTCTATATGAAGAAACAATGAACTCTACATACAAAAGTGCTCTATACTTCCGTCTATACGTCCGTCTAGCTCATTTCTTTCTTTTTCTCTTCCTTCTCTCTCTAACGCGATGAATGCAACAATGCCACAAAACCTTTTAACTTCAATGCCAAACGCCATCGCCATGCTCCTTAATAAAACCCAAAACCAAAGCCAAAGCCTAATTGATTGCTCAATCAATGAGTTGATCAACCAAGCAATACAAACCAACCAAACCACCACCATCACCCCTCCTAATAAACCGCACACCCGTTCTGGGCTCTCGCGAAAGCCCCCGCAAAAAATTCCTGCATAGCCATGTAATGAAACAAGATGCCCCCCAGCACCGCAAAATGCCACAAATTATGACTGCCCCCAATATAATCAAACGCACCAGGACACCACCTCTCGGGCACCTGACTCGCATACACAAACGCACCGACCAGATAAACGGTAATGCTCTTCGCGAGCGGGGTATAGAATTCCGCGGTCCACGCTCCTCCCCTCGTGAGATTGAGCTGCAGGACGGGAGCGAACCCAGTTGCGCCAAGCGTGACGTAGAAGGCGACGCGCGCCCATGCCATGTCTGCGCGGTTGAAGGTGGGGTGCCAGGGGAGGATGACGCCGCCGATGCCAAGGGTGGCGGTCGTGGACATGTAGATCCAGCGGCTGACGGGCTCGCAGTAGAAAGCGGTGTAGTCTGTAGTCATGATGGAGGCGGCGATGAGGAGGGAGATTCCTGTGTAATCTACGCAGGCGAAGCGTTCCATGAGGGTTTGGTCGGCGACGCTGTTCATGGTGTGCCAGAGGGTGCTGCAGACGAGGCATTTGCAGGCGGCGAAGAAGAAGCAGGCGGCGATGACGATGTCGGCTTTGGTGCTGAGAGAGAAGGCATGGCTGGTGGGGTAGAAATAGAATGCTACGGAGAGTACAATAAGTAGTCCAATTGCATGTGACCAAATATTGACACTCTCGTTTGAAAGACCGAACATAGATTGTAGGCATTCCAATTTCGACTCTGAAAATCTGTAACCTTTGACAATGTGAGGGTTGACACGCCAGGGTACTGGAAGATCTTCATATCTGATGAGTCCATGTTGTTTTGCTCTGGCAATCGCATGCTCAATATGTTCCTCCATCGTCTCAGCCGCTTTTCTCGCCCTTTCAATACCCTCATCAACCACTTCTCTCGCTCGACCAAACCCTTCATCAACAACCCTACGTCCCTCATCCATCAAACTCTCCGCTGCACCCCTCAAACCCTGCTCTTTTAATTGATATGCTCTTGCCTCAAAATCCGACAAAATGCCTTCCAGCAATCCAATGCCCGTATGAGCCTTCTCATGCAACGTCTCCTGCGCAGCCAAAGCATCCTGATACCTCGACTCAACCGTCTCAACCATAATTCTGGCCCTCCTCTTCCCCGCCCCCAGCACCTCTCCCGAGACCTGCGAACATCTCGCCCTAACTGCCTGTAACGTCGCATACGCTCTCGAGATACTCGAATCAAAAGTAAGATTTCCGTATTTCTCCAGAAAATCCAATCTGCGCTCTAGTTCGGACAAGAATAAATCAACCTTTTATTATATAGAATCAGCCACTGTCATAATCAATCCATCATAAGACGGATATCCCCCTCTCTCTTCCTCAGGAAAAATTACCTTGAGCAATAACCCCTCTTCTCCATCTAACACTTGATCTGAACTACTCCGTCTAGGGTGAAATGAGGAATGCCGCCTCCTATTCAACGGTTTTAAGTCCTCCCTCCCGGACACTTTCGCTGTGGTCGTTATATCGATATCATCTTCGTAAGATTCCACCGTTAAGGAGGATGAGGTGGTGCAAACCATGATGTCGGTTTGCCTAGGTATGGTATGTATTCCTCGGGTCCTGTACACGCAACACGGAGGCGAAGTAGGGAAAGGTAAGGAAATGGAGATTGATTTAGGAAGATAATTGTAGCATAGATAATTTAGGGAATAGCGGAATTGAAGATAGGAGGGAGAATAAATAGAGTAAAAAGGTGTTGGTATTGTTAGGGAGGGAAGAAGGGAAGAATGAATGTAGTAGTAGTATAGTAGTATAGTAGGTAATAATCTTCAGGTTCAAGGTTCGAGGTTCGAGGTTCGAGATAAGAAGTTAATAGTAAGAAGTAGTATTCGTAGTCGAGTAATCGAAGTAGAAGTAGAAGTAGAAGTAGGAGAAAGAGAAAAGACAGAGTACAATGAACCCAAGTACAACCACCAAATGAGAGATATGGTATAGTATAGTATAGTATAGTTAGAATAGTATAGTATAGGAATTGACCGTGCCAAGGCGTGCGTAGTAGCGTTGCTAATCAACCATCACATACAGCGCATATACATATACATATACATATACATATACATACATGCATGCAACCTAGGAAATTCAAATCCCATCAACAAAAATTATTTAGTTTGCGAAATATCCTGAGGGGTAAATGCACCGGCCTTGATACCCGAAAGCGGAAGGATCTTATTATTATTAACTTTGAAATATTTAAGATTTTTGGCGGCTCCACATCAATATTAATCCGTACCTCCGCTTGCTTAAGAGTGGCTGGAAAAATTGTTGAGTTCTTATATCTTCGTAGTTTTTCGGATAAAATACCTTGGAAAACCTTCGTATTATTATTATTGTCCACCGGGGTATATTGTATATTTGAATTATTATTATTCAATTCAATTTAGTAATATAATAAAGCCCTTCATTCCTTCACTACTGTATTACTGTCTTAAATCTTAGATTTGATTCTAGGTACAAAAGTACCCTCCCTAACAATGAATTAAGTAAAGAACTTCTTGTTTCTTCAATGAAACAAAAAATGCGCTTTGTTCACAACTCCCCCATACATATATACATACGTACCCCCCTAACATGCATTAACATAGTATATATACAGCGTTATCAATTCGTCACTGAAACATCCAAGCAATAGCATCCAAGCAATAGCATCCAAGCAATATAATAGTCCCCGAGATCAGGTCCCTCAAAATTGCTCAATCGACATGCGGCGGCAAATGCGCAGAGCAGAATCTTGGATGGAAACATTCCATTCAGGTACCACAAACCTTCCGACTTCCTATCAAGATTCACTGCATGAATATTGGAAATTTAGTTAATGTATATTTTTATATCATTTGACAACAGACAGACAGATAGATAGATAGATATGTACAATAATAGATAGTACAAATTAACCTTCATTCATTCAACTGAGGTGTACAACAAACAACTCGACAAGGAATATATATATCTATCTATCTATCTATCTATATCATTAGAAAAAAGGTAGTAAGTAGCCAGCCACGCCGCCAGACGCGCCAGCCACAACTTCTCCACATACCTAGGGTATATATAGGAAGTTGGTATACGTATTAATATAATATATCTAATAAGCACCGGAAAACAAATTAAAATTAAAAAAATTAAAACCTTCAAAAGACTCCAAGCTATGCGTCATTGATCCGATTCATTCGTCCACGCGTCCACACGTCCACAAATCCTCCCCATCCCATCATTCATACATAAATCAAACGTTATGTTATCTCCTCTCCCATTCAACATTAGCCGGTTCTAACGGTCTCGAGAACAAACTCGAGTAATCAGTGTCCACAACTTCCTTACTACCATCCGCATTCTTAAACTTAAAGTACCTCACAAGGGTAGCCATGATGGTGATAAGTTGGACAGTTGCGAATTGTTCACCAATACATCTATGTCTACCAGCACCGAAGGGTAGGTAGGAACTGAACGCTCCCTTGCTAATAAGTCCATATCCATAATCTTCCTTTTCTTCATCTTCTTCCAGTGTTCGTCCAATGACACCGCCAGATCCGGCATCCCAACGGTGAGGGTTCCATAGCAAGGGATCTGGGAAGAATTCTTCGTCACGACTGGTGCAACCCGGAGATGCCATAAGGACGTGTGAGGTTGGGACGACATATTTAGTTCCGGTGATTGGCATTGCTGTTGTGACTTTGCGCATGATTGAGTGAATTGGAGTATGGAGACGAAGTGTTTCCTTCAAGACATTTTGGTGAAGAGTGAGTTTAGAGAGATCCTCGTATCTGAGAGCAGGGAGATCGGAGCCTAAAACCTCGAGTTGTTCTTGATACAACTCCTCCATGATATCCGGGCGTGCGGCAAGACGAAGCATAATCCAGGAACTAGAAGAAGATGAAGAATGTTGACCGGCCATAAGAAGAGCAATCATCATATTAGCGATTTCCTGATCTGGAACGGGGGTTCCATTCTTGTAACTAGAACGCATCAACTGCCACATGATATCAGAGGTTTCTCCTTCAGGATTGACCCGTCTCTTTTGAATAATATCCATATAAGTCTTCGCAATAGTTCTCTGCGCATGATCGCGTGCACGGTTGTGAGGAAGAGGTGCCCAGTGAAGCATAAAGTTGATCGGACTGAAACCCATATCCAAATCATGATAGAGAGAAGCGAAAGAGGCATCGAATCGATCGCGGACTTCCTTTCCTTGTAACGTGTGCGAAGCGGTATAGATTGTAATTTCGGCCATGGCAGGAGGAATATTGGCGGTGCCTTTTTGTCCCTTGAATACTGAGGAACGCTTGATGAAGTTTTCGACCTCCATTTGGATAATTGGAACGTAGGATTTGAAAGCTTCTGTAGAAAGCCCAATCTTCATGAACTATAACACCGTTAACCACTTGTTCATATCTTCAATGCCTGGTTCAAACCAACCTTCTTCTGCTCCATCAATTTCGAATTTGGGCAATCGTACACCACATCTTTACCAAACACAGGTGTAGTCAACACAGTATAAATTTCCTCCGCATTAACATCCTTCAACTTCCCATTAAGAATAAAGTCATTTCCCTGTCGTCCAAGATACACCGTATTTTTCTTCCCCAGCAAAACGAAGGTAAAGCAATCGCCATACTAGACAAGAACAAACAAATATCAGCCGCCAGTCAACAAGTCTATGGAAGAAGAATATATGTAACAAACCTTTGCCCGATTCCTAAAGAAGAACCCATAAGGATCCATCCCATAAGTAACCGTACTCCCCACCACCGGAAACCAATGGAACACCACCGGCGGCTCATTAGGATTCTTGAAGAGTATCTGATTGAGAACATTGAGGACGACAGAGAGAACAAGGAAGGCGGCGATCCCTACAGCGACAACAGTACCCGTTGAGCGCTGGGAGATTTCCTGAGCCAGTGGCCCGGCTATGGTTTCGAGAATCCCCATTGAACTCACAACTTAGATACAATAATGGAAAAGGAAAGGAAAGGAAAGGAAAGGAATGTATTGTATTGTATCGAGTGTGATGGGTTGGGTTGGGTCAAGTAACAATTAAAACAGAAAATGAAATTTGTATATGTGGTTTGTATATGTGGTTTGTATAGTCTGAAAGTTGCGAACCTAGGAAATTTAAATAAGGTTTATGAGATTGGGATACATTTTTATTCTTATTTATTTTTATTTTTTATTTCAAGGGGGCAGCAAGGGTGGTTTCCATCTGGTACCTGAACGGAGATGGGGAGTGAAGTAGTAAAATATTAGTTATGAATTGAAGAAAAATGATTGGTCAAGTAGAGATTCCAGAAATTCGTGTTCGTACCTTAACTTTCTTTTTGGTTAGTTCGGATTTTCGCTGTAGATTCTTTGACGCATGTTTATTGGTTCTAGAGTGCTGGAAAAGTCGTAGTCGTACGAGTGATGATGATACTACACATGTGCATCATATAAAAAACGAACCATTTATCATTGGAAGATTTACTATCATTATGACATGATGCTATTTATTAGATTATTAGAATTAGAAGGTTCAATGCTTCAAGCACTCCAGGACTGTTAATTTAATTATGATCTTTCTAACCGTGATTGTTAATAATCCCAGTTAGGGGTGGGTAGGTGAGGATTTTCGTCTGATAGATCAATGCTATTCTCGTGGAGTTCTCGAAACGGTGATGATGTCTAGCTGTAGCCCAAATGCTGTTCTCGCCAAATTTGAACCATTTTACTCTACTAACAACATAATGTTTCTGTCTTTCAAATTGAAATAAAGATCCTAAAACCCCAATGACTGTCCATGAAGCCGTATGCCGATAATATTATACATTGAACCCATTTCCCCTTCCCATTCCCTAATGATGCCAGCAAAATGAAAGGTAATACTCTAACATTATTAAATTATTCGAGTATCTGCAACTCATCCTGCCTATTTGGGGCAAAATCATCCTTCCACAGATCCCACAATCTTTCAAGTTCCGTCACATACTCTTCATGTAATCTATCAATCTCTTCCTGCTCTGGCTTTTGATTCTGCGCTACCCTTATTGGTCGCCCAACCACAATATTCAGTGGTCTTCTATAAGGCATTAACCCAACATCGTAGTTGAAGACACCTCTAGCATGGAATAAAGGAATAGTAAAACCAAGCATTTTCTTCACAAGTAGTTGGAACCTGTGAATGTTGGGATGCGTATCTGCAGAGTATTGATCGTATAGATCATTCTCACCGAATGCCAAAACAGGAACGAGATCTGCACCTGTTCTTAGTGCCATCTTTACAAATCCCTTGCGACGTTTCAGAACCAATCTAAGACTGTATGGCTGTGCATCTAATGATTCTCGCGCACCGCCTACGACGATGGTGATTGCACGGCCCATGCCCTCCTACATAAAGCAATTAGTTTTAGTTTGCTTAGGATGGACTCCCGTGGAATCTCAACATACCTTGTTTGGACCCCCCTTGGAAAGAAGATTCTCACAGGACTCTCTTGATACAGATCCTAGACCCATTGCCAACGCATAATCACGATATAAGGGGATCCTGAAATTGGAATCCAATGTAAGAAGTGTATTCTTGATGCCAGGAAAAAGTTGAGAGAAACCGAGAGCTTCTGTCGCGAATGCTGCAAAGGCACCATGAGAAATGATTCCGTGGGGATGATAACCAAATATGTACTTTCGTGTAGGCGGAAGCTCTTGTGTTCTATGCAACCTAGCAGGGAAGTAAGATGCAAATAGTGACCACACAGGTAAGGAGCGCAAGAAGTCCGATCGATGTGATAGAGTTCCGGATGTAGAGGCTTTAGATACAGCGCAGTAGATCATGTAGGGTATCAACATTGGCCAGAAAAGAGGTATAGCGCATAGGAAAAAGAATGTGGATACGCAAAGGGCGATGCAGAGGGTATGGAAGAGGACCAGTAATGTTTGGAGTCGTCGCTGGAGCGGCACATTCATGGGGGCCCATCTTATACCACTTGTCTGCCATCGCTGTCCAGCCTGTCTCCCACTAACAAGGGTTTCATCTTTTCGTCTTGGTGCTTGCTCGCGGTCTGTTTGAAGCGCTTTCTCGTAGTCTTCTGAAGGTTTCACACTGATGAGCTTGCTGCCGTTTCGTTCCCCTTTGATCTTCTCAAAAACAGTGTTATTGTCATCATCGTTTTTAGTCTCGGGGCTGGACGATTGCTTCGCGCTCTCATAATCATCGACTTTATCATGGACTCCATTAGTTTTATGCGCAGATGGTTTTCGATGCTTATATCGAGGCGGGGACTTTGGGGTATCGTCAAGGCCCTGCAATGAATGTCAGTACTTGGTCAGGAACAAATGACTGAGCACAAACCGTCGCCGAGTATTCTGATTTAGATTCCTGCCTTTCGATATTTGGTCTGTTTTCTTTCTGGCTTGTAGAGTTTGAATCTATAATTCTTAGAACTGATACTTTGTGCTTAGGCTCGCTTTCTATAGCACCATTTGCCTTTGCAGCATATCCATCGATTGAACCATTCCATTGATGCCCATTAACGACCCCATTTTCATCTGTCTGAACGGGATTTTCTTCGACCGCATCGGCATAGCTTTTAGGTGGGAGATTTTGTTTTTCGCGATCTTCGGGCAATGCTGGTTCGGCCATTGCAATTGGGCCCGCCATTGGATGGGAACAGTGTAATATTAGGAAAGAGTATTTAGTTGATGAAAAGTAGTCTTTTTAATGAGTGAAAGAATAAATTAAATAGAACGCGATATTTAGTATGAAACAAATGAAGATTATGCTCGTCCTAGCTCACATTCCTTATTATCGTGATTGAGCATTCGAGAGCAAGAAATATCTATGACGTGCCCCCGGCTACTGGTTGTTCGCAGCTGGAAAAGGTCCGAGTTATCGCTAATCTTGTACTAACATTTAAACATCTAGCATTGATGTGCAGTTTGCTCGTACCTGACAGCCATGACGATTATTAGGTGGTTTGAAAGTATTACATTCTTTATTAATAGTTTTCAGTGAATGTCATGATTAAGCATGTTGGTAAATCCTCAAAGGAAAATAGTAAATTGTTTGAGATCTGGCAGTCCACATACTTCTTTTCTTATCATAACTTAATCTCACTGATGATTGTAATTTACGATGATCGAAACTCCATCCAGGTATGTTGACATAAAAAAAAACATAAAGCAGGCTGCATTCTGTCGATCACAGCGAGTAAACAAATATAAATACATAGCTCATGGTTTGCCCCCTATTCCCCCTTCAATCCTTTTCGATAAACCTTCTCTACTTCAGAAGATCAAACAAAATGTGCTGCCAGCCAATTCTATGGAAAAAGTAGTGTTACTTTTTTGAGATCCCACCTAACGATACCTCCCAGAATGAACGCCCCCTCCATCAATGATTGATTGAAAAAACGTGCAAAGGCATTAGGACAAGTATGACCGCATATTTTCGCTACCCAACTCCGTGATATCTTTGTACATCAGCCATGATTTTGGTATAGAACGGCTTCGTGTACTTGCGTCCTATGGGTATTGTTGTCATGGTTGCCCTGTTTGTTGGGTTTGTTTCTGTAAACTGAGCTGGTTGCTGAGAGACAAAACCTCTTCCGAAAGTCGATTGATCTTTTCTTCCTGAGATTTAATCTTCTCTTCCTGTGCTTTGATCTTGTCTTCCTGACTTTTCTCTTTATCCTCCATAGTTTCAGATAATTGCTTGACTTTGTCTTCCAAAGATTGGACATACATCAAGACTCGATCGCTCGAGACGAACAAATTGCCGCTATCACCACTTCCCTGTTGGCTTGGAGGCCCACCAGAAGGTACTCTATTTTGAGGAGAATTTGCAGACCCAAACATGGAATTAGGGAAATTGGCAGAAAGCTGTTGCGCTGGCTGACCATTCCCAGAAATGTGTTGGTTAGGTGTTTGGTTCGTCAGCGTAAACTTATTATCAGGAGTAGCCAAGGCATTGAGGGCCGGTAATTTTGGCCCTTGAGCACTGTGTGGTGACGGAAGAGGCATTCCGGGCCCAAACTGATACGAGGCTGTCAGACTTGGCGAGCGCTGTCGAGCCATTGTGGCAGGATCGTGGCCAAGTTGATGTGAATGCATTCCCGCTGGGCTGAGTGGCTTGGGACTTTCAGTGATACTTTGCGAATATGTTGAGCCACCACTAGTGCTGATTGGCATTGATGAAATACTGTTGTTTGTCCCAGTAACATTGTTCTGCATGCTAGGTGATGTAACAGAGCTGGACGACCCTCCACGGTCTGTGCTTGGAGGATAAAGGTTCCCTGCTTGAGGATTGGGCCGTGGTCCAGCAGGAGGATAAGTACTTGGAGTACGAGAATGTGAGGCATAGCTATCCTGCGTGCCGGAATTGCCAGCAACATGTTGCGCCTTTATACTAGGTAGACTAAACCGTCGGCGGTCTTCCTCGGACATCTCTGTCTCATTGGGATGGGGTGTACCATTCGTGTATGTGATACCATCCATTCCATCTTCGCCTTCTCCTACATTGGAGCCATCAAAGTCTTCATCAAGAAAACTGCCCATGCTAGACCTTCTTCCGGCACAACCACCAATTCCTTTGCTGTGCCTGGCCAATGCATCTCCGCGTGCAAATTTCCTGTCGCATTTCGGGCAAATATGAGGACGCTCTCCTGTATGCAGCTTCATATGACGTTTCAAATCGTGCAATCTGCGAAATCGCATTTGGCATTCTTGGCATAAAAACGGTTTCTCTTGACTATGTGTTAAAAGATGACTTTTGAGGTTGTGATGCCTGGTGAACTCGGTCTCGCAATATGGACATTTATGTTTCTTCTGTGATGGTGATCTTGGTGCAAGCTGCTGGTTGTGTCCAGGCATGGGTAAGCTCAAACCTCGCGCAGGATACTGTGATAAATCTGTTTGAGATAAATTGCCTGGAAATGACATTGCCTTATTTGAGGACTGTTCCTCAATTGGTGTCTGGAGCTGATTGGCCCCAGATCTGTTTTCGAAATCAATTGCACTCGTCAAAGCAGCAGGACTAGCAACAACTGTTGAATTCGCGGTTGCGGTAGGAGCTGTGCTGCCCAGACTCACGAGGCTCGTTACACTTGCTGGGCTAATCTCTGGTTTATCATCGAATTGCATAGGTGTCGGTATGCTGATTGCGCTTGCAGCTACCGACATACCTTCACTCATAGTAGTTATGGCAGTAGGAGCGTCTTGTGGCTTACTCATTCCAGAAGATCCGCCTGCGAGAAGAGACGCCCGCGCCTTATGACCCGGATTTTCGCTCATAGCTCCTGCGTGTGTTTTCTCTCTTTCCTCCTTCTTTCGTTGTTCGTCTTCAAAGGCTGCGGCCCCAGTGAGCGGTATAGCAACAAATCCGGGGGATAAACCCAATCGGGGTGCTTTTGCAGGCGACACTCTAAGCCCCGCGTGCGCAATTGAGGTCAAATTTTCCGGCAGCTGTCCTTGCTCCGGTCGACTGCGCTTCAATGATTTTGTTCTCGTATGATCAGATTCAGAATGATTCGAAGTCGCGATAGAGGATTTAGTAGCGGGGTCTGATAACTTTGCGGTAAAGACTGGTACAGTGGCGGAAATTGTTCCTTGCTCTGATGCCATGTACTCGATGGTATTTATGTTTGTGGTATCTTGTAATGTGATTCCTTTGCAAAGCTAACACTTAATCTGGCTATTATAATCATAGATTTACGTTTGAATCACATCAAAAGTTCATGTCGAGTCTTTATAACGTGTGGCTGGAGAGAGGCGAATGCTTCTACGGAATCGCAAGGCTCGAGACTTCTACACAGAAGGCATCAGAATTAAATTCGCCCAATGTTCGAAAATTGGTTACAGAATAACTTACAGTATGTGCGATTCGAATACTCGATGAATTGTTTCTATTATTGGTATATTGGTATATTGGTATGTTGAGTGATTCGCGCAAAGTTTTGAATGTGATTATCCAAGTTTGCAGTAATTTCACAGAACATATAGATACTATGTAATCAATCCAGGCGGACAAGAAGGAACAGACAGCCAAAGGTACGGGTTTGTATATGATATTGTTGATGGCCCAGGTATTATTCAGCAAAAAACAAAAAAAAAAAGATGAAAGGGAAAATGGAGATGAATTATGAAGTTTAGAATGTTGTATCAGTATGAGTTTTCTCATGTACACATTAGAAGAATAGGAAATAATAGGAATAGGTAAGTAAGTAAGTAGGTTGCTAGCAAAAATGAAGTGAAGCTGAAGGCTAATAAGCTCCATCAATCAATCAATCAATCAATCAATCAATTAATAAGAGTGAGGCGCAATCATTTGTACCAAGGCTTAGCTTATTTTTTTTATTTTCTCTTCTCTACTCGAGATTTCCTTTTCCCTTTTCCCTGTTCACCACCAGCAACATCCATAGCAATAATAGCAATGATAGCAATAAGAACAGCAACAAAATTACTACACATATGTAAATATTTGCAAATCGAATAGTAACAAGATATCATCAATTCTATCTGTATTTTTTCATACACTTTCGGAAAGTTCCCCTTCTCTTTCTGATATCATAAGAATAGATAGATAGATAGATAGATACCCGGAGTTCTAGATTATTTGTGATTCTACTCGTTCCAGGTGTGGCTACTCAGATACCTATGTAGGTACTAATTACTCAAAAGAATATTCTAGCGCCTGGTCTGACGTGCATTTCTTTTTTTTTTTTCTCAATCCAACCTGAAGCAAGCCACCCTCAAACATTTCCATTCTCCGTCGTACTACCCTTTTACTTATTACTTACATGCCGAGGAACATCTCGTCAATAATAATTATTAATATCAGCTGGAATCTACACAATTGGGGACAGTGAAGAGCTAAGCGACTATATTATGTGGAACAGAGCATCAAATTTGAGGCACGCGTGTTCCTCTTCAAGTTCTCATAGATGATCGTCAGCGGTTCGACGTAGCCCTCTTTGGGACTATCTAAAGGAGCAACCTCCGATGTTCCTGATCGATATGATTGTTTATAGGGAGGCTCCAGGTCGTGTCATATCCCCTCTTCTCCTTGATTTATCAGCCACATAGTGAACTCTATTTCTCCATTGTTTGACGGTCAGTTTAGTAGTCCCGCCAGTAGTGGCCGTTCGCTAGACAAAATGACCTACGTAGAGGAATGTTCCTTTCCTGTTTCTTGACAATTTTTATCTTTCATCTTTAAAATAGATCCCGATGGATACCACCATAACTTACCTGCTTATATGAGCCACTCTTTCGTTAGTGGAATTTGAATCGTCCACTCGCCACTGAGATACCGCCACGGCTGAACATACGACAACGCCTGACCAATTGTATCACGACGCTTTTATAATCCCTGCTGGAGGCTTGACGCCCATATTGTTGTTGCCTTTAACTTGAGGCTTTAATCAGCCTCTAACGTCTAAGAAGTGGGATCTTAAAGACCCATCCATGGATGTCACCAGTATGGTTTCTTTTACCTTTCCATTCTCAGAATAAAGACGGAAGCAACTCGTCAACAAGTTGAGAACTTTCAAGTTTTCCATCACATCAAGAGCCAACCTCACTAGAATATTATAAATGGTATTTGTCATGGTATCTATCAATCACTATTGATGTGAAGTCATCATCCGATGACGATTCGGATTACTCTTCAAGGCAACTATTGAAATGATTCGGTGCATGAGCTCTCCGTATGGTAGTACCCGATGTTTAACAATCATGAGCTACAAGCTCTGCAGGAGTTTATCATTTGTATCAAAATCGGCAACTAAACATCTAAAACATATGAATTTTATCAAGTCATGATTACTGGTGGCAGGATGGCGATGAGGTTTTCTTTTGTCTGGATCAGAAATCTTGTCTAATGATTTCAAGCCCAGTTGTATGGATCATCTAAACCACAATACACCAATTTGAGGCTTGAGCATTTCTGCAGGCCAGCAGCCTGACTCTACGTGTGTGATATTTCGTCGAAGCTTCGAAGATCTTGGTACATCATCGACAATTGAAAGGTCAATTGCATGTCTACTGAAAAGAGCCGCGAGCCATCACACCCACTCTTCCGTTTAATTTGGAATCTTATTTATCACATCCACATAATCGTAGTCATCAACGACCATGGGAAATATCCCTTTCAGACTTGTCCCTAGCCCTCCACCTCTGGTTTCAGTCAATTCCGACTCCAACAACTTCACATCCGAGTCTTCATCGTCCTGGGCGAACGTAAAAATCCTATAATCGGCATTTGCATAAGCCCTGTTACTGACCGCACTCCGCAAAAATGTCGAATGTGAAACAACAGCAATGACTTTCTCGGGCCGGTTTTTCAACCATCTCCTAGCTGTAATACCTCGCTCCGTTAAGGCAGTCTTCGAGGACTCATAAATTCCGGTTTTGGCTGGGAACACAGGGTCGACAGCTGACCAGTCAAACTGTGGCCATTCTTTCTCCATAACTTCTATGGGCGTTCCTGTGTCACATGCTGAGTCCGAATTCTCCTGCCATTCAGGTCGTAATATAACAGGAACTCCTTGTTTGATTAACCAACCCAGACCTTGCTGAGCTGTTTGCAGAGCTCGTCTCATTGGACTAACAACGATAAGTTCAATTTCCTGAGCAAGAGGAAGATCGTTCTGAAAGTGTTTGGCCAATTCATCACATTGTGATCCAAATCCGAGTTCAGTGAGCGCTGGGTCATGCAGTTTGTAGTTGCGTGCTTTGAAATGTTAGTTCAGATATGAGTAACAGGTAATATTGCAGGATAAACTTATGAGACACATCTGGTGTAAGGTTAATCAGAGGTTCGTATTGTATGTGGGTCAATGAACTACTTACTATGAAGAGCTTGTGCATGTCTGATGAGAATGATTGTTGGTGCCATCTCGATTGATGGGTTTCCACGATCAATCGACGGATTTCTTTGTCAATGTCGATTGTTTTAACATCTCGAGTACTATGTATGTAATATCAAATGCAGCCTAAATATTTCACTTCCAATTGGGCAGCAAGCATGGATCTCTAATAGCTACACGGTTGTCTTGTGTTTGTTAGTCAGCAATACTGTAAAATTCACCATGGAGCTGATCCATTTGTAATGTTCGTTTAAACGTATTCATATTGAATGTTTATATAAGATTCCAATATTAAATCGTTTGATTATCGATGTCTATTTAAATATAGATATCGACATTAGATATTTGGTGATTGTCTATCAACTGAACGGAAATTCAGAATTTGAACAGGTCGGATGCCGGATTCAATTGTTCCGGAACGCCGTTCAATTTTCGGACTGCCTGATAAGATAAGCAGGAGGCAACAATAACTAAACAGAGAATGTCAACAACTTAGAACTCAGCAATATTGTTTCCTATGAGACTTTGATCTTTTGTTATATAGTCTTCTGCTAAGTAATAATCATGAGTCTCTATCGCTCCGCATCTCTTTCAAGTCGAATCAAAAAGTCTACAAAGCCGCCTTCCTTGAAAAGAAACTCCTCCTCACTCTTCTCCACATTCCCTCGTCGGAAACCTATACATGGGCCCAGAACGAAGTCAGAACCTACCGGAGATGACGACGAGGAGGATTTCCTTGACGGGAAACTCGACGATATAGGCCTCGTGAAAGCGCTTGCGACGGATCTTACTCTACGAGATGTCGCGCAGGCTATCCAATATATAAGAGGCAAAATGTGGAGCAACTTGCCAGAAACCAGGACAGGAATGAATTCAACCCGAATAGCAGAAGTACTGAATTTTCGGGATTCATTACCACCTATTGTGACTGTTTCGCACGTTCAAGCTGTGTTGAATTCCCCAACAGCGGTTGAACGAGAGATTGCAGAACTAATACAGGGAGGTGCAATACGGAAAGTAATTGTTGGCTCAAGGGGGGGCCTGGGCGAAGTTTTGATACTGGTTAAAGATATGGAAACTTTAATTGATAAGAGTAAACTTGAGAAATCATCAAAGGGAGAATTCAAACAATTACTACGAGATCATCCCACAGCGCTGAAGTTTCCTAGATCACTATTCTCTAACGAGAATGCCAATGCACTCATGTACACCGGCTTTTTAACTGCATCAACATCGAATTATACAACCACAGATCACTTTTCGAGACCAGGAGATGGTTCGAGAGGGACCTTGACATCATTAAATAGCATATCCAAAGCTGCGTCAGGATCCCTGGCTGCTGTTGGTGGCGAAGGTGTTGTTCACGCCTCCGGGGGCAGTGGAGGTGGTGCTCGATTGGCAGGACACGGAGATTTCTCCGTTTCACTTCCTACAACCGGACATTTTCTAAAGCTGCTGAGTAGTGCTCGCACTCATCTCGTGTCCTTATTGTCGAAATCAAAATACCGTGAAGCTCCAGAATCGCTGTTGCGACAGCGCTGGGAGGGTTATGTTGAAGATGACGCAAGTGCGGGGAAGAGAAATAGGGGAGAGTTTGCAGGAGTTCTTCCTGGGAAGACGAGGAAATGGAAATTATTCTATGGTATCTCTTTTGAATGGATTTTGGCTGAGTGTGTCGGTGCTGGGTTAGTTGAAGTCTTTGATACCAGAAGCATTGGGCGGGGTGTTCGTGCTTTATAAACAGGCCCTTATAACAACATCATGGGGCACGAAGTAATACCTTTTCATCACTATACTTTACAGATTTTGAGTTTGGGATGTACGATAAATATATAGCAACAAAAAGCTTGCGTCAATGTAATCGTAGAACTAGCTAGATCCATACAATTAATAGAGTGTTTCCGCAAAAAAAAACAAGCAAAGAAGTGGATAGGATCTACATGGCTCAATCGAGTTAGACTTAAACTATCAAATAAATCTAATTCAATTAAATGGTATTAAAATAAATAAAATTGAAATTTTTCATATTATCATATAACATGGTTATATAACTTGAAGCTTATTCCATTTAGATTTTTAACATAGATTTTTAAAAATCAATATTAAATCAAAAATCGATTTGACCTTTTTAAAAATCGATATAATTCGATTTATTATTATACTAGTCAATTTGTAATATATTACAAGTCAACTACGAAGTTAACATTTCATAATTAGATTTCTTCATAGTAGATCTTCTCTTTTTACTTAGAAAGGTTAAACTCTATCCATTATTTTGTCTATATTTTCTTGCAAAAACACTTTAATATCCAAGAGTTCATCAAACGTGGAGACCACACAGTCACTGGCACAAAATGAACAGTGCTCAACTGTCAAACAATCACCTCTTCCATCACAATCATAAGAAAGCAAACCATATCATTCGCTGCAACAGTTGGTCCTTCCGAAATATAAAGCCATCCTATCCCAGTCCACCATACAATAAAAAACCCGTTGATTGAGCGTTATCGGTAGCAAAACCCAAGCCAGACGAGCCAGGGCCAGACGCAGCCCCTTTTTTCAACCATTCGGCGTCCATCGCAACCTGGAAAACGCCATAGAAAACATTAACTGGTCTTGGAGAAAATTTTTACAGGCCAGTCGGGTTTGCTATCCCCATTTGTGTTTAATCCTTGAGTGAACTTCGGTTTTATTATCTCGAGTGAAAAATTCCATTCAAAGTTTCTCTGTTGTTATCTTCGCGATTGTGATGGTGATGGATTTGCAGGAGTGAGAGCTTGCTCGTATGTACCTCGATAGAGTTTTTGAATCAAGACTAAGATACTGTAAGGTACGGATTGCACGATGCACGATGCACGATGCACGTATCAAATCATTTAGTTTCTTTTACCTTAGCTATCAGGTTCTTAAATATAACTGTCTTACGGCCCTGAAGGTGTCTTGAAAAATTCATGGTTGCCAGTGGGGAAAGGAAGTTCTTGTCTTGATACTTTTGTGTCTATAAAGTATATATTCGGTTAAATTAAAATTGAAGCACACGTAAATTACTGAAAATTTTTAGAAGTGTATTTTAATTTAATTTTATTATTTTATGAAAATTTAATAATATAATTAGCAATACTTTAAGTATTTAGATTTTAATACTAATAAAATCATCATAAATTAAATTATATATGATAATAGTATTAAAATTAAATAGATTTTTTTAATAATTTTAAAAATATTTAAGTTTTTATTCAAGTTCAACTACTATTACTAGTAGTAGTAGTACTAGTAGTATTAACTTTATAAGTTAATATTTAAAAAGTAATACTACTAGTATATAATATAAATTATATATACTTTTAACATCATGTAAATAAATTTGATTTAATAAATTTCTCCTTATAATTTTCTACTATATAATTTATAAAAGTTTATTATAGAATATTAATAATTTAAATTTAATAACTTGAATCTTTCAGTTAATTCTTATAAAATAAAATGTTTAATAATAAATATATATACTTTAATTATTTTTTTAAAGTTTTTTAAATACTTTTAATATAAAATAAAAGTTTTCAACTTGTTTCAAGTTTTATTTATTTAATTATCTATTTTTAATTAGTAATATTTAATAATTTTTTTGAAAAATCTACTAGTAACTTCAAAGTTATATAAATAATTTTTTATTAAATATAATTCAAAATTAATAAAGTTATCAAAATCAATATAAAAATAAAAAAACGCGTTTAGAGTGTTTTGAGGCGATTCGCTTATTTTGCACGTACTTCAATTTTAATTTAACCGAGTACATGGATACCTCCCTCCGTCATCTCAAGTATGTACTAGTAGGTGGTATCATGGATGTATTCTGCGGAGTGTGCACCTCTTCTTCTCTTATAATTTGAAATTAATCAATCTAATCTATGTATCCTTCGGTATTTGCTCCTAGATAGGTATTCAAGTCCCATTGGGAAATGTTTAACCTGGGGAGGGAGGGAGAAATTGATGAGAGGATTCGTCACAAGTTACAAAGAGTTGACAAAAGACTTTCGAGAACCCAATGAACAATCCAGATTGTTTTGCAGTTCACAGCAATTATTTGGGATATTTTAAATTTTTGATAATTTCGATAAGGATAGAACTATTTCGTATCTGGTAGAGATTCTCCATGCACCAACCCCAAAGTAATTATGATATCTCCTTTGAATCCCCGGGCCTGGTTCAACTACCAATCCTAGATACTTTACATAGTACAGTACCGGATCCTAGACAAGAGAGAAGATTTCAAGGTTCCAAGATTCCAAGGTTTCAAGGTTTCAAGGTTCCAAGCTTTATTAATTTTGTTCAAGGATACTTCCGTATTTTATTAATAAGACTTCGAGAGACTCGAGTCTTTCCACGGTTCATATCCCATCCATGATCCATCCCCTTGGAAAAAGAAGAGTGGCAAAATAAAAACTAACGATAATGATGTATTATCATGATGTGCACAAAAAAGAAAAGAAAAAGAACGAAAATGTATCTGCATCATAATCTTGTCTCTCCATTTTCTGCATGCCCTGCATCAAGTATAGTATACTTGATGCATATTGTATCTACATCTGCATCTACTCTGCATTAAGAGAAAATCCACTTATTACTTGCCTTGCATGAACCCAAAACCAAACCCAATAATTTTATACTGTATCAAATTCGGAAGTTCTTCCATCCACTACACCCACCATATGTACTCCACGGCATATTTCTTTTTCATGAAACCCCTGTAAATCAACCCCAAGTAGTTCAAGCCCGAGAAGATGTAGCATGCCATGCCATGCCATGCCATGCTATGCTATGCTATGCTTTAGAAAAAAAAAAAAAGTTGACATCCATCTCATTGATCAACAAGAGAAGAAAAGAAGAAGAGAAGTTTAGAAGAATACTACGAAGTAGGAATAATAATAATAATAATAATAATAATAAATCTATCTACTTATATACTTTATAAGCTCTTGTATCCGATATTATTTTGGTTAATTTTTATTCTTCTTTTCTTCCTTCCTTCTTTCTTTTCTTTCGCCTTACATATTGGTAGTATTGTATTGACATAATATACACATAGTAAAACCATCTACTCCTTTATTTCTATTATAATAATATAACCCCCCTCCGATCATATTGTCTTCAAACTTTTGAATTCTAATTCTCACTAACCTAAGTAAGTGTGGCAGATTATTAACTGAAACGAAACTACCTACACCAACCTACACAGTACCTAGGAGCTAGGTAGTGGCTAGTAGTTATTAGTTATTAGTAGAGCAAGTATAATTGTAGTACTTACTACACTGTTTCAACGGTCTACTACTATACTACTACTACTACGACTACCATCTACCATCCCATCCCATCCCATCCCATCCTATCTCATCCCATCCCATCCCATCCCATCCCATCTCATCCTATTTGTACCTTTTCTAACCTTTAAAATCGTTCCTTACTTTTTTTATTTTTTTATTTTTCCCAATCTAACTTTCACTACGAATTATTAGAAGTACGCAATACGAATCCGAACGAACGAACTAGTTAACCTTCTCAAAATTCAACCTCGACCGAAAATCCCTCCACATCCACATCTCCCCCAAATTTGAAAAATTCCGTATATTTCTATCCCTCTTGTTTAAGAAGAAAGACACAAAACAATCACCACCACTCATCATACCTCGATATCACGATCCTTACTTATGTTCCATCTCAATCTCACTTGTCACTCCTTCGCCAATTAACGGTTACTTGCATTGCATTTTGTACCACCCGACTACGACTTTTCTTTACCTAGGTACCTAGGACTTTCCGGGCCCAATTTGCGATTTCTCGAGTCCGGAAATTTACAATTTCGATTTACTTTTTACCAATACAATATTCACTCGAAACTTACCTTGGAGACGAAAGAAATAAAATAAACAAAATACAAGGAAGAAACAATCTCGTGAAAATATCGACTGCGGTTTTGCCTGGAATTTTTTACCTAGATTATACACCGAAATTCAACTGTCAATTACATCAAGTCTTATCTGCCAAGAAACAAATTGATACCAAGGACGAACACATTGGCCACTCAATTTCACCCTCTGCGATTTGTTTTAAAGGGAACACAAACATCTGTATAACTCGGAGTCATTGTATGTATGAACACGACACACCAGAGATAAGTTGTCAACGGTTGTCGGATTGCAGGGAGGTCGGATAATTACTGCTGGGTACTATCGATTTGTGGTACTTTACCATCATAGTGAGAGGAAGGCAGCTTGCATACTTTGGAGAGCACTCTTTGAGAAGAATAAGTTTGGAGGACAAGACTAAAACTTCATTTGTGAGAATACACATGGTTTTTGGCATCTGGAAGCTTATTCTGTAAGATTGCTCCACCCCATGTTTTGACTTCTGAAATATGATATCTTTCAAAATGAGCTTGCATGAAAGCATCTGATCTTTTTTTGTGCTAATCCATGAGAAATTGCACTGACAATTTAGATAGGACCAACCATCTGGGCGTCTGCTTAGGCATATCAGACGTATTATTGCGTTTCACTCTGTCCCAATTCGACTTGCAACATCTTGAATAGACATTGCTATTGGACAGCCCCACCACTTTGAAAGGCCATACAACAATTTGGACCGAGGCTTTATCTTTGCGGGAACGAGTTTCATGGAATTCTAGGCGTCACTTTACATTTATCATAAGCTCAGAAGCTTAATTTTTGTCGCAGGTCAACATTTTCGGATCCTCTTAACCAATTACATTCACAATCATGACAACAACTTTACCGCGACCGTCGAGGCCATCGTATGGCCCGCCAACTTCAGCATTGCCAGCTCTACCTGTTTCGAAGACGCGAAAAAGTTTGGGGGGTTCTCAAACACCCAGTATAGAAAGACTTGAGACACCGAGTCTTCCAAAGAGTGGTTTACGAATACCATCAAATTCGAACTTTCAACCGCCAACAAGTCCAGGAGCGCCTTCCGGTGCCCCAAAGTTGCGACCTTTACCTGGAATTAACTCAGCTGGGAAATCGATTCGAAAGACGATCAGTATAAATGCCTTTCCACAACCACCACGAGGAGGAGTTAGAACCTCGAGTATGCCACCCAGTCCGTTACCAGGCATAACACCAGGAGGTTCGAGTAGAAGAGAGTCAATAGAGACAAGTCCCACCACCCCTAGTGGCCCAAAATTAAGGAAAAGGCCGAAGATTCCAACCAGTCACAGCGCCCAAAATATAATTAGTGGATCAACTCCGAGCTTTCTTAATGGAAGTGGTGATAGCAGGTCAATCTCCAGTGGACCTGGGGCACGAGGGTCACAGGATTTGTTAAGCCTTCCTTCCCCGCCGCAAAGTCGAAGTTCCTCGGCCCAAGACTCATATCCAACTTCTGCAACAACAACCGAGGAGAGCGGAGAAACATTCAGGGGTCGAGAAGGTCAAACTGGAGTAAACGATTCCCGGCTTTCGAAACCTGCAGAAGGCAAAGGAAACGTTATCGTTAGTGTACGTGTACGTCCTGATGCAGGTAGTAATGGAGACCATGGCCGAGTAGAGGGGGAATGGATGGTGGACGGTAGGCAATCACTGGTCGCTTACCGCGGAAAGGAGGGCGGAGACTATTATTATGGTAAGTAATGTTTTGCTTCTTGTGATTCTTGACTGCTGACTGACTGGAAAGACAATGTCTTTGCTCAACATGACAATAATGCTCGAGTGTACGATGCGGCCGCCAAGAGACTGGTTCGAAGAGTGATGGAAGGATACCACGGCACAGTTTTCGCTTATGGAATGACGGGTACTGGTAAGACTTTCTCGATGCAGGGAACAGCTACAAACCCCGGTGTTATCCCACTTGCGATCACCGACATCTTCTCATATATTCGTGAGACACCTTCAAGGGAATTTCTTCTTAGAGTCAGTTATCTCGAAATTTACAACGAAAAGATTCATGATTTGTTAAGCGCTTCGGCTGCTGCGGCAATGGGTCCAGGGGCTCCTCAACCGGAGGAGATCAAACTTCGTGAGGATAGTAAGAGAGGAGTGTAAGTACTAATTTTCCTGTATGTTATATATACCTATTGGGCGGTAATTAATATCTTGATATCTTAGCTACGCCACACCACTTAAGGAAGAGATCGTACAATCTCCAACTCAGTTACTTCGTGTTATCGCAAGAGGTGACCAAGCCAGGAGGACATCGAGTACGCAATTCAACTCTAGAAGTTCACGTAGTCACGCTGTGGTTCAAATTGTTGTCGAGAGTCGAGAGAGAATTCCTGGAGGAACCTCTATGAACGATAATAAGAGATCGGCTCTTATCCCTGGTGGTGTTCGGGTTTCGACATTAAGTTTGATTGATTTGGCGGGATCTGAAAGAGCTGCTGAAACAAAAGAGCGACGAACGGAGGGATCTCATATTAACAAAAGTCTGCTTACACTCGGAACAGTTATTGCTCGATTATCTGGAGATAAGGATAAAGACGGCAAACCGACTGATAAAGATGGAAAGCATTTACCGTACCGCGACAGTAAGCTTACACGACTCTTACAAGGTGCACTTTCCGGAGATTCACTAGTTTCCATCCTTTGCACCATTTCTGTGGGGTCTGGGTCTAGTGCTGCCGGGCCTAATAGTCATGCTGGCGAGACTTTGAACACATTGAAGTTTGCCTCGAGAGCAAAGAACAACATTGTTAGTCATGCCAAGAAAGCCGAGGAGGCTTTGGGAGCTGGTGGTGATGGTGGCGCCAGAGTTCTATTGGAGAGATACCGTATGGAGATTGCGGATCTAAAGAAACAGCTCGAGGGGCAGGCGAAAACTACTAAATACGATGAAGACGAGAAGGAGCGAGAAAAGGAAGCTGAACAGCGTCATGAAGAGCAAATGCTAGAAATGCAATTAGCCCGAACGGCACTCAAGGAAAGAATCGAACATTTGAATCGATTAATCCTTAGCTCTAAATCAACTGGTGTAAATGCCAGTGGTTCTTACTCTAGGTTATCAACGATGACTTCGAATGGTCATATGTCTTCAATGTCCATACGATCATCGTCTGTACTTGGTCCATCTCTAGAACGAACAGTCTCGAGAGCATCCATGTCTACAATCGGTCGGAAACCAAGCGCTCAACATTTGTCCGAACACACATCGATAGAGGACGAAGATTCTGTTGGCGAGTATGGCGATGGAACTGCTTCGCTTGCAGCACAAAATCAAGCTTTACGGGCCGATCTTTCAGATAAGACACGATACTGCCAAACATTGGAGAAGCGCTTACTGCAAGCTCGACGTTCTAGTCAATCAAGGACTTCTGCTGCCTTTAGCAAATCCGGCATCATGGTTGGTGAGGATCATGGAGTGGCAAGCTTGTTGAGGGAGAAGGACGCAGAAATTGCCGACCTAAGAGCAAGACTTGATGACAAAGATAGAATGCTAGATGCACTCCGAAGTTCTGCTCGCTCAAGAGATATAGCGGATCGAAATCAGCGCTCGCATACGCAAGATAATGGTCAACTAAGTCCTGTTTCGGCACGAGCATCTGAATTACTTGAAGCCCAATTACTAGAGACTGAAGCGGAAGATATTGGAGCTCCAATTAAAATCCTTCCTCCCTTGTCTTTAAAGAACTCGAGAAGTGTGGATGAAATGAGTAAGATGCTTGATGATATGATTCAAGGTCGAGCTCAGGGAGATGAGATGATACGGGGAAGACTGAGGCTTTCGAGTGATAGGAAGCATGATATGTCTGTGCAGCCGTTGAGGGGCCCGAATCCTTCTCCGGCTAATAAACAGCCTCATGATTCTGGTGTGGTCATTCCTGAATAATTGGAGGGTGTAATTGGAAGGGTCTATTATAACATGGCTCAATCAAGGAAGGTTTTTCAATTAATGACTCGGAAGATGGATGGATGACTAGGCGGTGAGTTTGCATGGAATTTTGGAGATTCTTGGGTTGGGTTTGGCTTTTGTATGGAGTTTTGGGGGTATTGATTGATTTATTCTGTGCTTATACCCACTTTTTACTGTTTGTTTTTTATTTTTACTTTCTTCTTCTTCTTTTGCTTACGATATATCAAATTGATTGGAAGCATGTTTCTCTTTATTTTCTTTTTACTCTCTATTTGGCTAGGGAGAGTTGTATTATGGGAATGGCAGGCAAACAAATGGTGGGTGGGTGGTTTCGCGGGCACAGCACGGGTAGTGGCATTTTGGCGGGCTTTGTAATAATATGACGAGGGACAATTGGGGGGAGTAGATAAGTTTTGGGAAATTTGGTAGGGTGGGGATTCTTGGGATGGGAAGGGATGGATGAAATGGATGAATGGATGGAAAATGGTATGGATATTCGTTCATTCATTCGTTTGTACCTGGGAATAATAAAGCGGGATGTTTGAAATAACGTTGGTTGCGGGGTGGTGCGGGGTGGTTTTGATTTGGTTTTTGAGATGGTGTGAGGGAGGAGGTGAGTTGGAAATATGGAGAGATACGTGGAGTCGAGATGATGAGAGGAGATAAAAGATGAGAGGAGATTTTGTAGATACTGGATGCTTAGATAGAGAGAGAGAGATACCGGGAGATGGATACAGACGGAACGGAGAGGAGATACCTAGGCAGAGAAATAAAATAATGAAGAGATTAAATAAGATTACTGAATTAATGAGTTAACAGACGAATAGATAGATATTAGTGATTAATTGAACTGGAACGTTTAAATAATTCACAATTTCGCGCTATAAATATAAAAGTAATAAAAGTAATAAAAGTAATAAATAAATAGGTAATAAGACATGATTGATTGATATACTAGAGTACATACATACGTAATCAATTAATCTCCGACTGGTCTATGCTTTGATTTGGTGCCGATGATTCCATTGGTTTGTCTATTTATATCTTTATATCTTTATAGATAATAAGAGAATAAGAGAATAAGAGAATAAGAGATATATTTGTGATGGGATGGAGGATACTAATATTGATACTGATATTGATATTGATATTGATATTGATACTAATATTCATATTCATATTCATATTAATATTCATATTCATATTCATATTGATATTAACATTGAAGATATAAATACCACGATGTAAATAATCCTCCGTTCCTTTCGATTGTAACATCTTTCGTTTCATTCCATTCCATTTCATTTCATTTCATTTTATCGTTTGGGATCGAAGTCGGCTGTTAATAGTAGTATTATTATTATTATTATTATTATTATTATTATTATTATTATTATTATTATTATTATTATTATTATTATTATTATTATTATTATTATTATTATTATTATTATTATTATTATTATTATTATTATTATTATTATTATTATTATTATTATTATTATTATTATTATTATTATTATTATTATTATTATTATTATTATTATTATTATTATTATTATTATTATTATTATTATTATTATTATTATTATTATTATTATTATTATTATTATTATTATTATTATTATTATTATTATTATTATTATTATTATTATTATTATTATTATTATTATTATTATTATTATTATTATTATTATTATTATTATTATTATTATTATTATTATAATAATAATTGATATAATTGATATATTTATATATTTATATATTTATAAATCTCCCACCATTAATCTAATCTTTGGCCCGCTCCATCACTCGGGAGGAAGGAGATATACAGTAGTAGCGGGATGAAATCGAGCAACTGGACCGGTCGGCCGGCTTGCTTGGTTGCTTGCTTGCTTTGCTTGGTTGAATTGAATTGAATTGAAGGTTTGCGGTTTGAGGTTTGAGGTTTGAGGTTTGCTATGGATGGATAGTTACATTGCATAATGCATGCGGCCCGGGCGGCGGTATTTTTCTTCGTCGTTTATTTGCCGATGATGGTGTGGATTTTGATTGGGTTGGTTTGATTTGATTTGGTTGGTTGGTTGGTTTGGGGAAAGGTGTGGATGGGATCTCGGACTATTTGTATGCACATAATCTGCAGAATCGAAAGTATACTTATTACTTTCCGTATATATCGGGTAATTTTGAGGGTTTCGAGTCTTGTGCTTCGTGCTTTGTGCTTTAAGCTCCTTACTAGCTTTCATCTCTCCGCAATCTGAATGAATGAATGAATGAATGAATGAATGAATGAATGAATGAATGAATGAATGAATGGGCTTTTTTAACTTAACTTTATTATTTGACACACGCCGCACGGTAGACTATGAATGAATGGGCTGGATTCATGCGTAATGCGTGTTGTGTAGTGTAGTATATAGATAGATAGTGTGTAGTGTATAGTGCGGTAATTAAGGTAAGCTTATCCCTATTATCTATTATCTATTATCTAAAGGAAGGGAAGGGAAGGGAAGGGAAGGGAAGTGAAGCTCTAGAGATGAGATGGGAGGGGAAGGGGAAATGCCTAGGTAATCTCGAGGTACTAATACTACTTATTACTATATACGATTAATTATGAAACTTTACATGTTCGGATTAAAATAAAAAAAAGAAAGCTAAATTATGCAAGCTTTGAAGTTTAAGCTTACTAATAATAAATATAAATTCTAATTTGGTTCAGGAGGATTTTTGTAACTAAAATAGTTCATTTAATCGGTGAGTTTCAGATAATTCAAAGAGGAGGAGGAGGAGGAACATCATTTATTACTGGAAGGATTGATGGACATGATGGATTGATGGACATGATGGATTGATGGACATGATGGATTGATAGATAGAGTTTGATCATTTTGATAATGATGACGGATTAACAGGAACAATTGCTATATACAGTATAGGAAGAGACACAGTTGTATGAGGAAAAGGAAGAGGAAAAGGAAAAGAAAGATGTAAATCACTGAATCAAGATGAGGACTACGTATATTTGCACAAATATACAAGGGAAAGCCTGAGGGGAGAAAAAAAAAGGAATCGGCCCCACATTCATCCTGAAAAAATACTTTGAAACAGATTAACGACAATAATGAATAGCATTTCTTATGATTATCTTAATTATCATCTGATATTCTGGTCATATGTTTTGGAACTTTGTTATTTCTTCTCTTTTTTCCCAATTATCATTCAAATCTTGCATGTAGATCGTGTTATTTATCAAACTTATTAATTAAGACTATGTTGACTCAAATACCATCCAAAAAGATATAATCTTACAAAAGACGTCATAACAACAACATCTCTCCTCCCCCCTTCTTCTCCATTTTCCTCTACTCTTCGCTTTCCTCCTATAAAACTGTTCAAATACGCCATTTTATTCTATTCTATTCTCGGTATTCCACTTCTTTAACCGCTTCTATCAAAAACTCCACCCTTCTGATCGCCAAGAAACCTACTGCTTACGATTCCGAACCGCTGTCTTACGGATATTCCCTCAGATAAATTAAAAAGATTCCACTTCGGGATCCCAACTTTCCCGTTTGGGTATATATCCCGTTGAACTACTTTCCTTTAAAGATCTTTTGATCTTTTTCTCGTTCACCCTGATTACGACTTTTGGTTACTTTCATGAGATCCTGGTGAATTCCTTGATGTCACCAATTCTATCTTCACTTTTTCAGTGCAGGCACAATTGAGAATCCACATCTCATTGCACTATTACACTCCTTTAACATAACTCACTACATCAATATCATTCATTTCTTTGCTGGCTGTGCCAGTCGTTTCTGATAGAAATGCCCCCTCCTCATCTTGATCTTACAAACACTTTTAAACACGGAGATATGCTTCTCTCATCAAGAACTTCCCCTCGTCTCAGTTTGCGTCGAGCGGGATATGATCCAAAGGACCGTGGTCCGTTGTCATCTACCTCATCCCGATTTAGCTTTAATCACCTCATGTCCTCACCACCTCCTTCACCGGGCCTTCCAACCTTGATACCGAAACATGGTAAACCTACACCATCTCGAACTTCCCGAAAATGGGCTAGAGCGTTGATGTGGCTGTCCGGAGTATTAGTGATATTATATTTTGTATTCACAGCAACGAGTATGCAAGGACATATCAAGGCAGTAGGATGGGTAACGGATGCTGGAAATCAGTATGAGATGGCGGGAGAATCAGAATTACCAGACTTCCCAACACCGGTCATTGTAACGGATAAACGGGGACGATCGAAGTGGACAATTTCCATACCTCCAAATCATGAGTTCCCTCTTACCCCTGTTCAGTATTCAGATATATGTTTGCAGAGTGATCAGATTTCGTCTACTGTTGCAGACTTCCACAGTCATATACATCGAGAGCATCTCGCACATTATCATTACTATCATGTGGATCCACACTTCATGGATGTAGCCGAGGCTGAGGAGCATGGACTTTTACCTGGGGTTAAAGTGAAGAATAGTATATTGCAGGAAAAGGACGGCTCAGTGGTAGGAGAGAATAAAAATGGTCTGATTGAATCAGATGTTTGTGATACAACATTAACATTCGTCCTGGAATCGACGGATGCTGGTCTTGGAAAGACTTTGATGATGCTGTGGACAGCATATGGTTTGGCTCACAAGGAAGGAAGGCATTTCTTTGTCGATGATTCAAGATGGTAAAGGTTCCGATATTTGTTAAATTGATCTATACTGATAAATTGTAGGGCATACGGCAAATATACCACATTTTTCAAACCACCACCGGAACCAAAGTGTAGACCTCCACCTCGACACGAAATGCTTCCATGTCCTCATCATGCCCGCCATCTAGTGGTTTCGGCATCTACAGCTACTCATACTTTTGGAGGAGCTTTCAACGAACATTTCGAGGATGCGAGAAAGATGGAAGTTTATCGGCAAAAGCCAATGTTTGAAATGGCTCGACTTGGATACCGAGCTCTTTTCCACCTCAAAGATGAGGATGCCGGATATGTCGATCAAAGAGTAGCAGAATTCAAAGTCAAGACTACACTAGACCCAGTCGATCAAGACAGCGGCATCGTAATCGGAATCCACGTTCGCCACGGCGACAGAAGACCCTACGAATTCCAATACAGAGATAGCTATATCCCCCTCCCCGTGTACAGCGACACAGCCCACACGCTCCTGGAAGAAAAATACAACGCCTCCCTCTCCAACGGCAAAGAAGACGTAATGGCCAAAATGGCCAGCGCGCTCGTCATCGCCTCCGACGACCCAGACGTCTACGACTCGGAGGAATTCAAAGACATTCCCCGCGCCCAAGAGCAAATTCGTCTCGCGTCCAAAACCGCCCTCGATGCCGCCTCCCCCAAGGCGTCGAATCCGGGTCCCAGAAAATTCATAGATGATACTGTAGGCTGGGAGGGCGGATTCTTCGCAGGCATGTTTTGGAGCTTGGGGAGACCGAGCGGGAGTCCGGGGACCGCGAAGGAAAAATTGGATACCACGTTGCCGCCTACGATGGAGGCGCTCAGGTTGAGGGAGTTGGTGGGGAGGGCGTATTTGATGGATTTGGCGGTGCTTGGGAGGGCGAGCGATGTGCTGGTTTGTACGGTTAGTGCGACGGGGTGTAGGCTGTTGGCTGTTATGATGGGGTGGGAGAGGGCGATTGAGAGGAAGGGGTTTGTTAATGTGGATGGGGATTTTGATTGGAGGGGGGTTGCTTGGTAGTTGGATTGGTTGATGGGATGAATCGTCAGACGGGGGGGGAGAATCTGTTTACTTGGAATGCGTGCATTCAGGTTCCTTCATTCACTCGTTAATATTTCTTTCTTGCTTGCTTACTTGCTTGCTTTTTCTCGAGCGGTCTGGCGTTGCGTTTGGTTTACATCACATGCATACATACATGCATGGTTTAGCATGGTCAGGGTGATATGGTATGGTATGGTAGCATGGTATTGGAGTTTTGGATTGGGATTGAGATTGGGACTGGGACTGGGATTGGGACTGGGATTTTGTAATATGATTGCGCATGATACCAGAATTTGTTGCGTTGATTGAGAGGGGAGCGTAGAAGGGAGAATGGTGGTGGAGTGGGTAGTTAGTTTAAAGATATATAGCCTAGTCGTTAGCTTTATTGTCTATCTAACTTTATTCGCTCAAATAAAAGGGGTCGTTTGGTTTTATTAGCGTGGTGCTAGTTTTAGTTTTAGTGTTGGTGTTGGTGTTGGTGTTGGTGTTAGTTGGTTGGTTGGTTGGTTGGTTGGTTGGTGTTGGATATCAACTTAAATCTAGTTATGAAAATGGATATGGATATGGAAATGAAAATTGAAAATGAAAACGGAAATTGAAATACAGTATTAATATCACATTTGAGCTTTATTTAGTGATAATTCATTCCTTTATCCATCCATTAAATACATCATCATCATCAGCGTCAGCGTCTCATTAAACACCCCAAAAATATCGGGGAGCATTGCATCGCATTGCATTTCCTTAGATTAAATTACAAAATTATCAAACACAATACTACTTGCTATATAAATATCGTATGCCGTATGCGCTACTTCTCTCTTTACTTTTTTCGGGGCTTGTGTCTTTTTTTCTTCTTCTTTTCTGCGGTCTTATGGTTATGGTTATGGTTATGGTTATGGTTATGATTACATATTGCCTGGATCGTTTTTCGCGGGTTTGATGTATATAGTATGTGGTATGTGATGTTATATGTGATGTTATATTATATCTATTGGACGGAGAGGATTTGAGTTATTGGGTTATGAGAGGGGAGAGGAGGGGAGGGGAGGAGAGGAGGGGAGGGGAGGAGAGGAGGGGAGGGGAGATCTTAGATTGGTATATGGAGATAGCGATGATGACGATGATGATGATTGGGATTGAGATTGCGTATTACGGTCTAGATAAAAGAGAAGGATTAAAGGGGTTATTGAGGTTATTGAGGGGAGGAAAGGGGGGAGGGTAGTTTAGAGGAAGAGAATGAATATGTTAGAAGGGAAGAAAGTGGAATGAATTGAAGGATATTCGTGATGAGAAGATCAGAGAGATGCGATGAGATGAGATGAGATGCGATGTGTTTTGTCTTGTTTCAAAAGCTAGGAGGGAATGGGAAGTTGGGGGTCAAAATGTATGTATATATATATGTGTGTGTGTATGCGTGTGTAATAGCTAATCGGAGGATGGGTATTGTTTGTATGTGATTGAGATGTCAAGTCATTTGTCATTGGTATTAGTGTTGTCTACGGTAAAAAAAATATGTCTTTTGGCCGTTTTGATATGTTATGTCTTTATTGGTTCTGGTTCGGTTGGGTATGAGGGTGGAGAGAAGTGGAGGATGGATGGATGGATGGAGGAGGGTGAAGTGTGGTGCACGAATGAAAGGGGAAAAAGAAATTGAAATTTGGATTGTATGTTGGGAGTTTTGGGGCATGATGAATGGAGTGGGATGGGAGATTTTACTTGGACCATTGTGAGAAGGGCTTAAAGTTGGGTTTGAGGATTGTCAATGGGAGTCGGTAATAGGTGGGTTTTGGAAGATGGAAATGTAAGTGGGAGTCATGGATGAAATATGGTGGGATAAATTTGTAGTTGGGTGGAAGATATCATCATCAGAATGAGCTCACAAGTGGAGTTTCTAGTTTTGATGGCCCTGATGGGGTGAGTTGGTTATTTACCATTTGCATTTGCTCTTGAGATGAATGAGAAAGCTCGTGTTTGCTGCGACTATCCGAGATACTATGATCCATCATCTGCATTTGTTTGAACTCTTGCGCCCCAGTAGCCATGGATAGTAACACTTCGTTCGTGTGCATGAACTTTGCATGTTATGTTTCCTTCACTCCCTAGATTTGCCCTTTGCACTATAGAGTCCCCGGCGCTTTACCGTACTATCCCACGAAGTTACACTTATTAGACAGCATCTCAAACAATTCGTTTCGCAGAGGATCGTATGCCTGGGAAGAACCGGGGTACTTTCGACTTGATTCGGGAGCGAAGAGACCTGCCTTTAATTGTCGACTTTGGGCTGCCGTAATATAGGTCCGAAGCAGGGACGTTGCGAAATCTTGAGATTCGAAGATGATGTCCGTAAAACAAGCTTTGGACTGAAGGCAAGTACCTAAAACTGAATCACGGCCTACACCCTTGCTCTCTTTAAACCCTGATGCAGGCTTGCATCCGTGCATCAGCCATTCCGTGAATGGCTTCACACATGCAGTAACAATAAGCTCACGAGCTGCGTTCCCATCCGGCAATTCCATTGCTTGTTTGATGTGAGATTCGGTAACATGTTCATGGCGAGGTATGCCTATCAACAACTGGCGAAGTTGACTGATGACTGAATCCAAACAATCTATACCAAATTCATCACAAGACTTGAAAAAATGGAGCAAGTGTTCGAGTTTACACTGCCATGTTGAAAGTAAAGGAGAGAGAACGACATTTCCCGTGTAAAGAAGCTGTGCAATCATTTCGAATGTTGGAACCAAAGTCTCTGGAAGGTGAATCTCTTGTTGCGTGGCTTCTTGGAATTTTCCGTTGAATGCACGGTCAAAGAACTTCGAGTTGTAGCAAAGAAGGGCCTTTGGCAAATGGAATTCGTCTTTGTCGAGACCAACAAAAATTTTGACTTCGGCACCAAGGAATGTATTCAGTTTGCTGTATATTGCGCTGATTAGCTTGCAAGCATCAAACTGCAATGGGGCGTTGAAGTGGTTCTCACCTGGAAAACTCGTCTGCTGGCAGATTTGAAAGTGCAGTGGTTCTGCAGTGCTTTGCAGCAGACTCTGAGGAGGAAGCCATTACTATCTCAGGCTGGCGCTATTGATTCGTAAGTTGTTGTTGCGTTGATAGATCTTGATCGGCGGACTTGACGCCTCTCGAGTTGAAATTATTTGAGTGTTGTGGGGTTGAAAGTTGAGAAGATATCGAAATTACCTGGAAATTGCGCCAGAGTAGACCGGTATAAAGTGAATTAATAAAGGCATATAAAAGTGTGGAAACTATATAGGCGAAGTCTTTTCACTTTCAAATTTCGAAAGTGAACAATACGAGCAATAGATTCCATACTACATTGATGACCTCTGGATATTTGATTCAAGATTTCTATCAAGGCAAGTTTGATACCAAAAAAACATAAATATGGTGCGTTTGCTTTCACCCAGTTCCACACAATTTCGTCCTTCCTTTATAGGACACCTTGAAGAATATTCTCACTTCCGGCAAATCTCACGATAAGCTTTCAAAATATCAGAGGCAAATCCTTCCAACTCATTGATTTCCTTGTCAAATTTAAACGAAGTATGATTCTCACAACTTGTAATATAACAACGAACACAAGTTTGAGCAAACATCCGACGCAAAACATGACCCGAAGGCAGATATTCAACAGCAGTCCGAATATATCTAGACTCAAGATTATGGCTATCTTGTGTCAAGATATGCTCAATTAAAACCAGTGGTAAATTGTAAAATCCAAGTAGCAGCATTTCAGTGAGGACAGCAAATTCTAGGTAAAGACCGATCTGTTCCGCACCCGATTGACTGTAGCCTTTTAGAAGCACAAATGCGCCGGTGTAGATGTATTGAACTATCATATCAAACGCTGCAACGGAGCAGCTGAGATCTAACTTCTGCTCAACGCCTTCTTTGAAACTGCCGTTGAAAGCAGCCTCAAAGTATGGTGAGCGATACGTGAGAAGTTGTTTGGGAAGGGTGTATATTTTGATATCTGCATCAATAGCATCTTCGATCGAGATCAACATGAATTTCCACGTTTGGTCCTTGAAATAAGCGTGTGTTCCTAGCAGAAAGATGTTAGTGAAATATTGTGCCAAAAGATACGAAACAGTACTTTGTGAATTCGTCATCAGGTAGTTGAGCCAATGGAGTTCCAGATATCTTTGTAGCTTTCTTGAGGTTTGCTTCTTCGGCCATCATTGCAAGTTGAAATAGCAAAGAAACTACTCAAAGAACAATCATATGATGTTCAAGTACATATATAGGGTAGTCGGTGTCTTTAATGAAACGATTTCTCTACCATATTTTACGGAGTTCCTTGATTTTGAGGCATGGAGGGGGTTAAAATCACCTATATCAATATCTCTCATACATTTTTGTATTCAAGCCATGTTTATTTAATTAAAAAACCCTGACTACCAGAGGGAAGAACGAGAGAAGGTAGAGAACAGTTGCCGACGATTATATTCTATAGACATAATAAGCTAGGAATCTATTTTGATAAATATTATATCTTGACATTCCGGATTGAAATTAATGTAATACTGCCTAATTTGATTAGATTGTTCTTATTTATTTGTAAATATTCTCTATGTAGAATAATGTCATGCCTCTCACCTAGTGGAATACCATTGCGACTTATACAATACTGATAGTTCGCTCTCTACATTTCCATTCTCTATTCCACTCATCCAATGGAAGAAAGTTGGAAATATCGTCAAGGTAGTGCCCAAATCCTATACGTCGAAACCTCGTAGCTACGGTGCTCTCGCCTTCCAACGGCTCTAAGAGAATAAAACACGATTCAGTCACAATATCGTCTCTGCAATCGCCTATCCCAATATGATCCATGATCCGCATACAATAAGGTACCCTACGGAGAGCGTCGAAGTTCTCTTTATCGATACGGATTGGTGAAAGAGCCTGATTGTGACTTCCTCTCGAATCTGATAGTGCAGCTGAAGCTAGATACTCCACACCATGTCTTTCCTTAACAGTAGTATCTAGAGACAAAGTGACAATTGGTCCACTCGAAGGACTCCAAGTGGATCGACTTTCACGGGCCATTATGCGAGGAAGATAACCACACTCTCCTCGCAACACGAGCACACCCTCGGAGACGTTACCAAACGGGATATTCTCATTCAACGGTTTAACATGCAGATGTTCAACTATAGCTTTGTAGATCACTCGATCTTCACACCCTAGTTTTCTTTGCCAGGTATTATCATCCCTAAACGCTATTTTCCCTCCCACGCTTGTCCAACTCCAAGAAGGGTAGTAAATAGACTCCTTTATTTGGCCAGTTTGCCAATCTCGAGCTGCAGGAGCGACAATCTTTTGCTCCCAACAAAGCCCTAGAAGCTCGAATATATCTCGTTCCCAAGTGGCAGCTGCATAACGGCCCAGACTCCTCTCTGATTCGGCAAATTGCTGTGCGATGCCAGATAGGGCATTTAACCGGTCATTTGGTTCAGTCAAATCTCGAGCCGAATATTCGTTCACGATAGCCCTCCATTTCATATAGGGTGATACCGCGACTTTGGAGACGGGTCTAAGAGTGGCATAGTCTTTTTGTATACGGCCATACATGTTATGGATCTTCTCCAAACTTCCGCTTTTGGGAGAGGTTACATCTCTATGGAAGATACTCGTTGAAGTAAGAGAAAGTTTCGCTACATGGTAGATATATCCTTTGAAGTCTTGCTCGCTGTGCCTTCCAGAATGTTCATATGGCAATGTCATGTTATCTAGAAATCCCATATTCGGGGGCCGTCTTTCACCATTATAATCACCTACGGCCAGGATTGTATTCTCGGAAAAAATGCAAGTTTCACATTCCCAGTGCGTTTGATCTTTGCCAAAATACAGCGTTCGTGGTGCAAGTAGCCGCTCTTGAAGAGTCCAACCTCGCGTATGAAGGACGCTGTTGCTCGCACAATCCTTCCATGTTTCAACAGTCGCACTACAGAAGACTCGAGGTTTCTTGGAAGAATTGCTCCAATAGAGTTCATAAGTAGAACGTTTTCTTGCCTGCAAGAACCCATCCTTGCTGCGTTCCGCGTTACCAGCTGCTATAGTTACAGAAGCGTTACAATAGACATTTTTCATATTTCCTAGCTCGTTATCTTTGTCGGCCGGGCTATCTTGTCCACGCATTTATAATTAGTAATAGTTGAATACGTTCTTTACCAACGAGAAACACTTACCTTGAATTATGCAAAGAGAATCGATCCACAGATAGCGAATGTCCATTTTTCTTGCTACTATTATTGCATCTTTCAAGGTTTGTGGTAAGTGAGCTACGTCAAGATACTCTCTTCGTTCATTTATATTCTGCATCGTTGTTTGGTGGTTATGTGGCCCTGGCCCCCAGCAATAACTAAGAGCTGCATAAAAGTCTGGCCTATGTTTGGTCTCTAGTATATAAGCTTTCTGTGGTAATAATCGCTCACTGTCGTCAATATCAAAGCAGATAACTCTAGTTGGAAGCGGTTGCTTTTTACAGGTTGCTGCGCAGGCAGGATGCTCTTCATAGCAATCTTGAAGCCAATCAGTCATGAGCTCAACGCTCTTATCTGAGATTGGATTGGATTCTATATCCCTTCCCAAAATGAATGATCGATCGATATATGGATCATCTGTGTAATGATAATAAGCCTATGTAATTTACTTGTTCAGATTCACGGTACTTTCCTTTTTCAATAAACAGGTCTACTCCCACTTTGTATTTAGGTTTTAGATTAAGGCTCCCATACCCAAGAAGAATGCATAGTCTCTCACACCACTTTCCTAGATTGGCCCCGGACCCTATATTTGCCTCAGAAAAATCACGACGATTCTCAGAATGGTCGAGTCGTATAAATATACAACCAGCACCCTTGTCGAGCCTCGAATCACTGTCCGAACCAGTTTCCAAATCAGCATCTGAATCGTTTAGTCTCCTTTCGATGAATCTTTTTATTTTCTCAAGGAGACGAGGGTATCTCTTTAAGAGGCTCTTGTGGAACAGGCTGCAAAGCTCGCATCCACTGGCAGCAGAAGATTCAAGCGTCGTCCAGGATTCCTGATGTCTATAAGCATTTTCAATCTCATCACCGAGGGTAAGATTAGGGCGAGAATGCTTTTTTGATAGCTTGTCGATCAACATGCCTTGACAGGGCTTGCAACGCATCTCGTAAACTCAATTTGATCGAAATATGATGAAACAAAATCAACGTGGTAGAGAGTAGGTAACGAGCTACTTCCTCAAGTATTGTTGAGTTTCAGCAAATGAGGACAAGGTTATTTGACTCCAATTTACTATTTAGTTGGACTATACAGTCAAAATATCGTCGATACGTGCATGCTTGTGATCCACTGGATCATCACATTACATAGACTCTGCATCTTATAGGCTGTAACATACGACACTATCGATCAAATACAAGGCCTTCAAATGTGATAATAGGAAACCTATCAATGCTGATAACCCACATGTAAATTGTACTTCTACCTACATAGCAGGTTTTCATATAATCATAGAAACAGTTGTTGAATAGTATTTGCATGTGACGAAGTTTAAACATTTTTGGGGGTTCTTATTAATGTTGGAAAATCCGCCCCGCCCACATTGAAAACCGGCCTCCTTATTATACACCTCAAATAAAAATTTATAATAAATCAATTTCTCAATATAATCATCTTAAAGATATCTGGAATATAATTTAAGATCTAAATTATATACGTATAATCAGTTGGCTAAATTGGAATATTTATTTAATTTTATACGATTTATTAAAAACTATACATTATGACGAATTTCAAATTTTTGGTGGTATGTGGCCGGTTTTCAATGTGGACCGCGGGGCACACTATTGTACCCCTCATAGTACCTCTGACTACAGCGTTCCTAACTTTACCACACTGTACAAACTATCCGCCCTTTTTTTGCTCATGTACAATGATTCTCCTCCTAAGAAACTCACTAATTCATTTCTCGCATTGCACTATGGAAAGAAAACTCATGATAAGTTTGGATGAGGAAAGGCTTATGGACAGGAAGGCATGTATGGCTTGTATGAGGCGCTCCTTCAACACGAGACATTAGGTGTGGCATTCTAGTCTCATTTTCCTCATCTTTCATTTTACAGGTGTATCAACGTTTGAATGAGATACAAAAAGCTTGTTTGAGAAGTTCAGCTGCAACGAAGATTATGCTCATTATCGAACTTTCACTCAATGATAATTCCGGATAAGTGTATCCACTTATTGATTATCCTAAGTGCAAACAAATATTCCTCAAGACTATTTAGTTTTCGAAAACAACTTGCAATGAATCAATTTTAGCATCTATAGATCAGAAATTATCACGACAAACGGGAACTAAGTCATCCGATCCCCATCACAATCCAACACAAACAGCAAGATAAACCCACAAAGCCAAAACACCCAACTTGAACTTGTCGGAGTGCTTGATGGCAGGCGATCCACCTGTATAAACAGGCACACCTCCTGTACTTGTGTTTGATGCTTGTGTCGGTGCACTCCCCAAGTTTCCTCCAGTTGGGGCCGAAGATATGAATCCTCCGGGAATGGATCTCGATAGAACAGGTAATGGAGAAGAGCTTGCCGACGAGGATTCTGAAAAGCTTGAAGAGGTGGGTGAAGCTTTGGCAGAACCCGTACTATCATTGGTAGACGTAGAGGGGGATTTCTCTGTGGTCGTGGAGTCAGAATCTACATCGTCGGAGTCCGAATCTGCATCATCTGAGTCGGAGTCTGCATCATCGGCATCGGAGTCTGCATCATCAGAATCTGGTGTAGAATGTTGCTGCATTGCTAAAGGCGGATTTCGTGTACTGTCATCTGAATCGTCTGAGTCCTCATCGGTATCAATATCGTCATCCTGCTCTGAGGCATCGCTAGACGATGTTGAGTCGGCAGTATCATCGTCATCGTCGTCAGCATCATCATCATCATCATCATCATGCCCTATGACTGAGGTAGATTCGGGTTGAGGTGCTGAGGTGGAAGTAGATACAGCGAGACGAATCATACAAACTGCCGGATTCTCGTTCTACAAGATTAAGTCATGAGCTTTATCCATCAAGTGGATCAGGAACAAAAGATAATGCAGGATAGAAGAATAATCTTACCTGATGACAACAATATCCTGCAATCGGTGCACAAACATTACCATTGCCACAATATCCGTTATCTAGCGGACAGCACGTCTAATAAATCAGCCAAAATATACTATACATCAAAATCTTTCCTAGCAAATTCGATTGAGAAAGAGCAAAGTGCAAAACTTACCTCCCCAAGCGTAGGATCATAGCAATATTCACTATCTGTATCTCCACAAGTTACGGATCCACCACCGTACGTTTCCGCACAAGTGAGTAGACCACGTTTATTATGCTGAAGAGCATGAATCTGAAGAGAATGAGATGTGAAGTGCTGTTTGGCGATGGCCGGTGCCGCGGAGAGCACAAATAACAAGATAGTAATTGACGACTTCATTGAGGTATAAGTTTAAGATTACAACTGATAGTGATGAAGGTCGGATATTATAGAGAGAGAAATCAAAAGGAAACAATATGCTTGTTTATATGATAGTAACTTTCTCTGGTCATAGTACTACTTTGACTCGGACTCGCAATGAGCTATGCAATATCTTGAGGCATGGAATAAAGGTCAAAAACCGGAAGGAAGAATTCCTGGATCTTGAGCTCAAGAAATAGGTTGCTCTTCCAGTTAGTTATCATTCAAAGAAGGGTGAATCAATTTTGGGTCGAGAAAGGGATAAAGCCAAACATTGATATTGACCTTACCTCCTCACTTCTCGATATTGTAACCGAGACCAACGAAAACTTTGCAACAGAGTAGCCACAACGCAATGCGTCCTTGCAGTCCATGGCGCTGGTGGTGCCAATCTGCTGGGTATCGTCTTGTAGAACCGTGTCATTATAGGAGGAGCTTTTTATGAATTGAGAGTGAATAGTTTGCTGCCCCGCAATTTCTCATCCCAAACTTGTATTTTGGAATTTTCATCATCTCATCTTCAACTAAAAAAGACAATCGAAACTGAGAATATCAGATAATTCCTAGATATTATCTAGCGGAGTTGCTCCTCTCCTACGATAGTATCTAGTTTCTCGCCCATCCACTTGCTCACCTCAGGCTAAACAGTTGATTAACGATACAATACCTAGCGAGATATCTTCAACTCTACAACTCGACTCAACACAATAATAGAAGTTCGAGGCCCATCTACCAGCAACAATGAATGCTACCAGATAACGCCGAGCCGATCTCAAGAAAAAATCGATCGAGTTGCCCGAGCCAGAAGCCAAGCGCACCGAAGTTTCCCCAAATCAATCATTCAGCGAAATGCCGGCAGAGAAATTCGCGAGGTTAGTCAGCGCATATAAGTTTGTTTCAATTTCTGGCGGCAGCAATCTAACATTCTCTACATGAAGATCGAGCTCTTTCAAAGTCCAAATGTCAAGATCCTTGTCGGTCCAAAAAAGACCATTTTCTCTACCTAAAGCACTCCTTTGCTATCGTTCTACTTATTTCGAGCGAGCTTTCAATGGAGGCTTCAAAGAGGCTACTGAGCAGGAGATACATCTTCAGGAGACCTCAGTAGAAACTTTTCAATACATCATGCAATTCCTCTACACCGGAACAATTACTCTTCCTTTGGCCAAATCTGGATCTGCATTGGGAAGTGAAGCTATCAACAACAGATATTTGAAGCTTTTCCAGGCGTGCGACGAATTCGATCTGCATGGAATCGATGCAATTATCGTAAAGTTCAAGAGTGAGCTTATAAAGGCCTATCATGTATCCAGTTACCCGACAGTCTCCAATTTGAGAACAGCTATAGAGTTACCCCAGAAACATGAGGCTCGTAGGTTAGCGGTTGCGGCATGCGTCAAGCAATTTGCATGTTCCATGATGAACCCGACGTTGTTCAGATTTAACAGCAAATCCATGATTGAGGAATCGGATGGTTTCGCTGCGGACCTTTTTAAAACTTACATTAAGATGGTGGAAGGAAATATGAAAACTCAAGCATTTTTAGATCCTCTTCTACTATGTTCGTTCAAGGCCATGTGAATAGTATTCTGCGCCTGGTAGCACAATTTGGCAAAATCATTACTACAATTATGGTACACCTGCTCTCTTTTAGAATTACAGCGAATTGGATAGGGTTTGCGGGCTAGCGAGGAGAAATTTTATGAAGACCGGAGACACTGGTATGTTTCGCGCGTACATGGAGTAGCAAATGAGCCAAAGCCTTCGATGTTTTGCAAAACGTCACCCACATATTGATTAACAGACATAACGCAACTTCTTCCAACAAGTTTTGATTGCGAAATCTTAGGTAGAAATCAAGGCTTTCCGAAGTCTTTCCGAAGTCTTGGCTGATAAATGAAATGGGATATTCTCAAAATGCCTGATGCTGTCATCTGATTTCGGTTCAAAGTAAATGAATTTCTCGTGCTGCTTTGAAATATGCTTAATGGCGTTGAAGTTCGAATTGGCCAACATCAATTTCTTTGCGATGGCCAACTCGGGAGCTTCACACAAGGGTTCATCCACTCCAATGCACCTCGAAAACTCTGAAGCAAACTTCGACAAAGCTTTTCGCATACGCGAAGTAGAATTCTTTACCAACAGCCCATAACCAATATATGAATCCCACCCCAAATCCACACGCAGCTCGCGGAACATGATCCGAACAAAAAAATCTCGAGAAGATCAGGCAGCTGCACCCCATCCAAAATTTCCAAACGCCGGTAAATCTCTCTTACATCAATCTAGAAACTTCGGACCCGAATCCTTCGTACCCAAATACACAAGGCAAATGCCGGTGAAAAGGCTATGGACAAGGCTGTAAGTGGATATAATTCGAATCCTTTGAGGCTCGAAGTGGAACTTTTTTGCAGGTGCTAATCTTTTGAGCCGCCGGCGCACGAGCACCACCAACCTTGGTATCTAAAATTTGCTTCGAAAACGAAAAGGAAACCCCCACAGAACAACTTTGCTCGAGTCGAAAGGGGATAAAAAGATGTGTGGAGTGGAGTGAGAATCAGGAAATTATAATATGACTGGGTTGGCTTTGGTGCACTTGCATTTATTTTTCTTTTCTTGGCGATTAAGCACAAATATCCATGTTCATGCTCATCATTAATGGACGATTGTGTCCTATAAGACATCAATGTTGTTTAACTTCCTGTCATAATTTTGCCAACTCAGAGGCGCTGAGCGCTTGTATATTCGATCTTATGGTCTGAGCATTGCGTAAGATTACTTCATATTCGATCTTATGATCTGAGCATTGCATGAGATTACTTCATTAGGAAGAAAATCTTCCTGCCTGGATGTTGCGTATCAACTTGTCAACGGAGATGAGACAATCCATGAGAAAACAACCCGCCACCATGGAATAGAAGACTGATGTACTGTATGTACTCTCCGTGTATGCTCCACAGGCTCCAAACACCTCCGACCGACCGGACATGAAATCACGGGATTCTTTCCTTGAGTGAACATATCAGCGATGAAATGCGTAACTAGCTGGTATGTGATGGATACTATGTAAAGAGTTTGGCCGAACGGAGCGACATCTCTGATTGTGATGTGATATATGTAAGCATATTATACCGGCAATGAAGAGATTAACGGTTGACACTACGACGAGATTCAAAGTTAGATATCGGCTTTGATATCGAAGATAATGAATTAATGAAGGGGTTCTTCGGACCTCGGGACACTACCTTGACGACAATATTGGTATATATTAATTCAAGTTGCTATGTGGAACCTTTTCACTTAGAAATTCGCCTTTGATTCCTCCCTGCGTTAGAATGTAGATTCCCCACGTTTAGATTGTAAGTTATTGCCCCGTAAGTGATTGTTTGTTCGTATGCCTGGCCGTTCGGACTGAATGTCCGAACGAAAGTATATCGAATTCGCGAGTTATGGAACGACACTAAGAACTAAAACAAAGATAATCCTGGATGTTCACTCAAGGATCTTACTTAGAATTTAGTAATCATCATCTCCTTCTAGCACTGCCTCGGCATTCTTGGATTGTGAACAGCAATTCGTGACGTTAGAGAGCGTTCCGTTTTATCTCACATCATAGCTACTGAGTGATGAGGCTCTGGTCGTAAACGCAAATGATTGTACAGGTCAGCACTTTATTGCGAAGTGCTTACAATATTGATTGTACTGTGCCTCTCTGACTCTGACCGAGTTCGAACCATGTGTGACATGGCATGAAAGAGCACTGCCATACGGCATCTCCGAAATCATCACGAGTTATGCGGGAATACTCCTTACATAATGACCTCAGACATCCTAAAATGACATACTATTCGGCTTATGAGGCCTCAAGAAACCCCAAGGCCAAATAACATCATTCAATAAGAATCCTCATCTAAAAAAATTCCTTCTCTCCTCAGCGCTTAGGAAGATCATTTTTCATGCAGGATCAACCAATTAAATTTTATTTATCGCAAGAGCACACCACAGATGTTCCACCATTCTAATCTAACTGCATGAATCCTCTATCCATGACCATGTAATTTTCTCCGTTCTTATTGCCCCTCCCCGATTGCGCGGCGCTTAACTCCTTGTTCATATTGAATACGATAAATCCAATAAAATATCAGGAAACCGAAGAGCCTCGGGCAGCCATTTCACACTTCCCGTTAGTGGGGCGAGTGCTGCTTTTTTGTTCCTTTTTGACATTTGGGGAGGGGGGGAGATGGGGAGGATTATCTCGATTATCTAATTTTGGATCTCTACTGAGTACCATTTCATATCATATCCCCGTCATCTGTCAGAACTTAATAGAGGGAGGGCTTGAGCACTTTAAATTTTCAAGTTACTACTAGTATTTGAAAATAACTTGAAATGAAATCAGCCCAATACACTATTATTAGAATAATATACTAGTAGTAGTAGTAGTAGTAGTAGTAGTAGTAGTAGTAGTAGTAGTAGTAGTAGTAGTAGTAGTAGTAGTTGTTGTTGTTGTTGTTGTTGTTGTTGTTGTTGTTGTTGTTGTTGTTTGTATAAAATTATATAAAAGTTATTCAATTATTAGATTAATTAATATTGAAAATATATTAAATTTTGTAAAAAATCTAGTATAAAAACTTGAATTTATAAAGTTAAACTCTTTCAAGTTATTAATTTTTAAATTTCTACTAGTAAATAAAATGTGAAACTTTCAAATTTAATTAAATAATTTGAAATAATTTAATATTTTTAAAAATATTTTTAAAATCAATATAATCTTATTAATAAAAAATAAATTAATTTAAGCATCATGGTTTATAAAAACTATACTTTACTACTACCGTGACTCTTACAACATATAATAAATAAAATTTGAAAATTGCTAATGAATATTGAGGGCGTATACACGACCGTATACACGACCGTATCCCCGAATGATCCCATGAGAACGATACTACATTGTACTGTATATCACCTTATTTCACATTTGGGATGCGTGGTTCATCCTCGTCGTTCCATGTGCCACGGCATGACACGTTTGGGAGGCTGCTCCCGGGGATTTCTTTTTATGGAAACGAAGCCGGAGTGATCCATAAGATGCGATGGGTTTAAGGAGGATTCGAATTCTTGAGAAGAGAGATCTTCGGGCGTTGAGTACGGAGATGGATGTTTTGTATTCATGTACTGGTGCTGCATATGTAAGGTACTCCGTATTCTAGCTGCAAGAACGCATAAACATGAACCATATGTATGAATTAATCCGAGAGGTTCATGTACAATTGTGGATATTGATGTTCTCTCCCCCGAGACTATCTACCAGATGTTCGGAGGTGTCTGTTTTAAGTTGTGATGTGATTGTGATGGGGAGCTATAGCTTCTGGAGTATTGTTCATACGTAATCAGATATTAAACGATAATGTCTACACATTGACAATTTGACGGCGATAGGTATGTTCCGGTAGATCAAGATGACAGAAAGTAGGATAAGCAATTAGGGATTTAAATTAATAGTAGATGATTCTAGTTGATAGTAGGTAATAGTGTTTGATTTTGCATTTATAGCATAGCTTGTTTGGAAACTACCACTTTCCGCCCATCCTTCAATCCCCTGTAACATATCCCTCTCCCCAAATTCACACACAAGTTTCCCTCCTCAACTTGCCTCTGAAACGCCTGATTATATGCCAGCAGCCAGTAATGAGCCTTCTTCAGAACAAGTGATCCTCCATCCCTTTACATGTATGTAATCCAAGATGCAATGGGCATAAAGTCCATTTCCTCTCCCCAAACCGGTACTCCAACGAGACTCCAAGCGATTATGCTGAGCTCGATAATTTTCCTCCCTAAATAAGACACGACAGTGTCATTATTGTCGTAATCAAGAAATGAATCATAAAGTCGTAAAAAAATTGGTCGAGTGTTGAGGAACAATAGTTGTTGATGTGACAAAAGAAAATTGTTGTATTGTTTTGTGATGTAAACGTAGTAATGTAAGGAAATTTATCTATTTGAAATAATAAATTGGTGGTTGTAGGTTGGCTACGGTGGAGGGGTAATTTTTTTGGTGTAAATTAATTATTCGAGTTTCCTCCTCTTGCCTTTTGGCGCGGGGCTCATTCGTGGCGTGTGTGTGTATGTGACTGTTCGGGTAACAACTTCCCTGACCTGGCGAACGCTTGGTCGTGTTGTTTTTGGAGTTTTGATTTCAAAATGTCTCGCCTTGCTCCTAAGATCCCAATCGTATGGTGATCGTGCGCTGCGTGCACTGAAAGGTGAGCGCGCGCTCAAAGGAGAACCAGCATATGAAGATGCTGGCGATCCAGGAATGCGAAGGCGCCCTAATCGCGTAGAGGTTGGCGCAGATGTTGGGTAATCGAATGGAGTAGGAGGGGCAGAGCTTGTGGGGGATTTGTGGTTCTCGCAATTGCAGGAGCATTCACTACCATCACTGCTAGTGAGTAAATCTGAGGAGGGTGCTGAAGTAGGTGCTGGTCTCGTGCATACTTTCTCTGTGAGAACAGGGCTGTTCATGGACTTAAGGAAGTCGGTATACGCAAGGGGTGGAGTGATTGGAGTCTTGATACTGTCCTCTTGCTTGATAACAAAATCCGCGTAACCAGGAAGAGGACTACGTGCAGAGTTGGATAGAGCTGATAACTCTGAAGGGAAGGTTGAGGTCATAGGAGTCTTAAGCTGCGGGAGCTTGGGTTTTGTTGAAATCATTGTCTCTTTGATAGGCTCGGGAGTGTCAACGGGTACTTTAACTGGTACTTCGACCGGAGCAGGAACTTGAACTTGGGAATCCATTATTGTTAAAGAATGACGACGAACACAAGAGACTTGCAAGCTGCGATGACGGTGGTTCCGTAAAGAGAGGAGGTAATAGATGAGACGTCTTGGGTTCTGAGGAAGTATTATAATGTGAATTTGAAACAACCCCGACTTTTTTCCACAGTAGCTGAAGCAGGGTAATGAAAGATAGTGCGAAGAGGAGTAAAGCCTGTTCACTGACGAATATAGCAACCAGTACTACCTAGGTCAGATCAGGGCGCTTGGGGCGTGAATGATGATGCTTGCTTGCTGGCCAGTGTGGGTCGGACGTGAGACAAGGGGGAGAAAGACCTCAAAGAGTATATTGAACCTTGAAAGATTGGATCCTTTTGGGTAGAGAGATGTATAGTAATAATAATAATAATAATAATGATAATAATAATAACAATAATAATAAAAAGGTTTCCGAAATATTAAAAGCAGCGAGTGATGATGTGTGAACCCGGTATTTTTCTGGAAGCGAAAGTAATTGGGTTAATAAGTTCTGATTGACTGGGGGGCTGCTCGGGTTGGCTGTTGTTGGTAGTAAAAGTTCCAAGGCTGATGAGCACAGTAGGGAAGAAGATAGAGTAAGGATCTTAGTTAGGTATGTATTGATTCTCGAGTTATGAATTATTGAAAGGACAAAAATTCGATTGATTATCAATTGTTCGTTGAATTGATCATACGTACACACAATACATACAATACAGTGGTGGTTGTACGAAATTATGTTAAATTCTGATAGTGGCGTACTAGAAGACAGAACGAGAAATGACGCTAACAGCAAGCAAGAATGAACAGCAAGCAACAGTAGTAGTAGTAGCAGCAGTTCATTCGTTTGAATACGTTCAACGTAATTCGCGTCTGGCGACTGCAGGTAGAAACTTGAGCGGTTGTAGGGTGGTTTGATTTGATTGGTCTATGAAGAATATGGGTCCAATCGTGAGTATAGGCTATACTTAGAGTGGTTGACACAACGTATTGGGCGTTAAAAGTAAGACGTCTGATTTGATGAGGGGACAAAATCACTGGATCCTTCTGATGATTGGTGGTTGCAGTGGTTGAGCTATCCAGCTGCTCACGATATTGATATAAGGAAAATGATTTTAATTCGATCTCAATGAAGGACAAGATCCTTCGAAGACACCTTGAAAATGGGGGCTAATAAAGGACGATAGAACCGGTGTGGAATGTGGTAAGTTATTGGTATTAACGACAAGGAGACCTTATTCTGTTAAGAGTTGAATCAATTGAGGGATGATGGTTGAACATTATATGGGATTTGGGTTTTCATTTGTATTCTATTCTCACAGCTTCATTATCATTTCCTTGCTACTGCTACATACCCCGCGCGCGTCCAGACGAAACCTTTCAGAGTCCAATACCTCAAAGAATATGAGATCTTGTATGGCGTGGTCGAATCATTTTCATCAGAATATTCTTCTTCAACTCGTGGCCTAACAAATTGGGCTTCTTCCGCGCGCCTCAGAGAATTTCTCAGGGATTTAGGAACCGCCGGCCACGAGAATTTCCCAACAGTTGTTCGGTGAGTCGTCCAAAGTATCAATATGAGTGGGTGCTGCATTACTCGGGTTGAACAATTGGGACCCGAATCGAGACACCAGCGCGCGGTTCAGTATAATGTGGTTGGGGTAGTGCTGTCGAATAAGACGATGCTACGATACTACTTCTTCAAACCTTCTATACAGCATTTCATCCAGTTCTACGGTTTTCTGCCCTTTCTAAAAGTTTACCTCCCTTACTCGCATTCAGGCGCTCAAAATATTGCCCTCTGAAATTTTAAATATTCCATAATCGAAGCTTAGATAATCCCGTCTCATTGTTTTCTGGAACATTACCAATACTTTGGATTCAGATATCCTATAAAACAACCCCGCATTGGTCATTTTGGTTCAAGATACACCTCTTTAGTTTGTTTTGATGGCTTCTAATGGCCCAATATATGACCGGCGTCAATCTTGAAAATCAACTCTTCGAATTGATAGGCGAATACCAACCTCGCCTTGGGCATTGTCCAGTCAGGAAACAGTCAGGAATTACTTGCAGTCAAGTGAACCCATGGCATTATACTAGTTTATGGCATATGTCGGACTGAATGAACATTTTGTCAAATTTCTATGACTGAACTACTGGGGTAAGTTAAATTGACGAAGATGGTTCGCTGGAAGTACCAATATACCTTTCGGATGTGATAGCCCAAATCTAATGGCGGCTGTGGTAATTCTTCATTGAGGGGAATCATGGGGATTGGCCATTTTATTGGTGTGCATGTGAGTGATTAGGAGTAAATCGCTCAAAAGATAAGGTAGTCACTAGCGTGAGGTCAGTTTCGTGGCTAGCAGTCATGACCAGTCAGGTTCGTTCCGTTCCCATCAATTTATGTCATATCAGCACCACTAGATGATTCAGAACTTCAGATGTTTCAGCAAAGTGGCCTCTGATGGTAAGATTGCCTATCATAGTCAGAGAATCTATTCGAGTATGACCATCCTGCGCTTTCATCCATACTTCCACCATCGCCGTTTGGATCTGTATAACGTTAAGAGAAGTTCAGAAGCATGCAAGCATCCTTTGAACAATACAGCCACCAAGAGATGTCCCGCAATACATATATCACGACAGAACTTCAAGCATTGCGGACTTCAACACATATATTGATCAGAACAATCGCAAAAGCTATACCACTTTGGACGTCACGCCACACAAAGTACTCAGAAAAACTAAATTTAAAATCCACGACCGTTGTACTAGTATATACTCGAATCCAAATCCTAATCCCAAGCAAAAGCACAAACGTAACATGCAACATATCTTGTCACTTACTAAACAACAGGAATAAGAGAACATAAAAAGATGCATGGAATTTTCTCATCTTTAGAAGAAAACAAAACAGAATGAAAGAGCGCTCTCTCAATCCAGTTCGGATCACTGGATCTTTCAAAATTGATTTGGAGTTATTGTAATCTGAAATAAATTAACATGAAATAGAAACCAGTAGGTAGTATCAGACTAACCTAATCTAATAACAGAGCTGATATGATAAACTTGTGGGAGGCTACCTGAATATGTAAGATATCTATCTATCTATCTGACATTTACATGTATGATGGATGAGTAATAATACTCTTGTCTATATATTGCGTAGAGAACACATACCAAACAAGCCAGACGAACACACTAGATATGCATAGGCATGACAGAATGGCAATCCGATATCACCATACCATACCATACCATCTCACTATCTCGCCATGCATCATATTCACGATACATATCTTCCCATACCATACGACTCCAAAGTGGTAAATACAGCGCAACCCAACAACGGTGAATATCCATCCATCCATCCATCCATTCATCCCTCAATACACCGTACAGACCAATCAGACCCCACCCATCCCCCAACCTTCCCCACAACCCCACAACCCATCGCATACCCTAAAAGGCCATACGAGGAAATCACCAACCAGTCCAAATACTCCACTAGAACATACAGAACTAGATAATATACCATTTACTATCGAAAAATGGAAAAATACCCATCCCATCTCACCATAATCCTGTCAGTCGGTGAACGAACACCAGCCCTGCCAAGATTTTACCCGGTATACATACCCGCAGTATTTAGGCTAAATGCCCCAACCCCAGATACCCCAACTTACAACTTTACAACTTAGTGTGAATCCTTGCCATATGTTCTCGATATCCAGAGAGTGCATGGGTGTATATGTCAAAACGAAACGAAACGAAACGAAACGAAACGAAAAATTAAGTTTATTCCCCGCACATGGCACCCGGCAAGTAACGATGACCATGGAGAAATGCAAATAGCCTTGGGACCAAGCCCGGGACCATGACATGTAGTTTAGCAACCGATCACGCTCCGATGAAGGTAAGACAGATCAGTCCATCTCGAGCCCGTCTAATTAAACCGGCCACCTGGGGATGGGGAGTTTGAGAGCTCTCTCCTTACTTGCCACATGTCGACCATACCATTCAATTCTTACTTCTCGCTCTACTCTCCCTCATATCGTTCTCTCACTTCTCATTCTACAGATTACGGACCGCCGATCCGTTTTGCCGATTTGGAATCTACAATTGTGCATGCGCATACATGCGCATGGGCTTAAGGTCTTGGTCTTGGTCTTAGTTCCGGCTAAATACAAAAAATCCTTGGAGTTTATCAGTCTGGATCTTTGTGGTATACTAGAAATTTATACATATATACATATATATATATATAAGACTCATGAAGTGAATCAAACCAAGAAAATGAGGAAGAGTGATATCTATATAATTCTTTCTTCCTCTCTTCCCCTCCCATCTTCCCCTCCCATCCTATACATCCTCTCATATCCCATCCATAGCCCCTCCATATCCCCTCCTCACCCCTACCTATCCCTCTCCTCTCCTCTCCCTTCCATAACCATTACAAGCACACTGCCATCCCCGGCAAGCAAAAATGGATTTCCAACGCACGAAATCAACCTTCGAGCTCGCCGGCCAGGAGTTCCCCCGCGTAACCTGGTACAAGCAAAAAGGCATGCGGGGTCTCTACGTCTGTCTCCTCTTCGTGGTTCTCACGTCTGCTACGAATGGGTATGATGGGTCTATGATGAATGGGCTGCAGAGTTTACCTGCTTGGCAGGATTGTGAGTTTGCCCCCGCCCCGCCCCCCCCCCTTCTTCTTCTTCTTCTTCTTCTTCTTCTTTTCTGATGTGCAGTTGTGAAAGGAGGAGAGAGGTGAAAGTAAAAAAGTAGAAAGAAAGAGAGAGAGCCATAAAAAAAAAACCAAACTAACCCCCCCCACCCCACCCTCAGATTTCCACCCCTCGGCCTCCCAACTCGGCCTCCTCAACTGCATAATGTCCGTCGGGTCCCTCGTGGCGCTCCCCTTCGTCCCCTACGCCGCCGACATCCTCGGCCGCCGCACCGGCGTCATGATCGGCTGCATCATAATGATCATCGGCGTGCTCCTCCAAAGTCTGGGCTACACGTTCGGGATGTTCGTGGGTGCGCGATTCTTGATCGGTTTTGGGGTTGCCGTTGCCCATGGGGCGAGTCCGTTGCTCATTACTGAGTTGGTGCATCCGCAGCATAGGGCTATTTATACTACTATTTATAATACGACGTGGTATATTGGGAGTTTTGTGGCGGCTTGGTTGACGTTTGGTGAGTAGTTTTTTGTTTTTGTTTTGTTTGAGAGGGGGCGAGATGAGATGGGGGGGAATTTCTGAGGGGGACTTGTGGCTAATATTTGTGCTTTCTTGCTTTTAGGTACGAATAACATTGTTGGAAACTGGTCATGGAGAGCCCCATCCGTCGTCCAAGCATTCCCCTCCCTATGTCAAATAACCTTCATCTGGTGCGTTCCCCATCCAACCAACCATCCATCCATGCATGCAATTCACAAATCCCCCTCTCCCACCCCAGCCCATCTCAGCAACTAACCAAATCCCCCCAGGTTCGTACCCGAATCCCCCCGCTGGCTCATCGCCAAAGGCCGCAACGAACAAGCGCTCAAGATCCTCGCCGACGTGCACGCCTGCGGCAACGACCAAGACGAAGTCGTGCAACTCGAGTACCAAGAAATCCGACAGACGATTCAGCTCGAGAAAGAGGCAGAGGGCAATCCGTGGGCGGAACTTTGGAAAACTCCGGGGAATAGACATCGTTTGGTTATTCTGGTTTCGCTGGGGTTTTTCTCGCAGTGGAGTGGGAATGGACTTGTTAGGTGAGTTGATGTTTAATATTTGAAAGCTGATAGTTGAGATGGGTTGAGTCGATGATTAACAATGCGGTTTTTCTTCTAGTTACTATATCAATATTGTCTTGGAACAAGTTGGCATCCACAGCTCAACAACCAAACTCCTGATTAACGGAATTCTTCAAATCGTCAATATGATTGTCGCAATCGGGATGTGTTTCTTCGTTGACCGACTAGGACGACGTTTGTTATTCTTAGTTTCGACATCTGGAATGCTTGCAGTCTTCATCGTCTGGACCATCTGCTCTGCGCAGTTCCATATGCATGGAACTACGGCTTCGGCGAATGCGGTCATTGTTATGATCTTCCTCTACTACATATTCTATAATATGGCATGGTCTGGTCTTTTGGTTGGATATGGTGTTGAGATTTTACCATATAATATTCGTGCAAAGGTAATTGAGTTAAATCATACCACGCTTGATGTCGATATGTACTAACATTTCTTGCAGGGTTTGACAATCATGTTCTTGGCTGTTGACTTGTCGTTATTTTTCAACCAATATGTCAATCCCATCGCCTTGAAACATATTGAGTGGAGGTATTATATCTTCTACTGCATATGGTTGACTTTCGAACTATTCGTCGTTTGGAAATTCTATATCGAAACCCGCAACACACCTTTGGAAGAAATTGTAAAGCATTTCGATGGTGATGGTGCAATTGTTGGAGGACAAGTTGCTACTGAGAAGGCAAAGCAAATTGGAGCACTTGCGGATATTCAAGTTGGTGGTGAAACTCATGCTAAAGTCGATGAGAAGTCGGCCGTTCAGCATAAAGCGGAGAGAATCGTATGATTCCTTCTTACTTATTTTGGCGACAGGCGATAGGGTATGCGAAAGGATGATTGGATAGATCGAAGGAATAATAATGAATTGCGTCCCACTTCATTGTGGCTATAAACTGACTGGATGAGTTCCTTTGATATTTCCCCGTGTATTCATACAGAGAGTGTGCTTTGGAAATAGTATTCTTCTGTTGCCTCTGATCTAGGGCCAATAGAATAACGATTGCCCATCTTCGAAGAATACCGGTCGTAGGAATTCCTTGAATTTATCGGGTACTTCGATGTTTCCAGACTCCGGACCGGATATCTGTTTAGTTGCCCATGGCAGAGAAACTTTCGTCCGGCCATGAACATACTTCAACGTATTTCAATCCCTGTACAATATAATTCCAAGCCGTAATATATATTCCAATCAACCCTTAAGCCTCCTCCTCTCAACAAACAACTTCAAATCCATAGCGGCATCACTCAAACCCTCATCCAACTCATCCCTCGCCGTCAAAAGAGGATAATAAGCCGCAAATCCCTCAAGAGTAATCCAAGTACGATATTCACAAACATCATTCTTTCCATCAATAGCTATAACTTCTTGAACTCTTTCCGAACTCAATAACCAATTGGGATAGACCAAAGTTTTTGCAGCCATCTTTCTGTTCTTTCGATCCATCATTGTTAATACAACTGGAACTCTTCGATCTGCATATTCTTCGAGATGAAACTAATCAAGGAAATGAGTATTTTGCTTCAACCATGGATTGGAAATTCATGAATTGGCTTCTAAAAGAAAAGGAGAGAGAGAATCGAATTACCTCATATAACCCCTGAGCTCCCACACTCAATTGTTTATCCGCAGAAGAGCGATCCCATGTATACTGAGAATGACCCGACCCATATCTCTCAAACGAAGAAACAAGCTCAAAAACCTCATCCGCAGACGCATTAATCTGCAAACTCGCGCATGTAGTAAGAACCGCGGTTTTCTTTCCAATACGTGGAGTAACCATTATACATTTCTCATTAACTAAATTTCGAAAAAGTAGAATTACGATAAATAAAAGAAAGATGATTATAAATATTAGGAAACTATAGATATATAGAGATGTATCTGCCATTTTGAATGTATTTATTTATTTATTTATTTATTTGTTTTGGTATGAATTGATTGATATTTGAATAATAAATGAGATTGGAGCTTCTTGGATACTTATATTATTATTTGTAGATTTTTTCGATTTTTGTTCTTTAGGGGTTGTATTTTTGGAGGCACCGAAAACATACTTACTTAAACAAATACATCGTCATAACTTGAAGAAAACAAAGAGTTTTCGGAATTTGGATGGATGGATGGATGGATGAATGAATGAATGAATAGAGTTTATTCTAAGGAATAATAAAACTCTAGCTATATACAAACTATTCAATATTCCAATATCTTAAGAGGGGAAAGGGAAAAAGGACTACTTTTATTTCACCGAAATTCCGTAAAGATAGAATGAATCGTGTTTGAATTGATAATGATGATGATGACGATGATGATAATGATGATGATGATAATGATGATGATAATAATAATAATAATAATGATGATGATGATGATGATGATGATAAGCCAAGTATAATTTTAATTTCATTGTACTTGGCTTATTATTATTCTTAAATAGTAACTAGGTACCGTTTGAGGTTGTACTCCGTAAGTAATCTCGAATACCTAATAGATGTCGAATACCTAATAGATGTTTGCTGTCTTTTTTAAAATACTCTTCTTCTCTCTCTTCTCTCTGTTACCTCTTATAATACAATGTATATTACAATACAATGTATATTATTATCTTGATAAATTTCTAATTCAATTGAATCAATTAATCGATCAATTAATCAATCAATTAATCCTATCTTATCTTATATCATTCCATCAACAGAATTATATTCATCTCATCTCATCTCATCTCATAATATAAAGAAAAAACCAATTGGACTATAATAATAATAACCTTGAAAACTTCAATCCATTCACCCCACCTCTCTAGCTCACTCTAGTTCTAGTAGATAATCAAAGCCCACATAACAAGCCAACCAGTTCACCCAAACCCAATAAACCATTTTGAATTTCACACACAAAAGTCGCAAATTGAAGGTCAAAAATAATAATAATTCTGTCCATTCTGTCCATAATTTCTTTCTCGCCTCTTCCATCTGGTCAACCAAACATACGTATTTCGAAAGAAAAGTGATCAGTCAAAATGGATCCTTCTAAAGTTTCCGTATTCAAAACTTATGATAAACCTCGTGGTCAAGGCGGCGCAAGTTCTTTTGCTACTTTTATGATCATTGGTCGTAAGTTCATGTTTCCTCTTCATTAACCTCACTTCATCTCACTCTCTTCTCCTCTCCTCTCCTCTCCTCTCCTCTCCTCTCCTCTCCTTCCTTTCCTTCACCCCAATTCAATTCAACTCAATTCAATCCCCAGACCCATCCACCCACCCATCCATCCACCCACTCAACTAACAAACCCACCAAACAGCAACATGTTTCTTCCTCGGCATCCTCTTCTCCTCCTTCCCCTACGACTACCCCCTCCTCTGGACCACCGCCACCACCCCGGATAGCTACTACACATTCATCGAAGACCACCTAAAATTCATGCACGCCTCCCCCCCCATAATCCCACGCATCCTGCACATCGCCGTTAGCGTTGGTTTCATCGGCCTCTTCATCAAACTCTTCAAACCCAGCGAAGCCAACCTCCTCTTCGACGGCGCCTCGCTCGTGCTCTACGTTGTCGGCGTCGTCGTCTACATTACTAATATCGTCAAGGGCATGCGCATTGTCACGCTAGGATTGTATGGGGAGGCTGGTGCACCGGAGGGAGAGGAGGGAGTGGGCAGGGAGGATAGTCTGAGGGTGCTTGCGGCGAGTAATACGATTTTGGCGCTGGTGCTTGTGGGGGTTCTGGTTCTCCAGGCGGGACAGTGGTATGCCGAGAGGAAGGAGCAGGATGAGGTGGATAAGTTGGATAAGGAGGAGGAGGTTAAGAATAAGGCGAGGAAGGAGGGTGGGAGTGGACATAATACGAGGTCGTCGGTTGCGAATAAGAAGAAGCAGTGAGGTGGGATGGTATGGGATGGTTGGATCGGTAGGAGTGGGACATGGGGCATTGCAAGTTTTTCTTGCATGTGGGAATGTGTTTATGTGTATTTAGGTATGGCGGGGTAGAGATCTGGATCTAGCTGTAGTTACTTACGATTACGATTCTGAGTCGTTTGAAACGAAGTAATATATTTCGAGGAGAGTGATTTTAACACTTATCTTTTAATTTATATAATACACCTACCATGTAACTAAATGTCCATATCCCCATCTTCATTTTTAGGAATCTTTCCATAGTATTATCTCGTGGCATCTAAAAGTCTGTTTTTTAACCTATCATCTCATAGTCATCATACATTCATTATAAGACTTATTTCATTCACACATATCAATATTTATCATCACCATGTAACCGATCCACCACCTCATATCAATCAAAGAACCAACTACTCCAATGTATGTATGTCATCTATCAGCATATCATCGAGAATAATGCCCTCCCTACATGTTCCCAAAACCATAGACTCCATTCTATGTTCATTACCCATCCATCCCATTCACATATCATATTCCCTATCCTTGATATGAAATGAAGCCCGAGGGGGGGGGGAAAAGCCGGCTGGTGAACTCCTCCTCTCTTGTAAAAACAGCTAATCGATCAGCTAACTCGTATTAGTACCTCCCATCTATTCAATCAATCGAGAAGAAAGGGAAGAGGGGTAGCTTTAATTTTTGCGATTTTCCAAGTCTTGGTCGTAAGAGATGCTTTAGAACACATGTTCTTGAGAGTAAGTATTAAATGTCTTTAAGAATTCGAGAGGATGAAAGAAAGAAAGAAAGAAGTTTTGAGATGGAAATGGAATGATGGCTGAAATATCAGTCTTTGTAAATCGTGGATGTTGTTGCAGATATCGGAATCATAATGATGTGGTGGAAATCAAAGGTGTGTGGTTATGGTTATACTATTTGTAAAATCCGCTTGTTCGTTTCAAGTTGTTTATTTGTTTGTTAAGGGGGTGGATGGATGGATGGATGGTGAAGCGAAAACAGTAAAAAGCAATTACAACTTTCGGATTGATAGGTTGATGATTTCTTGAGGAAACTCTAATTACATTGAACATTTCTGTTTCTATAATTCAATTAATTCACTTGGTTGATATGTGTCGAGAATCATAAGATCCACGCTTGTTTAGATACTGGTGCTTCAAGTTCCTTGATATCTGTTTGAAATACTTATTAATCTATCAATCTATCAAGCAAGAGTCGAAAACGCCCAACCTGTGAGATGAAAATAACCCTATGTGTGGTTGGCTTGTAGGTTTATTTGTGGTTCAATCTCGGTTTCCATACTATCATCAACTAGGTATTAGATATCTATTGAAACTGCCTAACGATGGTTATAATCTCCCCCCTACTAAAGGGCTACAACTTGATATTTATTCATGGGAGAAAAATGATTGAATACTTTATATTCACCTGAAGACTTTGGTTGAAAGTTGAGAATTGAAATCGAAAAGCGCAAATATCAAATCAAACGTAAACTTTACTACTGAATTATGAATTGACACAAGCAAAAGTCAAACGTTGATACGAAGTAAAATGAACGAGGTTCAAGCACCAAATATACAAATCACCAAAGGATATGTGGCATCATGAGCATGTTTTTAATTCTTCTTCCATTTTCTCCTCCTTCATCTTCTATCTTACAACACTCATCACTACCCAACTGAAACTTTATCTCCCACTTTGATGACAGGGAACTGATGTTCCTTATAGGGTAACGATGAGGGAACATGACACATATGTGATCCAAAGAAAACTTTTGATTCAAACCTTCTCGTTTTGGCCAAAGTAACAAAAGGCTCTTCGTCTTTCTCTGCCGTATCCTGGTCAATGCATATCATATGACAACGACGGCACGACCCTAACATTTGATACGTTTCCGAACCAATATGTAGGGTATCCCAATGATCTTCGCCATAAGGCTCTTGCTGATTTTCGGGAGTCGAAGATGCTAATACAATATTCGCTCTAAAGACTGAAGCCGAAGCTAGTTTTCCACCTTTTTTTGCTATCTCTTTATTTAGCGTGTTGATGCTTGATCTATTAATCGCAAGTATAGGACTTTCATTCGATAGAAGTATAGGTCGCTTGTGCGTCTCGCCATCAGAATCTGGGGGTGTAAGGGGAGGTGAAAATGAACCCGTAGTTATCTGATTATTACTGGGCGATGAAGCTTTTGGTTGCTGATGCTGTTGCATATGTGCTTTAGCATGCCTTGAAGATGGTCCACTTCCTCCGGCAGGAAATCGAACTAGAGTACAAGGTACACCTAGGATTATGGAAAAGAATCCATTGACCTCTGAACTAGAATAGGTCCGAGCTATAATAGCATCTCCACAGACTCTAGATGATAATGAATGAATGTTTAATGTTTTATAGAACAACGGATCTGACGAGAGAGCGATGCTGATCTCTTTTGGTTGACCTGAAGGCAACTCTCCCTGATATTGAATCCTTAGAACACCGTTTTCGAAATCAATTTTTGGTTTAATGAGAGCCATTTTAGGATATCGTTTTTGACTTAGAGCCTGGCCAGTACCTTGGTGAAGAAGACACCACTCCCTGTCCCAAGCAAGACCTTCCGGTCTTACTTCCCACGAAGTTCCCTTAGGTAAATCAAATCCACCACAACTTTTGATTGGATAGACTGTAAGACTCTCGACGTACAAGCCATTCGAATCAGAAGTTATAGGTATAGACTCGTAATCATGAGCTACTATCTGTTTATCCAAGAAAAACTCCTCCACAAAGGAGATGAATGATTCGACATCACTGATAGTACTCATAGCTCCCATGCTCACACGGATTACTCCAGTGATCTTCCCCGCATAGATATCCGTCTCTCCGCCACACTTTATGCCAGCAGAGAAATTCCTTCTCATTTCCCACGCTTCAAGCTCAAGTGCTGATGCCACACCTCCAGGATTGCAGAGCCCACCAGTCCGAATATGGAAATTTCGTATTGAAGCTAACCTCTCAAATTCAATATTGGTAACCCAGGCTCCAAAACTATTCTTAATGTTGAATGCAATAGTAGGTCCCTGTATCTGCTCAAGATTATCAGAAAAGTACCCTTTGGAATACATACTGCATACAGGCTGAGAATTAGCATGTTTAAGGGAGCTTAAACCCTCATATAGTTTTCTAGCGAGATATGTTGTATGTCTAGCGATACGTTCCATTGAACCATACAAAGATTTGTGAGTGTCGATTGCAGTGTCTAATGCAATAATATTATGGAAAGGTAGGGTTCCATCCTCTAAACATTCATGTAAAGATTGGCCTTTTGGAGCATGCCACTGCTCCTTCAGGCAAACTACCACATCAACAGTCCCACCTCCGAAGTATCTTCTATTCTGAAGAATGGAACCAGAATTCTTCCGTACTATAAGAGCCCCAAGGTCAGGAAATCCGAATATCTTGTAGAAACTGAGGACCGTGAAATCTGCAGCTTTATTTGCGTCACTCAAATCGAGCTGAGAAGTAGCAACTAATGCGGAAGCATCTAGTAAAGTGTACGTCGATGAATGAGTTTTGTAGCTAAGCGACCTTGCTCTTTCAAGCCACGAGAGTGGAAGTCGTCGACCGTCTAAATTTGATTGCGCTGGGTAGCTAAAAAGGTTGATATCAGAACCATGGTTCTCTGTCACAAGATCTTTTAAGCCAGACAGCCAACTTTCCACACCCTCATCATTTAAACAATGGCTCGATGTGGCGTTCTCTCTAACCCCGACTAAACTAGTATGTGAATCTTGGTGATACCCGTATAGAAACCCTTCCGGTTGACTCCTGAATGCGTCCATGACAAGCTTGACCCCAGCTGTAGCATTAGCAACGAAAACTATATCAAAGTCCTCTGGGTCCGCGTTGAAGAATCTCAAAACACTCAGTCGGGCATTCTCGATTTTCGAAGTCGATAATTGTGAGGATGTAGACGCAGAATGTGGGTTTCCGTATAGATTCGCCATCATGTCCGCCATATACCTTTCCATAAACGACTTCGAATAAAGGGTTGTGCCAGCATGATCGAGATAGATGACATCTGCGATCTATATTAGTTTGAGTTCTCCATAGCTCACGTCTGTATCATTACCTTTGAGCATGGGATATTCTTCCCCTCTGAACTGTTCGACGTCCTTATTGTAATTAGAAACATCTTCAGTATTCGCCATTGTAAATAAGTTTCACTTGCAGACTTTACTGCAAGAATCTTCTTAGGGAGGATGAAACGGATCCTTATTTAAGGAAAATAGCTTCCACAAGTAAGTTTGATAGTTCATACTTGACCAAGCATGAAAAGAATGGGATATTGAATAGCCAGCGGAGCGATGCGATCAGTTATCCTATCGAAGTGACTTACATGAACTTTGAAATGCGGAGTTGCCCGCCTTGTGCATCAAAGAAATATTAATGCCTGAGGCACAGATTTAGTAAAGCTTCATGAATTTTTTGGATCATCGAAATATATTTCCTGGAGATAGAGAAGCACATTGCCAACTCCCGATATGTTTCGACTACTTCTCCCTCGGACTCGGATAGGGTCTCCAGTGAAGGTTTTCACAAGGAGCTATTCGCCATACACAGTCCCTACGCTAACCCAAAATTTCGACAATGGTGTTCCAGGCCTTCTTGGGCCTGCGGCGTTTGATCTGGCTTGGACTGGTTATCAAAGTCTTATGCTAGAAAAACTCAATATGATGACTGCAGGTGGGTGATGTTTTCATATTCAAGATTGCCCCCATAGTAGGGGAGCTTTGGCGTTTGTTCATGCTTGTTTGGCTGGATTGCCTGCAGGCGAGAAATATTTAGATAGCTTCATTTACGTGACTTAAATAACTAACAATTACTTTCTAGGAGGGGAATTGGAATTTAAAGATCCTAAGCAACTCGCACTCGCATACGCACGAAATCCAAATGCCGCTCCTCTCTTCAACCATGCATCAATGGCGCACAACAACCATTTCTTCTTCAAATGTCTTTCGGAGGAAGAGACCCAGATACCCAAGGCTCTCAAGGAAGATCTCGAAGCGTCCTTCTCATCCATCGAAAATCTTCGAGAGGAATTCATCATGACCGCAACATCCTTATTCGGGCCAGGATTCGTTTGGCTGGTGATGAACCGAATCCGAGAATTTTCCATCTTGGTTACTTATATAGCAGGTTCGCCATACGCCGGTGCACACTATCGTCGACAAAATGTCGATATGAACACGGAAAATGAGGAGCCCAAGAGCATTAGTGAATATATTAGAAAAATGTCGGCTGAGCAACCAGTCAATACAGTCGGCCAGCATGGACCATTAAGCAGTCGATCGAAGCTTGCACCCGGTGGAGTAGACCTCGTCCCCGTTCTTTGCATCAACATGTGGGAACATGTCTGGCTTCCAGATTATGGACTCGGGAACAACGGTCAAGGGGGAAAATTGGTGTATGCGCAGAATTGGTGGAACCGCATTGATTGGAATGTGGTGAACAACAATGCAGGTCAACTTGGAAGCTTGAAATTCGCGAAATGAGAGGGGGAAATAACATGATTTATGTTGTAGCATATATGGGAGATGGCGTTCAGGCATGAGATTATGTACAACATGTATATATGAGGACTCAATAAAAGAAACTGGTAGATCATACAGGTGGGGATCAGGTCGGAATATTTCTGTTTACGATCTACTCACTGGGTGGGGTAACGTCAGATTAGAAGCTTTAGATCTGCATATAGATATGGATATTCAGACAGATAGACAGTGACTTCTTTTGAGGTACTGTTGATGAATGAAAAGGCTCTACTCTTGGCTTAAGGGCCATTTGTAACATCGTCTTTCCCCACTCATATCATATTACTTCTTTTATTTTCACGGTATGGTGTATTAATCAACACATTCATATACTAGATTGGAAAGGCATTTCCATCCCAAACAAACGACCTGATCACATCCCTCAAGAAAAGCCCGAATCTGCACGACTAGACAAAGTAAATCGAACGGTTCAGTTTTATATATCTATTTACCAAAATCCAAAATTAGGGTATTATATCTTAGGTATCTTCGAAAACCGCAATCTATTTACAAATATGTATGAGAATTACCAAAAAAGAAGAGAAGAGAATAGAACGAAACAGTTTCTCCCCCCATTTATACAATCCCTTCCAATGCTTTCATTCACGCATAATCCTCCTTTCCATTCCTGCTCCGGACATACTATTTATCGTCCACACTATGTTCAATACACCATCAAACACAAATTTTTATACTCCAGTCCAACGTAACCCAATCAAATTCAAACTAAATTTCCTTTCCCATCCGAGATCTCTGTGGCGGACTAGGCGTATAAACGATTTCGCTCCCTCGATAAACATACGCTTTAAAAAGACAAGAAACAACGAATTAGCTTTCAAATCACAAAAGACTAAAATATCCCTCCCCTTTGATGTTTCCATCCTATCTAATTCACCGCATGCTTTATGTTTCGTGCGGATGTTGATTCTGTGGTTGATCTGAATGCTGATACGTACGTTGACCTTTTTGTAGCCCCGCTAATCCACTCCGCTCCATCATATCCGTAAATGTAGTCTGATGACTAACAGCCCTACTATCATTCGAGCCTGGGACTTCCAAATTCTGACTCTGGTTCATATTCTCTCGTGCTCGCAACATGCTGGCTGTGTCGGTATCTGTGAATATGTTTATATCTTCGTAGCTGGGTTCACGCTGGAGCGGGGGCGTGACAGGTCGTTCTTCGGGAACTGTCGCTTGTCGTTGTATGTTTAGGGGCATCGGTGGTGCTTGTCCCATATTGGGGTTGGGACTATTCTTGTAAAGGAATCCGCTGGTGCTACTTGCGGCTGTAGTGTTAGATTTTCGGAATAGAGAACGCACGCGTGTGAGCGTATTGTTTCTTCGGAGAGGTGTGCTACCCGCGGATGTTGATGGTGTAGGTGGCATTTTACGAAGGAAATCCGTCCTTACGTCGCTGGTAGGTACGGGGTCTGAAATATTTCCGAATGAGGAACCGCTTTTGCGGTTGGAGGTCTTCAATCTTCCAAGGCAGACTAGAGCGATTAGAGGCATTAGTATGCCAATAGCTATTCCAGGGAAGAGGCCGACGAGAATAGCCTCCACGGGGAATCTGTTGCATTTTGACTTGACGGGGGCCGGTGTTTGCGTTGCAGATGATGCCGAGGTTACTGGAGTTATTGATGGACCTGATGTAGCCGTTAGTGAGCTCGCTGTACTAGCCTGTGTCGTTGAGCTTGCAGCTGATAAGGTTGAACTGCTCACAACTCCTGGAACCGAATCGGCTTGATCGTCGTTTATCGCACAGATATCGCCTCGGCAAGTATATCCAAATGGGCAACAGTCCTTCCCACATTTTTGTAAAGTCGCTGCTAATGCTGTTGTTTTCAGAGTGTTATCTGGATGTGCAGTTGCGTTTTGCGTAGTGATGTCGCATGTAATGGGTTGAATTATGGTGCAATCACTTCCTTTAGGACAACATAGCAAAGTTGTGTTTTGTGCTAAAGGTATACAAGTCGAAGTAGAAGGACAGCAAAAGTTCGAAGGTAATCCTGCATTCGCACATTGTGTATAATTCGGGTCTGAGCATGTTGCTCTCTCGAAAATAGTGCCTGCACTCACACTTGCCGCACTCACAAGACAAATGACCGACAATATCGACTGCTTGGTGATTCGTATCTGCCTCATTGCTTCAACCCTCTGTGACTCTACCTTTTTCTCTTTCCTTTCCAAGGAAGGCGTCAAGTAATGATGTATAGTCTTACAGTAAAAAACTTATAGTCAAACCACCAGAATCCAAGAACGAAGAACTCGAAAATAAGTAGTAAAAGAAGCGAAAAGCAGTGAATAGAAAGATTTAGACTTGTAAAAGATGAATATGGGCGCGTGAGACGAAAAGATACTCGTAAGTATCAAAATGGAACAAAGAAATTGTGATAGTGTTCTTTTTAGCACCGAAGATAAATATAACAACAACTAACAACAAACAATAAGAAGACAAAAGATTCTAGAATCAGGAAAAGAAGAATTTTTCATATGAGAATGAGATTCTCTTTGTTCTCATATCGAATCACTGGCAACAACTTTTCGTCATAGAGTCTCGAGTGCGGAAACATATCGCTCTCCTTCTCCTCCTACGAATAGATTGAAATAAGAAAAAGGCCGTCGTCAAATGCGGAAGTACATGCCATGTCAAACTGGGTCTCTCAGTTGTTGGCCGCATATCTTCGAATAGATTTTTCTGCATATAAAAAGCTAGAATAAGGTAAAAAAAAATGATGTACTGGCCATCGATGCGGCGGTTCAAGACAAACCAACAAATTATTGGTAATAAGCTATCGGCAAATGTTAGAGGTGGTCATAGTGTCACCCCAGGACTCACTTCTAAGGAATGATTCGGAATTGAGAGGCTGTCAAGCGCCCATATAATGTTATTTTTATTGTTGGACATTTTGGTGCGAAATGACTGGTTAATAATACATTTCATGATATTATTAGCAGACTTAACTGATGCAATTGAATCGATTTGATTTTGGTGGGTAATATACGCGTGATTCGATTAGGATATTTGATAGTTGAGGACAACCAGTATCGTGCGTGTGGTGTTGGCGTATCTGCCGGCTCAACTTGGTTGTCCGGTTTTATTGCCGTTTGTGGTGCACCTAATGAATCTTCAATGATTCGATCCCATGCTGTATGGCTAGATCAAAATTGGCTGGCTGTTTGACAAGATGCCGGGCAAAGGGGCAGCAAGTGCGGCTGAAGTACATTTCAGTAGTCTTCAAGCTTACATAAAAGCTGTCCTTCGATAAATACATAAAGTGTATTTGAGAAACCCATGGGCAAATCTAGAAAACGATACATAATCATAATGTCGAGCTCTAGTTTTGAAGATGTTGAACTAAATGCAGGCTTGTCACCTCCAACACGATCTCCACCGTCAATCCCACTGTTTCCTACCCAGACTGCTTAGAATATCCCAGCGAATGGTTCCAAGCCAAATATACCTTTGAATCGCTCATCCAAGAGTCGTCATACTCATTCTTCGGACTCATTTGGGGAATATGTCCAGACATTCAGATCTGATATGACCTCCCGGAATCTACTATCTGACTATGTGCAACTCAAAAATTTATGTATCAAAAATCTCGTTAACCAGTTTCTTTCGTGCGATATTTTTGAGTATTCGGATCCCTCAAACCAACACTCTTTCACTCAACCATTGACTGAGAGCGGAGAGGGGAACTTTAGGACTGCCTTGGAAACAGCTCGGTCCGAGTTAAAAACTAGGTCAGGGCTGAAGGGTCTACGTACATGGTTCGTAATATCCATTGATAACGGCGACCAAGGAATTGAAACTCATCTCTAACGGTGTTTTGCGTTGCCAAACTCCTGAATCTTTGCGATCTCACCTGTATTCTCGTCTGGTAAAACTTGCAAATTCTGCCAATTGGGGGTGGCGCCGGCAACAAAAGTATGATGCACCGTGGCTAGCCATTTTCTGTACTATTGCAAGTGCATGGGGTGTGCCATTCTCAGTAGTCGGGCCATGGCACCCAACACCACATTCATCGCGATCTGCTCTAATCCCATACACGGAATCACAACCAAAGAGTAAGTAGTCATCTTCTATTAAGGAACGTTTACGGGCAGTAAGTGATTCTCGATTGTGAAAAACAGGAAACAATCCTAACTTCACACTCAAAGAAAGAGATTGGGTCTCGATCAAGCTACGTTGGCACGCATATGCAACTCATTATACCCAGGACTTCAAAACTTCTACTTGGCTCAGGGACTATAAGGTGTATGTCTGGCAGCCTCATCTTGATGTGCCAATGCCAGAGAAGGCTTATATAAAGTTCTCTGAGATTTCAAGGGATTATAGGGATTTATTGGTTTTATTGAGACCGACCCTGAAGCAGTCAATATTTGAACCTGCCGCATATACAGAATAATTCGAGAAATTTGACCTCGACCCCGTTACTATGCCACCGTCGTCTGAAGTATGTATTCTATTCTACGTCTTGTGTGTTTCTAACATTATGATTAAAGAGAGCTGGGAGTTTATCAAACAACTTTTAGATCAGATCGCAGACATGGCAAGTAGATACGTGCATGAGATTTCATGCCTCTCTAGCCTTGTTCTACTCGCAGAGGTTACTTATTCTCCTATTACAGAGAATCGAGATTAGGAGACATTCTGCAATAGGGAAGGTCAAGTGTATATCACACTTGGATGATATCCTCCAAAGTTCTATGATTGGAAATCGAGAAGCGAAAATCCTAATAGCACAGGTACAATCTGCTTTAGACCTTACTGAGCAGGATACAAATGACAGCACAGGATGTTATAAAGATTGTTTCGTCAGACTACGAAAAGGATACAAGGATGGTGCAGATGCTTTAGATCAGATGCAGAAGGCGTCAGAGGAGCTTGAACTGAAAGCTGCATACTCAAATCCAGGTGCTTGTTCAGGTTCTTGCTATGCTCATGATCCAGCATTAATTCAACGTTCAAGTGATGGCACTTGATTCAAGTTCAATACTGGAAACGGTATTGGCATATGGAAAGCTACGGCTCTTGCTGGACCGTGGAGTTATGTTGGTGATGCTTTGCCTGGAGGAAGTAAAATTAACTTCCCGGAAACACCGATCTTTGGTCTTGTTTCCTTCTTTTCTTCAACTAATACAATGGGTTCTGGAGGATGAATGTAAGAAGGACACAGAAGATCATACTCATAGAATAACATAGTCACCCGATGTTCACCTCGTAGGCTCAACCTACTACATGTACTATGCTATCTCTACCTTTGGCACACAAAACTCAGCAATCGGAGTCGCAACATCTACTACTATGTTAGTGGGTTCATGGACCGATCTAGGTGCTACAGGTATTGCTTCAACAACAGGCAAGCCTTACAATGCAATTGATCCCAACCTCATTGCAGTCGGCAGCAATTATTAGTTCGTCTCTCACTTTCATATCTTCTCTTCCATACAGCCTTCGGTCTCAAATGACAGCACATTAACTGCTGCCTATCACTCAAAAGTTTGAACTTCGGTTCCTTCTGAGACGATATCTATCAAGTAGGCATGGCATCAACACCCACCAAGGCCGGCGGTAGCGCTTCATACAATTTTGCATACAACTCTACCGGAACTCATTCCGAAGAAGGATCATACATGGTCTACTACTCTGGCTACTCTTATCTCCTCGTCTCCTCCAGAATTTTTTGCGGTTGCGACACCTTGCTAGCAAGCCTGCTGCAGGTGATGAATATAAGATCATTATGTGCAGGAGTACAAGTGCTACTGGTAACTTTGTGGATAAAAGTGGGAAGTCTTGCGCAGCTGGTGGAGGAACAACTTTGTTGGCTAATCATGGTAATGTTTATGGACCTGTTGCACAGTGAGTTCTTCTTTTCTCTTCCCTTGGATTCTTTTGATGAGATTTGCTATGTTAAGTTTTACGTACACCTACTAACCATGAAATAGGGGTGTCTATCTTTCATCCTCTGAACCCATTCTTTACTACCATTACGCAAACCCTAAAATTGGTATTGCAGATGCTAATTCCTTATTTGGATACAACTACCTTACCTTCACCAACGGATGGCCTGTTGTTTGAACTCCTTTCCTCCACCTCTACTCTCGCCTCCTATTTGAAAGTTATTGAGCCTATCAACCATTCTAAAACATGCAAAAGCTGGGAGTACGAAAACCCAATACATTCATTATACATACCCATTTTTCCTTTGTATATATTTTCTAGCCTTCCGAGGACTTCATTCTGCACATACTTTTTTTAAGCAAGACACTTTGCTGTGTATAGTTTTTATTTTCAATACTACTGAGTAGTCATTATCTATCTATAGCTTCAGGAATCCGTTACATCGATTGTGATTTGAATCCACCAACAGAAATAATCATAATCTAAACTAAAGGAAATAAACATCTCATCATCACTTTCCAATACTTGAATCGGCATATTGATCATCAACAACAACAATGTACATTCCATTAACTAGCTTCCAACCTCAATTCCAACCTCAATTCTAATCTCAATTCCAATCTCAATTTTTTATCGTAAAAGTATATCCTCAAAATTGCCTAATTTGTGAATCGGATAAATGGGCCCATTCAACAATTGCCGATTAACCAGTAGGAAGGCTCGTTTGCATTTACCACTCTATTAATCAATGGATTGACCGATGCATGAATAGGAGATATTGACGAACAGTCCAGAACAGACCTATCCAAATATTAGAGAGTAACAGTTCCCAGGTGAAATTCAGCTAGCAAGAAACCATTTGAAAGTATTGCTTGAGGTCTACTCGAGAACTCCCATACTCTCACACAACATTGCTCTTGAGAGTTAGAGAGCAAAATCCTCACGTTCGCGGTCTTCAGGAGGTGAAATTCAAGTACATATGAATCGTCATATCAATCTAATGATATAAATCTCAATTAAAGAATTTTTCTCTCGTAACGTAAACACCAGCGTTTAAATAGAAGGCTCGAGAGTTAAGGTAGGTTCAGATAATATTACGCACACATCACCTAGAAACGAAGCTTCAATGTAGGTCACCTATAGTAGCTGCCAGAGACAAATTGTACTATTTCATAGCTTACATGAGAACCGCATTTTGCTCGATGGGAGAGTCATGATAAATAGAGCAAGGCCTGCAGTAGAACGATCACAATGGGAATATTGGCTCTGATGATGGTGAATATGATATATGATATATGAGATATCTATCTACTATCGATAAATGCCATTCATTCATTCATACATACATTGGCTAGGTGTAATGTCGATGTTTATGGAGATTTAATGTCTTTCTCATCCTAGAACTACGTATACTACTATGTAGTTAGTTACATTAGCAGTCCGCTATTCTCTACCACCGAAAAAGTCGCTCAGAACACCTCAAGGATACTACGACGACTTTTTCTCATCTTCTGAAAATACTTGATCATTAGGTTCACTTCGAACTTACAGAGTAAATACATACGATGAGCCCTATTTATGAAAGATACCCGACTGTAAATACTCGTCTGAGTTTCCTAAGAATCCATTCACTATCAATATACTGTTTAGTTGTGATGGGGAGGGGAAAAATTACATCCGCATTCACATTCATATTCACAGTCTCACCAAAGATCCACCGAACTCTATTTCATTTATTTCATCTCACATATGTATATGCCCCTCAAGACACAAAACAATTTATTCATATATAATCTCATTCATATATCTAAAAAGGTTCCCTAAATACAAAATAATCTTTTCAACATCAAACTACCGCCTCATTACATAAAGAGTGTTCGTAAACATATATATCATCCATCTTCCATCTCATCTCATCTCATCTCAAAGAAAACTAAAACACCAAATCGAATGCCCCCAGCCTTTTCTCCAAAGAATAGAAAAGAGATTGCTCTCAAAGTAATAGTTGAAAAAGAAGTATCAAGCCCTATGTGAAAGAAAGAAACAATGCCTGCTCGGAAGGAACATGCAAAGTTAGGTAGGTGGGTGTAGTAGGTAGATAAAGAAGTAAAAAAAAAATGGTATCGTGGTCCCGTAAAAGAAAGAAAGTAAGAGTAAAGAAGAAGAGAAAGTCGACCGTTCCAATCATAAAAAGCAACATCAATATAAACATCATACCTTCATCAGCGCCCTTGCCTCCTCTTTATCGACATCAACATCAACATCAACATCAACATCAAATCATATTCCCATTAACATTAACCTCATATCCCTCACTCTTCTGCTTCAAAGCCTTTGCCAACATCAACTCTCTCATCCAATCAATCCTCTCATCTCGACTCCTCACCGCAAAATAATGCGTCTTACCCATCCCCTTCGCATCCCCTTTGTCTCCACTCATGAAAGAACTATTTCTCTTCTTCAACTTCTGCTTCTTCTCAATAGCTTGCGGAATCAACTGGAAAGAAAAGACGTCCGTTTTTCTCTCCTTGTTTCCAAGCGAGATATTCACTTTCTGAAAGGCTGCGTTTAATTTAGAATGGCTAGCTAGACTACTACATGCGATGGCGTAATCGTCTACGTCAATATATCCCAGGACGTCAGTTGTACGTGCGTCCTTGTGCATGGCGAGTCGAGTCCCTTGAAGTGTGAAATGGTGCTCGTGCCATTCGTGACGGAGCATTTTAGTCTTGCGTTTTTTCATCCACCCAGCGTAGGAGATGTCATTGTTAAGTTGGTGGCCGGCTGGATTGGGATTGTTAATAGCGTTGGCGTTGTTGGGGGCGGAGGTGCTGAATTGAGCCCAGGGGTCGGTTTGGGAATAACGGCGGATGTGGCTGTTGATTTGAGTGGTTGGTGATGTTAAAGAGTCGTTTTGTGAATTGTTGGTTGTTTCTGGGAATGTTCGTGCGTTCTTCATTTCGGGGATGTTTGTGGGTGCGGCGGCGGTGGTGGTGGAAATTGTCATCGGCTGGATCGGATGCGTTTGAATTGTTTTGTGTTCATCAAGTCGGGGGAGGGTTTGTACTGAAGGACGTCGGGATGAGATTCGTGAAAGGCTGCGTTGAATAGTGTTGCCAATCTGAAGTGAAGCTGAAGTTGAAGTTGAAGTTGTATGTGGACGATAAGACATATTGGGAGGAACAGATTGAGATATTTCTCGAGACACAGGGCTCGTTAGGACTGCAGTTACAGGAACATCCATTTCAGAGAATGGAGTACCAAGACGATAGACTGGTGGTGAAGCATTGAAGTTACGAAACTCAGTAGAGATAGAGTTGCGTAGATCGGGAGAGAGAGCTTCTGCACGTTCCATATGATAGGGAGAAAATGGTACGGCGCTGTCTGGTACTGCTGTTGCGCTGCAGGGACCATAACTAGCTGCACTTTGAGATCTAACATGTAAATCAGGACGCGGTGGGGGAATTGCCAATTTTGGTAAGCCGCGAAGTCCTGCAATAGGTCCTTTAACAGCGGGTGGAAACATATCATATGGAGGTGTGGGTGGCTCCTCAGATGATTGATTAGGAGCGAGATGCTGAAATCTAATGAATTGCTTCACATTATCTTGAGGATCGCGTAAAGCAACATTACGAAGACTTTCCTCTTCTAGATAACGTAGATTAGGTGTTGTTCCAGGACCAAGAACATCTGAAGATGCCACTACGGAAGGTACTGCGTCGGAAACTGGACGAGCTGTAAGAGCATTTCCAGGATCTCCAGCGATAAGAACTGTTCCTCCTTCTGTTTACAACGTTAATTTCAATATTTCAGTAGATTAGAGATGGTTATACACATACCTTCAGGACTAACTGGATGATCTTTGTTGAAAGCAGCAATCAAACGTTGTTGCTTTCTCCACTTGGAACAATTCTCCCCCTTCGAACATTTATGTGCTTTTGGCAAGAGCTGTTCAATACCAACTATTGAAATGGATTCAAGCGGTAGCACAGTCTCATGTTTATTTCTTCTCGACTTGGAAGCTTTGCGTCTGCGCGAATGTCCTCTCTCCTGACTAGATTCGCAACTTCCCCTTCCTCGTTCCGCTTGGTTTCTGGACCCACGAAGGTTTACCGGAGAAGTTTCATCGATAGGGGTGATTGGTTTTGGTGTGTTTGGGGCGCTTCCTCGAAGAATATGAATTTCGTTCCAGACCTTTGTTCTCTGCCCGAATGACTGAATGCCCAGTTCTCGAAGGTCTTCAAATTTGAGAGTGGTCAAAATAGCACCCGAAATGTCATTCTCTTGAAACTTCTCAACAACTGACGTTTCGAATCCTGCATCGAGCATCCATCTGGAGACTTGACGTGGAGTCCATTGTGGGACCTCGCTCAGATTTAAGTGCGCAATGCTCTCGGTCAAGAAAGATAATTCTTGCCCCTCACGTTTCGTTGGAGCATCCGGTGAAACTGGTGTAGGTGGACCGACTGGATATTGAGGACTGAAAGTAGTTGGATTCGGTGTTAAAGGTGACATTTCTAAAACATATTGGTTCGGGATATCGAGCGACGAAGAAACAGAGCTTCGAAACAAATGCGGCCCTCTAGGTCCCTCGACTGGCTTCTTAATATCTAAATCGAAATTGAAGGATTGAAATTCATGAGGGGCAGAAGTCGGTGTGAATACTTCTTCGTAGGAAGATAATGTAGTCTGACTCGTTTGACCCGCCTAAAACTGTTATTATATGAGTAGCATGAAAGCAAGATGGTACATACAGATCTATAGCTCAAGCGTGGTGAATTAGTATCCTCGTCTACATCCGATGCATACCGAATATCTTCCACACAGTGAGGGCGTTGTTCATCTTCATCTTCATAACCTTCTATATATTGAGGACGTTGCTCAGCTTCGAAATCTTTCACATATCTAGGATGTTGCTGATCTTCGAACTCTTCTACATCGCTCATATCATCCTCAAAATCCGTATCGAAAATTGTCGCTGACGATAATGGTCGCTCTCCCTGAGGTGTATATTCTCGAGGTTGTGGAGGTTTGAAACCAAAAAACGTATCTCTAGGTTGCATAGCAAAGCCTCTCTGAAACATATCGACCCTAGTGTCAATGGCTGTTAATGGGGTCGCAGCCTACAAACGGTCGAGGGATATTAGTATAGAAAGTGATAATTGACATGGGGATGATCCCATATAATATGGCCTTCAATTACTGACCATAATGCCTGATAAGTAGGCGGGGTTATTAACTCGGGCGGTACAAGAAAGATTTGCAAGACTGCTTGCGTTTTCCCGTTGCCGGGGATTTTCTACTATGGGAATCGGTACTTTGGCAATATGCACTCTGATAACGATAAAACAAGTACCGTATCTAAGATGAAGTAAGAAAAATAAGAAAAGAGATGAGATTAAATCAAACGCAAAGTTTCAAAAAGAGAAAAAGAGTCAACGGCGCCTATGAGAAGTATATGTATCGCTATTGATACGAGATATCATAAAGTTCATTGCATTATTGCATTATTGCATTATTGTCAAAGCACTTTCAGCACATCAATGGACACACCTGGGGCAACATAAACGCTCCTTTCTTCCACCTCACTCTATATTGTGAACTGTGCTCACATTTCTGCATGAATAGAGTGTGATCCCTTCGCTTACAAACTTGTGCATATGAAGATATATCCAATGAGAATAATCTTCATGCAAGAAAGTAAAGAAATAACCAATCAAAAAAGGGGTTACAATGATAAATCCTTCAAGAATCCTTTGTGATTGGTTATAATTGATTTAATAAGTTCTGCAGTTACGCGCCGAGTAACTTTTTTTTCGTTTTACCCCCGGCTATTTATTCTAATTCGTCAATTGACGTCTTTCCACCCCGGGTCACCCTCCGAGCCGCCTTGGTTCAAGATATCCCGAATTCCAGACTTACAGTTCACATATGGCGTAAAACCCTTGAAATGATGGAATAATGTAATAAATGTAATCAAGGGAGAAAAAAGAAAAAGAAAAAGAAAAAGAAAAGATCTTTTAGATATCTGATCCCCGAGACATGAGAGAGACAAAGCCAATAAAAATATGAGAAACTTAAAGCCTTTAGAAGGTTGAAGGTTGAATTAAGTGGAATTATGGAAATGGAAATGGAAATGGAAATGGAAAAAAAGGGTAAAACAACTCGAAGAATAAAGTTTTCGCTATGAACTTGTATCTCGGTGCGGACCGTTCACACCGTTTGTTTCTAAAGTAAAAGCTACTTATATTAAGAAGAACGAACTACTGTATTAAATCTATTAATAGAACTGCTAGAGATAGATAAGAATTAGGAGACAATTAGGAGACAATTAGGAGATAATTAGGAGAAACAAGTACAACTGCTAATAAATGTCATGTATACAATTACAAGCAAGTACCAAGTTGTTGAAATTGCGTTCATAGTTAAATTCCTAGTTAGATTTCCAATTAGATTCCCAATTATATTCCTAGTTAGATTTGATACATTTCATTCAAATCAGCATTAATATATCCTCAATTCTTAGAATTGGAACTTTTAATCTAACAATTCAATTTATCCACAACGCAACAAACAAACACTTATTACTTACATGACCCAGTGAGTACCCAGTCTTACTGCAAGAAATGCATGCTCATGCGGTTAATAAATTGTACCCGAAGGTGATCAACCGTGATGAAGGATTGAATTCTCACTGTAGAATAGAAGGGAAGGGAAGAAAGCCCCTCCAAGATAAGATCCCAGAAGAAAAAGACCAGCTCTAGAGATCCTTCATGTGTGAAATACCTCCGCAACACGGCAATTCTAATGTGCTTCCTCACATTCCATCTCTTTTACAGTCATAGCACGAAGAAGCACAATGTGAATGCTCTCCATAATAAATTCCCAACGATGAGGATTGACGATCTACTGATCTGATCCCCATCTCTCCTTTCTTCACACCTTATTAGGTGGTCAAGGTATCCATTCCATCTATCACGATCACATCACGATCACATCACGATCACATCACGATCACATCACAAACCATCTTCCAGGATACATACATACATACAATATGATACCAACAGTTAGACGGTACTCAACCTTTTGATCCGGATAACCATCACGAATCCGCCACTGAGACATACAGTTCTGTTACCGGTACTAGGAGAAACCCTTTTCAAAGATTAGAAAAAATCGAACCATTATCAAGCATCTACATTACATTACGTACATACAGTCAGATTTCTTCGTGACGAATACCTCCTACCTACATAGGTATCTACTCTACCGCAACTATCTGTGATGCAATATAGCTGCAAGCGCAAGCGATCTAAGCAAATGTAAAGCAAGATAACTATCCATTGCTTGTAGATTACTGTACTATCCCGTTTTCAACCTGTGCATTCCCGTCCGTGCTAATTTTTCCTTCTCGCATCAATATCTATCTATCTATCTATCTATCTATCTATCTATCTATCTATCTATCTATCTGTCTGTCTGTCTGTATGATTTTATCCATATTAGAACTATCGTATCGTATTATTCTATGCCCGCCAGTCATGAAGAAGAAAAGAAAGTTGATTCCGTCCGTATCTCTCTGACCAACTTCTCGTCTCGATCAGGAAATCAAATCAAATCAAATCAAATCAAATCAAATCAAATCAAATCAAATCAAATCAAATCAAATCAAATCAAATCAAATCAAATCAAATCAAATCAAATCAAATTAAATCAAATTAAATCAACCCGTCCGTCAATCAATCAATCAATCATAAATGAAATACCAGGCGGACGGGAAATCAGATATCGATATCGATATCAATACCCAGCATAGATAGGGAAAGGGTATGTACGATTTGCTGGTTCGTACAATTTCGAGACCCCTGTATGTACTACTGTACAATGCAATCAATCAATGTACTGTTTCTATGTAGCTGATGTATGTATGTATGTACTATGTATGTAGGTACTTTATACTTTATACCTTGGACACGGCAATGTACTGGATTGTCATGCAAACATACCCCTACATATACAGATAGATAGCAGTAGAATTACAGTGAGTGTTATCTGGAAAGAAAAGAAAAGAAAAGAAAAGAAACGGCATCCATATTATTTTACCCCTCTTTCTCGTTTTTGGATTTTGATGACGGCTTTCTACGGATCTACAGTAAATGATGGGTCAATCGATATGTTTTTTATGTTTCAGACGGAATCATTCTATACTACGTATCACCTGCTAGAACCGATATTTGGGATTTGGGTCCATTGGGTACAAATCAACTCCAGGTATGGATGGACTAATCCGATAAAACCCTCATGGTAAGATATCCAAGGTATTGTTGTTGTTGTTGTTGTACGATAGCTACATAAACCCGTAACAAACACCTACCTATCGATGCGAAAAAAAAAGCGCAATCAGGAATCTGTACAGAAGCGGAGAAAAGGTACACATGATATAGCTATGGCTACATTTTGTGGAGGAGGGGAATTTACCCTAATTCTGCTCTGCGTTTGCGAATCCACGAATGAGAAGCTCAAGCGACTGTGTAATCTTTACATCCCGGAAAACATTGCGAAAAAATGAGACATTTATCAAGATGCGCCAACGGGTTATCTCATCCTTAGACCCTTGGAGTTGAACTGAATAATAACTTAGAATGTTATAATATGGGAAAATTACTAATGTTTTAGTACGAAAATGGCTCATTTTTTAACTGAAGCAAGGTTAATGCTGCAAGGGTTTGAGGTATTTTGAGCGTTTTTTTTTAGTAAAGAATCGATTTTGTTTAGTAAGAACATTTCAATATTATACTTTTATTTTTTAATTATAATTTATTAAAAAAATAATTATATCATTTAAAAAAAATTTATTTATTATTATTTATATACTCGGTTAAATTAAAATTGAAGCACGCGCAAAATAAGCGAATCGCCTCAAAACTCCTCAAATGCGTCTTTTTACCTTTGCGCCGATCTTAATAACTCTATCAATTCTAAATTATATTTAATAAAGAATAGTTTGTAAAAATTACAAAAATAGAATCTGTAAACTATAAAAACTTAAATTTATACAAATAAAGATTCTACTAAAAAAAATCTACAAATTTTTAATTGCTCGATATTTTGAAGTAATTTATAGGAAAATCGCTTATATATTAGATTTAAAAAGAAGTATGATTATTAAACGTTTATAGAAAGTAGATAATCGAATAAAAAGATATTATAGATTTTTATTTGATATTAAAAATATTTAAAAAACTTTTAAAAAAAAAGATCAAAAAATCATATTTGATGAAGATCAAAAATAAGAAATCATCAAAATATATATTTATAATCGCAAATCTTGTTTAAAAGAATTAATCAACAAATTTTCAAATTTAGATTGTTTATATTTTATAATAAATTTTTTTAAATTATGTATGATTATAAAAAATCTTTTACTTTTGGTACTAAAAAACCCAAATTGAGTTTATTTATATATCAAAAATATGTATAATTTATACATTACTTTTTGAATATCAATATAAAACTTTGCATATTTATAAATTAAATTAATAAACGCTTTGAATATAATAAAAAATATTATTAGCATAATCTAATCGAGTATTTTTATTTTAATATTATTTAATCTATCTCAAAATAAATATATTAAAAAACGAAGTTTATAAATATATTCAAATAAAGAAAATTTTTTGAATTATATAGAATTTTTAAAAAAAAGATAGAAAAAAAAAATGAAAAATATAATATAAAAATATAATGATTTATTTGAATTAGATTTAAAAAAAGAATTTAAGATTAAAAAAACAAAAAAAAAGATGAGATTTAATTTTTAAAACTTTTTAAAATCTTTATTTGTTGATTAAATTTGATTTTTTATTAGATAGTTTGTGGAGATAGTAAAAAAGAAAATAGAAACGCATTATTTGAGATGTTTAAATACAATTATATAATATATAAAGATGATTGATTTAAGAGAGGTATTGATTAGTTTTATATATTAAAATTCTTTATTATACTTTTTTTTATTTTCTAGATTTAAAAACTATAATAAAAAGAAGATTATTAAGTTTAAATATAATATTATAATAGTAAAATTGAGATTATAATAAATAATACGCTTATATATATAAATAAATTTATTAAAAGATATATAGATTTATTTGATATTATTTAAATGGCTTGGCCGCCTTAATCTTTTGATTTAAATATAATAAAGTATATATAGGATTATATTAAAATTCAAATTAAAAAAAGAAAAATACTTCCAACTATAAATAAAAAGATAATTTAAATTTAAAAGAAGAAATGGATCAAAATATTAGTTTAATAAATTAATAAATAAATAAAAAATATAAAAAATCAGTTTAAAAAAGTAATAAAATATAATAAAAATAACTATTTTAATAAATAAAGTATATATAATCTTAAATCTCAATCTTTCTAGTATAATTAGTTTTTTTTTCTATTAGTTATTCTTTATATATTCTCAATATGATTATATTCTTAATATTAAGATTATTCATCAATAAAATAAATACTATAATATAATTATTTCTTTTAATCTAATCCAAAAAATTTCTATTCAAAACCATCACGATTTCAGTTTATTATATAATATCAAAGATCTAATATTAAAACCCAACAATATTATTTATTTTGAAAAATATAAAAGCATCCATAAAATTATTAAAAAAATTTACTAAATATTAATATTATAATATACGATTATACAATTCTACTAATACCAAAATTTAAACATTTGAAATATTATTGATTGAGTTATTAATTTTTAAAAAAGTGATAAAATGAGATTGAAGCATAATTTTGAGGTTTTTCGGTAATTTGCGCGTGCTTTAATTTTAATTTAACCGAGTAATTAGCATTAGATATTTAAATTGTATAATTGATTTAAAATTTTATTTTTAAAAATTTTATATAAATAAAATTTGTTTTAAATCTAAATTTATTTAATTTCTTTATTTTTAATATTTATATATTAATAATGATTTTAAATTTAATCAAATCATTATTTTAAATTAAATATTTTAATTGTATTAATAATGTTGAAATTATATTAAAAAATAATCAAAAAGATTAAATTTGAGTTGAATTTGAATTAGATTTGAAGTTGAATTTTAAAGTAAAATGCTTTAAATTTAAAGCATTTCTTCAAATTATTATTAGTATTTATCTTTTTCAAAATCAATAACTATAATTTTTTTTAGATAAATCTAATAATATATTGAAAATCTTTTAATCAATTTAATCTTTATTATATAAAAAAATTCAAAAAAAAAATTATAATTATTAAATTTTAAAAGAATAAATACTAATAATAATTTAAGAATGTTTATATTTAAAAATATATATTTTTTTTAAAATATATAGTTATATTTTAATACTTTAAATTATAGTAATATAATATATATAATTATAATTAGAAAATTTATTTTTATTTATATAATCAATTTTAATAAATAATAATTATTAATTAATTTATTATTATTATTTAAAAAATCGATAATATATTAATTTGTTTATATTTATATTAAAATTGGAACTAAATACTTTCAGATCTTTTGATGCATTTCAGATAAAAAAATTAAAGATTATTATTGGTCAAAAATTTTTTATGTGGGGCAATATATCGAAGGGTCTGAGGATGAGATAACCAACGGGCGTCGAGAGATCTTGATAATACCTGCTGAATCATGGTCCAATTGTGGTGAGAAGAGCACTCACATCCTTCTCACATGACTGGATTTTGATGCCGGTCGCCAGATCGAGAATTTTTGGACTGGTCGGTTGCTTTGAGAAGGACCGATGGGTTACATGCGGAATTTTTTTTTTTTTTTTTTTTTTTTTTTTTAGGTTTTAGGTTTTGATGATGGAATGGATGAATAGTGGGATGTAGGGTATTCATTGGTATGTAGTTATTGTATGTATCATATTCCACTATCGTGAACTCCGGACGTCGAAGGGGACACAGAAGATAATATGGCGTCTTTGCTTTGGGGAGTGGACACCTGCAGGGCATGAATGAATGATGCTGGACAAGCGGATAACTGCGCAATTTTATTTTTTATTTTCCTTCAAATTGGATATCGAGAACCAAGATTTCGTGAGATGCAAAGACCTAATCTGGGAATTCTCATTATCAGACTACTGTACCTCAGGATAGGTAGTGTCTATTGGTACATACATGGGGAAAAGTTCGGTTCAAAATTAGAAAGATCATAGGGGTTTTCAAACTTGAAGTCTAGTTTGCTTTGACACCCGTGTATCCATAATTCAATAGTGTTAATTACCTTCTCTTCGAAACGGCCTTACCGGAGCTTATTTTCCTTGAAGCTCATGCCAAGCGGCAAATGAGGTAAATCAGAAACATCGTGCGATCCCTAAGAAGAGGATTTCTTATCTAAAATGGCCTAAGATGACGGCGATAACAACGGTGATGATAGAGTGCGGAATTATAGTTGCCTTAGCTCGCAAGGCAGACTGAACAAGTCGATCCCAAATTTTTCCTACATACGAGTAGGCAGAAGAAGATTGGCAACTTAAACTCTCGCACGTAACTAAAGGAATCGACAAGCTCATCCTAACTAAGAAGAGAAGGAATGGGGACCTTCTCATGTTATGGAACGATACTGACATCGGTAGCGATATCGCCGTCTCCACCATCACTTGAAGTAATTGGAATTATTCTGGATGCCGGGTAATTAATCACAATCAGCCTCAATATGTAACAGTGTCTCCATACTGTTTCGTACCATACCTCATAGCGGTAACATATGAATGAATGGAAAAAGGAGAAGGAATATACCAACCGGATACAGAAATGCTATGCAAAAGGAGGTGCACAGTACAGTACAAGATGCATCACACATTCGCATCATAAGATATGAGAGTTTAAAAAGGAGGTTTTCAAATCAAGTGATATAAATCCTATGTGAATCAGTGTGTGTGATGGGATGATGGTTGTAAGTACAGTACATGTACCAGTACAATGTACACACTCAACACAAAGCAACCAACGACTCAGCACAACCAGGGTGAGTAGCGCCAACCGTTGAAAGAACGACTCGTACGGGTCCAAGCTTTATTGTTATCAACAGAAACGAAATTGCGATCTAGATGCTTCGAGTGACTTGTTATGTGAAGTCTAAGATTTGAGAATCGGGAGGTGGGATGGGTGGATGTTATGGTATGGTATGGTCGCGTTTACCATGTAACCGAGCTCAACACAGGGGATTCCTGCAAGAGCTTTGTCTGCAATCATGTCGAGGCTATCTACAAAGGTTATTTTGCCCCTCAGATCAATCTGATGGTCAAGCTCCATTCTCTAGAAAAGGTAAGAAGGTGCGCGAGATGTTGAAGAAATTACGCGAATGCGAAAGTATCTTTTGATAGATTCTCGCGGGTATACTTACACCTTCTTCGGTTGATTGATTGATTGATTGATTGATGATTGTGGAGAATTGTGATTCTTTAGCACGCTCATCATTATTCAAAGCCACATGGAGAACATGGTTTTGGGGATCTCAAATGTGGGGGTGGAAGAAGGGATTGTTCTCGCCTCGCTGGTGATTGATAACCGTTAGATTGCATAATTTATTAAATTATACTATTGAATTATACTATTTAAAAATGCTGATTAATTAGGTGGGATTATTGAAGCCAGAATGTCCAAAAATAACCCTCCTTTCGGACGATAATATGTTGCTAATTAAGGATGTGATGAAGAGAACCGTCGATAAATTGCACATAATTATGGTCAAAAGCGCTTAATTTGTACCATTAATAGGAATTGAATGTGATAGAGGAAATTGATTGGATTTAATGAAAAGTTGAGTCCGCCTCTCAAAGTCCGAAAAATGCCGGAGAAGTAATCCCATGGAGTTTTTGAGATATTTATGATCCTTACCTTGATGCTGGTCAATCATTCCCATGGTCACATTGCCTCCACTTTGCCAAGAGAGCTCTCCATCGCACCCGTAAGGTACACCGCTGATAACTCTTAGAAAAAGAAATGTGCGGAAATGTATCTTTCTGACCCTATTGCGGGGTTAGATAGGTGCATCCCCCATTGTAGTGAGGAGAACCGGTACCTGCAGTAAACTTTTTCAGATCAACTCTTAGGTGCTGACCAATTGTTAGCTATACTATCTAGATCCAACATCGTACATAGTATCTCCAAGTCTCCAACATGAGTTATTATTGTATCTAATGTCTACGTACCGTTCTTTCCTTAGTCGACTAATTTCTAGCTCTGACTAGAGTAAAGTTACTTTGAACACCCGTTGTTTGGCTTACCGGGTAAAGCCGCGCTATAGTCGCTAATGCAAGTAGTCACACTTCTATTCAACGACATCTTTAAATCGTAAGTTTCCAATTTGTACTAGAAAGCAGCAAGAGAGAAAAAAACGATCTTCATAGAATTATGACTGTCATGCCATGCTATCATCACCCTGTGGTGATCGAATTCAGCCCAATCTTACTTGACCGCCATTTGAGGCAACACGATTTGCTGCCTCAAATTGATTTCTCAGTGTAATTTTAAACCTTCCTGTCCCGTGATATACGGAATACTTTTCACCGCTGGAAGAGAAAGCATTGGGCGTATACGTATTCAGTACGCTTTCATGATGTCGTTGACCGTTACATTAAGTCATTCGTCAATTAACTTGGTTGGACAATCGTTGAAGAATACAATACTGTACATTGCATACATAGTATGTAAGTAAGCACGGCATACAGTATGTAGGATTCGGTTCGGAGATCTTGATTCCAACCTTTGAACTGGGGCAAATTGGACATCGCTAAGGATAAGCAGGCACTTATCAAAATGGTACTCTACCGGCATTGTTAATCCGCGAATGATAGTTATTCATCGTTTAGGGTTACATTAGGGAAAGTAAGAAGGTGGGTATATATTACTGTGCAACCTATCACGAATACTTCTTTTGGAATGGTTTAAAGTGCTGACAAGGTGGGACAATGAGATTATGGGGACAATAATATGGTAAATGCGAGTGTCCTGTCCTAGTCCTGTCCTGTCCTGCAGAAGAAACAAAGCGTTGACCATTTTATCCATACAGTATTGTGGTGGTTTCGTCAAGTGGGTTGGTCACCAAGATCCATTCTAGATACGTTACACAAGACATCACAGCAAAGAGCTAGAAAATAGCAGAATTGGAAAAGGAGTGGAATATCTGTCCATCCACAAACGTTTATGAATTTTCTCTTTGTCGATCCATTGGAGAATCTGGAGTTCTGGACCTTGACTGAATGACACATCGGCTCGGTCGGGGAACGAATAATGATTGGCCAATGTAACCTTGGGGTCAAGTATTAAAATCAGATTTTGGAAGTATTATTAATAAGTTTATACTATGTTTATACTAAGTTTATTCTTCAAGTCCTCAAGATGGCAATGATACTATTTGATATTATTGATACTACATAGATTACGGTTTCGTACTTATCATAAGAATAAGAATCCTAGTTTTACTCCAATTGGCCCCCCCCCTCCCCCCCATCTATCATATCCTATCTCTTTCTTCCTTTTCCCTACACCTCTCACCACCCCTTGATGCTTGCTCGTACTACACAAACATACTGTATCCAATCAGAAGATGGCATTCGCAACACACCCAAGTTACATGCATGCATGTATACATAAGAGGCGCCCTCGCGAGAATAGCACTAGTAAGCAAAGCACAATTAACGCCGAGTTTCCCTATTGTGCTATTGTAATATTGTACTATTGTACATGAGGGCTATGCCACATTCTATCATTCCCTTGTTCCCTTGTTCCCTCGAACTTTTTCCGAGTGCAACTTCTTTTTATACAATGTTGTTATCAATATACAATTATTACTCTATCTGATATGACATTTGTATGGTTTAATCTTATCCACCCACCTTTTAAAACAACCTACAAGGGGTCCCAACCCACCCTTTTGTTTTTAACCCTAGTGTTGTGAAAGTGTGGATTATTGTGGATTGTCTATGGATTGTCTGTGGATTGTCTGTGGATTGTCTGTGGATTGTTGTGGATTGTGGATGGATTGTGGGTTGTGGGTGATGCGAGTGAGCTAAAGTGGAGTAAACTAATTAACAATACCCTTCCTTGTTCATCCTTAATAGGATTTCGTCCTAAATTCGGACCTAATTCTGACATTCTTATAGGGCAAAAATATTGAACTCCAACTCAATAGCCGCACGTGTGTGCATGTCGTTCATGGGCGGGAATTTGGGCGAAGTAGGTAGGAAGGAACGAAAGAAAATAGAAAAAAAAAAACAAAATAGTATCACCTTATTCCATGATCCAGAAATAGAAACTCCTCTTTTTCTTGACCCAAGATTATCCAATTATGGTAAAGTATGGCTGAAGATACAATTTATCTGTTGAACATCATCTTTCATCTTTCATATATAGGTCGCCAACATGTAACCTTTTTTTTTTTTTAACCTACTTCTTCATTGAGGCTCCCGAGTATCAACAAAGGTCAAGAATAACAAGTCCCCCTCTCCCCGCTCTCCTCTCCCCATTCATCTTCCATCTTCTATCTCTCTTCCTCCCTGTTGCTGTCTTCCCTATAACTCCACCCTCCACCCTTCACTCAACCTCCACTCAACCTCCACTCAAACAGCAACCGCAACCGTTCCCTTTTACTCATAAAACATATCAAGCTGGTTCTTGATTCTCAACCGACATTCATTATTAATTTTACCTGTCCCTGGTCTCGCCAATCACACTACACCATTAATCCTAGTCACCTATCACCACAATATCACCCGCGCACTTAGATACATAGAACCGAACTCTATTCACACGCCCGCCCCCACTATTATTTACTGCTGGTACAGTACAAATGTCAACACAACCCCCCAACAGTCAATCATTAAACAGATCCAACGTCAACATGGCGGTTGCTCAAGCCAAACAACCAAAGGCTCCTAAAGCCGCGCCAGCTACCAAAGGCAAGGTGCAAATGCATAGAAGATCACGAACAGGTTCGTTGACCTTTACTTCACTCAATTCACGTCTACTTTATTATACTATGTCGTCGTCGGACTTTATATACTGACCTTAGCTATCAAGGATGTTATACTTGTAGATTAAGAAGGAAGAAGTGTGATGAAGGTGCCATAGCATGCAGTGCTTGTAAACATCTTGGTCTCCGATGCGAATATAAGAGACCAACATGGTGGGGAAACAATGAATTGCGCCGCCAACAAAAAGAAATCATTAAGACTATTATCAAGAGGAAGAAGCTCACAGAAAAGACTACCGCACCATCTCAAGCACAAACACAACAAGTCATGACATCAACCATTGAAACTCCTCCAGGACTTTCACACTCTCTACCAACCTCCGCTACCTACTCTGATGGATTAGATCGCACTCGATCCGCCTCAATTGATTCTCAACTGTCGCTCTATGATTTCAACGCATCCAACATGGCTAATTATACTGCATACAACGCTCAGATTCACTCATCACACTCACAATATGCACCAATGTATCCAGAATTCTCTCCTTATGAGATCGATGTTAAGACAGAACGTCAAATGTTTGTCAACGATGTCCCAACCCGTCGCGAATCGACAATTTCTACTTTCAGCACATTCCACCCTCCACCACCACCTGAATCAATGCTACCCTCGTTTCCAATTGATAGTGAGTGGGACTCGATGTACAATGAGCGACATGATGTCTTGGCAGAAGAGGCATTGAACATGAATCTTTTCGACTTTTCACATGGCCCACCTTCCAACTTCCGCCAAGTAGCAATTGAATTGGATGAGGGTGACCAAAGACTCTTGGACCACTTTGTCTCCGACGTTTTGCCTTCAGTTTTCCCAATTCTTGAGACTAACCAACATGGCTCTGCACGAACTGATTACATCCTTCCAGCTCTCCAAAGCAACAAATGTTATTTACATTGCTGCCTGAGCATTTCTGCCCAGCACTTCAAATCAACAATGAACATTCAAAGTGAGCAAATCGACAATGATATCATGCGCCACCGATATGCAACCATCTCAGAACTATGCGAAGCTCTCAACCGCGACACCGATCATGTCTCAATCTTGGAAGCGACCTTGGGAATGATCTTCTTCCAATGCTCTGTAGGTCGATTCGATGACTCTCTGCCAGATATCCCATGGCACCAACATTTCCAAGCTGCTATCTCGCTCGTTCAAAAGCTTGAGTTACCTCGCCTAGTCATTGAGTCGCACGACTTGATGTCTTTCAACATGACCTTGACATCGTGGATTGATATCCTTGGTTCCACTATTCAAGGCCGTGCACCAAATTTTGCTCACACCTACAGGGAAAAGCATTTGTCGGCAACGAACTCTTCCCTTGGACTCCGCGAGCTCATGGGTTGCGAAGATCGTGTCATGTATCTCATCTCTGAGATTGCATGTCTCGAGGCTCTCAAAAACGATGGTATGGATGACATTCAATTGTGCCAACACGTACACGCTCTTGGAGATCAAATCGGTCTTACAGAAATTGGTGAATCCGGACCAAAGATTCCATACAACGCGCATGGAGTTCTTAGCCCCAAGCAATTGAGCAGGAACATTACCGCTGCATTCCGTCTTGCAGCTCGCATTTACCTCTGCAGCCTCGTTCCAGGCTTTTCCCCAAGCCAAGACAGCTGCGTTGGTTTGGTCACTAAGCTTACTCAAGTTCTTGAGTTCATTCCTGCTGGACCAATGGGCTTCGATCGCAGTCTCACATGGGTTTACCTCATTGGTGGATCGGTCAGTACAGCCATCTCACCATTCCGTCACCACTTTGCCGAACGTGTTGCAGCACTCGGTGACTTGGCCGACCAAGGCAGTTTCGGTCGTGTATCCTGTCTTCTTAGAGAAGTTTGGGGACATGTCGATGGACGATTCAGTCCCGGTGGTGGTGAGGCACACTACGTCTCCTGGAGAGACGTTATGCAGATGAAGGGTTGGGATTTCTTGTTGATCTAGATTTCCGAATAGCCCAAGAAGAAATCTCCTACCGGCTTGGGAGATTTGTATAAAGACTTCTATTCTGCAGTGCTACGATATGAAAATCTTTTCATATCGGTTCACACGCCGGGTACTGAAACTTCCCTATTCATATAGAGAGGTCTTTTTGACGAGTCACGGATGTCTGATTTAATGGCAACATGAGCTACGAATGAGCTAATGAAGCAATCCCTTCTCTTTTTCTTTTTTTTATTGAGATCAATGATAATGATTGATTGATTTTACACGGCTACACAATGAGAGATGCATAGCGAGGACAACTTCTTCTTTTCTTCAACCTTTCTTCTTACACAACCAAAAACTATTTCATCATTAGAATTTTACATTACTACCAATAATCACTTATTTCGGACGAAATAAGGCATACCCACTTTCTCAAGAAAGATGGCGTTTTTACGGCAGAGAGACGATGCTTTTTTTTCCTTTGGCGGCGGCGGCGGCGGGAATTTGGTGGAGGAAATACCAGCACATGGGCGTTTAGGAAATATCTTTACTTTTTTTTTTCTCATTCATCGATGCAATAATGGTGATTTATTTACCTGCATTGATATTTTTACTACTTTGGTTCACTGTAAATTAAGGTCATTTGGACCACCATTGGATAGGATAGTTTCTCACTTCCTCGGATTGGATTTGGACTTGGATTTGGATATTAAGAGAAGGGTTCATATGAGTATATATTTATCTTACAGTTAGCACACATGCATATGAAGGTTGAGCCACCTTTTTGCTCCCTTCTTTAGGAATTGGCATTAGCATTGGGGGTTTAGGAATAGGGATAAGAACAAGAATAGGAAATTTAGGAATCAATTAGAATATGATTCATGTTCAAAATATTTATTTTTGCATTGACTTACCTACTTGCTTGCTTGCTTCATCTCGTTTCTGTCTATTTGCAGTCTGTCTTGTTTTACCTTGTTGATTCTATTGCAGTATGTCGTACAACTGTAAAATTTAAATTCATACATCTATAGATATATCATGCAAAGAGCGTTTCAGATTTTATATTTGTGATGAACGGCGCGGTGCTTCCTTCATATTAGACTCTGGTATGTATTATAAGAGAATAGATGGACTGAAGCTGGACTGAAGCTGGTGGTACGAAGCCAACCCAACTCAACACAAATTTACCTCATACCCCCAACTCGACCTACATATTTCCTACAGTGTATTTATTATTACTGCATGTATGTACAGTCTGTAGCTACTGTATCTGGTGCCGTTATGACTGGCCTGAACCAGGGACCGTCATTGGGTGTATACATCACCACAGCTTATAAAAAAGTAAAGTTCGTACAGAATCAGCATCAGCATCGGCATAGCATATCATAGCATAGCGTATCATCAATATAACAAACCCGTACTGTAACGTACTGTTTCACTATACCTATCATATGCTATATGTATGCCAAAGCAAAAAAAAAAGAAAACCCCCCCGTCCTCTTACCTCATCATCATCCCTTCGCTCTCCATACTCACTACCTGCATCACGCTTCCCTCAAACTCCCGCTCCTCCTTCCCATTTCCATATCTTTTTCTTCCCAAATCTCCTCTCCCCAATCCTCCCCATCCATAAACCCATTTGTTGCACATCTATCGGTCAGTATCGGGACACTCAGCAATTAACATCTGATTATTCTCATGTCCTTTTCGTTTTCTTCTTGCGATTGAAATTCGTGGTTTTGGTTTGGTTTGGTTTGGTTATTGGTTGTGGCGAGATAGGGATGGTGATCGTGGGTGGATATCGTGCTGCTGGGTGGTGTGTTGTGTTGTGTTATGTCATGTTGCGTGATGTATGGCGGCGGGGCGGGTGCGATCGGTTGGGAATTGGAAGAATCGAATGTTAATGTTAGTGTGGGAGTTGGGAATGTGTTTCATTGTATGGAAACACGACATTACTTTTCTTTTCTTTTTTTTTATTCGTGCACATGTATTTACGTTGGAGAATTATTGTCGGGCAAATTTGGGTTGTATGCGATGCTATCTGGGTTGTGTTTTCTAGTGGGTACAGTAGCACTATCCAGCATTTAATCAATTCATCTATAACCCATCATCATTAGCACCATCATTACCATTAACGAACTCATGGCGTAACATCTACCTAAGTAGATTCTGAGTTCTGCACCCGATTGAAGCATTACTTTGATAGTATCGGGGGAATGGATGGAATTGTATAAATGAAATGTATATTGGATATTCCAACACTATCACATCTCTCCGCTTTCACGAGTTAGATATCAATATCAATATCAAAATCGATAATCCAATTGTTATCATTCGATGATATGATATGATATGATATTCTATTACTTCGTTTTCTCAAAAATCAATGCATCTATCGTCTCTCTCGTCTCATCTACTATTCGTTATTTACGATATGGTAATGTAGTTCTAGTGAACGTAACAAATAGATTCATTAATCACTATTCAAGTACTCTCTAGAATGCTTGTTTTCACACAGTTGATAATCACGTCAATTCATTTATGTGTAATATAATATTATATGTATGAATCTCATGGTTCTTATAGATGTTCACTTCAAGTTGCTAGTGGATGAAAATTAATTGAGTGAGCGAGTGAAGCTATCACGAAATATCAAGCCAAGTTTCAATATCTAGTTTCTATTCAAATTCTAAAGAAAGTTCACATCTAATCCTTTTCTGGTGTTTAAAAAAAGCTTTGACATTCAACCCTTTCTAGTTTATTTATAGTGAGAGTTGTATTGCTACTTAGTTGATATCCACAAGATACTTTACTAGCTTTAAGTTATTAGCATATCTAGTGGTTTATGATTTGGAATACCCGAGGACTACTGCCTAGTGTCCGGATAGTTAGCATGTACTAGCACTAGTATCGACGTCATGAACGGGGATGTAAACATAAGCAGGGCAACAAAAACTAAGTGAGCGGGGTAACAATTCATTAAAAGTAAACTGATCCTCTCATGCCGTAAATCAACCTCAGTTGTTTTCTCATTACACTTATTCTTATCCAATATCTAGAAAATCACCCAACAAAAAACTCCAAATTCAAAATGTCTACCGGTGTAGGAATGTCTGCGTGTTGTCTCTCGGGAAAAGTCCACGAGGGCACACCTACTGGAAAAGTAGAAGTAATCGATAATCTCTCAACATATATCGCCTCTCCATCCGATGGATCCAAAGCCAAAACAATCGTATTCCTCGTAGACAGTACGTTCATCCATCCATCCTCTTTCCCCATCCTATCCAAACTAATCCATCTCACCTCAAACCCCCAAATTCTAATCAAAACAAAACCCCCCTCACAGTCTTTGGCTACACATTCAAAAACGTCCGCCTCCTAGCCGACAACTACGCCAAATCCGGCTTCACAGTCTACATACCCGATCTCCACCAAGGCGACAGCATCCCCCTCAGTTTCCTCAGCTCCGTGGAGCCCCCCCTCTCCGCCCGGAAAAACCTCTCACTCATCGAAAAAGCGCAATCCACGGGCATCATCTCCACCACCCTCCCCCCCTGGCTCCTCCGCCACCGCGAAGCCATCACCAAGCCCCTCGTCGCCTCCTTCATCTCCACCATCCGCTCCGATCCCTCGGTCAGCAAAATCGGAGCCTTGGGTTTCTGCTGGGGAGGCCGCTATGCGATATTAGCCGCGCACGGAGACGTAGATGCGGCGTATGCGTGTCATCCGTCGTTGGTGGCCGTGCCGTCTGATTTCGAGGGGGTGTGCAAGCCGTTGAGCTTGGCGGTGGGGGATCAGGATAGTTTGTTGGATCAGGGGACGGTGGGGCAGATTCAGGATTTGATGGCGAAGAAGACGGAGGTGCCGCATGAGTTGAGGATTTATGAGGAGCAGATTCATGGGTTTGCGCTGAGGAGTGATTGGAGTTCGGACAAAGATAGGAAGGCCATGGATGAGGCGGAGAAGCAGGGTGTGGAGTGGTTTAATACTTATCTTGCTTAGAATTTTGGGAGGAAAGAGAGTGTGCGAGTGTCATACTTGAGTAATTTACTATGGGTTATATTATTATGTATAATAACGAAATATAATCTTTGAAATGAGCTTTCCCGTCCTTGTATAGCTTTTCTATGAAATGCAAATCGTAAGTTCTCGATTAAAAACAGAACATCTAATTGGGAACACCATCTGTTACACTCCCATAAGGCTGGGCAGGGTAATCCCCAAAACAAGCGTACTCATACTGAGCTTCCTCCGTCTTATTACTCTGTACTTTCAAAAAAGTATTAAATTCACACCAGCCATCTACTCGATCAGCACCACACTCCGGGAAACTAAATCCCATAGGTAGCGTTCTCTGATTGAGCATAAAATGAACATAAGTAGTTTCATCGCCATAACCATAACTTCTATCGGCATTCAATGGTTTGGGCGTTTTGATAATCTCCACATCCAACCTTGCACCAAAGGGTTCCATATGAGATACGGTGAGGTTATGAGGGCCGGGATGGTGGGTAGCTGGTAAGAATTGTGAAAATTGCTTGAAACCGAAAGCAGTTAGAATAGACATGATATTAGTGTCATGGGAGAAATCGAAATAGATGGACTGATTGAGGGGGAATGTCTCGGTGTTATTATCCAGAGTAGTGTTAATTTGAGAACCAGAATAGCCGAGAGTATGGTTGTGAAGTCGTGCAAGCATCTCCTGTTGATAGCCTATGCCAACGGCGCGCCCAGTAGCCGAAGAAAATGAGGATAATCCAGAGAACATGATATCAATGGAGTATTCGAAGTTCACCCATTCCTCGTAAGTAAAGAGATCACAGAATTGACTGTAACCATAGGCAACCTAGATGATGTTAGATGAAATTGATAAGCTTCTCAAGGCCGAACTTACAGTCTCATAAGGACACATGGTTTGTGCTGCATATGTGTCTGTGATAGTCCACTCAAATTCTGGCGAAATCATGGCCTTGAATCGAGCAGTAGCATCTTGAAGGTATGTTTTAACCCATTCATGCTGGGCCTTGTTTCCTTGAGAATTCCTCTCACTGTTTGAATTAGGGCAGTTGTCGTAACCAGCTAGACTGTTATTATATCCCATCTCCTCAATTATAACCTCAATTGTGACATTATTTGCCCACTCCAAGCCAAAGAATCCAGTCATAAAATATTCCGCACTCTGAAATTATTTAGCATATCCAACCATCAAACAAGAATGGCATCACTAACCTTAAGCATTCGATCTTGAGTAGTAGTTCTTGCAATAATCTTGCTGTGAGGATTATATAATTGAGCATATTGGTAGTAATGCAAAATCCCACTGTCATATAATTCTTGTCTCCCACGCGGAACAAGAATTTCATGTCCAAGTTCATACTTCCAATCATTCAAGAATGATAGAGCACCAGTGGCAGTAAACTTTCCAGTATTGTTTGCAACCTTTTGACCAAAAGTTGCAACATTACTACCGGTAGTGGGATATCGTGCCCCGTGACGTGAAAGCATCTAGATGAAAAATTAACATAATTTTATTTCACTTAAAACAACTCCCAGAATAGTGTATAGAAGCAAAAAAAAATCCAATTGAGATACCGATGGATGAATTTCGTACCTGGATTTGGGTTATCCTAGCTCCAGGAGGAAGTGGGTATTCCGCCACGCCAAAACCATCCGGATTGGGAAAATAAGGAGAAAGATGTCCCATAAGGTGGAAAATACTCTGGTTTGTCCCTTGACCCACAATCGGTACTCCCGTCTCCAGAGGAGTATTTGGTACATATGTAGCAGATGGAGCGAAAGAGACAGGATTTGTTTGAGCCAGAAAAGGAGGTCGACCTGTCGCTGTAGGGCCAGCCCATAACTCAGGCGATGTTTGAAAGTATTGAGGAACTTTTGTGGTTGTTGAACATGGTGGCGAGTGATGTTTCTCAGGAGAAAGTGATGAGGTTGTAATTCCTGTGAGGGAGAGGAGAAGTATTTGATCTAACAACATGATGTATGAGGTGTATAAGAAAGCACAAATGATGAAAAAGAGTGAGATATTTCGCCAAGTATCGCCGCTTTTTGCTTTCTGAGAGACCCAAGAGCTCTCTTTATATTGTTGCAGCATATTGGTAATTCTGTGTTCTATATGTACCTTCTACTTTCATCCCGTGTATGTAAAGAATTATAGTAACATTTGTATTCAATGAATGGATTGGATCGATATTCCCCGATTTGGAACAAGGAGATGAGGATATGATGTTTGGTTGGTTGGTTAGTTGGGTTTGGTTGCACTTGCTGTCAAGTTCTTGTGGTTGTTGGGAATGAAATGCACGAGGGCATTGGCCATCCGAGCTTTTCAGGGTGTTCCCGTCCCTACATATGTGTACCCGACAAGGTACCAGTGTAACAACACAGCCGTCGGATGTCAACAACTACCTTCGCGTGGAAGCATTCAAACAGAAAGTAATGAATTATGTAAACATGTATAACTTCATATTTTCCTTTTCAGGATACAAGGGTTGATATCAAGTGGTATCATGTATGATTTCTTGTATTTACAAAAGACAATGATTGTTACTCAAGCAACCATCCTTTCCTTATCTATATATACCATAATCTATAGTGAGTTAGATTTCATCTCATGATGATCACAATCTATTATATCTCTTTCAAAGTCGAATGAAAGATCATTTCATTTGTTATTCATACAAATATGATGTTTGTAATCAATTCCTCTGTGTCAGTCTTTGTCTTGGGAATTACTTCAATTCTACCTCTACTGCAAGAATGACGTATAATATGGGAATCAAAAATTTAAATCCGGAATTCCGAGTCTAAGAAGAGGGGAATAGGAACTTAGAAGAAACTGATTATAGCTATAAGACGCTTCTATGGTTCTTTCTCTGTATAATATTATCATTGTGGAATATTAAATAGCTTCACCGTTCCTAATAGTAACTACAAAACTATTGCTTTCTTATCCATATATTCGAACGATCACGAAACAAGTGAAAATGGCAATCAATGAGATCCCCGACAAAATGCTTGCAGCGCAAGTAGTTGAAGTAAGTTCTCGATACACCAAACCAAGCAAGCAGAAAATAAACACCCAAATGACAAACCACCTAGTTCAATGCCCCCTATAGAATTTCCCAAATCCCCACTCCAAAAGGCACCCTCGATCCCCACGACATGTTAGTAAAAGTCGGCGCCGCCTCCATTTGCCACACCGACAGTATGGTAAGATCCGGTATATTCTCCACCTCATTACCTTGCATCGGGTCGCACGAAGGAGCAGGAACTGTAGTTGCAGTCGGCTCAGCGATATCAGAATTCAAAAAAGGGGATCGAGTTCTCTGTTGCTTGACCTATCATCGCTGTGGAAATTGTACGACTTGTTTGGGTCCTGAAAGTGATCGACAGTGGTGTCCAAATACTGGGGGGTATTTGGGAGTCATGAGAGATGGATCGTTTGCTGAGTATGAGGTTGTTGATGGTAAGGAGTGTTGTTTGTTGCCGGATAATTTGAGTTTTGCTTCGGCGGCTCCGTTGGCTTGTGCTGGTATTACTGCTTGTGAGTATTAGTTCTTAAGTATGATAAGAATTCAAAAGCTCATTAGATTCAGGGGGTGGTGTAGTCAGAACGGGCCTGAAATCAGGAGAATCCATTGCGATTGTGGGAGCAGGCGGAGGACTTGGACATTTGGGCATTCAATTTGCGAAAGCTTTGGGGCTCCGTGTTATTGCTATAGATGCTCGAGACGAAGCTCTCCAGCTTGCAAAAGACTGTGGAGCCGATACCGTGGTTGATGCTCGTCAACCTAAGGAAAAAATTGTCGAGGAGGTGCAGAAGGTCACGGGTGGTCAGGGAGCCGATTCAAGTATTAACCTGAGTGAACATGAGACGGCAGCAGCAACGTCTGCCGCGGTTACAAAGATGCGTAGGTTTATTTCTGTTATTGGAAATTACTGCCCCATGTTCAATTATGGCATTAAGATGGATGATTTTTTTATCTTATTGAAACATGTTTGCTGTTCCTATTTCTTTTTTTAAAAAATGTTGGTGCTGACGAGAATATTTTCGGAAAACAGACGGCACAATGATCCAGATTGCTCAACCGGCAAATGTTAGTGTTCCTTTTGAAGAGCTAATCTTCCGTGGTATTAAAATTCACGGTAGCCTTACTGGTGAGTCAAATGCTACTCGGCCCCCGCGTTCGTCATTGACCAGAAATAGGATCACGCGGCGAAGTAAAAAGGATGCTAGAAATAGTATCTAAACATAATATCAAGGTTCAAACAAATCCATTTAGTGGCCTGGAAGAGATACCAAAAGCAGTAGAACTTGCACATTCAGGAAAGATGAAGGGAAAACCTGTCATAATTATCGATCATGAGGCTGTTGAGAATGAGAAAAATTCTGGCCTGAAGATGGTGTAAGCACACAGTTATAGAAAGAAAAGTCATGCCAGTAAGCGGCTGACGAAATTGATACTACTAGTAAGTGATGGAATCAAAATGGTTTTAATAAAACAATAGTATGTTCCAAAATAAGAAATGTACATTTAAGCACCACTCATAGCATGAGATTGTGAAACTATCTGAAGTATATCGTACATTCTGGCACATCTAAAGTAATATCTTCCAGTCTAGCTGAGAAGGATTATCCTCTAATATGATACAACAGTGGTATCTGGACAAACTCTTAAACATTGCCCAAAATCCAATAATAAGTTTCTGCAAGAAATTTAATCCGAAGGTACCTGACCATCTGATTGATATGCACAAAAATAACAATCCAAAAACAATCCCAACCCAAAAAAAAGAAACTAAAACCCAGATATATTATAGGCGACAGAAGTGGAGGCATTGCCAGCATGCTTCACTTCATTGCCCTTTTTCCTTCTCGACCAGTAGAGCTGCTAGATCTTGCCGTTCGTTTTCCAAGTGCTGAGCGTGTCTCCCCGGCCGGAGTAGGAGAAAAGGTTTGGCGGGCACGGTAGGAGCTAGGTCCCGCAAGAGACGATGAACCGGGTCTTACATACGACATAGTGCTCGGCTCATCCACAGATGATAGAGCTGGAATTGCTAAGCTCGCGGCTGACGAAGAAGCCGGGGCAGAAGGAAATCCTGAATTTCTCTTAAGCCTTTCGATGAAATGATTTAGTCTATTCACATATGCTCTTGGTGCGGCATAGCCTTGAGGACCAAGATTGTGCTCAGCTCTGACTAATCGCTCGATATGAAAGCTCTCCATACCAAAATCGTCAGGTAGACTTTCTAGAGCTTCAAGGATAAACTCCCCTCTGCCGTTTGCTGCATTTAGGCCTAGTAAATTTAAATATAGATTTCGACGGGAGCTTGGTTCATGGCGCATAGCATGTCGGACCCAAGTAATGTTTTGATATAATTCTGTATTACGCAACAAAAGAGCCTCCAGCATCCAGATCAAGATATCAGCCGCCCTTGTTTGAAGTTGGAGGCTCATGCCATCTCGCCATTGCAGATTGTCTCTGATAGAGTCAACAATCTGAACAAGTGTCTGGCCACACCACGGAACATCGTGTTCGAAAGGGATATTGTCATCTGGGCCCATTGCATTCCATCGAGACAGATTACCAGTGGCTTCGTATTCGTCAAGCTGTCTAAGTGTTTCGGAAAATTTCATCTCCATTTTGCGTAGATATTCAAAATCACAACGATCCCGAGTGACTAATCTGTCGAATTGATTGAAAATAGCATCATCCTGCAGGAGCAGTCTGGACAAGGTTGCTTCGAGATCGTTTGGGGAAAGGACGTCCTGATCATGAAGAGCAAGGTTGAATATGTCGGATCGATATTCATCTGCTACGACATAGCTATCAAATGTAGACATGATGTCTCTCACAGCCTTCATTCTAGAGCGGGAAGTCACATCTCTCCGTTGCCGCTCGTTCTTGAGTCTCCATAATGCTGGCTTATCTTCTCTGTCGTGTTGGTCGACAAATTCCCAATCCCTTTCACGACAGACTCTCGGCATTGATCTGTTCCGCAGATACGAATAGATGTCTTGCCCATTGGTTACACCCAATTGACTCTTGAACCAGGCGATATGGTTGCAGGATGTTGTATGGCATGAGCATTCTTCCTGCGATGGATAGAAACGTATCCCAAGTGGCTCTACTTTGGCCATTCCAAGATGAAATGCGTAATAATCTTCCTCGTCCGATTGAAATAATCTGCCATGATCTACGGCGAGTAGAATGTTTCCGCTCTCCATCTGTCTTTGATCCTCGTCTTCGGATTCGTCCTCCTCTGATTCATAGTATTCCGACAGTTCGCTCCTATCTGAGTCATCCTCTTTACCTCCATGGATTGGAGTTCTCCCTCTTGGGTGCTGAGAATAGACATGACCACTACGTGTAGAGTGCATGGTCTTGCTGATGTAAAGCTTGCTAAAACTTGATAGTGGAGACGACATGAAGATAAGAAATTGCTGGCTCTGGGTAATAGAGACTCCATGATGATGACTATGGACTTATATATATACTATATCGAATCGTGACGACTCGTTCTATCATTCCTTAGAGTTCTATGTCATTTTGTCAGTATGCAGAGGATTAGAGCAATGATGCTCAGCCTTTGCAATCACAACAATATTTGGTAGCATAAGGAGGTCTCAATGTAGGTCTACTGGGCCGCACAAAGGGTCGGCTGTGATATAGAGAGGGTCAAGGCATTCATATGGATAATGATTCTATATAGAAACGTGTTGGAAGTTTCACCGTACCGATACCAGTAAGTAGAATGATGTAAGGGAAGAAAGTTGAACTTGGGGGGGGGAGGGGTTGAAGTGGAGGGGTGGGTAGTCAAGCCACAAATGAAGTGTCGCCTATGAAAAAGGTGGATAAGTATCCATTGATCTAACACCAATATCGTTAGTACTTAACAGCGATGGAGGCTGGCCCATAAGCTGATTTGAGGCTTTAACCAATCAAAATATAAATTTGAAGCCATTTTAAAACTAATCTAACCGAATTAATTAAGATTTCTACTCGGTCACGGATATCCAAATTGGCCAGCCACATTGAAAATTGGGTCCGAATTGTTTGACCACATTTTCCAAAGGTAAACTGGTCGTAGTTAACTGGTCAAGATTCGAGGGTGTTTACAAACTGTTGTAAGGCTTCTTCCTTTGGTTCCTCAATAGAATCCAATTCCTTTTTTCGTCATTGTTATATTTTTGCCGTCGTTGCGCCAATGCCAATACTAAATTCAATATCACAAAGAGGATGGGAAAGACCCGTGGACACCCACCACCAGCCAGCACCGGCCAAAGGCAAATTAAGAAGAAATGGGTCAATTAAGATCCATTACGGGTCGCCCCGTATCTACATAGTACATACAGTACGGAGCATGTACACAGCAAAGCAAACTAAACTAATTAACTAGGAGGATTGAGGATTGCGGCCTAATATTCGAAAGAATATCCAAAAATGGCCTGGGGAAGCGAAATGAGTATATACTAATCTAGGTATACAGAATATCCCATGGGAGGAGTCCGAATTTTCGGGGATCGTTTGTGTGGGTAGTACATGACAACTTTGGTTATCACCGCATCGCCGTATTGTGTTCCAATGGAAATTCTACTTTACATGTATAGATAGACTAGAAATCAAGGTAATTCATGCATCCTCCGCATCAAATTTGCTGTCAAGTGATAAGATGGGGGTGTGGTAAGGGTATTCTGCATCTGCATAGCTGCGCCACTACGCGGCAAATATAGACTATAACACTTCCAACTCACACATCTCTACCATCTCAAAGAGGTATGGCGAACCTCAAGGCATCGAGATTCTAAAAGTTTCTTTCGGTCGTGGTACCGGATCATTGTGAACCATTACCGACCGTCTGGTACCGAGATACTCAGCTGCGGACATTCTATTTGATGCCAATGATTACAAGTTTGTGGCTATAGCAAATCATATCAACTCGTGGATCGTATTGGGTACCTATGTTTGGGCATTCCCCACGAGCTGATTAGATTTCGGATGAACCAACCTTGTTTATTGTTTAGAACGGAGTTGGTTGAGCTTTAAATCTCATTCTGGCACATACAGCTCTCGTCGTTTCATCCAAAGATTGGTGATTGGTTCATTCTTCTATCAAAAGTTCACTTCACTTGGGAACGGAGCAAAGTTGCTCGGTCTGACTGATTATGTTTGAAAGTCTCATTTAATCGTTATATCCCAATTGCAACCTCAGCCCTACCCAAAAATGCTGAAAGAAATCCACCTTGCCGTGTCCAATATAAAGAGTGGCAAAAATCTAAATTGTACATACACACACTACGACAGATCAAGTACAACTCTACCCTGCATTTTGCCTTCAGACATCTCCTTGAATACCTCCGTCAAGTTTTCCATCTTCTCCACTCGTAATTTAGTTTTGACAATTCCCCGTGCTGCCATCTCAAGCGTTTCTAGCGCCTCACGCTGGTTGCCTACAGCGGAGCCCTTAATCTTCCATTCTTGAGCAACCTAGAAGAGTTAGCGAATATCATTGATATTAAGGGATAATCTACTCACCATTGCCGCAGGGAATGAGTTAGCAATCGGTTGTGATTCACCCTCTGGCATGCCAACACAAACTAAGGTTCCACCAAACCTCAAGAAGCTGAGCGCTTGAGCATAAGCGCGATTAGAAGCCGTGCATACGATAACTGCAGCCGCTCCAAGCCCGCCGGTGACTCTCTTGACCTCTTCTGCGATCGTTTTGTCATCAAATTTCGTGATGTCAATGAAGGCCTCAGCGCCACAATCCATTACTAGACTTTCTTTGCTCCCATGGTCAATTCCAATTATTCTCAATGCCATTCCTCTGCTGCCAATTTGGCAAGCAAGATGACCCTAAATTTGAGTTAGTAGACGATCAGAAGAAGACTATGGAGGGAAAATTACAAGACCACCACCAGCACCCGCTATGAATTGTTAGTAAGAACATTTCAGAAGATTCGGAGATCACCGTACCTATTACAACAAATTGTCCACTCTGCGCATCACTCTTTCTCAAGGCTGAATATCTAGAAGAAGAAGAAAATCGTATAATTAGCTTTGCCTATTCGAAAGGGAGGCCTTTTTCGAGGCCCGGCCGCCTAGGTGACCAAACTTCACCCCATGTACAACTCAAAATCTGTGGCTGTGAAAACTTACGTCGTGACACCTGCACATAGTAATGGAGCAGCGTCCTTAGATTCTAAGGCATCAGGAATTGGTGTTACATAATTCGCAGGTGCAAGCGCGTACTGCTGGAAGGTTCCCGGGTCTATTTTTCTCATGTTAGTCGCAAGCCACCCCTAGAGCATCAATTCACGAACAATAATATCCAGATATCTTTTGATTCTGCATTTAAGCAAATTAGTACGCTTTCGCAGGGTAAAATTGGGATTTGGGGGGGCCTCACGAAGCAAACCCCGTCATGACCTTCGAGGCATGCAGCACAAGCACCGCAAGCATATGCGATCCACTATCACAATATCAATTATGGATGGCCTCTTAGGCTTTGCGAGATGAAATTACCTTAATTCCAACACGGTCCCCGACCTTGATGCGTCCATTCTCGGACCCCGGGCCTAATTTATGAACGACACCGACACCTTCGTGTCCGCCAACCTGACCTGCTTGTGTAGGATAAGGAACTACAGAACACATTCATCTATTAGTTCAATTTGCCCCTCATATATATGGGGTTGGGCTCGCAAGCTTACGGCCACGCCAACTGTTTTCCATTACACCCATATCACTGTGGCAAACGCCGGAGTGTGTTCTAGATGTAACAAACACTAATCAGCCAAATTGCCCCCAAACACTAGGTCTCAGGAGTTCCAACTTACAGTCGGACAAGCACATCTCCTGGGCCAGGTTCTGGTGTATCTAATAGTTCTACCTTGGTCGAGATTGTGCCTGGTTTATCGTATACAACCGCCTTGTATTGCTTGGGGATATCAAAAGTTTGAGCTGCCATCTTTGCTACTTTTTCTTGGCGGATATCTCGGAGTTATGATGTATGTATGTATTTGTGTATTGGTATTAGATTCCAAGAAGAAGGAAGTATAGAAAGAACAGTAGAGATAGATATGCTTTATAAGTAGAACTGCGGGAGCGGGGTTACTCCGCCCTTGAAACTAAACTAGACCATGCATGCCTCGGTGTTAAGAGTAAGATCATCCGAATGATTTTACAGTTTACAATAAACAACAGGAGCAAGGGTGATTAGAAAAGGATCTATCTGTATTTGTCTCATTAGATCTTGTAAATAGAGTTCGGAGTATCGGATGAAGGTTTCTTGGGCAGCTACTAATAGTTGGCTGGTGACTTTGTATGGGGTATGGCTAATTAGTTTCGCTTGATCGTTCCTTATGTCGAATCGTACAACAGTAGCTTGTAGGTAGTGACACATTAGCGGACAACTTGGTGCTTTGATATCTTAGAATGCGGGGTATTTAGATACACACGGGATATATTCCGGCACTATGCTTTAGAAGCTTTGAAACACTGTTGATCAAAGGGTCTCTCCTACAATTTTCTGAACTCTCTTCACTCTCTTCACTCTCTTCAATTCCGCAATCTTTTGAGCTTTTATCTCGTTTGTGTAATATTAAACTATAAGGACCTTCATCACCACGTTTTGTTCTGCTGCATCCACATTACTCATGATACAACTCGTGGACTTCACCATTATTACATATACGGCAACCGCATATTTACCATGCCAACTCGGTTCATGTGGAGATAACCACCAAGATGTATGCTTTTTTTCTTCGGGGTGTTTCTTATCTCCATTCCGATCCGGAAATGCGTGTTCACTGTACGGAAACAAGACTCGGATAAATCAAATTCATCGTGGCCGTGCATATTTGTGTATGCCCCTTAGTAAGTGAATAAAAATACATTTACACGACATACATCATTTATAATTATCATAATGAAGTCGCCGACTGTCTGTCCGAAAGGAATTGAATAGCATTGACATATCGTTGGAATTTGCGTATACAGTAGGTACTTTTAAGGTCTAGAGAAGTCTCTATGACGCAACGCAACTAAGTTGTCGGTCCTTCGGCAGGTATTTATGGTAACTAGTAAACAAGTACAATAGTATACTTGTTTTGAATTCGCCATTCCACATCATATAAAAACTCTTTATCGCTGTGAAATCATTATTTCATTTCCGTATCATATCATATCTTCTCATCCCATCGGTTTTCTCTTATGTCAATATCTATAATTACTCGAGAATGTCGCAATCAATGGATAAACAAAACCCACAGTCTGTTCATGGAGAGGAGCACCAAAGAAAATATGGTGCTTTCCAGAATGAGATCTACAGAGGTGAGCCCGAGATATATTTTTCAGTGAAGGAACGTGACTGATATAAAAATCAAGATGGAATGTTCGATCATAAACTTCCAACCGTGACCACAGACCCAAACAAGTTGGAAGAGCAAGCAAGATCCAAGTTATCATCTACCTCATATAACTATGTTGCTGGAGGAGCCGGTGAGCGAGCTACCATGGATGCAAATAGACTTGCATTCCGACAGTGGAAGCTGGTAAGTCCTGAAGAATTCATATAACTTTACAAACTCTAATCTTGCCTCCACTTCCAGGTTCCTAGGATGCTCCGTCCTACCACCCATAGAGATTTAAGAGTCAATCTTTTTGGTCAAGAATATGGTAGGTTTTTATTACAGTTCTAATAATTATAGAAGATAACCGACGTCCATCCAGAAAGTCCTATTCTTATGGCCCCAGTTGGTGTCCAACAAATATTTCACGAGGATAAAGAAACTGGTCTTTCTGAAGTCTGTGCTGAGATTGGCGTCCCATATATCCTCAGTACTGCCTCTTCATCTTCAAGTATGTATACCCGTTTTTCATTATATTCACGTGATCTCTATGTTCCACATTCCACGGGAAATAACTCACATCTCTCTAGTCGAAGAAGTCGCCGAGTCAAACGGTGATGGTCATCGCTGGTATCAATTATACTGGCCTCAAGATGATGATATCACCGTTTCTCTCCTCAAAAGAGCGAAAGCAAGTGGATATAAGGTTCTAGTCGTCACCCTCGATACATGGGCCTTGGCATGGAGACCTGCAGATTTGGATGGGGGATATGTACCATTCATGAAAGGTGTAGGAGATAAGACAGGTTTCACTGGTACGTAATCCCGATTGCCCAATCACCATACTCACATGAAAATGCAGCCATAAACTAAGTATCGTTATAATTCTAACCTTCAATAGATCCCGTCTTCCGCGAGAAGTTCCAAAAGAAATTCAACACTACCCCAGAAGACGACATGTTCAAAGCATCCCAAGAATGGGTCGGTGACATCTTCAGCGGTGCTGCTCACTCCTGGGATCAAATTCCTCTCCTCAAAGCCAACTGGGATGGACCCATCGTCCTCAAGGGAATCCAACATCCTGAAGACGCTCGTCTAGCCGCTGAATCTGGTGTCAACGGTATCATCGTTAGTAATCACGGTGGAAGACAATTGGACGGTGCAGTAGGAAGTCTCGAGATGCTACCAGAGATTGTGGAAGCCGTGGGAGATAAGTTGACCGTGCTTTTCGACAGTGGCATTCGCACTGGTACGGATGTTATCAAGGCATTGAGTTTGGGTGCCAAGGCTGTTTTAGTTGGGAGACCCGCCATTTATGGTTTGGCTGTTGGTGGTAAGGAGGGCGCAAGACAGGTTTTGAAGGGTCTGTTAGCAGATGTAGATCAAAGTATGGGATTGGCGGGTATTGTGGATATTAAGGGGTGTAATAAGTCGATGCTTAGGAGAGTGCAGTATGGCGGTGATGTTAAGGCTAATAATTAAGAGATACGTTTATTTGTACGATATTATTTTGGAAAACTTAATAGAATTTAATGGGTTTAAATTAATTCACCTTAATCACATCTATTAATGAATCGCTCACCAGTTATGATGCGGTTCATTATTGTAATCATTCTCGAGTTATATTATCATTATGACTTTCATCCAGAGATTTCAGGCATTGCAAGTTGGTATTCTGATACAGGTATAGCTTGGGGTAGGACCTTATATACATTTTAGAATTAGAAGGTAACTTAAACATGCACTTTAAGTAAACTACCTCCACCAGTTACTGTACCTTATGAGTTCCTCCCTTCTCAATCAATTATTGTACACTCGGTTCATCATCATAACACCTCATAACGCATTCGCTCAATCATTACACCACTTCTCAATCTATTCCCATCTCTCCCAACAACTCACATCTACAACTCAAAACTCAAAACTTTCCCCAGTAATAGGATCCTTAAAAACATTAGTCAAATACACCCGCTCCAAATTACCATAAGCCTTCAAAAGATCCGCCGCAAACCCCTCCATCTCCTCAAACTCCCTCAAAAATTTAAAAGTCCTCCGCTTATTCTCCTTAGGCTCTGATACCTTCACCGGACGAATATGATCCAGATAAGCATGAATGGAAGATTGAGCAAACAGTGTGCGAATAGCATGACCAGTCGGTAAATCATCCACTGCTTTCCTGACATGTTCCGGCTCCAGATTCATGTGATTTTTGAGAAATTTCTTGAGTCCTTCTAGGATGGTGGGCAGAACATCCGTCATGAGGAACATCTCAGCCATGAGGTAGAATTCGGTGAGGAATTTGATGTGGTCGGGTCCGCTGAGGTGGGAGGAGGGACTATGAAATGTACCCATGTAGATGTATTGAATGAAGAAATCGAACGCGGTGGTTGAGCAATCGAAGGAGATTTTTTGCTCGATTCCTTCTTTGAAGGTTGGGCTGAGGGCTGCGACGAAGTAGTCGGATGCGTGGATTAGGAGACCTTTGGGAATGAGGTAGATTTTCTTGGAATTTGGGTTGGCGCCGACGAGGATGGTTACTTCTGGTCCACGGAATAAGTCGAGTTTACTGTTCGGCAATAGGTTAACATTTGAGAGTATGATGAAAGAACTTGAAGGTTAATGTTTACCCGGAGAACAGGTCTGATGACATGTCAGATAGTGGTGCTCGATCTCTCTTGATACGCTTTGGTTCGGATTCTGGTTGAAGGTTCCTGAGAGATACCTTTTTTGCTAAACCACGACCGCCAGGAGACAAGCCATTCTTGTGAGTGGGTAGATTACTCATGGCTTGTTCGACGAGTATTTGAGTATGAAATGTTGAGAAAAGAAATGTATATATTGTGTTGTGGTTTTTTGATCGCCGAGCTTGGGGTCTTTAAGTCAAATTCTATCTAATTTTAATTTTGATCAGGGATATGACCAAATAAAAAAGATAAAGACTATTGGATGAATACGATTAGCCAGTTGAATGGTGAAGAAGGAAATATGCAATATTTTTGGATGAGTATGATTCAATTGTCTATGCAAATAGTAATATAAGGAGTCTATATTCACTGTTGATTCATATGTCCGGAGAAGGAAAATCTCACAAGAAAAGATTGTTTACTTTATGCTCATTCGTGTGTGTTGAAAAGAAGATTTAGCTACATTTCTGCGCTCATATATAGCTGCGTTCTTGAATTATTATTCTCAAATATCTGTCGCAACTGATCCCGTTTTATATATACTATTCGTATTTCCACCCTCTCAAGCCATGTAAAAAACCAGACACCGAACCCATTAGACTCAGATAAAACCCAACTCCCTCATACTGAAGCTACCACAAGCACCGATACTCCTCAAAAAGGTCGATATCAAACGACCTCAAACTGTATACCCGTCAATGGATCTCTGTATGAAACTTCTAATCTAACTCCATTTTGGTTCTCAATCATCTCTCTATGTTTTTTCTCATAAGTCTCCTCAGATTTCTTTGACATCATCTCGGCCGTAGCCTCAAGTAACTCCGCAGCCAATCCCTCGATGCCTTTCATCGCCTTTTCAAGATTAAACCATTGTTGTTCTGCAGATCTGATCTCGAGAACGAATTTCTTTGCACTATGAATGGCATTCTGTCTCTCAAAGTATGGTCTGAAGGATGCCTGAACCAACAAATTGCGAGCAGGATGATCATCTGTGAGCTGGAATGCAAGTTGCAGACTCCTGTACACGTTTTCTTCTGTGGCTGGGTGTGTACAATTGAGGATTTTTACCCAATGGCCACTAAGAAGTTCCTTGAATTGCGCGTGAACAGATGTCCAAAGACCGAGAAGTTCGTATTTCTCGGCAGCGATGTAGAAAGTTACCAAGGTTTGAACTTTTTGGGACCCGAGAAGGGCGGTGGGAAGTGCAATTGAATTCCTGTAGATCCATTGGAGGAGGAGTTCAAATACCTCGGGAAACTCTTCAGGTAAATTGATTCGTGTCAATCCGCCGCCGAGAGCTCGGTCGAAGAATGTGGAGTAGTGCGAGAGGAGAGCGCTTGGGATAGAGTAGGATTTCTTGAATGGACCCACAAGTACAGTGGCATGATGGCCAGTGTGCAAATCAAGATGACTAGATCCAAATGCATTAGCTTAATGTTGATTTTTAAGTGGATATGAACATCTTATTACCTCATGAACTTTTCTCCTTCCTTGAGAGAAGCCAATTCCGGCTTTTACTTCTCCATCTCGGATCTTGGGGTTGACATTCCTGTGGAACTATCTGTTGAAAAGACTGACGTTGGTTTTTCTTTGTTGATTTCAAAAGTCTACAATAGCTTGGAATCTCAAAATCTCAAGGAAGAAATGTGAAATGTTGTTTTTATCAAAAAGACTTTTAGAAGGACCTTTAGGAAGACTTTATAGAAGGATATCAATGACTGATCAGTTGCTACTACCATACAACTGCAGTGGTTTTTGATTGAATATTATTAGATGTTCCTGGTTTGCTTTAATTTCTCTATTCATCTTGATACGGTGGATTATAAGATCCTAATGCTACCTAGGTAAAAAATATACGAGGTTTTTTTGTAAGTGCATCAACATTATAGAAAAGAACAATAACAGGTAAAACGAAGTATAACATGATAAGTATTCTCAAATCAGCACCAAAAAATAATCCCAATGTTGATATACCAGATTTACAAGGTAGGACACAATAAAAACATTGAATTGGAAGCCAGTAATCAACTTAACAAACCTTGAAATTAGAGATCACAAATATCCCGAAACAAATCAGGAGAATATTCACTTGAATATTATATCACTCCACTTCATAAGTCACCAATGCAAATTGTATGTAAGATCATCGCATAGAAAGGAGACCATGTATACTAACGAATGTCTTATTCCTTGTGAGTGCGTAAGTTTATTTGTAAGTCCAACTGTGTGTTGTAGAAGGCAGGAAAATTAATCAAGAAGTAGAGCCTTAAGTGATACTCCCCTACACTAAGAATAGAGAATAGGTGAATTTCCAAACTGATACGAATCTGCTCAAAACCATAGCATGGCATGGCATTGACTTGTGGCCTGACACATAGTCTTAAGCCAAATATATGTGATGAGAATAGGTGGGTGCTCAAATACCTGGGATGGCTCGAAATCATGGAAATTAACATCCATGATGCACCCCTTAAAGTTAATGTATAAATTCCATACTTACATGTACATGGACTAATCCTACAATCTCTCGAAAATACATCAATAGATGAATCTTACTTGAACATATGTACATTTGCTACCTGGGTATCATAAAAATGCCAATCAATTGCTGAGTGCGTGCTCGACAAGAGTCTTATAGCCCTTTACAGCCGTCTCAAGGTCCGAGACCTTAAGGTGCTCGTGGTCTGAATGAGCAACGAGAATATCTCCTGGACCATACAAATATCTCTTATGATCTCCTTCCAGATTTGGTATATCAGTCCCATAGTTTACGGTGATAGTTTCAAAGCCTAAAATTCATCAGCACCAATCTCCCACAGCAGACTCGCGTACTAGACTTACCTTCGACATCATCATCAATGTGGACTGGACCATACCCCAGACTAAAAGTGACTTGCAAGTCCTGACCTGTTTTCTTCACCGTATCTACAACCAACTTCTTGATGTCATGTGCCGTTCCCGCTGCAATACGAATCGCAATACTAGCCTCCGCATCCTCCGCAATAACATTCGAGGCAACACCCCCATTAATGTACCCAATATTCAACGTTGTATTTCCAAACTTCTCGCTCGATGGTAAATCCAATCTTCCCAATTCATACAAAGCAGGAATCAACATGGAATTGGCATTTCTTCCCAACTGCGGATATCCCGAGTGTCCAGCCTTTCCTTTCGCCTTGATATTCGCAGTTACAACCCCCTTATGTCCGCTTGCCAATTTCAACTCCGTAGGTTCACCGAATATAACTGTTTCCCATGAGAGTCCCAAAGCATTGGCTCTCCTCATCCCTAACCCAGCAGTTTCTTCTCCTACCACGAATAGCAGCGCCACATCGCCCTCGTGTATTTTATCCTCTGCGAGTAATTCGAAATAAGCAGTTACTTGCGCAGCCAAACTCCCTTTATCATCCACGGTTCCGCGACCCCAGATTTCATCTCCCCTTCGCTCGTATGGCCAATGTGGAGGTACGACATCGTAATGCGATGAAACCAATACTCTCGTTTGCCTCTTGTTTCCTAGATATGCGAGAATGTTATGACGAGGTTTATCCACTCCTTCTGAGATAGGTACATGTTGTGTTTCGACTGTTAGGTTGCGTTCTTTTAGGTAGGATATTAAGAAGTTTCCGGCGTCGTACTCGTTGCCTGTGATGGATTGAATTTCGACGAGCGATTTGTGAAATGAGATAAGAGATGAGGTTGAGGCTTTGTCGATAATTGGTTTCTGGAAATCAATTGCGGTGACCCATTCTAGTAATAGAATAAGAGGAGAAAGTGCAAGAAGCTTCATGGTGGTGGTGGTTGGAGGTTTGTGGTTTGGATGAATTGAGCTTGGAGTACCTTGAGTACAAGCGGGGGGACCGATCACTAAGTATTTATTAAGCACCAAATATGCGATGAGCCACAGCACAGTGGAGACACTCTTTCCATAAGTATAGTAGTCTAGTCGTTATCTTCAATCCTTCGTATCATTGATTTCTAGATGAGTACATCTTGTGGGCTATCTTATACACTATTAGTATTGTGATAACAAAATTTCCGGGGGTTCAAAAGCTTTGGATCATTCGGATTTGCTCTTCGCTCTCATTCCCCAGGGGTTAGAAGCGACGATTAGCACCTCGTACCGAGTACCTAATGACCTACTATGTAGAAATTAAGGGCATCTAGGAATCGATTTTGTATAAACAGTTCCTGTTGGATGCTATATTGAACGCATATAGGATGCTTTCTCCCATTTAATTATTTCATATTTGGAAGTTCCGATCAAAGTAGCTTCCTGTTCAAGTTTTTGTGCTAGAGGACTCGCCGTGCTGTCGATCGAGCAGTGTCAAGGAGTGTATGAACATGCCAGTGCTTCATAAATATACTGCATAGTACTTGAGAATTCCATCCACTTAGGATTTCAATTTAGCTGCATTTTGGGTTCCATGCCAATCTGAATGATCATTTGTTTTCTAGACATCGAAGAGATTTCATTGCTTAACCCCCTTCTAAAACTTTATATGGTATCTTTGAGAACAAACGCCACAACCCAACAGCCCAGCAACCACCATAACAACGACTGCACCACGACACCGCCGATATCTATCAGTCTATCTATCACACTATCTTGACTCTATCAAAAGCATCTACTAAACTTTTCGGTGGACCTTCGTTCGAGGCCATCTTCTCTTCAAAATCCGGACTATCTTCTCTAACAGAAAAACAATATCCATGCACCCAATACGTTCTAGATGGTACTAGTGCAACTCTTCTAAGCTCCTCTATATTTTTCTTCGCTTCAATACTGATACACAGCGCTGAATCGAGTTCCTTAAGACCTGGTTCCTTCATTGCAGCTAAATAGGCAAGTGCTAAATATGAATGATAGATATCTAGATATAATTTATTAGACTTAAAGACAATTGAGAAAGTCTAGCGATCTGTCTTACCTGGTGGCTCTCCTGGTGCCTTTCCAAAGCCACCGATCATATGTTGCGTTTTCTCGAATAAGAATCGTCGAGCGCCATCTTTGTCTATGAGATCCGGAAAGCCAAGCATCTAGACATAAATATTTAGTATCACTAATACAGTTGTAGTTGTACAAAACGTATGTATACTCACATCCAATGAAGCTCCAACCCAAAAAGTATAACATGTATCAACACTTTTATTGCATCTGCCATTGAAGCCCACAAACATTGAGTCAAGGTTGGGCACAAAATGGTGATCAGATGCCGTTCTCGCATCATCTTCTTCGTCATTCTCCTCATTATCGCCGTCGCAATACGGCGTTTGTCTAAGCATAAGCCAACGAACCGTCGCAGGTAAGTTTGTTAAGCCAGGCAAAGTATTTTCGGTAATCGAGGTTTCAGGAGCTTGTGAAGAAGCTAATTTGGGGATGCGCCCAAGGAGGGACAGGGTCGCGATAGCACAATATGCATATCCAGCTAGATACAGAAGGTTAGTTCAGTTCGGTAATACATGGATGTAAAACCAACTTACCATGTGCTTCGTGAGAAGAGCTTTCTGCTATACCTCCATCATACGTCTTGGGTGGAAATTAGCAACCATTTCCACACAAAAACAGCCCTCAACATACCTGACCACCCCTCAAATACTCCACCAATTTTTCCACATCAATATCTTCCTCTGCGCCCTTCTCATTCGCATCATCTATCAACATCCACCGAATTGCAACAGCCACATAACAATACCTCATATCCGCGCCCCCATGTATCCTTCCATCCTCCGTAACCAACTCCCCAAAACTCCCATCCTCTCTCTGCAACCTCTTCAACCATCTCAGACACTGCTTCCTTCTAATCTCCCCCACGCCCCCCACAAACCCCAAACTTAACACGGCAAAAAACGTAGCAGCCAAATTCGCAGGATCCATATTCCTCCTCCCAAACCCCGTATCCTTATAATAAACATCTGGAAATCGATGATTAGGCGAGCCGCAGAATCCCCCCGACGGATGTTGACATTTGAGAATCCAATCACGGATCGAATTGCGTCTAGATTCGGGAAATGTGGAGGCTCCTACATTCAGTAAGTCGAGAGCGGAGAGAATGAAGAAGCCGAGTGTCATGCGCGTGGAATCCGTGCTGGTGTAGACGGTAGGTAATAGGGAATTTAGACATCGTTGCCAATACTTGATGTGTTTGGGAATCTCTAACTTTGATTCTGCCATTGGTTAGAAATATGTTGTGTTGTTAGAAGATAATAACTTGTATCTTCTCGTTTGAACTCCCAGCTATTTTTGAAGGGTCGAAGCTGTTCGTAGCTTCTACATGGGCATCCCTGCTCCACATACCGGAAGCCGGAAAATGTATAACGCCTAAGTGCATTAAGGTTGATGTTCCGAGCAGGGGTCTAGAATCATCTGAATGACATGCATGATCTTTTTTTTTTTGAGTCCAGCCGAAAACCGACCAGCTCATTCGGTTTGGTCTGTTTCAATATCATCCTTCACTAATTTTAACTTCCATATTATTTCCCTTTCCGTCTGAAATCCCCTCAACTACCCTTCAACCTCACCATCGACCTACCTTTTCAATATGGGAATAATATCAGGAGCAACAATAATAACCTCCCTCTCCCTTTTCCACGTAACCCTTGCGTTCTTCTTCCTCACAAATCCAAATGCCATCAGCGATCAGTCTCTCGTCTTCATAATTGGAGAATCAATGGGACTGGTAGGTTCACTCCCAAATCCTTAGCATTTATCAGATTTCTTTCTGCAGAGCATTTCCCACCTGCGCATTCTATACTGATATCCCTTGCGCAAATCTAGCCCTACGAGCGTTCCTTCGATAAACAATCGCCCCCTCTATCCTTCCTAGGTATCGTCTTCCTCTTCATCGGTATCACCGATTTAGTCGCTATTTCCATGCCGGAGGAAATAGCGCAGTATCATTGGGGTTCGCAGGGTAATTATTTTTACTTTCCCCCTTTCTCGCCAAAAGACAGCACACACATACATACGCAATTGGCACAAACTTGAATAAAATACTAACAGCAATACTCAAATAGCTCCAATCCGCTTCTTCATTTCCGGCGCACTCTCCCTCTACACCTGGCTCTTTTCCTCCTCTTCACCAATGCTCACATCTCGAAATGCGTATTCGACAGGAGGGTGGGGAGAAGGACTTAAGAATCGGGTGGTGTTTACATGGGCTTTTGTGGAGATGGTTACGTGGTTTTGGGTTTTTGTTACGTTGAGGGAGGAAAGGAGGGAATTGGCTAATAAGATTGCGCAGAGAAAGGCGGCCGAGGAAAATATGTTGTGAGGTTATTTTATGGGGTTGGCTATTTAGGTGCTAGGATTTATATCAAATATAAAGTGAACGATAATATGGGCCTAGCCACATTGGTTTTTGAGCATAATGGGCCTATGTATGAGGATATGTTATGTTGGGATTTCTGGCTATGCTCATTTATATGGAGGTCTAGTAAGGTATGTTATAGTGACTTCTATCCTATATACTCCTTCCGAACCCATGGAAACCCCCATTCTAGATTTTCAAAAACCCCAACCCAACAACCGACTCTCTCCACCCCTCGACAACCTCTCCCGCCCACTCCTCCACAAAATTCTCTCCCACCAAACCCCTCAACTGTTCTCCCAACGATCCCGTCTCCAGACTGTCCAGCACCCTATCAATCCAACCACTCTCATCAAGTTCATTCTTAATACTCTTCGATTTTTCTTCTACTGCCTGCATAACCTTTTTAGCACTCTCCACCAAGCCCTTATTCGCCTCTAATTGTGCTTTATCGGCTTTGAGATGCGATTGCGAGAGATATTTCGTGGCTCTTGTGATGGAAGATGCGAGGTCGTATGCTGTGTAGAGAATATGTAATGTATCCCATAAGGCAGGTGTAGGGTTTTGACATTTGTGAATCAATACCAAATGTTCCTCTAATTTGGCACAAAGGGATTTATTAGAAGTTTCGAGGGATAATTGTTCTTGAGTTCCGGAAACTGCTTGGATGATTACTTCGGCAAGATTGGTATAGGCTGAAAGTGATGAGAGCTCTGAGCGGGTAAAACCAGAGTCTTCAGGGGTGGATTTGGCGGCTTTTGCTTGCGTTAGGAGTGTGTTCATGGCGGGAAGAAGACCATCTTTGATGAGAGAGATATCGGCATCTTTCGATTTGGAATCTGAATTTATGATTGAGATTAATCTCTCCATAAGTAGATTTGCTCGGGATCGATTAACCTATATATCATTAACAACGTTGCGTATATATTGCGAATACTACTTACAGATGGGCCGGGCGCATATCTAGTCAGTTTCTCAAATCTTTCGCTGGAGGTAGAATCGTAGTCTGGGAAGGACGCATAATCATTGGTGTCTGAGAGGTTGTCTACGAGCTCTGGGTTTTTTGCTGGAGATTGTCAGTATTTTAACTTGCACGACGACATCATCTAGTACTTACGAAGGATATTATAACTCCCAGCTACATTGATATCCACCTTCAGTAATCGTGCTATCTTTTTGTTTTCTGTAACAGTTGAAACAGCCGAAACCGTCTTGCATATGATATCTGAGAACTCCTTAAATTGGAAGATGGTGTTATAGCTCCCATGTTCAAATGCCTTCCAGGTGTTTTGTGCAACTTGACCACGAGTTCTTTCATACATCTCTTTTTGTTTTTTGAGATGGGCAAGTGGGCTTTGGTTCTCAGAAGAACCGTCTGGGGCAGATGAAAAAGGGTGGGGATGAAGTGATGAGATTCGATCAAGCAAACTGTAACCTAAGGTGTCCAATTGAATCTGCTTTAAACTCAAACGGAGGTATGCTTTCATTGCCTGATATCCGCAGCCAAGTGAAGCATATATTCTGACTAGCAAGAGTGAAAAGTCGGAGTTCGATTTGGATCGTGACCAGCCATATTCGAGTAGTACTGCTGCTTTTAAGGCGTAAACGATACGATGGCTTTTTAATGGTTCACCCACAGTCTTAGAATCTGATAGTGAGAGTTTCAATAAAGCAATTGCTGCTAAGGTACAAAAATCGTCGGCTGGATGTCTATCGGTAGGGAGAAGCGATTTAGAAATTGTTCCGTCGTCATTCATTGCAGACGCATAAGCGGAGATGGATCTTTCAGCCAGTTGTTCTAGACATACATTACAGTATATTTCGCAAGGGTTTGAACAATATTTGCAAACAAATGAAGCTTGGCCGGCTTTGTGCAGTGGATTTGATCGGCGTTCGTGTTCCGGAATACTGCTTATAATCAGGTAGCTTAATTTGTGTATGTTAACACTTCTTGTCATAGTATTTGCATTATCAAACTGCCATAATCGTTAGTTTTAGTATTAATGATTGAATAATTGGAACACGCACCTGTTTGTCTGAAATAGAAAGAGCCTGCATCTTAGATTCCAATCCTCTCTTAGAAGTAGTCTCATCGAAAGTGACGCCATTCTTGAAGATTTCGAGTAAAGTGCGGCGTTCTTCCGCTTCTAGTTGCTCTACGTAAGGCCTGAGGTCACTGTAAGCTGTAGTGGCATCCCCAAGCTGCTGCAAATACTTGACAGTAGCAGCAACTCGTGGATGGTTTTCCACTTCTGACTCTGAAGGTGAAGGAAATGCGAACGGCGTGGATGAACTTTTGAAGGTAAACTCGAGCCAGGCTAGGGATACATTTCGTCTCCATGTCTTATCAATTCCAGAAGCTGGATCAAGGTGGGCTGCAATCTCGGTTGAGACCTTGTCAAGTACCCTATTTCATGTTGTAAGTTGCTATTCGGACGCTGGGAGTTATGTTTTAACTTACGATGGATTCTGTAGAGAGATTGCAGAATTCAAATATGCCTGCCATACAACCCAATCAGATAATTTTGCCTCGATTATTTGTCCATTAGCATCTTTCGTGCGTGCGCGCTCGAGAAGGCCACCCGTTATATCAAATAGCTCCTGCCATTGCTGAGATTGTTCCATCAACTGCAACTTATTTCGCCACAATTCCCAGTCTCCTTTGGCGACCGTTGACTCCGGTCCAAGAGAAGGTTCATTAAGGAACTTCAGCTGGTCTTCCAATTTTCCATGTGCAGCAGCAATACGTTGCAGAAGTAATAACTCTTGTGGTGCATGAATTGCACGAGTGGGCAGAGATTTTGAGTTCTGGGATTGTCAATACTCGAGATTGTAAGAATTAAAGGGAGACATACGTCCGCTTGTATTGTAGCAGCAGCAACCTTGCTGATTTGACCATAGGCTAACCTTCCCCATAGAGTTCTTTTGTCAACAGGTAAATCCTGTGATATCTGATTGAAATTTAGTACTTATGCGATATATCTCATTCCTCATTCTTTGCGACTTACAGATCGTAAAAATAGAGAAGATATGTTCCAGAAAACATATTGGTGTTTATTTGGAAAGCTTTTCTCCAGGCTACTTGCAATCTAAAACTTGAAGGTCAATATTATATAGCTTATATGAAGGAAGACGCAGTGCTATTAATAATTCCTTGGGTTCAGGAGGAAGAACAGTACCTGTTGAGCGTGCTCCAAATCATGCCCTTGCAGACACGCCTTGAATGACTTCAGCGCCAAATCTTCTTGCTTTGGAAGCAATTTAACAGCCTGCCACCTTAATTCTCCAATCGTTCTTGACCAGATATCTCCTGCGTTTGGCATCACGGCGTCCAAAGCATCATCATAAAGATCAATATCATCTAGATCTGTGAGTGGCACTTTCTTCGCTACCAAATTTTCGATATGAGCCAGAACTGCATCTTTTTCGGATTGCAGAGTTGAACGTGATCTGATATAGATCTTAAATGCCTGTGCGATTTTGCTCAGTTATGTTCTGAGACAGTTGGGAGGAAGAATGCAGGTCACGTGGAGTCCCCAAACGGAATTTTGTTTGCTGCAGGCACACTTGAGGCTGGTTGATATTGAGCACGATTGATCTAGCACGTACCTCTAAATGATGAGTTCGATTCTTGGCTAATCTTTTATCAACCAGTTTCAGCGCTTGCTTGAAATTATTGGCATCGATAGCATTCCATATTGGGGCATCTTGACGACTTTGGAGTAACTGGTCGGACATGTTCGCACGTCATAAAAAGTTACAGAAATAATTTCCGATCCGTGATAATAGTTTCGAAAATGGAATCTAAGATATCACTGGGCGATTTAGCTAACAGATCTATCACTTTGTGGTAATGCTGTCGTCGGGCATATAGTTGAAATATTTTTCTAGTCACTGATGGTGTTTTTTTGCAAGCGAGAAAACCCCAATTACTTCACCAGCATCTTTGTAGCCCAAAATGAAATCGAAAAGATTCATATGTACAGGTTTTTCTCATAATTTCTCGAAGCTTTAGCATATTATACAGTAGCAATTTGAATAGTATGTTATCAATTAACGGTTCAATGCAACATTAATTCTTTTTCGAAATGACTTTGCACCTCTCTAAGCTCTCGCACTTTAAATAGCACGCAAGGTGAAAAATCAATTTAATCTTGGTATCAATTTTTGAATGTTCGGTCAGTAAATATACATTTTAAATATCTCTATAAAACTAATGCTTCCTGATTACCTGTTTAAATACAGATAAGATATTCAAATGCTTTTGAAGCTAGTTTATTTTGAATGTCTGTATACAGTCTAGATATTGTAACATCAGATATGATTGATTGTATGTGAACTGAATGGACATTCAGAATATCAATAGCTAGATGTCCGTAAGTTCATATGTACCACTTTATGCTTTATATTTTGGCGAACGGTTTCTCTTGAATTTCATACATATGTGAATGTGAGCATGAGTAGAATGTTCCCTTTTGCATTTGACTCCGTGTTTTAATATGCATCCGTTTCACGGCTTCATCCTTTTCTTTCCTTTCCTCTCTTTCCTTTCTTGCCTTTTACATACTTATTTACAAGTGTACCATACTCGCACCGGCAGATCAAATCATATCATATCATACATAACTATAATCATCGCCAAAGGATGAAATTTTCCTATGAGAACCATGATTTTCCCGTGTTTCCTTTGGCTTCGGCTCGTTCAGCAATCTGCATTTATTTTAGTAAATCTTTAACTTGGCCTATGAAATGCAGTTGATCTAACAAGGATGAAGATTGTGTACTTACCCATCTTTTCTTACAATCTCGATATGCTCTGCAAAGAAATTAGCCTAGGTTCTGTATGGAGTATATCAACCATTTTTGAGACAACTTTTGAATTCGTAACGGAAAGCGTGGCTCATGGAAATCAGTTGGGGAAATGGAGAGAGTCTCCACCATCTTCAGCTATCTAGGTATCTTATATCTTTAAGACACTAATTCGTTGGCAAAAGCTTACTGAAAATAGTCTGTACACATTTCCCTATCTCCTCCGTTTCGGTGTAAACATTTTAAGCTCCTCGTAGCAAATTCTTGACAAGGGTCAAAGTATTCACCAGGGCGTTTACTAGATATCATGATTCATGATTAGCTGTTATCTAAGCTCTGAGGAGGGGTGATATGGGGAGGGTTCTCGCCACGATTGAGGGGGATGAGGGGAAGAGCGAGGGAAGGGAAATTTGATAAGAAAATGGAATGGAACGAGATGCTCCATCATGATCCATGACCCGTTATCTATTATGGGGGTTATTCATTATTCATTATTACCTTTCAAATTTTTGGCTGGTTTCTTTATCCCATGGGGTATCGTTAGGATCTTCTGCTGATGATGACATGTTGAGTAAGTTGCTTGCAGTTATGATACGATATTTGGTTCCGATCTCGATGATAAATATGGTGGTGATGTATGTGAGCGAGTACGTAGTTCGAGTTGTAACAAGGGCAGGGTCGTCGTCAATTATTGACTTGATTTGGATGTATTTTGTAGCCCTGGAGAAGATAGATAAAGAGGATAATGAATTCAATATGCTTATTTGGTTATTCGTACAGTCTCTGAATGTTTTGATATCATGGATGGCAGGTTATTTGCAAGCATATTGGTTTTTCAAGGTTCAATACAAATTATTCATAATTCAGTTGCTGCTTTAAGATAAAGTAAAAGCTACGTACTGAGAGTACGTATACGAGAGCAATGGGCGGGACTACCGGTATTATATTAGGAATGATCCGATCGGTGGTCAAAGCTCAAAAAGCCTTTTATTGGTATCATCTATTATTCATCCATTAGGTAAGCATATCAAACACAAACACTCCACACATATCAGCCAGACGAGCCAGATATTTATCCCAAGTACACTCCACCACTCCACCACTCCATCAATCCTCCACTCCTCCATTTCATCTTATCAATTATCAACTCTTGGTTGAAGCGATAGCCAAAGCCAAAGCCAAAATGCAGACAGACACACCTACAGCACCATCCATCCATCCCACCTGGCCATCCTATTATTATCCATCCTATCATACATACTTAATTTATTTATATTAATAAAACTTTATAAGCATATTTTATCATTTCGGGTTAGGTTTCACTGCACAAGCTATCTTTTCCTGTTTCTTGTCCTGCCCGTCTCTCTGGTTATGAACCTCTTACGAACATATACTTTCTCTCGGAAGTTCCGGTAGCTACTTTACTTCACTCTTCATTCATCCTACCTGCAACCTTAAGTATCTTCATCACCGGCAATACCGAACTTGAAAACATGTCTATGTATTTTCTAGGTAGCATCGTATTATGCCACTATACGTGAAGGAAAATCCAAAGCACCAAATGCACCCTAAGATCCAAAGCGCCATCATCACCGAAAATGGTTACTTCTGAAGATATTATCAGAACTTCTACGTGTCAGATTGACAAGTCCATTAGTAGATACTGTTTCAATTCATGATAAACAGTATTGAACTAGGGATTATCTTCCAAAGCGCCAAAATTCATCGACCGTCTTTTCTTCCACTGGCTACCGTTGTTATCGCAATCGTATCAAACTCTCCTATGGGAACTTGCCGATCACAAGATGTTATCTATTCTGGAGAATTGAACGGCCTTGGAATGGTTTCTGGACGAGAGATTCATGGAATGTAGCTTCATACAAGGCTCTTTTGGCAGTACAGTTACGACGACGGTCTCAAGTATGAAGCTCCATTTCGTCATTTCAAGTACTGGTTACCAAAAGAATTTACTTCTGGAATTGATAGAAGCCGAGGTTCTCATTGCCATTGCAGCTTGATTTCTATTCTTGGGTATCTAAAGAATTTGGCTTTTTTTCTTCTGATAATGCTATTCCCTGCGTCCGTTGACGGTGCGTCAAGCGACGCATGCCAAAAAGAGCCGATAGTGCTAAGCTTCCATTTCGGGTCATCATTTCCACCAGCTGGTCTAACCAACTCGTGATACATTAGCCCTCCACACCTATCCAGATTTCCTCCACTTTTGATTCTACGTGTCTCCACAGTTGCGGTCCGCCATTGATCTTTGGTAATTCGTACCCCGACTAACCATTGTCAAATGCAAAAAGTTACTATTGATGACGCTCAATCATGGATCTAGTTTCTTGTCCCCTGATTACCGTAGCTGGTTTTATTTTCATGGCAACCCACCGATTGGCATAACAATCAAGCAAGGACTAGTTTACTACGTTATCTTGTGTCAGGTTATCATTCTTATTATCCGCACTATCCATTTCCAGAAACTGTTTCCATGCAGAAATATCCTCGTTACAGATACCCTGCGTTTATACCCGTTTACTGCAGTGGTATTATCGAGTCGACCTTGTTTGAGATATTGATTCCGCAGCTTTAGTTTAGACCTAGGCCAGTCGATCGACCTGTCCAGATTGATCTCAATGATAAGGAGTACGCTTGAGTGACGATTTCACCCAACTTATCGTGAAACCATCTCCACCTTCTTCGCCCAAAGTGAATCGACAAAGGGAGAAATTCATTGCCAAAAAAGGTGTGGAGGTGATTGAGAGCGTCCAGGATCAAAGTATCAAGGACGTGGAAAAGTAGCAGATGATCGGTCATAGTGTTTACGGTTGGATGCCAGCAGTTCACTGAGAAACCACTACTCGAAGAAGTTTCAATTCGCTTCAGCGGCAAGGCATCGAGATATTCTAAATCGAAATATAAAAGATCAACCCCCCTAAATTAAAATAACTTACAACTAACATCATATCGTATCACTACTCTATCATTCTACCGTCGATAACGCATCCGGACTTTTATAGAACGATATTTACGAAGAAATTAGCAAGCATCACATTATCAACATTCACTACTTCAATATACGAAGCTCAACCCAATTCACTTCTGAGTAAGTAGATGAAGTTTATCGTTTGTTATGCCTTCAGGTGTAGTTTTCTTTTTGGGGTTATCAGAGCGTAAATGAGCAATACAACTTGTGAAGGATAGCTCGCTATCGGCATGTTAGGTACTGGCATCAGCAATGCTAGTATTACGTTAAAATTCTTGCCACAACCAACTTCCCTTACAACTTTTCCTTAAAACCCCCACTCAATTAGAAAATATGTGATTTCACCGCTGGGGCTCTTTTCTGACTTTCAACAGTATTCACTAGGCGGTCATTTACTTATCTCAAATCTTAAATTCTTCTATCAAAATTTTTCACCACTCTCTACAGTGATTTTCGGGTGAATAGTCTTAGGTCACTGGTACATAAAAGGAAGATTCTTCTTCAATTGTCTGCTCTTATTTACAATCTCTATTCGAAAAACTTCAATTTTCTCAAACACCAACATGGCCACTCTCAACGTATCTATGCAGCCAGGCACTCCCGAGCCAAATCTTTTCCCTATATTGCCAAACTATACAACCGCAAGAGCAACTCAGGATAGCCTCAAGCGCTCATTCGCAAAATACCTTGCTTCGGAGCATGGGACACAGGCTGTTGGAAAGTTGTTCCAGCCAGAAGAGCACTTGCAATATGAGGAGCCTGCTCGTGTTCATACCATGGAAGACATTGGATATTCAGCTACGAGCGGTGTCTCTCCAATCGCCGTTTCAGAACCGTTCAGACTTTTCAGTGAAGAAGCAGTCAACATCATGAGAACTGAAATCTTCGACAAAGAAGTCCAAGAAAAGTATTCCTATACTTCAGATATTGCTCCAAAACAGCTTCGTGGTTACGCGCCCGAGTAAGTTTATCTTGATGATTGAGAGCTGCTGGTGAGCACAATCTAACAATTTTCATAGACATGGAAAATTTATCTACGAGGCCTGGAAGCACCCGGAGACTCTTGAAATCATCTCAAAGATTGCAGGCGTTGATCTTGTCCCGGTTATGGACTATGAGATTGGTCACATCAACTTGTCGATCCCAGGAGAGAGAAGCGAGCACAGCAATAATTCACTCATTAGTGAGGATGATGAGAAACCTATCGTCGGCTGGCACAGAGATAGTTACCCATTTGTTTGTGTCCTCATGATGAGCGACACAACTGGAATGGTAGGAGGTGAAACTGCTTTGAGAACTGGTTTTGGTGACATCAAGAAAGTCCGCGGTCCATCGAAGGTAAACTAGTCTGAGATTTTTCTGCTCAAGATCGCATTTACTAACATTCTCTAGGGATGTGCTGTCGTCTTGCAAGGTCGCTACATTGATCACCAGGCTTTAAGAGCTTTTGGCGGACAAGAGAGAATTACTATGGTTACTTCTTTCCGCCCACGATCCCCTCGTATTCGTGACGACACCGTCCTTACTACAGTCCGACCAATCTCAAACCTCTCCGATCTATATGGACAAACTGTCGAGTATCAATTGGAGAATGCTGAGGCTCGCATTCGGTCCATGCTCAAGGAGCTTCGTGATTCCATGAAGGCTGGCGCCACCAACGCGAAGGCTATCAAGTCCTTCCTCGATTTCGAAATCAACCAACTATCGCATCTTAGCAAAGAAATTGTTGATGAGTCTCTTGTACAAAAAGGACATCTCTCGGAGGTTTGCGCTGATGCAGCCAATCCGAACAAAAGAGCAAAATCCGAGTGAGTCTAGAAGAGGCTGGCAGATGCTTGAAACCTAATGAACGTTTTACGAACTCCTTTTGTTTATTTTCATCTTCTAAACAGTCCTAGACGTTGGGGGATGCTGCCTGTATCACATTCTTTTCTTCTTGTTGGAAAGCATTGCACTCTCATTTCTAATAGTACAATAGCATAATATATGATTCTTTGCATGCAATTCTGAGTTTTTTTGCGGGTTTAATCGGGCAATTACTGTATTGTGCGAGATAATCGTTATAGATTAATTGTATGCTTGTTTTGAGTGAGTGGTGGAACATTTGAGGCTGGCCCGTCTGTGTGGCCAAATGGGCTGCCACGTAACAAGAAATCCACCACAACCTATGATCCAATGCGACAATCTCCTTCTCATACTTAGGGCTTGGGAGACCAATTGCAAGAATGATCAACAGAAGTATGGAAAAGCGAGATTATTTTGGGGGGAGTTTTGATTATTTTATTGGTTGTTGTATATTCACTAGAATTGAAATCTACCAATTACGGAGATAAAGTAATGGAAAATTTGGTATTCAGAAGATTTCAATTTGAGATTGGATATTGGATATTGGATATTTTCTCCTCAGTTTGTAATCTTATAATCTTAGATATTTAGGCAAGTGGGTGAATGTATAAAAGAACTATCAGATGAATAACCTCAATATTCGGACGACATTGACCTTTCAATCGCGATATCATTCTCTAGAGTCCAGACTCCAACCAGCTTCTAGCCATGGTGTGAATGTAAACCTCCACTCCACTCTAAGATAAATCTCAGCCTGACCAGAGCCTGATCGCGCTAGTCACGAGCGTTGGTAAAGCGGGGATTGGATGCACAAACGAGCGGGTAACACGTGACTATAATCCGACGCTAAGCTAAATTAGACTAGTTGGTTCTATCTTTGGTGGGCGTTATCCTTTAACTTTTATCATGAATATCGACATTGGATATCTTTCTAGATCCCCCCACAACGACCTAATCTAGAGAGAGCCCTTAGATAGAGCCCTTAGGCAATTCACAATTCACAATAAACGGAAAGAGTGATTTCTAGAATTATATTGAGGATTAAATTCATTGTCGTCGACTCAATTAATTCTTTCTATTTCTTCCCTCGAGAATACCCTTCGATCCCTTCCGATGCCCCCAAATTTAGAAGCCTTGACGGCTCCTTCCCCCTCATCCACCAAACTCGCAAAGAACGAAACTCGCATAACTTTAACTAGCAACGAAAAATGTCCAGAGGATAAGGATACGCCCGATACTTCAGCATCGGCGAATGGAAAGATGGTTGAAGGTGACTTGCAGGTTCGTTTGAAATGCCGGCACCTATGCAGCGCATGCTAACATCTATTCCAGCTTGTGGACAGGCTCAAGAGCGATTTCGATAAAATAAGAACCTTGGTTACATGTCCAATTTGCGATCAGTTACTATACGAACCATATACTTTAGCCTGCGGCCATACTTATTGTTATTCTGTCGGTGCCCTTATTTGACTTCGATTATCGAATTGAGCTAATGTATACGCAGTGTCTATGTAGCTGGTGTCCTCCGAATAAAAGAAAGAAAACATGCCCAGAATGTCGCACTGCAGTCGATCAAATACCTGCACCAGCCTTCCTCGTTAGTCTTCAAATGTATTCGCACTTGGAGCCTTGCTGACTTTCATATTACAGGTAAAGCAGATGGTGGAAACACTTATTAATAGAATCGAATTGATGGCGTCTGATGAATCGATAGAACAACATCGAGCAAACCGTGCCGAAGAAATTAAAATCGTTGAAAATGACAAAAATAGCCCCGAAGGATTATTCAAAGGTACTTTTACGAAACGTAGTGAGGTATATCGTGATGAGGAAGATGGAATTTGGCGATGCCCTTCGTGTGGGCATGAATATGAAGGTGGCGGGCTCTGTTTATCTTGTGGCAGAGAAGTTGATGAAGAAGATGACAACGACGTGTATTCCTTTAGTGATATCGATGATGATGCAGATGTCGAGGCAATAGAGGAGATGGAAGCAGAACTGAGAGCAGATGTTAGGCATCACCACCATTATCACCATCACTACGAGATTCCACATTTTGGCAGAATACCACAGGCCTTTCTCAATCATTTACAGCATCACTACAATCACAACGAGGATGAAGACGAAGACGAGGACTCCGAGAGGAGTGATAACCAGGACGATAGCGATGAGGAGTCCGCGGGCTCACTCAATAACTTTGTTGTACAGGATGATGAGGAGGAACCCATCTCGAGACGCAGAGTGAACCGTCGAATCATTACTATATCTGATGATGATGAGGACGACGAGTCCGAAGACGAAGGTGGCGCGATCACGAATCGGAGGCGACAGCGCCATGGCTGGGATGGTGCAAGAGATCGTTCTGAAGCTCCTTCGGTCACTGTTACAATCACCGAAGATGAGAATGGTAGCAGCACAAACGGGTCGGACTTTGGAGATGACGATTCTCATGAAGCACGAATGGTACTAAGAGCATCACCTGGTTGGAGTCCTTTAGATGAAGGGGAGGATGATGCTGAGGGACTAGTGCAGTATGATAGATACCCAGCGACCGAAGACGAGGAAGCTACGGATGAAAGTGATACAGACACCATTGGAAATATGCCATCTGATAGAGAAGATGATGATAGATCCCGGAGCAGTATGTCAGAAACGCCAAGATACCAGACCCCCGACTATCACGATGCAAACTATCCAGAGAGCACGGATAGTTATGCAAGTGAAAACGAATACTCTTACGACTACGAGGATCAATTTGCCAATACGGATCATGATGGCGACACTGAAATGAGTGTGTCACCCGACGAGAATCGTTCTAGTAGAGGCCTCAGTGAAGAAAGTCATGAAGAGAGTCATATGTTATTCAGAGCCCAAGACCTTGGTGTCGCCAATGATGTTACTGAAGTAGACGACGATTCAGACAGCTCTGTTGTTGCTCGTCCTCCTCGTCGACGAATTAGACACCACTCGTTGGTTCAACAGTATGACCCGCGAATAAGCATGCTGTTTGCCGAACATCAACTTACTATGAGGGACACTCAAGATTCAGCGGCTGGCTTAGATGGATGGGATGAGATGCGCAGAATCGAACCGGCTCCCAGAACACGTCGGCGACCACCAACCCATTATCATAATACAGCACCATCTCGTGTGATCGATAGAGATTCACTTCATCAATTGTTTACCCCTCGAGCAGTTGACATGGCAAGAAGCTCTCGTGGAGTTGTCCCTTTGGGACGTCATGCTTCATCTTCTAGCAGAACTCATCGCCTACAGAGGCAACATCCGGCAAGGTAACTAAGTTGGTTATTGGAGTTAAGGAATTATACATTTACAACATGGGGTTTTTCAACTATTAGCGTGCTCCAGATAAAGAGCTATGACATTAACGAGGCGTTAGGGTTCAAATACAATACCAGGAATAATGGGGCTTTTCATTGGGTCTGGTCATAGCCAGTGTAATTATAGAGCTTATTTGTAATTAGATATTCCCAAACCTTTATTACTCTAACAAATATATTCTTTTTATCTTTTCTAAAATACTGTGGTGAGAATTTTTCTAGATAGAGAGAAGAGATCTATATAGTGTGTGATGACAATATGAGTATTCCGAACCTCTAAGAAAACTAATCCGATACTTATAATATTTACCAACCTGGTTCTACCAATTGGTGAACAGTTAATCGAGTATAATGATAAATATAGCATTAAAATATAAATACGAAGCTTGAAACTCAGATGTTCCGGTGTTTCTGAAACAAATACAAATAACGGTACTGTCTATAGATGGACCCATTCTTCAAATTGATTACCATGCTCGCCATGCAGGAGAATGGGGATGGATGGGGCCTATGTATGCAGGGCTTTCAAATATCCACATTTTTTTTATGGGTGAAGTTTGAGGTTAGCTGGATGTATGAATATGAGTACTCATACACCCATGGTTTGTTTAGATGTATGGATTGGATGGTGTGGTATGGTATGGTGTGGTGTGGTGTGGTGTGGTGTGGTTTTCAGATGAGTACCTACATAGTACCTATATTGACCCCTGAAATTGAATTTCGGATGGGTAAGGAGGAAGCGGAAATGCCCAGGTGGAAGGGATTCTTGGATTAGTTGGTCATTGGTAGAGCTAGCTAGGCCTTACTTATTAGGTGGGTGAAAATGGGTGGGACGGGATGGATAGGGTGGGTTGGCTTGGGTTAGAAGGGTTGTATACAGTATATTCCGTATACCTTATTATGACTTCAATCATCTGTCTGTGTACTACATATCTACAGTACTACAAGCCTGGTCAAGCTATAGTTGTTGTACATACCTACGTAGGTGCAGTGCAGTAGGTTCGAGGTTAGAATAAAATAGGTACTGTGTACAATGTGAGTTATAACTGAACGAGTTGATTAGTTAGGTTCCATATAAAAGAAATAGAACCTGGTGAACCTACGTATTTATATGCAATGTCCCGGATTATTCCACGTTATGATGCGGATGTTTATAAATATCTACATAGTACTCCTAGTAGATCCATCCATAGTAGTAGTGACGTGAAGCCCCTCAGCCATTAGGGGAAGAAAGTCAATAAATCATAAAAGTAAGAAGTACTCAAGTTCCTATTATAGTTCTAGATAAGAACTATGTATTTTCACAAACCCAAGAAATAATAATGTTGTTAGAAATTTGTTCGATTAATGAAGACAATGAATGTATGTATATATTGCTTTAAGAAAAAGGAGTTGGGAATTAATTATCTTCATCGGTTTCATTTCATAAGTAATGTAATAAATTAATTACATCTCCCCGATTCCGATTTCCGCTGCCCGGACCAAAAAAAAATTAATAAACATGCCCTGTTGAAGAAGTATTGGGAAAAAAGCAAGCAATCAAGCAAGCAATCAAGCAAGCAAGCATCTTCTTTGTGATCGACTTATTACTCCATTTCCACCTCTCCTATCATAATAATTTTTATCATAGGTATCTTATCGGCTCATACACTATTATCAAATTTACATTCAAAGCCAATGCTCAAATAATTCCTATACAATACGTTCTCCAAAGATTCATCTAAAGTTCTTGTCAATTTGTCGATCCCGCCTTGTCTTTTTGATTGATACTCTTTCCCACCGCTTGCTTGCATAAGCTTTGTATCTGCCAACACGCTCATAATAGCACCACTTTTGGGGTTTGGATGTCCCGGCTCAGGGCCTCTTGCATACATAGCAGAAGGAGGTGCGAACGGTGACTGGTATGCAGACGGCAAGGCTCAAGGCTGAATCGCAAGATCGGAAAGTTAAGGTAGGTAATTTTGGTGATGTTGGGTTGGCGCAAGGAGGAGGGACGTCAATATTGAAATTGGATGTGAGGGGCTAATTGTTATACTCGATTTATAGCTTGCCAATTCATATCATGAGCTACTGGAGTACGTAAACCATCCTGCAGATTAACTATATAATTCTAATTGGATTTCTTGTGCAGAGAGTTCTCGTCGAAAGACCTTCGATCAGTAGGTAATTATACGTTGGGACGGTTGATAGGGAAGGGGTCTTTTGGGAAGGTTTATCTTGCTTCACATAAGCTCATCAATGGTTCCAAAGTACGTTTTTCGGAGGTAACACTCATACGCGGAGCATCGACTAACATGGTGATGCGCTGCAGGTCGTACTTAAGTCTGCCAACAAGGACGATTCGAATTTGGCCCGCGAGATACACCACCATCGACAATTCCTACACCCTCATATCGCCCGCTTATACGAAGTTATAGTCACAGAGAACCTGGTGTGGCTAGTGTTGGAATATTGTCCTGGTGAGCCGGACTGTTGGTTCGAGGAAAAGGAGGAATATGGCTAATCCTTATGATAGGTGATGAATTATACAACTATCTTCTCAAAAATGGACCGTTACCGGTCGAAAAGGTTCAAAAAATATTCACACAACTGGTTGGCTCTGTCGCATACGTTCACAACTCATCCTGCGTTCATCGAGATTTGAAGCTTGAGAATATCCTTTTAGATAAACATGAGAATGTTAAATTGGTCGACTTTGGGTTCACGAGAGAATATGAGGGGAAATCAAGTTATTTGCAGACCTTTTGCGGAACGATTTGTTATAGTGCCCCGGAAATGTTAAAGGGGGAAAAGTATGCGGGCGAGAAGGTCGACGTGTGGAGTCTGGGAGTCATTTTATACGCCTTGTTATGCGGCGAGTTACCATTCGATGACGACGATGATAATGTTACAAGGACCAAAATTCTCAGCTCTGAACCAAAATGGCCGGACCATCTCACTCCAGATGCGCGATCTTTGTTAGCAATTTTACTTTCCAAGCGACCTTTAATACGACCAGCATTGTCCGACATTCTAACCCATCCATTTCTCGCGGAGCATGCTCCACAACAGCAAGCTATACTGAAACTTCAAACATCGGCCCCCTTCACGACTGCATTGGAAAAAGATACTTTAGAACGCATGCGAAGTGCCGGTGTCAATATTGATCAGGTTATTGAAAGTGTGCTCTCTCAACGATGTGATGCATTGGCTGGATGGTGGGCTCTGTTACTCGAAAAAGAAGAACGGAAACAGATTCGAAAGGAACGGAAACGCAGAGAACGAGAGGCTGAGAATAAAGCTTCTAGGAGGCTAAGCGCTGCAAGTAGCCGGCTGGAGAGAATGACACCAACTTTAACGGGCGTCGATGAAGAAGGACAGCCACTAAAGATCACCGATCCGCCTAGAAGTAGAGGCAGAAAGGAGAGACGGAGTGCTCATTATCCGGATCTTGTTTTGACTGGTTTACCTGGATTACCTGAAAATTCACAATTCTCCTCGCCTGAAGTTCATACACCCCCTCCTCCTTTAGACAGAAGGTCAATTCGATCATCAAGTTCTTCTCGACATCGACGCCCTATCCCTCCTCCGAAAGAGGGCACTCTTCGAAGCGCACGATCTCGGGGGAGTACGTTACAACTAGTTACTTCTAATCATGATTTCTTACACCCAAATTCCAATGGCATTGCAAAGCCACCTCAGCGTCGCAAGCATCAGCACGGTATCATGAATCAGTTGGCTAATTGGAAGCACTGGCTTTTGGACTCTGCCAGGCGTGCTAGATCACCCGGAAAGAAAGCCAAAGCTAGTCGCTCAACCCCAGATCTTCGCGAAAAGTCTGCTAACAGCGCAACAAGTCAAAAGGAGCCTAGTCCACGACCGGTTACTTCTAAGTCGCCGACTATGACTCGCGCTCCAATGCCAACGCAAACGCTTCCAGCTGTTTCAAGTATACAAACAGCACCAAGCAAGCGACATTCACTATCGCCCTCGCCATTGACTCCACGCTCTACGTTTCAGCGTCGACCAAGTAGTGGTTTGCGGGGACGGAAGTCGACATCATCTTCGGTTTCTTCTGTACGAAGTATTATGCATCAACATACGCATTCTAAAGCTTCGTCAACCTCGTCAAATGGTTCTGGTTCGAAGATATCACTTCCCACTCGCAGTCCTCACCACTCCGTCAAAGTCCTCCCCGCAACCCCGACCATGGCTTCGTTCCCCTCCAATATCCGAGTCGTGAGACAAACTCCGCTATCCAATTTCAACGAAGGTTTCTCATGGGGTGGTCAAAGTACATTCGGTGCACCTCTTGTCTTTGCAAAACGGAAGAAAAACGTATTCAAGGGTCCCCACGCCAACAACGCCAATTCCCCCACCGTCACATCTGGCAGTGGTCCTTCGAGAACCGGATCGCATAGCAGAAGTACTAGTATAGCTGGACGAAGAAGTGGAGAAATCATCGAGGAAGAAGACGAGGAAGAAATCGAAGAGGTCGATGTCTTTACTCCTGTTACGGGGCCGGGAGAAACCGAGGAAATGGTTTTTACGCCGGGCGATATGTTGAGGTTGGGTGATACGATTGAGGAGCCGGAGACCCCGGAGGATAGAGAGAGGACTCCTACTAATGTGAGACCGTGGGGTGCGTAAATTGAGTATATATTGCATGCATGGGAAGAGGATGGGGAAGAGCTTTTTGGACTAAAGTAGATGGCTTGGGTGGATGCATGGATGATAGGGGGCGAGGGTGTACAAATATCGTAATTATTCTTGTTCTTCTTCTTCTTTTCTTCTTTTTATTTTTGTACAAAAATCTTGGGTGTGATGGATGGTACAAAGATCAGCGATTGGTTTTGGTTTTGATTTTGGCACGGTTTGGGTGGGGTTGAGATGAGCTACTTTGCTTTACATAGAAAGAAGCGTTGCGTGTTTTTTCTTCTTCTTTTACTTACTTCTCATTGAGGAGGTTAGCGGTTCTATTTTACTTTTACTGTGTCTTTTTTTAACTTCATATACATAGCGATCGATATCTTATTCTATTCCATTCCTCTGTTCTTCTATTCTATTTGTACTTCAATGGGTATCTGTTCTTCTTACCTTCTTATTGGTCTTTGCTTTACTTTCTTGTTGTTACTTTGACTTCGTTTGCGTCTTATATATTAACCAGCTCACCAACCTTTCTTTGGTTCGGTTACGGTATGTCTGGCTTCTCCCCCACCCCTTCTTTCCTTGACTTTGTAGCGAGAAAATTTTTTCATCGTTTTGGATTTTCTTTTTCGTTTTTTTTTCTGTTTTTCCTTACATATATTATATTATATTATACTATACCATGGAATTGCGTCGATACCAATATATATATATATATATATATTATACATATGTGGATGCTGAGGGGAGAGAAGAGAGTGCGTGTTTGTGTTTGTGTTTAGGAGAGGAGGTAGAGTGTGGGATATCTATGGGAAAAGAGAGAGAAAGAGAGAAAGATGTTGAGTTTTTTGTTGCTTTATGGTTTTTTGAGATGGTGTGTGTGGTCTGTGTGTGTATGTAAATTTAGGTATATAATAATAATGGATGGATGTATTGTATTTGTGTGGATGTATGTGTTTGTGGGTGATGTATGCGTGTGAAGATGTATAGCCCATGTAGAGGTATACTGTAGAATGGAATGTGGTTGGGTGTGAGTGGTTGGTCTGGTCTGCAGTGTGGTGTTGTGTGGGTTGAGTTCGTAAATTTGAAATGGAATGGGATGGGAATGAATTGATGAGCAGGTTTGGATTGTTAAATTGTATCTGCTTATTTGGGGAGGGCTGCATATCTGCATTTGTGCTTGGATATGTGTATATGTATCTTACTACATTTAGTGGCAGTTGATTCTATACCTACTTCTATCATCAAGAGCAAGAGGAAGAGAGCTAATACCACCAGACACATTGAATATAAAAACTCGACCCCTATTCCAGCTAAACCATCTACCCACCTACCTAACATCCGGCGCTATATTCGTCTCGTACATCATAAACACACATAGAAACTATCCATAGTGCCAACCCTACCATCCCTCCCACACCAGACGAGCTAATACAACACCCCGCCAGCCCTCAAAAATCAGATATCAAAAATCCTATCTAATTCCTAGCAGTATATTCCTATCCATCCATCAATATTCCCAAGACACGAGATTCCCCCCAAAATAGTGAATACTCCCTTGTTTACTATTTACACTTACATCCCATAAAGACGTGTACAAGTCCCGGGGAGACGTGATTTATTTGTTTATGAGATGTGCAACAGTTGCTATTATGGAGATGAGAATTCATGGGTGGGATGCGATTGGTGGATGGGGAGGGGTAATTTGGGTTAGTGAATTAGTTTTGTTTGTTTGAGGTGAGAGATGGCTTGGATAGGTTAGGCTAATGGGTTGGGCTTATGGGGAAAGGTAAGGGTTGAGATGTGTAATAGTTGATGGGATGGGATGAGAGATTTTGGAATGATAGTTGAGGGGATTGATGGGTTTTATGTTCGTGATAGGAGGGGTGTTATCAGCTGTTTAGGATATATTCATGCAATATTTGTACAAGGCATTGTCGCACTGGCGGGGTTCATGATAGAGAATTGTTCTAGATGTGCACATCACTGAGAGATGATCGAGGATTTCAGTTTCGAGACTTTTGAATGTCTTGATTTATATAGAGAAGATGAGGCTGGTTATACCCCTTGATATCAACAAATTTTCATGGCACTACCACCCATTTTCCATATATACCCAGAACGCCTTCCGCAACGCCCATAAATGCATATTCATATCGAGCATTCCAGCTTCTCTAAAATCTCTCCTTCATCCTGCTAGCCACAGTCCTCAAATTGCCATAAACCTTTCCTGGTGGACTACCCAAAATCAAACTCACAATTGCCTCTCTTGCAATGTGGATATTTTTGAATCCTCCCAGAATATGGATCTTGCTGTCGGCCAATACCACTCTTGTCCTACTCGCGTTCTCAATCGCAAATTTCGTCTTTCCGTCCTTTCCTGCTATACGACCAATTGCTCGTCCTAAATGCTCTCCTTGCAATGTCTTTACATCCTTGATCTCGAAAGTTTCGATGTATAGATCGTCAAGTCGTAATAAGGCGATCGCATCATCCACATCGAATCCTAGAGAGAAGGCTTTGACGAAGTCTTCACCTTTTTGTAGAGAGCCAGTATCGGTGGTGTGTTTGGAAGTTCGTAACTCGACAGCTTTGTTTTTGATGTTCATTCGAACTTGTAATTTAAGATGTTCAACAAGAGGTGGGTCTGAAAACATTAGAATGTCAGCAGTTGTCAATTAGGTTCGAAAACGAAGGAAATTTGAGTGTAAAGCAAGACATAGAGTGGTCTCCAGATCGACTTTATAATGAATCAAATTTACTCACAAATCTTGGGCCAGGAAGCTTTCAAAGGTGTCATGCGATGTGGAGGAATAGGGACTTTTCGAGATTCTACCCGTGTTACTGGATCCTATTCATTTGTTAGAACTGGATGAAAATCTTGATGGTGAATTGTATGAATGGCCACATACAATATTTTTTGCTGGTGCGAATCGAGGTCGTCCTTCTTCGTCAATGTGCATCTCACTATCTTCCCCAGCTGCAACTGGCTGAACAGCATTGACATCCAAAGACATTGATTCTTCTGGCGCATCTAATAGAAACTCGTCATCTTGATCTAAGATTATAATTGTTAGTTATTGGATTTGAGGTATATTTTTCTTTTAAGAGAGCTCACTCGAATTTGGAAGTGGCACGCTGGTGGCTTCTGCGAGCTCCTCTGGGCGTTTCAACAATGCAGTTGGTGCAGGCATCTTTCTCTTTTTAAATTGAATATTGCTATTTCCTTGTGACTGGTTTTGCGTTATAGATCGTTGTGTAACCGTTATGATTCTCGCTGTCGTCGAAATTTGGGGGTTGATTTATTTGTCTAGGGTCTATTAATTTTCGAAAAAAAGTTTGGTGGGGATTTGATAGATTTTACTGATAAGATCACTAGCGTCTTTTTGGTCGTTCTTTAGTATCAAAATTTCCAAAAAATGCGCATCCGGAAAAGTCCAGTCTCCAGTCCCATCGTCATCAACTCGCGTGCCTTCACTTTTTTTTTTCTCTTTTGAAAACATCTATATATTGAAGTATTTGTTGCTTCAACAGTCTTCACTTTACTTCATAATGTTCTGCAGGTTAACTCGATGAACATAAAAACCAAAATTTGGTCCCAATTATGGGGTCATGGAACCCCCTCTGTCGCCATAAAGATATGCAATCAAGCTTCACGGCCCTTGATTCCTAATCTTGGTTTTTCACATACTTCACGATGGGCGCTTTCACAATTCAAAAGTCGAGCCTCCCATAGCTTAGCATCGAAGTTTTCTTCGAGAAAAAGTTTTGCTTTTGGCGGGGTTTTCTTCCTTGATTCGAGCTCAGGTACCTCTGCGGCACCTTCAATTTCTTCATGTATAGCGGGGAAATCTTTATATACGACGACGTCCTTACCACGACGACCCTTGACTTCATACTTCCAACAAATATGGCGACGCGGAATTCAATCAAGTAGTCGGCGGAGGGCTAGGGGTTATGCGCGGAGAAACAAAAGTTCTGCATCAAATTTGCAGAATGCCCGAAAAAGTCCTCAAGATACCCACAAACCTCCTGCCCCGCCATCAAAGGAAAAGGTCCCGGATGCGAGTGCCCCACACCCTACCTCGAGTAAATATCATTTACCTCACATGCCAAAGATGCCTCATCGTCCAACGAAAGAGGAGTTACTTGCAGCAGCTACTGGGTTTTGGTCCCGACTGAAAGTCCGATTCAAGTGGTTTTCAATCAGAAGTGGGAGGCCTTGGAATGTGGATGATTGGAGTGCTTTCGTCTCTTGGTTTGTATTAGGAAATATTGCATGGATCTTCATTGGAACCACAACTTTCTTCTCTTTGGTCATTTTCTCTATAAACACTGTTGTTGCTCAAGGTAAGAGAATTATGATTTGTTGAAAGAATATATTTATTGACTGATATACAGAAACTTTGGCAAGATGGATTGGCGATTATCTCACCCATTCAGCAGGCATCAAAGTTGTCTTCGAATCTGCTATTGTACCAAAGTGGAGGGACGGAGTGATTACATTTAGGAATGTATTTGTTTCTAGAAGACCAGGACAAGGGAAGACTAAAGTCAGTAAGGGATCTTCTCTTAGTGCAGCAGCCGCCGCGGCTTCTCAACGGCAAGTCGAGCACGACGAAGGCAAAAAGGAGGAAGAGGAGGATACAAATTATACCCAATTCGATGTCACTATTAGCACGGTCAATGTCACTCTATCTTTTGCGAAATGGTGGAATGGCAAAGGACTTTTACGGGATGTTGAAGTTAAGGGAGTTCGAGGAGTAGTTGACAGGACTTCAGTGGACTGGGGAACTGAATATGTCGATCCAAAACTATTCAGACACGAGCACAACCCAGGAGATTTCGAGATAGATTCATTCAAGTTGGAGGATCTTTTAGTCACGGTGCATCAACCAAATGGATTCCGACCCTTCTCCGTAAGTATCTTTTCTTGCGACCTCCCCCAATTGCGCAAGCAATGGCTATTCTACGACTTCCTATCGGCAAGTAATATGTCAGGGGCATTTGACGGATCACTTTTCACCATTCATCCTCGACAAATCCATGGATTTGCTGGAGTACAATCCCATGACGCCAACAAGGATGATTCGAGCCCTTGGAAGAAGCAAAGTCGTCTCCGAATTGATGGCCTCAAAATCGATCATCTGAATCGTGACGTCGAAGGGCCATTCGGATGGATCCACGAAGGAAATGTCGACATTGTAGCCGACGTGATTTTCCCCGCCGAAACAGATGACAGCATCGCAAAAGTAGTATCCGATTTCTACGACCGCATGGAGGCAACCGTAACATCCAACCGTTACCTCCACATTCTCGACAACAACCCCCCAAATCACGACAACGAAGCTTCCGAGCGCCCACCCAAATCATCCCGTGACGAAAATAAACGCTATCTCGTTATGGACCTGCGCGTCCATCTCAACGACGTAAAAGCAGCCGTCCCAATCTTCACCCGCGATCTTTCCTACATAAACCAAGCGCTTATTCGTCCCATCGTCGCTTACATCAACAGCAAGAAAACATTCATCCCAATTAACTGTCGAATTGTCAAGCGAGCTGTCGACTTCGACGGTTCATGGACTATCTTCGATAGCGGTCTCATGGAGGATTTATCCGCGGAAACTTATGAAGCTTTTGCGAAAGATGTGGTGGATAGTCAGCAGCGGATGAGAAGATTAAGGAAAGTAGGATTTTGGAGTATTTCCTTAGCTATACAGGCGCTGTTTATGGGGATGGCGGGGAACGTAGCATGAGTGTGAAAGTCTCAGCAAAAGTGTCTTTGGCCGGCTAGATACTGGTATACCAGAAAACGATGAATCTCCTATCCCTCCTCCCTTTCGAGGGTTGGCTAGAATTGGTCTTTGTAGAAAATGGGCGGGATGGATGGGTCGGATATACAGATGGATGGATGGATGGATGGATGGATGATACTTGTATGTATTGTTATGTTCGGGGTTATGGAGAATGGCGTTTAGATATCACAAAAACGGGAGGGACCGGAGGCGTTTTGGTTTGGGAGTATACAATTTCGCATATATATATCCACGCGAATACACGTATGAGTTAATGTAGACCGGCATGATTATCGATATCACGTATGCATACAAGAAGCTCAAATCAGATCATAACATAACGAATCAATAAAATATACAATCAAAACTTCAAAACCCAGTTTTATAAAAAAATTCTTATTAACAATACTTACTTCGTTGCATACCGTATAAGGTTACCGTGAATGAAGACCACCAGTAAAACCCATTAATTCCATCAATTCCTTTCCCGTCCCCATTCCATAGAGTAAGTAAGTGCATAGTCATATATCAAACAGGTAAGCAGAGCAGATCACTTTTTCGCCAGATATCCCACTATTCCCTTGCCCAAACCAGCCCAGATTTATGTACAGAGAGAATGGGAATACTAGATAGACAAGAATTGAACAAAACTGGAAAGAAGCAAAGTGAAGTGAAATGAAATGAAATGAAATGAAGACGAAGTGAAAATGCAGAAAAATAATCACCCAGATATAGGTTGAAGATCTTATTTGCCATTGGTTTTCGGACTCTTTGTTGGCTTTGTTGACTTGCTCTTCGGGGTTCCTTTAGTTTTCGCCGTCGTTTCTTTCGACTTCTTGATATCGATTGTCTGCGTGGATTCTTTTGAGTCGGATTCGTTTTTGGAATATATGCTACCACTGTCATATCCAAATAACTCCTGATCGCCTTTACCACCGATTCCCATGAATTCTTGAGGGTTACGTTTTGCGGAAGGTGTTTCCTCTTGCTTTGCTTTAGTTCCGTTTTGTTCTGATGGTGGAGGGACCTCCTGAGATGATGCATTAATGCGATTTTGAGATTGCTTTGCTTCTGGATTCTTGATGTAAACTTTGACCGGGTCTTTGTCGACTGCGTTATCGATGACCTTGGCTATCTTAATTTCATTAATAGAGCTCAACATAGTTCTCTCTCGAGCAATCTTGCGCTTGCTGAAGTCTAGACCAGCGAGTCCTCCAACCAAACCATCCGTACTATCATTGAAATTGGCCATCTTTTGAGTTGTCCAAGGATGCTCTAAGCATTGATCGATTGTATAACGTTTTTCCACATCTACTGTCAACATACGGTCAATAAGATCCAACGCGGGATCGCCAACAGAATCCCAGTACGGAGAAGGATAGTCAAAGCGACCTTCCTTAATCTGTTGTGAGAGGGTGTAGGGGTTTTCTCTTGAATACAATTCATCAGAGAATGGCGGGAAACCACAAAGACAGATGTACAAAACCACACCTAGTGACCACACATCAACTGCGCGTGTGTATCGTCGACGGTCTGAATTTTCTAGAATCTCGGGTGCAACATAACTAGGTGTCCCGCACAACGTGGTGGTAAACGACTCCTCCCCAATGATTTTGGCAAGGCCGAAATCTGCAATTTTCACATGCAGATCTTTATCGGTTAATAATATGTTTTCCGGTTTGATATCACGATGTACAATGCCTCGCTCGTGCTACAGTTGATCAGTAAGTTGGCATTATTCAATCAGGGTAACAAAGCTTACCAGATACTTCATGCCTTTGAACAATTGGATGAAAACTTTTCTTGTTTCGGCTTCCGTCAACTTTGATTTCATGATAATCCAGTTGAACAGTTCTCCTTCCGCCGCGAGTTCTAGGACCAAGAACACTGCGTTGGGTTCATCGAAGGTATCTTTTAAGCAAAGCAGATTTGGGTGGCTAACACCCATAAGCACCCCGATTTCTTGCTGCAAACCCTCTGTCTTCCTATCATCGCCCGGCTGTTTGGTGAAGACCTTAACTGCAAAACGTTCACCAGTAGCTTTCTCCTGACACAAGAATACCTCCGCAAAGTGGCCTTTTCCAAGCATCTCCAGAAGTGTATATTTCTGCACGAAACCACTTGTTTGACGATGCTTTGGGTATCTGAAAGCAAATTTTACACCGCCCACACTTGACTCGTCTCCTCCTATGCCGATCACGTCCCCATCTTGAAGTTGCCGGCGTCTATTGCGCCCAAGTAGAGCGTCGTTGATGAAGGTCCCATTACTTGACAAATCCTCGATAACAGCAACTGCCATACTTGCTTTATTCTCGGCAAAGATTAGACAATGCCTGTTTGAGATGGCTGGGTCGTCAAAAGTGAGATCTAAGGCAATTGGTCAGGCTGAGCATTCATCTAGAGTTGGGACTTGCCACTTACCACACTCTGGATGTCGTCCCATCAAATACCCTCCAGCGGCGACTCCGTTAAATTTCGTTTGCTCATATGCATCTTCTTCCGCCAGTGGATCCTTTCCTTTATTGGGCTTTCCCCAGTTCTTTAAACTAGTCGGCATCGGGCAAGCATTGCGCTTTTTCAAAACTAAAGAGTTACCATATGTGTGGTTCAATGGCATCAGATATCCCCAAACTCCCTCCTTTATCTCATCTCTGACTTCGTGGGTGAGTGCGGCTGATTCGGCATCTATCTCTTGCGACGCCCTTTGGGTAGGCGAGCCTTGCGTATGAGAGTCTGCTGGCACAGTCGCCGTAGACTGTGGTGTCTGCATAGGTTTTGCAAACTGGGCTGTCCGATCGCGTTGACTCGGTGGTGTTGCCGTGCCATCTTTAAAAAGATCGCTCGACGAAGCCGAGTCCTGATGTGTGACCGGCGAAGGAAGTTGATGTTTGTTAGATATTGGGGTCTTTTCTGGCTGTGATAATCGTTCAGATCGGCGTGGTTTCTTATAAGATTCGCTTTCCTCAATCGTTCCTGCCTGTGTAGATAATCATAGATTAGTTTTTGTTATTTTGGCAAGAAAGATCGAAGGAAAGGGATGTTTGTATACTCTATCACGCTTCAATACCCCCTTTCCTCCCTTGGGAGTTTTAGAAGCTACCATCTTTTTTGGAAGCTTAGGAGTTCTAATTTCAACAATTCACAAATAAGACTAACTGAAGACCTGACAAGAGGAATAACTTTTGGAAGGTTGAAGCTGCAGATTTGAAAGAGAAGCTGTAGAACCCGAAAGGATTCTAAGAAGCAGAAAAGCAATTTATTTGAATGCTGATTTGTGCGAAAATTAGAATTTCTTTTTTGATGAGAGTTTCAATTGTTTCTATTCTTCTTCTTCCCTCTTCATAATAAGAAGGTCCTCAGATCTGGACTGGACCGGGGATGTCGATTCCCATCCCGTGGCTGCTTACTACACACTACTACACTACTATTTGAGTAAAATTCCCCAAGCTTCTTCTAGAAATTGCCGATCAAGTCAATTAGATCGAATTCCCCGCCGAAATACCTTTGAAAGAAAAAAAGAAAGAATTCGATTCACCTAGCTAGGAGATATGCATGTACCTTAACTCTAGATGTTAGATGTAGTACACCAACCAGGTAGAAAGTACTTCAAAAAAGAATTAAATTCAAGGCAACAATACCATAGATGACCTCAAAGTTCCTATCGTAGGTACTATTGCCATTGGAGTAAAATACTCGTATATCAAAATTAATATAGACATTATTTTCATAGTATTCATACATATAAACAGGTAACTTTGCGAGCTAGATAAATCTATTTCTAGCCTGTTGTCTCCTGTCTACTAATTCGTCATAAAATTCACTTTTCTTTTTAGGCATAACTAATTGTGGCTTAAAGAATTATTATTAACACAGGATGACCTTGATAAGTTGTTTCAAATCTAATGGATCTGATCGATGATCAAAGGATCTTCCCTTAAATTTATTAAAACCTTTTCTCGGTTGAGGTCCTCGTCATATCGTGTTTGTAATGGCGTCTATATCTTTTGATGACTCGTGACCTGAACCCATGCCCAAGTCTTGTGTACATACTTCGTAGATAGTCTATAGTAGATAGTTGGGCAATATTTCATCGTGACTTAGAAGTATGGACTCGAAGTTCTAAGACCTATCATCTGATGGTGATGTCGTTGTCCTGGTAGTAAATCCAAACAACTTGGACTACTTGGTGAGATTCTGTTCATTCGAACCTCTCTTTGGAGACTGAACTCATAAGGTGATCAAGTTTCCTCGAAGTACCGTTTTTCTGTCCTGGGAGTTATACAGCGACCAAATATTACAGTATCAGCTCTCAAATCTGGTCTTTCTCTTAACGCCTTGCGTATGAGGAGAATTTGATCTGCCTCTATCAAGCCCAGCCATAATCCTCTCTGTGGCGCTTTGCTGGCCTCTTCCACTACCAACACCAGCAGCACTCGGCGTCCCACTACGACTTATATCCTCAGAGGCTGAAGCAGGTACGAAATCCACAGGTTCCTTCTGACCTCGAGCCTTCTCCGCCTGAATCTTCTTCTGGCTTTTCGCAAGCTCCTCCTTATACGCATACTCCGGAAAGCTAGCTGGGTTCCACAAATCTTCAGGTAAAGTTGTAGCATATTGTTCTAACTCGTTGATGTCTGCAAAATCCATAAGCTTCTGCATTAGACTTGGATTCTTGAGCGCTGCCGATTTCGCAAGTTTCTCGTTGAAATGTACACCCTGCTTCTTAAGATCGAGAAAATTTTTGAATTTCGCATTCGTGCTCGCTACTGGAGATCCAGGAGGTGACGGCGGGATGTCAAAGTTGGGTATTGTAGGTAGAGTAAGATCTCGCAGTAAAGCTCGGTTTGCTGAATATGGAGACTGGGGTACGACATCTCCGCCTACACCTGCGCCTGCATCTTCATCCTCGTCCAGATCTTCAGGTTCTGGAAGATCAATTGGTCCAGCCGGTCCTAGCTGTGGTCCGACAAGAGGGCCTTCGGTTTGGGCATTGTCAGGTAGGTCTGCTGTCTGCAGAAATTGTGAGGTAGAAGAATGGTTTCCGTTCGTTTGAGTCTCTGTCAACATATCAGAATCATGCTTTCAATCAAACAAATTAAGTTGTAAGGTATATGTACCTATTGTGATGTCATTCCTAACTTCAATGGGCAATGAATCTTCAACGGCCTAGAATCTAGAAAGTCAGTGGCATTTCGCAACATAAAAATATATCAACTTACGCCCGATTGTGGTTCCTCAACTTCTGGCTTTTCTAGTTCCTCCTCATCACTACTACCATAATCTACTAACCCCAAGCCTGCCATACTGTAATTATGTGAAGTTTTGTCTAAGTTAGGATGTTTAATTCTTGAGAGCTTCAATATTAAATTTCCCGAAGTTCGGCCTCAGGTTACGGAAGGCGCGTCTCGAGCTGCCTGGAACAACGAGCTCCCTCAAGCTCCAACAACTACATGAGCATCTAAAACTACCATACTATCAACCACTTCACTTTATTTAAAAAAAAAATACCACAAATTCCAAATTCTCCCGTCATTAAATCATCCACACATCATGAATCATCTTCCGCAAGCTTGGGGCCGTGTAAGTTTTCTCGTAATTGCAGCATAATCTATATAGTTGCTGACAACCAAACAGCCTAGAGATGATGTTTATGGGGCCTACGATGCTTCATATCTTCAACAAAACGGACCAAATCAACACACACAATCACCCATTGTCACCGGTACCTCAGTCATAGCACTAAAATACAAAGATGGAGTTGTAATTGCCGCCGACAACTTAGGTACTTTTCCACCCCAGCAATCAAGCTATCTATCTATAAAATTACCCCCCATCTAACAAACTCATTAGCATCCTACGGATCACTCGCCCGCTTCACTGACGTCAAGCGTCTACGAAAATTCGCCGACACCTCCGTCGTCGGCTTCGGCGGCGACGTCTCCGACATGCAATATCTAGACCGACTTCTCCAATCCCTCGACACCGAAGAAGCATACGGCGATAGCGGACACACGCTCAACGCGCACAACCTGCACAAATACCTCTCCAAGGTTCTCTACAAGCGCCGCAGCGACTTCAATCCCCTCTGGAACACACTGCTCGTAGCGGGACTAGACGAACACAGCAAGCCGTTTTTGGCGAGCGCCGATTTACTGGGCACGACGTTTTCGAGTCCGAGTTTGGCGACGGGGTTTGGTGCGCATTTGGCGCAGCCGCTGTTGAGGAAGGTGGCGCCGGATGAGGAGGCGGCGGCGAAGTTGGATAGGGAGACGGCGGTGGAGGCTGTGAAGGAGAGTATGAAGGTTTTATTTTATAGGGATGCGAGGAGTATGGATAAGTATTCGATTGCGGTGGTTACGAAGGATGGGATTGAGTTGAAGGAGAATGAACTGTTGGAGAAGCAGAGTTGGGCTTTTGGTATGTGTTTCATTCCCCTCCCCACCTCTTCTTCTTTCCTCTATTGCAATGCTGTTTTGATCGATCTTATGCTAACCTTTATGTGTTACAGCTGAACAAATCCGCGGATATGGAACTCAGGTTAATTAAATGAGTGGTGGACTTTACTTTATTATACCTTGCGCTGTACAGTAGACAATGATGACATGAAGCATAGCATGAGTTCAACGTTTCCCATAATTTCATCATATGGCCGATTTTCTTCTTACTATGATACGCATAACATTGTTTTCTGCTTGATGCCTTCCTTAAGCTCTAAATAGGCCAGCTATAGATGCTCCTGAAATTACATTATTTTTAAATATGTCTTATTATTACCACAAATGCCAAATATGTGTGCAATACTTCTTTTCCTTCTTCTACATATACCCTTCTTCAAATCATTTGGACGCATTCTTTATGGATTCATGGTAAACTTTAATGCTCTCCAAGGGCCCCCGTCGCCTGTCATAGCAAGTTCGCTTACTAAAGATGAGATATCAGGAGGCCAAGGGAAACAAACACATCACCCGCATTATATAGAAATTTCCAGCATCACACTCATCATTCAAATTGAATGGTTCATATTTTGTGTATCAAAAAAAAGTCAGGTTTCCATTCACGCATGTAACAACCTCTCGCGCGCAAAGGTAGTATCTAAGTAAGAAAAATCATTCCATCAAATCGCAATCAATCGCAAATCGCAGTCTGTTTTAAGCAGCACCAGCCAACCAACCAGGCAGGCAACCATCCATCCATCCATCCATAATCATATCAATCAATCAACAAATATCCTCCAAAGCTCAAAAATAAAAATTTGATGTCATGTTCCCAAACCAGATAGTTCTTTTTAGTAGTGTGCCCACACTCTCGCTAATCTCACGATATTATGCCAAAAAAGAAAGCTTTCCACGCATCCCAATCCAGCAGAACACCGTAAGCTTACAAGCTCAAAAAATCAATGCCATGCTGATACAAGTCTCTCGTTTACTCGACGGTGACAGACTTGGCCAAGTTTCTTGGGAAGTCAACGTTGAGGCCGCCGATGACTGCCAAATGGTAGGAGATGAGTTGGAGAGGAATGACGTTAAGCAGACCTTGCAAGCAGTCGATGGTTCTTGGGATCTCGATCTTCTCTGCTTGGCCGGTCTTGAACTCCTCGTCACCTGGGTTGCAGATAACGATTGGCTTTCCAGAACGAGCGATAACTATCAACTGTTAGTAAGAACATACAAATCAGACGTTTTAGAAAGGGACATACCTTGTTGGTAAGCGTTAAGCGACTTGGCAAAGATCTCATCACGAGTGAGAATCATGATGATTGGCAAGTTCTCATCGACCAATGCGAGGACACCATGCTTGAGTTCACCAGACATGACGGCTTCGCAGTGGAGATAAGAGATTTCCTTGATCTTGAGGGCACCCTCCAATGCAGTGGAGTATTGACTTCCTCTACCCAAAAGCAACAAACTCTTTTGGTCCTTGAATGTTCTAGCGCAGAGATCTCTAATTGGTTGATCGAGCTCCAAGACTTGCTTGATTTGTGCAGAAATGTTGCTGAGACCCTCCATGATATCCTCACGTCTCTTTTGTTTCGAGGCACGATCGTCACTCAGCGAAAGAGCAAACATGATCATGGCGATGAATTGAGAAGTGTAAGCCTTGGTGGAGGCAACACCGATTTCGGGACCAGCGTTAACGTGGACACCGCAGTGAGTAAGGAGGGAGATTGAAGAACCGACAACATTGACAATACCGACAGTCAATGCACCACGCTCCAAGCAGTAACGAAGAGCCATCAATGAATCAGCAGTTTCACCAGATTGAGAAACGAAGACACAGGTGTCATCACGGAAGACTGGTGCTTGTCTGTCAAGGAAATCTGAGGCCAATTCAACGGAAATAGGGATCTCTGTCAATTCCTCGAAAGCACCACGAACTGCCATACACGAGTGGTAACTAGTTCCGCATGCAATGAAAATGATTCTCCTGCAACGACGAATAGTAGCAATGTATGACCTTAAACCACCAAGTGTGACTGACTTGTTCTCGGCATCCAGACGACCTCTCATGGTGTTGATGACTGATTCTGGTTGTTCGAAAATTTCCTTTTGCATGAAATGGTCGAACTTGCCCTTCATGATCTCTTGGAGCTCCAACTCGAGAGTTTGGATTGTGCGGACGTTAGATGAGCCATCGGCCTTTGTGAGTCTGTGGATGTTTAAGGAACCTTCGTGGATGTGTGCAATGTCATCATCCTCGAGGTACATAACCTTCTTTGTGTGTTCAACGATAGCTGATGGATCTGAGGAAAGGAAGAACTCGGTTGGCATTGGTGCTCCGTCGTCAGTCATGAAAGCGCGAGATTGAGATCTGTGCAACAATGACTTGTCTGCTGGTGCAAGAGCATTGCTAGCAGAGAGGAAGTTTCCAACATTGGATTTCTTCAATGCAACGTTTTGTGAAGCCTTCTCAGCAGGTAATGGTCCATCCTCAGCGTACTCGACATCGACGAAGTCAACCTTCATACGCTTCTCTGTTCGTACACCAATAACCAATGGAGAACCCTTACGGGCTGCAATAACTTCATGTGGGTAGTGGACTGATTTCAACAAAAGACCGAAAGCACCTTGCAACTCCTTAATAACCGCCTTAGCCAAATCGGTGAAACCAATGGTTGGGTGTTGGTCGTAAAGGTATTTTGCAAGCTTAGCAATACATTCTGTGTCGGTCTCGGTCTCAAACTTGAATCCCTTTGATGTCAAGAGGGTCTTCAACTCCTTGTAGTTGGTGATAATACCATTGTGTACGACCGAAAACTCCCAGGATGGGTCAGATCTGCAGTCTCACATCAGCAAATGCTTCAGCCTTGTGCAAGGAATACATACCTGTGAGGATGGCAGTTAAGGCGGGATGGGGGACCGTGGGTGGCCCATCTGGTGTGTGCAATACCTGCGTGAGAATCAAAGATCTTGGTGAGATCTGGCTTCTCTTCCTCGATGAGTTGCTTCAACTTTGCAACTTTGCCGACCTCCTTGAATGCGAATACTTCGTTCTTCTTATCTCCATCAATGGCGAGACCGGCAGAATCGTAACCACGGTATTCAAGACGAGAAAGACCTGTAAATTGTAAAATATTAGTTGGCAGATTTCATTGAAGCGGTGAAAGTTGTCTGAACATATAAAAAAGATGATAATTGGAGTAATGGTATAATGCCACCTGTATTGAAAGAAAGAGGGGTAGTCGATATAACTTACCATTGACGAGAGTATCGAGAATGTACTTTCTATCCTTCTCCACCAAATAATTAATGTATCCGAAAATACCACTATGATAAAAGTTAGATGGACAAATTCATATTCTACTTGATAGTATGCAGAGAATCTCGAGTTATTGTACATACCACATTGTTGCTGTAATATGGGAATCTTCTGTTGGGTTTGAATGTTGTTGGTAAATTACTAGAAATAGACAATCGCAAGCAAGAAAACGATTGTAAACGGATTATTGAAGAACGAATGAAATGTGAAGATTTTGAAGATTTTCAAGGGGAAATTGATGAGAGAGATGAAAGATGAGAGATGAGAAGTAAAGAAGATGTGGAGGGTTTTATGGGAAGTTAAGGGAAGTTAAGTAGAAATGGCGGGGATGAGCTGTCTTTTCAGTAAAGATATTCTCTTTCGTCTGAATGTGCCCACCACCTACCACCAACGCCTTGGCCCTTTATTATAAACGAATAATAAATGCCATGCCGGAGGGGGGTTGTTTACGAAATTGTTAGCTGTTGCTACGGAACGAAATATTGTTGACTACTGTATCTATCTAATAAGATCTTACAAGTATTGACTACCATCTACCACACTATTCATGAATAACGTCGTAGACATCCAGTTTGATACAACTAAAGCGTGATACCCCCTTCTCAAGTTCATACTAACTACCCTTTTTGAGGCTGTACTGTTCTTTGTTTACCTATATAGAGTAGTAGATATCTATCTAATTACTACCTACCTAATCCAAGGTAGGAAACAATAAACACCCTTTTTTGTTGTGTATTTTCTTACAAGAGCACAACTTTACATAGCACGCAATATCTACATACTATATAGTAGGTAAGTACTATGTAAGTATTCGATCTCATTGAAAGAGAGTACGAAAATCGAAAAATATTAAAGATTCTCTCACAAGGGAGCATTTTCAACGCCAAACGAACCAACACTAGGAGTAAAGATTGGGAAGGTTTGTCCAAGCCACACATTCAACCCACGCTTAATCTATATAAAGATACATTTTTGGGTCTACCTACTTTACTCCACAGGGCTTATTAGTCAATACACTACAGTATTTATTATTAGTTATCCTCAATACGTACTAAAATGTAAAGGTTGTCGGGGCAAAATAGCCACATCAAGATGTATTTCCTTCTTCGAATATGTTTTCTTCTCCATGACGTACCGGCTGTACTTCGTTCAAATCAATGTTTGTTTATAACATAGCATTGGTTTCTTACGTTTATTGAAAAAAAGGGGGGTGGAGAGGGAAAGAGAGACTTTCGGAGCTGTAAAGAAGAAAAATCAAAAAGATGTAAATAGGGGTAGTATCAACCTAAGGTCTTAAGCTAGGGTAGTGTAGTTTGATATTCTCAGCTCTTTGGTAGCTCTTTGGTGGCTCATATAGAGTAATAAACATGTACCGAATTTTTTTTTTTTTTGCAAGTGACGAAAACCGTTGTTTTGAATCCCTACTTAATAAGCATCTATCTACTCTACACCGTATTACCGCCAGCTAAGCCAACAAACCTTGGATCATATGCAACTACCCTTTTGCGGGTCTGGAGGCTTTTATATCGTTGCTGTGCTGGTTACCTTACCATGCCTTTCGTACTACGGGGTAATTATATGCAAAAGAAAGAAAACTCAAAACTTTAATCGATCGTAAGGCTCTCCGGAGAAGGGGGGGGAGAAGGAAGGAGTTGCAAATCATTTTCGGTCGGTCGGTTGGTTCCTACAATAATACTATACAGTGTACATGTTTTTTGGATTGATGGGTCCCCATTGTCTCATCATGGCAAATCAATAAATTGATTTTTTAATGCTTGATGCTCCCCACCAAACAACCCCACAGGGTCCAGCGTTGCAGTGAGAAAGATAACGGTACTCAAATACGAAGATCGCCCCTTTTCAAGCGAACATAAAATACGGGTTTGTATGGATACCCATATATATATTTGGGATAGTCTTAAAGCATGATCGACTTAAATTACGAGATGATATACTTTTAAAGGTGGAAAAATCATTTTTGTATAAGATCGTAAATTCTGAACATTGTCTCTTCCGCGTGTGGTATTCTTACAAATCTATTAAGCCATATGCTCAATCGGCCTCAATAATGCGATGCGCCATGCTAAAACACATTCATCATAGTTTTTGGTATTCTAGCTTGCCCTCCAACTTCTTCGACTCCGCCACCTTACGAACAGCTTTGTTGAAATCATCCTGGTTAACTGCTTCTCTATAATCCTTGATGGCAAATAAACCACTAGAAAAAGGTTAGCAGTGCAATCGTCATGATATAGCTTAGGGATACATACGCTTCAGTAACAACGTTTCGTAAATCTGCACCGTTCAGACCATCACTCATCTTTACCACACTCTCGAAATCAACTTCTCCATCGATAACAACACTAGAAGCATGAATCTTCATGATCTCCAAGCGTCCAACCTCGTTCGGCAAGGGAATTTCGATCTTTCTATCAAGACGTCCAGCTCTGAGAAGAGCAGGATCAAGAGTATCAGGACGATTTGTAGCCATAATAATCTTAGTCTTTCCTAAATAATCGAAACCGTCAAGTTGATTCAATAATTCCATCAAAGTTCTCTGAATTTCACGATCTGCTGAAGTTCCCTCTGAGAATCTTCGACCTCCAATAGCATCGATTTCGTCCATGAAAATGATACATGGCTCGTGTTCCTTGGCGTACCCAAACATTTCTCTGATAAGACGTGCAGACTCTCCAATATATTTATCGACGATTGCAGACGAGACAACTAGATAAGATTAGCATGGTTCCAGTAATAATAATGTCCCTTGAAGATAATCACCCTTTAAGAAATTGGTCTCTAGACTGCTGGCAACAGCTCTTGCTAATAATGTCTTTCCTGTTCCTGGAGGACCATATAATAAGACACCCTTCGGGGGTTTGATACCAACTCGCAAAAATAGTTCTGGATTCTTTAAAGGAAGCTCGATAACCTCTCTAAGTTCTCTAATTTGTTCATTCAGGCCACCAATACCACCGAAGCTCACTTGCCCAGGATCCTCCAAAGACATGTTGTAAACGAGAGGATCGACTTCTCGAGGTAACATTCGCATTATCGTAAGAGTCGTCATATCGAGCGCTACACGGGTTCCTTGCTTCAACTTCAACTTATCGACTTTCGATCTGCAACCGACGACATATCTGGGACCGGATGATGCTTTGACGATAACTAGTGTAGCCTTGTTAGAGATGTTGGATGAAGCTCAATATGTAATTACTTACATCTCTCATCATCAAGTTGCTTCAAAACTTCGCCGATAATTTGTCCAACACTTTGTAAAGCTTTGATGTTATCCTCAGTATGATCGAAGTCCTTCTGTAATCCCTTGATCTCTAACCGCAGAGCCTTTAACTTTGCTTCCCATTCTCTCGACTCTAATAGTTTGTCTTTGAATGATGACAACGCATGCGCGCGCTCTTCGTCGTTGCTAGCCATCTTCGAATTTTGAGGATAGTTAAAAAGTAAATGGAAGGTGATTAATTAGATAACAGGGCGAATTGTCGATGTTGAATGCTAAGATCTTTTTTCTCGTGTCTGCGTGGAAGGTGTGTTTGATGGAGCTTACCAAGTTGTCCACGGGTGTTGCGAAGCTCCGTGGTTGCCTCCAAACAAAAAGCTCTCTATGCCTGAGGCTCTAATTAATCAACCTCCAACTCTCCATGGCTAGCTACTTTTTTTGGTACATGTAACCTTGAGGAACCTTAATACAAAAGTCTAAGGGTATTTCTACCAGAGTATCCAGAGTATCCAACAACTCCACCAAGCATTCAGAAGTTGTTGTCTTTTTTTATGAATTTCATTATAGATTTTTTCACTTGCAACACTATCACCACGTTTTGTCCTTCAATAGGACTACAACCATGACTAGAATCTCTTGATATCTTATCCTAATATCTTACCTCGATCTCATCATGACGAACATTTGAATAGCCTCCATATTATCAAGTATTACACACACAAGTTTCAATCATTATGACGTTCTTCCATAGGAATAATCTTGAAACAAACTTTGGTTGCTGAACGTCTGGAGTTCTACGTATAGTGTGACCCCTACTGTGAAGCATGATCGGCCCGAATCACAGTCAAAACAAGCAATATGAAGATCTAATTCACAAAACATCAAGCACACAACGAAGCAAACCACACTTGTCAGTATATACAAGACTTGGAAAGCCAATGTTCCTCCCTCGCAAGAAGCACGTTTCTTAAAAGCTTCTCGGGAGCGGCCATCGGAGACAAGCGTGACTATTATAGTATGGTATAGTATAGTATAGTATAGTATTCACCAAGCTCATAACTTGTCAAGTTTGGTCCCCTTCTCAACCGACCCATGGATGGATGGTCTCTATGAGATGGATCTAAGGATAAGATGAGGATTCTAGAATGGATCTTATCTAGATCTAGACTGGTGAAGAAATACTCTCAACATAATTTTTGTAATTCAAAGTTCAAATAATGTTCTTTTCTTTTTATTCTTTTTACACGATGATTGCATAAAATTGTTCGTTCGTCTAGTAAGAGTTTCCCTTTTTCCCTTTATAAGACTTATATTATTATTATTTATTATTATTATTATTATTATTATTATTATTATTATTATTATTATTATTACCATTGGCCTCATTTTCAAAGTTCATTATATGATATTTACAGGGATTATGAGGTTGAGACGGGAAGCCCGCACCACACCCACGCATGGGCATTGGCATGTCTTGGTGGGGTTAAAAAAGCTCTCATATTCTAATAAGATGTGACTCTTAAACTTTCATTTTTCTATCAAAACACTTCTCTTCCAATCCATCTCAAAATTCAGGTCAGTAGTATTTTTAAATCGTTTTCTTCAATCATTCACAACATTTCCGAAGTAAGACTTCACTTATCTCATCTATTCCATCAGAACTAGGTGAGAAAGAGATAAGTTGAAGCTCCGATTTCGTGTGCTACAAACCCCACCATAATCGTGCTTTTAGCAATATTTTCATTCTCCTACTCCGCCATTTACATAAAAGATTGCATTGTCAACTAACGAAAACTTTTATAGAACATCACAACATAATTGAAAAGGATTAGGTATGCAGAAACTGTTTCATCTCATTTGTATAAAATCGGCGATTTGTTGTTTGGAATGCTAACATAGATCAACTTCTACAGTCAAAATGGCCATTACCAAGATTCACGCCCGTTCCGTCTACGACTCTCGTGGAAACCCAACCGTTGAGGTTGATGTTGTCACTGAGACCGGTCTCCACCGTGCCATCGTCCCATCTGGTGCCTCTACTGGTACGTACAATCGATCCATATATTTAAGAATGCAAGGCTGATTGAAGTTGAATATTAGGTCAACACGAGGCTGTTGAGCTCCGTGATGGAGACAAGGACAAGTGGGCTGGAAAGGGTGTCACCAAGGCTGTTGCCAATGTCAACGACATCATCGGCCCAGCTCTTATCAAGGAGAACATTGATGTCAAGGATCAATCAAAGGTTGATGAGTTCTTGAACAGCCTCGATGGAACCCCAAACAAGGGAAAGTTGGGTGCCAACGCCATTCTTGGTGTCAGTTTGGCTGTTGCCAAGGCTGCCGCTGCTGAGAAGGTAAGATCATTTCTACACAATATGAAATATGTAACGCATATCTAAACTATACTCGTCCAGGGTATTCCACTTTACGCTCACGTTTCCGACCTTGCCGGTACCAAGAAGCCATATGTTCTCCCAGTTCCATTCATGAACGTCTTGAACGGAGGGTAAGCAATTCAACGATTTGAAACAATGGAATAGAAACTAATCATTTGCAGATCCCACGCTGGTGGACGTTTGGCCTTCCAAGAATTCATGATTGTGCCTTCGTAAGTGATTTCTTCAAATCTCATCGTGCATTGGACTATGCATTAACAATCAATAGCGCTGCTCCTTCTTTCTCTGAGGCTCTCAGACACGGTGCTGAGGTTTACCAAAAGCTTAAGTCTCTTGCCAAGAAGAAGTATGGTCAATCCGCTGGTAACGTCGGTGACGAGGGTGGTGTTGCACCAGATATTCAAACTGCTGAGGAGGCACTCGAGCTCATCACCGAGGCTATCGAGGCTGCCGGTTACACCGGAAAGATGAACATCGCTATGGATGTTGCTTCAAGCGAATTCTACAAGGAGGATGCTAAGAAGTACGATTTGGACTTCAAGAACCCAGACAGTGACCCAACCAAATGGATCACCTATGCTGAGCTCGCCGATCAATACAAGACTCTTGCCAAGAAGTACCCAATCGTCAGTATTGAGGATCCTTTCGCCGAAGACGACTGGGAGGCATGGAGCTACTTCTACAAGACTTCCGACTTCCAAATTGTCGGTGATGACTTGACTGTCACCAACCCAATCAGAATCAAGAAGGCTATTGAACTCAAGTCTTGCAATGCTCTCCTCTTGAAGGTCAACCAAATCGGTACTCTCACTGAGTCTATCCAAGCCGCCAAGGACTCTTTCGCTGCTGGATGGGGTGTCATGGTTTCTCACCGTTCCGGAGAGACCGAAGATGTCACCATCGCTGATATCGTTGTTGGTCTCCGTGCTGGTCAAATTAAGACTGGTGCCCCAGCTAGATCCGAACGTCTTGCCAAGTTGAACCAGATCTTGAGAATTGAGGAGGAGCTCGGTGACAAGGCCATCTATGCTGGAGAGAGCTTCAGAACTTCCGTTAACTTGTAAGTACCTAGGTAGAGTTAGGGCGGTCGATAAAAGTTTAGCTCGGTAATTGATTTATGCGGGTTGGAGGATGCCATAGCTTAAGGCTAATGATGAATGAAAGTACAAAATGAACCAAGAACACTCTTGAACATTTATATGTGACTGGTAAACATAAGTAAAATGTAGTCTTACTTGTAATTGTTGGTGATGTTGTGTGTTCAACCATCTAAATTAGGCCGTGTTAGGCTAATAATAGTCAGGCACTAACTCACTGGACTCGACCTGACTCATTATCAAACTCACACGTAAAGTCGGGCAGCCCACTCCGATCGGAATTATTTATTTATTAAAATCCCACTTCCTTGTCGATTGCGGGCGCAAACCTAACAATACTTCAAAACTTCCAACAATCCCCTCAGTCATATAAAGAGATTGATAGAACATCGAACAATCCTTAGATATTAAAGGAGCTGCTTTGTTTACTTCAACAAATAAAATAGGAACAATCTAGATTATTTGTTACATCTAATTCTATCTTCAATATGCCTGACAAGTGGGGTAAGTGGTCAAAGTTTTAATTCTGCTATTTTTGAATATCATGGTTAAAGTTCTCCGAATTTGTGAGATGTGAGATCTGAGATCAATCTCTTTCATATTTGTGAAAGGGTTTGCGCCGGAAGATCATGCAGGTGGAAAGGAGTGCTTTTGACTGACCGCTATTCTACCGATTAGATGAAGAGTCCTCTGAGGAAGAATCCCCGCCAACCTCCCCGCAACAAAACGCCACAGCTGGTCCCCGAAGAGGAAAGTTTGACGATGAGGAGGATAGCGACGATGTTTTAGATTCTTGGGACGCCGCTGAAGATTCTGAAGTCGAGCGAGAGAAGGCAAAGGTTGAAGCCGCACGAAAGGCCAAGGCGGAAGCTGAAGCCGCTGCAAACAAGAAATCCAAAGCCCAACGTATTGCCGAACGTCAAGCCGAACACGCACGTAGACTTGCAGAGGAAGAAGAGGAGATCAGTGAGGAGGATGAAGCTACACGAAGAGAACGTCTTAGAAGAACCGAGCAAGAGTCTGATTTGAAGCACGCTGAAGACCTATTCGGAAATATTGGTATCAGCAATTCCCGCAAGGCTACGACTGCCGCAAATGCTGTTCAACTGGATGATAAGAACCCCGCAAACACCGTTGATCTTACCACTCTCCCTCTTTTCGATCCCAAGACAAAACTACAGTTTGAGAAACTTCGCGAAACTCTTGTACCTCTCGTTACCAGCAATTCCAAGAAGGCCCACTATATCATTTTCTTACAAGAATTCACAAAGCAACTCGCTAGGGATCTTCCAAGTGACCAAATCAAGAAAATCGCTAGTACATTGACAGCTTTGAGCAATGAGAAGATGAAGGAAGAGAAGGCTGCCGAGAAGGGAGGAAAGAAGAGCAAGGCTCAAAAGACCAAGGTCGCATTGGTTGCTAGCAGAAACGAGTCTACAGCTAGGGATACTAACGCCTATGATGACGATTACGGAGAGTAAGTTTCCTCCCGCCTCTGTCATATCTTCATATAATGTACTAATACATCTCAGTGATGATTTCATGTGAAAGGACCTGGATTCTAATTAACATGATGTCTCAACCTACACCACCCAAGAAGAACAGCACCTCCACCTCCACCTTGCCTGGTATCAACAGCTTTAAAGGTCTTTTACATGATGGACTCGGCGAACTTAGATCTACGTTCATCCCCCCATTCGCGAATGGCGGGGAGGGCAAAGGATGTTTTGTGTAAAGCACGCAATGGGTGTTTTAGAAAACTGGGTCCGTTCCGTTTGTTTGTGGAGGAAAAGCGAATTATATATCCCGTCTAGATTACCTGCTTTTGTTCTTGCGTGATTTGGGCTTCAATATCTGCTTCAATATAGTATGGATGGGTTGAGGACGTAATTGAGGATGAAAATCATAACATTTATTCATTTTACATATTTTGAGCTTTACAATTGCATCTTCACAAGTGATTTATGTGTTGTGCTGCTATGTGTTCTAATCTTACTAATGTCAAAGTTTATGTCTTTCTATTGACTTTTATGTCTCTTTCTCAACAGACAGGCCAAAGCTCATCTTTCTCTCTCTCTCTCTCTATATATAAATACCGTATAATCGGCTCAAATCTTACTACTTCCATTCCCATTCCCCCTCCCAACCTTAGTATTCCTCTCTGTCCCCACAATCAACGCAACATGATTACTAACCGCAACCAACTCCCCCCCCTCATCCCAAACCACCAACTCAATATCCATCCTCCCATTCCTAATCTGTTTCCTCTCCACCCTCAAAAATAACCACTCGACCCCTTCCTCCGGTAACTGCTTCTTGAAATCTATATTCAGCAATAGAGTCGGGAACCAATACTTCGCGCCCGGGATAGTTGACTTAGAATCTGAGTTCGAATCTGAATTTGACGCGGATATAAATTCGGCAGGCATGGGAAACATATCGCATGCGTAACCCAAACTGGCATCGGTCCATTTCTCGCCCGTGGAAAGCCGGATCCATTCGTCCATGATGGTGGGGGTGGGGTGGGCGTGCCGCGGGAAATAGGTGTGGGCTTTTGTGCTGGCTTTGCGGAATTTGTTGAAGGGCATGGAGCGGAGGATGTAGTTTGGGTCTTGGTTTGAGGATAGGAGGGGGAGGTTGACGGGGAAGGGAGGGGGGTAGGGGGTGTGGGTGTGCGGGGAGGAGGCGCCATGCTCGAGGGAGGTGTTGCTGTGGGTTAGGTAGGATACTACTTCGGTGAGGGAGTCTTGGGTTAGGGTTATGTGGAGGACGGATGTTTGGCGGCCGAGTTTGGTGTCTTGGACTGAGGGGTGGTGGGGGTTATTAGTGTTTGTTTTTGGGTGTAGTGGTGTTTGGGCTGGGGAGGGTGCCTGATCTATGAGAGATTTCTCTCGATCGGTTTGGAGAACAAAACAAGAACGTGACAGAAGTGGTGGTGGTATAATAAGAGATCAGATGCGATAGGCTTGTTTTTTGGCTTCAAATACAAGCAAATCTTTTGCTTTTGCATTTTAATCGGTGTCTCAAGTGAACTACTTGAATTTGAAGTAACGAGCATCACAAGATCGAAGTTCTAAGCTTCGCAAGGTGTGTGCAGAAAGCGCAAACAAATACAGGAAGCAAAGCACAACAATTAGCAAAACATGGGAACGACTTCCTCCAAAACAGCAGGCACATCAATATAACTCATAAAGCATAAGGTAGCGTCATTCAAGTGTAGACTCCTTACCAGTAAATAGAGCCGGACCGCCCTGAGTACGACGTAGAAACTCAAGGTGCAAAGAAATAGGATGAGGTTGATTCTGAGCGGAAAGTGTAGTTCCAAAGTGAAGTTTCGACACTTGTAGGAACACCGCAGTTATGAATCCCCCATGAGGAACTGGAGTTTGGTAGTTAGATCTGGGATATGTGTGGATGCTGGGAAGGATGCTTATCTACCTGAGCCTATACACCAGTCCTGTATACGATATGTTAGCAAGAAGAATAGATGAGTGATTTTAATAAGGCTTCCCCAATCATATTTGGATCATTGGGTTGCATCAGGTTTGTACGTATTGGACGCATGAGCTTACATCTGGGAAATTGGCAGAATAAGTATGAGAAGTCAATTGCTCGACTTTTGTAGCCTCGGCGAAGTTGGTGTTTATTTTGGACATTTCTAAATGGATGTGATTGATATAGATAGTATTGCAACAAGTGATATAATACACAATCTAGATGACCACGAAGAAGTTAAAGTTGTGCTAAAAAGTTCCTTTTGAATTTCTATAATAATACAAGAACATGATAGATCACGTCAATGGACGCCATATATTGGAGAATACGATTCTCCAACCGGGGAGCCGAGGCAGATTGCACTAGCTCTTATCGATTAGCATAGTGACACCTCGTAATCGTGCTTTAGTCCGCCGCGACTTGCTCAAACTTTCTCATGTTTTTTGACTCATTTCTTGCGTGGACTTCTTGTCTTGTGATTCATGATATATATCTCTTGTGATTACTGCGCATTATTTGTTCTTGTTGAATCTTCATCTTCCTACATGATTGTTCCTCTTCCTGTGTAATTAAATCAATTATTTTGATCTTAAGTTTGGTAAATTAAGATGCAATCTCGCAATCTAAATTAGATGTGATGATGGATGAATGAATGAATGGATCAAATTGGTATAAATAATCCCCCTGGCTACTTCATCTTACCAAAAGTTTTGGCGGCCAGTCGATGTTCGTTATTCATCAAGTTATTAGGCCCAAAGTAATAGAACTATACAAGTTTCCCCGCAATCTTTGTAACTGTCCGATTGTTGGTCTGTTTCAATTCTATGTCAATGTCGAGTGGCTAAATTGGAATAATCTACGTCAACATTCAATAATGTTCGGGGGCTGTGAATATTGGAAGAAGTAGTGTAATGGTATTAGGTGGTATAGGTACAGTATAATAACTTTGAAGACCACGAGGCAGGTAGAGAGAGGGAAGGGAGAGTACTAATAAGAGCATATAGGATTGAACCATTACTATATATATACATCGTATTGTCTGCTTGCTTGCTTGCTGCTTACCTATGGGACTTATCACTTTATTGTTCAGAAATTATATAAAATTCATCTCATTTATTAAAAGCCTCTAATTTCCAACCTTGAAACCTGTCTAAAATTATATCTTCGCATATCCTCGAAACTACTCCTCCATATATTCCTACAAACTACAGTACGGTATTTGACTACAGTATTGGACTACAGTATTCAATAACTGCCCAAGTGGATTAATAACTTTTTAGTGAAACATCTGTTACTTTGTGTACATTTTTTAATATTTTGAAACAATTACCCTCTGGAAGTAACATATTAGTTCCAGTAGACGTAGACGTATACACGAACTAACCGCTACCCTTTTTAATCACCGCGCCTAGCGAAGTTAGTAAGGAAACCTTAGAACTTTTAGAACTTACCTATCCGACTATTCTACCTAACAAGTCCCTATACCTATACTATCCATATCTCACTCTAACTTTCTAACTTTCTAACTTTCTCCACTACAACAAAACAAATACCAACACTCATATACAACAATATTTGTTCTTTGGTTAAAGATATACAGCTTAGATGCCAAAACCTTTATTCTACTTACAGCTTTCGACAATATTGTCAGAGCAAGAGCAAAAACTCTTGCAATAACTTCAAACAATCGCAATTTAGTGGGGTAACTCGCAAGTGAGGAACGATAGAAGATAAAATGGGTAATGTTAGTAGTAGACCAGAGGAGAGCGCACCATTATATTTGAGGGATCAAACTCGTTGTAAGTATATCTATCTACTCTGGAGAACTTGGACAAAGATTAGGGATACTAATGATAATCTATCGCAGTAACGATCTCGTCCTTGTCAATCACCAACTCTCGAAGGAGAACCGTCTTAAATATTGTTCCAAACGGCTTTCCAGCCTCGAGAGTATCTGCGATCCGCGATCTTGGAGATAATGCTGTGGTGGAATATGTCCAGGTAACGGATATACGCATACATTGCATTTGTCCTACCAGAAATACTAATCGAAATCCTGCAGGACCCTGATACACTTCCGGGAGCCTCTCCGAATTTCCTTATAAAGCTCAACCATGATGAAGAACTTACTTTTAATTTTACATTCATTATACGACAAACGCAAGGTTTCCTTTCTGGTCATGGTGCACAGGATGCGGTTGGCTTTATAGATACAAATATCAATGGCCTTACATATGTATCAGCATCGACAGCAAGAGAAGTAGAGAATTTGGTCACTCGAGAATTTCACGCCGATCCGAATTTACACAAGAACGCCAATGTACAATTAGTTGGAGATTATTCTACTGGCGGCAGTCAGTCAGTATCGTTCGAATGGTCGTGGAAATGGAGGCCTCCAAAGCCAACAGAGGATCGTGGGGGTGGCTGGAGAAACAACTGTAGTGTGAGTGGGATAATGCTCAGATGAAATGCTTATACTGACAGGTCTTAGTTTGTCGAGTATGATCAACGGGCACATAGATTGAATACTCTTGCCAGTTTCTCTTTCTGGGTTTCAAGTAAGTCGCAAGGCGTTGTATCGCAATATTGTTGCTAATCAATGCGCAGGCGCACAAGTCTTGAGCTTGCCAAATTCTCCCTCGCCACCCTTTCACCTTGTTCCCCCTCCGAAGTTACGAGTTCCATCCTCACAATCCATGGACTCGCGCGTGAGTGGCGGCGCAGAACTACTGTATGAAGACGCACCTCCATCACCGAACCCTCTTACCGTCGAATCGTTGCCAGTCCCACAATTCTTACCATTGGATCTTCCGAAAGTCGATGTTTCTTGTCAGAGGCCTGGTGAAGATATGAGTGCCACAGAAGATGGGCCCTTATTCCGCGCTACTATGAAAGCTTTGGAACAGAAGACTGGGAATATGCGCGCTCGCATGAAGAAAGTTCTCAAGAGAGCAGAGGCGGCAAAGGACAAACAGGCAGATTACAATGAAGCTACCAAGGCCTTTATGGAGGCACTTCGTGAGGCCTCTAATTCAAATGCCAATGCAGTCCAACCCGCATTGGATCATTACTTTGATAAGATTGCGCGCGAGATTCTGCAATACGAAAAGCAAAACGCTGCAAATTTACAGAGGATCATTATTGAACCATTAGCGAAATTGTATACTTTCGACATCAAACAAGCCGAATCAAAGAAGCGGGATTTTGAAGAGGAAAGTAAAGATTATTACGCCTATGTATCACGATATTTGGGTCAACGGCAAGATTCTTTGAAGCAGAAGAAGCGCGTCGAAAGCGATACCAAATACCAGACGAAGCGCCGGAATTTTGAATTGAAACGATTTGATTACTCATCTTTTATGCAAGATCTTCACGGAGGCCGAAAAGAGCAAGAGGTGTTGTCTCATTTAACTAAATACGCAGATGCTCAAACACGAAGCTATTTGGCTGCCGCAAAGAAAGTCGAACAAATGTTGCCACAGCTAGAAGCGCTAAGTGCTGAAGTCCAAGATGCCGACAAGGAATTCCAATACCAGAGGACTGAGCGTGAGGAGAAACGGCGGAATCTCGAGAAAAGCACTGTTACCTACGTTGAGCCCGAGACTGTCCCTGCGGACGGTGTAATACCAGGAACATCTGGCTCAGGTAATGGGGCATATATATCTGACTCGGAACTCAATCGAGCAGATAGTACTGGCCACCAATTAAGAACAATACCCACCAATAGCACAACTAATACGTTTGCCAATGGAGGCCTGAGCGAGTTTTCAAGAGCTCCTGGAAGTCTGACGTCTACGGTTGGAGGGCCAGTTGGGAGTCCAGGTACAAATGCTCGGTTTCGTGGAATTCGGGACCTTGAGGAAAAGGACCATACTCAAATCACGGCAAGTGAAAAATTGGGCACGCAGCGCAAAGAAGGTCTTCTTTGGGCCTTAAGTAGGCCTGGCAGTCATGTCGACCCAAGGGGATTAAACAAACAAGCGTGGCATAAGTAAGTGAAACATTCGAATCTGCCGTAAAATGTTACTGACTGGATATAGATTCTGGATTGTAGTCGATGCAGGCAAACTTTCCGAGTATAGCAACTGGAAGCAGCGTCTAGACTTACATATGGAACCCATTGACTTACGTATGGCATCTGTCCGCGAAGCCCGTGATGCTGAGCGACGTTTTTGCTTCGAGGTAATAACGCCACAATACAAGAGGGTATATCAGGCAACCTCAGAGGACGACATGAAGAATTGGATCTCTTCAATCAATAACGCATTACAGAGCGCGGTTGAGGGTCGAGGAATGAAGGAAATACCTGCGCCTTCATCACAGCCAGAGTCTCACTCGATGAGAAGAGATATAGGATCCATCTTGACTGGGAAAAGCTCTTCGATGAACCACGGGCATTCATCAAATCATAATAACAATCCTGTAAATAGTGTTTTTCGAAGAACAACTGTAGGAGCTAGACCCGCGTATGGACGTTCGAGTAGTAGCAGTTTTGATGAAAGTCCTGATAAACTTCTACAACTATTGCGGGACACGGATCAGGGGAATTGTTGGTGCGCAGACTGTGGGTCAGGTATTAAGACAGAATGGGTCTCGATCAATTTGGCCATTGTTCTTTGCATTGAATGCAGCGGTATTCATCGTTCACTGGGGACACATATCAGCAAAGTGCGCTCCTTGACGCTTGATATCAACTCTTTTACCACAGATCTCGTCGAGCTTCTTTTACTGGTTGGCAATCGGGTTGCAAATATGGTCTGGGAAGCTAGGCTCGATCCTAGTCTAAAACCTACACCACAAGCAACTCGCGAGCAAAGATTGAAGTTCATCACAGCGAAATACGTTGATCGAGCTTTTGTGGAACCGATCTCATCAACACTTTCGCGATATGCTACAGCTGATGAAACTCTTCTAGCAGCTGTGAAAAAGAATGATGTCCAGCAAGTCATCTATGCATTAGCGCTCAAGGCCAATCCAAATGTCACGGACAGGTCTCGAGGGACGCATTCTGTTTTCTTGGCACTCGCAGCAGCAGACCCCGCCTCTCCAGCGCAAATAGCATCTCCTGCTCGCGCGGAGCCACCTGCAAAGATAGTGCCATTCCCAATTGCGGAGATGCTTGTTCAACATGGGGCTAACATACCGACTACACTGCCGGCATTCCCATTGAGCCGAAGTGCTACGTTATATATTGAGCAAAAGACTCAACGTGGAAGCACTACAAAAGATGTTGTAGCAGCATTGCCCACAACGCAGACTGCGCAAGAGAAATTGAAGGAGAGAGAAGCAAGATTGCAGAAGCGTGTGAGCGCTGGCGGGCGACTTGCTAAGACGCCTATTCCCGAACGTTCATGAAGTCGAATGGTATATTAATGAATGATGAATGATTTGGAGATACCATGGGTAGCATTATCGGCGTTCTTGAAATATTTTGTATTAGGCTAGGCTGTTAACTGGAAGGAAGGAAGGGAAGGCGGACAGGCTAGCTAGCTGGGCGGGCTGGGTTACAATTAATCATCACCCCATCTGTTACGTTGTGAGGTTTATGTATAAGCGAGAATTCATTCGCTCTTATGAGGATATATATTTTATTTTCCAATGAAGGATTGGATTGGATTGGATTGGATAGGTTAGGATAGGAGTATAATTTTAATGGAATGGGATTATGGGATGGATGAATGGATGGGGAAAAGATTATAATGTGGGTTGTTGGTTGTAGCTACACTACTACGCTACTGTTATCATGGGAATGATGGATGGGTGGGTGGAAAGAAAGGAAGAAGAGCAGTGTGATATTCAAGATAACATACTTACATCAATACAAGATAAATCTTGATTATTGTAACCTTTCTTACCTTACATGACATGGGTGTATATCTTGCAATTGGATTCTAAACAGAGTGACAGACCAACTAACTAACTGCCGGTATAAGATACAAGAAATTAATATAATTTTGACATGTTGACATAAACAATAGCCTTGTTATCCACTTCGAATGTAATCATGATAAAGAAGTTCAAGGTTCTTCTCTCCTGATAGGCTTTCGCTTGACCCTTGATACGGTCGGTTGATACGATGGGATGGATACTCGATCCCACGGCATGACGTCAGGTGGATTCTCGTTCAAGATGTTGGAGAGTGGATTGTTGTTGCATGAACACATGAACTTCATATTATATCATATCATAGTATATTATATTATATCATATCATATTATATTATATCATATCATATATATATATATATATATATATAATATAAAGTTTAATATCTTCCTAATCAATCAATCAATTAATCAATTAATCAATTAATCGAAAGCCAATCTTGGAAACGAACCATCAAATCTTTTCTATCTTACAATCAATGATATTTTTATAAGTTATTATTTTCCACTTGTTTATTTCAAAGGACTAAATTTGAAGGGTTCTTATTCTATACATTATTAAAGCATCACCAAGTCATTTTGATTACTGGTCTGTTCCTCTTGGCAAAAGCTTGATATATATACCTAGGTACTTTTTTCTACCTTCATACTCGTATGCCCAGTCTTAAGCCAGTTAAAGAAGCTTGTTTGACTCGTCGACGGATAAAAAAGCTTGTCCAACTCGATAGTTTACTCGATTCCAATTGGCTTCATCCATTCGCGGAAAGAAAAGGGAAGGAAAGGGAAAAAAGGCGCGAGATAAATCTACCTGCGTACGAGTTCATTTTAACCACTTCCGCATACATAATTCAATTGGAGGGCTGGGAATTTGAAGGAAGGAAAATTTCGTGATTGTTTTTTCTTTTGGCTTTTCTTCCTACCTCGGGAACGAACGAACGAACGAAGTTCTGCATTGTTGTGAATAATAATAATAAGAATATACGAGCTTGGCGGTATTTACATGTAAGCTCTTTCTCACTACATATAATACCCTCTTCCAGCTGCGCAGATTGCGAAAGAAGTACGCTGAACCTTTTTCGCAGAAAGAAAGAAAGAAAGAATATGTCGGAAAAGGTTGAACCGATAGCAGATGGTGGTGCGACAGCAAATAGTGCTCCTGCGCAGCAATCTGGTGATGCGAAGAAAGAACAAGCAAAGAAAGATAAACAACAAGAAGAGAAACAAGAACACCATGATGAACAAGCAGAGAGTCTAAATCGTCATGAACATGACTTGAAGGCTGCGAAAGCGAAACTTACTGCGAAACAACAAAAATTAAGAGATAAGAAGAATCCGCCTGGTGGTTACGATGCGACTCCAATTCCACGAGGTCGAGATGGTTATACTGTACGATTTACTTTTCACCGAGCTGAGAATCTGCCCATATCGGATCTTAGCTCTCAATCCTCGGATCCTTTCTTGATTGCGACTTTAACCTCTTCTCTTCTAAAACGACATAAGGAAGATCCGGATCTTGTTATGAGAACTCAGACTATACATAAGAATACAAATCCGGTATGGAATAAAACATGGACGGTAGCTGGAGTACCATCGAGTGGTTTCCGCTTGAAATGTCGATTATACGATGAAGACCCTGCGGATCATGATGATCGATTGGGAAATGTCACAATTTACGTGGAATCAATTGGTGCAAATTGGCAAGGCTTCCGAGAACAACCATACGATATTAAGAAGAGAATGGGTAGCAAGAGAGCTTATGGAGTGAGAGCTTGCGCCGCTATGTTTGATCGGAACGTACATATGTCCGGTACTCTATATGTAAGTATAGAATGCTTAGGGCCATCTGAGGAGCCATACGGGAGAATGTACACGATTGGAGAAACAAGCTTCTTTAAACATTATTCACCTATGATTGGGCGAATTGCTGGTACTAAAGCTCCAGGAAGTTCAGAAGGTGGAAAACCTGCCACTGAGAAATACGAGTAAGTTTCTTATAAATTATATTGCCAAATCATGTACTAAGAAATTAGCTTCCAAGCAAATCAGATTCAACTTCAGGGTCCAGTTCCGGCAGAGTTATATCACCGTTTTGTTGAATTCAAACCGTTCGTTAAGGGAATGTTTTCAAAAGCGGGTCTTCGAGGACGTATTTTAAATAAGGCTTTGCATCATCAACATGCCCGCGTCTATAACTTTAGTAATTCGACTGAATATGGAGTCTTCAAACCTAGATCCGAAGAGGCTTCTTTGCAATTTTTGAAAATGGCTCATTTCGATGAAGGTGGTAGAATTTTTACCTATGTCCTCACTCTAGATGGCCTTTTCCGATTCACCGAAACTGGCAAGGAGTTTGGAATTGATCTTTTGTCGAAACATACCATGCATAGTGATGTCAATATCTATATTGCATGCTCTGGAGAATTCTTCGTTCATCGGTTAAAACACCCTCATCAATCTACCGATTCACCCTCTCAAGCTACTCACCCCAACGAAGAACTTTCCGGCGGACCATCTCACGATCCTCCCCCAAAAGACCCCCAATACTACGAATTAGTAATCGACAACGACAGCGGAACCTACCGACCCAAAGGCTCCCTTCTCCCTCTCCTCAAAAAATTCCTCAACGAAAATTTCCCCGGCCTCAACGTCGTAACGAAAGAATGCACCGACGATCACCTGCAGAAGATGAAGGAGGGCCAGAGAGACAGGAAGAAGAAGGAGGGCAAGAATATCCAAATGATCCCGGATTCCGACGATGAGATTAGTAGCTCTGATGAGGAGGATTTGGATCGTCTTACGGGGACCACCCAGAAGAAGAGCAAGAAGGAGAGGTTGTTTGGCGCGGTGGCGGATCCGTCGGGCGCCGCTAAGGATGCTATTCCGGGACATAAGGGGAGGGAGGATAGGGAGGCAAGGGAGACGGAGGGGGATAGGGTGGAACTTGCTTAGTTTGCTTGGTTGCTTGGTTGCGCAAGGGCGTGTTCTACGTGGTTAATCCACTAATGGTATGGATGGGAATGGTATTTAATGACTCTTTTTCTTTCCTTTTTTTTTCTTCTGTCGTTTTTGATATCCTGGTAATTTCTGGTTTTGGTTTCGGGTCTGAAAGATGGATGGATGGATGGAATTTGGCTTTATTTGACTTGGCTTGTCTGCTCATGGGTCGGTTAGTCAGTCCATAGCTATTTTAATCTTTGCGCGTGGATTGCGTATAACAAGTAGTATAGGATAGCATAGTTATTGTGTAAATATCGATCGAATCCTAATATGATATACATAAAATCCCCCTCCTTCCCATTTGGTGATAATGCGGTGAGTGAGTGTTGTAGGTATACATCGTACCGAGTTCCAGCGAATTATATCTCATCCGCGTGCCTAGATGGACATGACGCACATGATATATATTCATTTCTCATAATCGAATGCAGTATTGATTTGTGTTATCAAATCATTCAATAAGTAAATACCTCTAGGAGAAAAATCATATCATCATTACGAAGAGAAAACCAATGTAGTTTCCTCACACAATGTACTCGAGTAGACAAGTGTGGAAAAATGCCTCTTCTTTTTGTTTACAAAAAGAGAGGTTTTATACGAGTCTACTCATTTTTTTTTTTGGTATGATACAAGGGTGATTTTACTAGCGCCTTGGAAGAATCTTGGCACTTTTTTAACATAAATGATTGGTTAAAATCGATATTTTAAAGTAGTTGATTGGGTAAAATTTAAGCTTTTGAACAAGCTTTTTAAAACATGTGATCTAACATGTGATCTGACATGTGATAATAAAAGATCATAAAGAAGAGGCGGCGTGTCACGGGACCTGACCCGATATAACTGACTAGCGCCATTTATGTTGAATGTCGCTACGCTAATATGATTGGTTGACCAAGTACAACGGGTTTGTAGATCCTATCTTCTTTCTCGCTAACGTACGGGAGGGAGTGACATTCTATGTATTGTTTTTTTGTGTATATATTTGAGGATGGGTTGATAGATGATGGGGATTTTACTTTTCTTTTAAGATATTGTTTTTTATATTTATGAGAGTGATTCTTTTCTGGTGAAGTTGCAAGTTGGACTTTTTACTATTTTATTGAGAGAGTGTTAAGTGAGGGATTGGTTAATCACTACTTACTTACGCTCTTCTTTATTGGGTCTAATAAGTTTACTTGCACGTTATTACTCGACTTTCTATTAAGATACAACCGATACCAAAATTCAAGATCTAAGATTTAGATTCTTAGCAGAAATCTAAATTCGAATCGGACTTGAAGTTCAAATCAAAAAGGGAGAAAGAAAAAAAAAAGGAAAAGTCATGTCGCCACAAACTCATTCTTCACCTCAGGAGACAATCTCCTCCTCCGCCTCCTCTTCCTCACCAGACACCCCATCCACCCCCAATCCAACCCAACCCAAAACCCCTCTCCAAATCCACACCCACCCAACCTCACCCCCCGATCTCGAAAAGTCCCTCCCCCTCCCCTTCTCCACCCCCCTCGTCTCCCTCTTAGACCACCAAACCACCACTAATGCTACATCCAAATCTAAATCTAAAACATCAGCCTTCAAATCCCTAGGTATACTGGATCGATTCCTGGCTCTGTGGATCTTCATCGCTATGGCGCTGGGGATTGTGTTGGGGAGGTTTGTGCCGGGGATGAGTGAGAAGTTGGAGAGGGGGAAGTTTGGGGGGGTGGGTGTGCCGATTGGTTAGTTTTTTTTTCTTTCTTTCTTTTCTTTTTTCCTGTTGTCTTGGGGGGGGGGGGTGATTCGGTGGTAGGGGAGGGAAATGGAAGTGGAAGTGGAAGGTTTTTGGTGGGAGCTTGGTTGGTTGTGTTTGAGAGGAATGAATGGATAGATGGATGAATGAAAGCTAATAATCAAATTTTTAAATCGATAAAGCTATCGGTTTACTAGTCATGATGTATCCAATCCTTTGCAAAGTCAAATTCGAATCTTTGCATCACGTTTTTCGGAAGAGGGAGATTTGGATTCAAATTGCGTTTAGTGTGGTTGTTAATTGGATTGTTGCTCCGCTTGTTATGGTATGTATCTTTCCACATTCTCTTCTTCTTCTTTTCTGCTAGTATTTTGATGCTAACTAAGTCACAAATTTAGTTGGGACTATCATGGGCTTTTTTACCTGACAAACAGGATCTTAGAGAAGGACTTATTCTTGTTGGAATAGCCAGATGTATCGCAATGGTATGTATTATCTATCTATCATCTATTCCCCCTAACCCCCAACTAACCAAACAAACCCAGGTACTAATCTGGACCGGCCTAGCCGGCGGCGATGAAGAATACTGCGCCATCCTCGTCGCAATAAACAGTCTCCTCCAAATGATCCTCTTCGCGCCCCTCGCCCTCCTCTTCATCAACGTCTTCAGTCCCGCCTCCACCACCCCCACCGTCTCATTCAGCTACCCCATAATCGCGCAATCCGTCGGAATATTCCTCGGCCTCCCCCTGCTCTCCGCCCTCCTAACCCGCGCCATCCTCCTCCCCCTCACATCCCAAAAATGGTACAACACCACCTTCCTCCCCCTGCTCTCCCCCCTCTCCCTCCTCGCCCTCCTCTTCACTATCCTCATCCTGTTCGCCTCCCAATCTATCCAAATCACCTCCCAAATCATCTCCGTGATCCGCGTTTCCGCCCCTCTAATCGTATATTTTGCGCTCATTTTCGGGGTTACGCTACTAGTTACGCATAGAATGGGATTTGGGTATAGGGTGGCGACGACGCAGTGTTTTACAGCGGCGAGCAATAACTTTGAGCTTGCGATTGCGGTGGCGGTGGCGGTTTATGGGGTGGAGAGTGAGCAGGCGCTTGCGGCGACGGTGGGACCGCTTGTGGAGGTTCCGGTGCTTTTGGGGTTGGTTTATGTGGTTAGGTGGGTTGGGGGGAGGTGGGGGTGGAGGGATTGATTGGGGGGGGGTGTTGAGGATGGAGTGGTTAGTGGGATTGAGAGGGAGAGGGAGAGGGCGTGTTGAGTGCGTTGGCATAAGGTTGGCAATAACTAGGCTAGGGATACTAGTAGAGTGGTGTTTACAAATTTTACTTTGCTTGCAGCGAACTAACTAGCATCTATTTTAACAGAAGAACAAACGAGAAACCTAATTGATCATACTATATCAATTACTCACTCACTCACTCACTTCACTTCAACCACTACAAAAAGCTACAGCATCATTTGATTCTTCTTTCATTCTTATCCAAAATTTATACATACACATACCGTACAGTATTTTTTAACCAACAATTAATCTTCCTTCTTTCCGTTTTTACATAGCAAAGTATTCTTCCACAGGATATCATCCTATCCCATTCCGTCATTACCCATCCCATGCTGCCCATCCGAGTCTTTATAAGAGCAAAGTAAAGAACCCGTCCAATCGTGGATAGATAGGTAGATAGTTACCTGTAATGTAACTCCAAGACTCCCTTTGCCTTTCCTCTCATCCTTTGCTCCCTTCCTTCCATCTTTATAGTACCATCTCAAGCTCAAAACTCAAAACTCAAAACTCAAAAACAAAAGTACTATCCGCTTGTTTATTTGCTTGTATATATGTATATACAGCTTCCCCAAGTAATCACCCACTCACTCATCGCTATCACTATCCACCACAACCCTCCGTTTCTTATTCTTCCCATACGTATTCGCATTCCTCTTCATAAACATATTAGACGTAGCCCTCGGCGTCGACTTTCCATTTCCCGTCCCCATCCCCATCCCCATCCCCATCGCCATCCCTTTCCCTTTCCCCTTATCAACCCCCCTCACCAAATCCTCCAAAGCCGGCAACACCCCCTCCCCATCCTCCTCCTCCTCCTGCGTCGACCCAAACCTCGTCATCTCAAAATACGGTTTCTGCGTCAAATCAGGCGTAGAATGCGTATTCGTATTATTAAAATTAGAACTAGCGGTCCGTAACGGCTCCTCATCAGATAAATACTCCTCATCAGAATCCGGAGCACGAGATTGAGTCATCTGAGTCGGATCGATAAAATCCTCCAAACTCCCCATATCCGAATCCTCGCTCGCCTGCAAATCCTCCATGTCGCTCGTACGATCGACACGGTCGCCGGGCCCTTCTTCTTCGGAGTCGGCGGGCGGTTGCGTGAGTTGTGATTCGCGGGTTTGGGAGACCATGGAGTTGTCGCTATCGTCTTCATCGTCGTCGCTGGCTGAAGTTTGGCGTTGACGTCGTGGTGGAGGTTTCTTTTTAGTTGTTGCGGATTTCTTGGCTCGTGGTGCGGTCTTTGGTTTTGCTGGTTTGGCCTTTTTGAGTGGTAATATTGGGGGCTTGGATACTGTTGAGATGGTCTTTTGGAGATCGGTCTCATATGGCATTTCTGGCGGACTGCCAAAATCTGAAGGTGGTACATCGCCATATGGTTTGATATCACGATCTTCGGGTCTCTGTGATTGCGATAGAGTTTTGAAGAGGTTGACGCATCTTTTTGTGTATTTACCATGTGGAACCTTTCCAATTCTAGTCAAAGACCTCTGCGTGATTGTTTGAGAGTTCATACTGACGATATCCACCTCTTTCGAAGCATCATCGGGTACTTTCAGAAAACGTCGATAAAGTTCGGAAGTCTCTTTGCTCGTTAGCAGTACAGATTCGACTCGAGGAATGGGTGCTAATTCGTCCTTATTGGGTTCGCTGGGCTTGCGCGTGATACCAAAAGAAGCCAAAGAATTCCCTTCCCCATCAAGTTTCGAAGCTTTACGAAAGCCAGTTTCGACACCATCGGGCATGTGAAACTTTTTGGGTGGCTTCTTTTTTGGTTTCGCACGTCGTTTTGGCTCCGGTAGTGAAGGATCTTGAGTATTCTCGGGTGGGATCTCAATTATGCGTTTATCAACCACCGGTTTAACGTCCCGAGGGATGATGCGAGCCGAAAGATCGTGTCTGAAAGTGAAGCGCGCTCCGGAACTGATCATACCTTGCATTTGCTGGTAGTTGTCTTTCGATTTCCTATACGAATCTTCTTCTTTGCCTCTCATGAGAAGAAGAACAATTCTACCAGCCCTCTTTCGTCCTGTACGACCCATTCGTTGTAACATCCTAATAGGAGATGAAGAAGAATCATAACAAACAATGAGATCTACCTCTCCAATGTCCAATCCTTCCTCCCCAATACTGGTCGCAACGATGACATTGATAATTCCAGCTTTGAATTTGCGAATGGTTTCCAGCTGCTGCAGTTGATTCATACCATCTGATCGCTTGGAATCGCTCTGCCCAACGAAAACCGATGCTCTGATCATAGGACCGTGCCGATTGAGCACACGTGTTATATCCTCCGCACTATCTCTATATTCTGCAAAAACGATTACCCTTGTGCTCGATGGTGGAGCATCGCCACCGTGTAAGCCTTCGCCGGCATCAAGAAAGTGATTTAGTACCGTATCGCATAGATGAGTGAGCTTCGGATGGCCAATAAATCCGTCCTGATTGATCCACCCCTGAATTCGATCCATCATTTTCTTGAACTCTGGATTGTTGACTATCTGGTTTCTATATTTTCCTCCTTTGCCATCTTCAACACTCGATCGAAAGTCCTTGATATTAGAAAAGAAAGGTCCAATGCCGTGAAAACTAAGCAATTTTATAGAATGAGCTACGCTCGTTAGGACCGTGAATAAGGCGTTTATCATGCCCTTTAGTCCCATATTAGCACTTCGGCCAGCAGGAGATCCCATCCACTGCTTCCTGGCTTGTAGCATCCCAAATTGAGTCAAACTCATCGGGTCTTTGTTGTAATAACAGTTTTGTGAACACAAGAGATTCATTAGCGGCTGAAGTGCTTTTGATAAAAGATCTTTAATCATAACGATTTCATCTGATGGATCTATAAGGATTTCGTCAATAATTCTTTGGTGTACATATTGTTTAATGTCGATAGACTCTTCTGTCCGAATCTCAACTTTCGCAATTTCCAAGTTATCAATTACTTCTTGAACCGCTTCCACAGTTGATCCTGGGGTAGCCGTCAGGGCAAGTACACGAAAACTTGTGTTGAACCGCCGAATGAACTGAACAACTTTAGCATAAGCATAATTTCCAGTAGCTCGATGTGCTTCATCAACAACAAGAAGAGCAATCTTTTTAGGGTCAGCGATTCCGGTTTTCAGATCATTATCAATGGTTTGCGGGGTCATAAAAAACACTCTCTTCTCGATCCACTCCTCGGCTCTCAAAGCAGGCGGCTGATCACCAGTGAGCATGGTTGTTGCCGATCTTGGAATACCAGCGATCTCAAAACAAGCCTTGACTTGTTGAGAAACTAGAGGCTTTGTAGGAGCTACAAAGACAATCTGAGAATCTTTGGTCCATCTGTAATAGTTGAGCATAATTGTAGCGGCAATGAATGTTTTCCCGAGACCTGTTGGGAGGGCCACCAAAAGATTGTTGAATAATCCATTGTAAACAATGCTGTATTGATACTCGCGTATAGTACCTAAATTGATGGGGTAAACCCAAGTCTGAATGGCCTCGGTATCTAATTTATGATGAGTCGGTGGTTCTGGTACCTTGTCCACTAGATAATTGTGAACCTTTTTAGCCTGGGATGCAGATGGCATCTCATCCGGAGCACGGCCACCGAAAAGTGTTGTCTGGCGCAGACCAGTCTGCGGTGCGACCAATCTCTGGGTACGTGATGGCGTTATGGGAATAGATCGGCTTGGAAGTGACCGTTCTTGTAGCGGCGAAGGAGAAAATGCATCAGACGGCAGATCTTCAAGTTCCTTCGAGAAGTCGTTCATCGGGACTACAGGGCTTATCTGCTTCTGTACTTTCGAGGGCCTGGAAAATATCGTCGCCAGTGACGCTTGCTTAGGTTCAATTACAGGCTCAGGCTCAGGTTCGGGCCTAGGCTTTCTGTATATTGGACCTCTGATCCTATAAGGACTAGAATCTGGCATTCCATCTGCTTGTGTTGCCCCTACAATGACAGCATCGGGAACTACCTCCGCGCCATAGTGAACCTTGTATTTCTTCTTCTTATTCTCAGTTCCTTCATCATCATCGGTATTTGGATCGCGCGATTGTCTTCGTTGTCCCGCGTCGTAGTCTTCGAACTCATCGTCTGTACTAATTCGCCTTCGTTTCCTTCGATGTGGTGAATGGGAGGGAAGTGTTTGCGATGCTTGTGTAAAAGCTTCATCCCATATATCCTCTTCAAACTCTCCATATTCATCATCTGACATGATTGCTGCCCTGTACATTCAAATAAGGAATTGGGCTCTGACACTGATTTGTTGCCTTCTAGATCGTTGCCGCATCAAGGGTCGCGTTGTGCTGCTTATCGTAATTGCCGATTAGATAAGGATTACCGACGCGTCATCACGTGAACGCGTATGAAAATAAATAAGTCGATCAATATCTTTGCAGTTTCGAAATTTTTAGGACAATATAAGGTCGGCTTCAAAAGCTTGCTGGGCTGGCTTGTATCCAATAGGTAGGCAATTGGGCAATAGACATTCTCAGCAGGCAAGTAATATTTTCAGATTGCATCGTGAACAGGCCAATTAATGTCAATTAAAAATTTCAAATCAAATCCACTTTGTACAAGAAGATGGCCAATTTGGCAGTGAATCAAACGGCGAAGCTTAGCAGGGAATACGTTCATTTTTCAAGTGGAATTTGAGGTTCAAACCAAACCTCTATGCGCCATTAATCAATATAAACTGTTTGGGTCTCATTTGTTCTTTTCAATGGTTATCATTTACCTATTTGATAGCGACCGGGATATTGCTCTCACTGTTGCCACCTTACGGCCTTTTGTCATGCACTTGACAACACTAGGAACTTCAGAACTGAGCAGTCTCACCGTTGTCATTGACCGTAAAGTTGTCCAAAACGACCTCAGCAGATATTGAGACCGAGGATCGCAATGACATGGAAACGACAAGACAATTTTGGGATCGATCAGCTACAACGTTTCGCGGCGCTCCCAGGTTTTTCAAGTTTTGCAAAGTTCGGCCTGAATGTGGTTTCAAGAAGCAGGAATGGTTTGTGGACTCCTAGGCCAATTATCGCAGGCTTAGTCCTTACTTCCCCCTTAAATGTGCGTCGCTGTTCAAATCATGTTCGGACGGAAACAATCCGACAACCAGTGAAGGATCAATCGGAAAAATAGGATCCTGTCTCTGGAATCCCAATAACTCCCGAATCACATTGGGCTTAGAGCTGCGCTAATCCGGCGCGTGAAGTAGTAGTCCGTCCTTTGGAAGATATTCAAGGTCATGATTAGACGTCATAGTCGTCGAAATTATTTTACCCCTCAATTCGTTTGTCAGTTCTGAATATCTGGTTACAATACCTCATGCATGCTTCCAGGAATACTTTCTTAGTTAACCTGTCGAATGCAACACAGCACTGATTCAGTTGGTATGCAAATTTCCATTCTCCACCTGGCTCTCAACTGCTAGTGATTGAAACCCCTCGAACAACAATCAAGGCTGTGCAGTACGTGCCCATTTCCCAAGTCTGGCATCGACTACGTTGGGGTGTAGGGAAATAATCTCCGACGCTGTGATGATTTCCACGTCGAGTCTTGAGCACTGTGGAAATCAAATCGAGGTGTCTGCTCCAAAAACTGATTTATCGTTGCCAAAAACATCTACACGTACATGCACAAGCTACAGCGTCATTAGGGATATGCATACGGGCAACTTGCATCAGTGCGCAAAACCCACCCCTTTGGCACACAGAGTTCCACAAGTCCATGTACTCTACCGAGTGGCATTTTGACATGGAGATAAGTTTTTAACTGTCTTTCCTTTGGTGTTTCACAAGCTCGTGACCTGCAAGATGCAGAGCATGTAGAATACGCTACCGGTACTCGGCATACTGCAGTTATAAGAGATGCGACCCGTCGCACACTTTCAGAGTCATATTTTGTGTATCCCGAAACGTTAGATCACGCAGCCTTTGCAATCACTTTTGGATGGTCGCATGGTCGAAGGCTGACACCAGCCGAGGGTAGATTATATCAACCTGTGGAGGCAGAGAGTATCACGAACTTCGCTTGGAATGGCAGCTACAGCTCTGAATATGAAGACAGTATCATGTTACATAAACTGCATTCATGACAGGTGTGGTTTTGACAGGTGCATTTTGACAAGAGTTAGCAAACCTAAATCTATCAAGACCCTAATATCTAACTTGAAGTAAAAATTCCTAATTATACACAAATCTCTATCGTTTTAGTATTTGTCACTGAACTTCCAGCTCTTTCTCTGTAGTCTGTGTCTCTCCAGCCCTGGAGCTCGGGCTTACTCTCCTATCAGGTTTCCCCTCATGTCTATCTTCTATCACTGTTTCTTGCTCCACAACCTCATCCCGTATCTTGCAGATGATTACCGGAGCTGCCATTGTTAATGAAACTGCGAGTAGAATCCAACAAACTAAGAATTCGTTCATCGCAGATATGTTTGAGTTATTCATGCGATAGCTGATAGCGCTTCCAGCAGACTGGATCCCTTTGTAGAATCCAATGTAGATTGCTCCTGTCCCAGTATCACTTGTAAATTTCCCCAATATCCTAAAATCTCAAATCAATGTTTTATCTTCATCTAGAAAATTGCGTGCTTACCAGTAAATACAGTTCTGCCAAACGGCATTAAAAATTCCATATGCCATATATAGTACCATTGGCTCTGAGTAGCCTGTATTGTCAAAATCCATCTTTTCGCCCTCCGAATAGTCTCTCATATCATGATGTTGATTCTGCCATATATATCCTCCGGGCCAAACTCCAAACGTCAAGACAGTCAAGCCCACAACCAGTCCTTTGGCGCGGCTCGATCGAGAAAATCGATCATTGTCCAAGGTATGACCCACAATCAAAGCCCCTAGAATCTCCGCGAGCCAGTAGAGGAAATTATTTAGAGCCCTGGTGCGGATATTAAACGTTGTGAGGTTAAAAGTATTGAACTGGTAAGGATAGCACCAATTCGAAGTAAGAAACATTGGAAATAGTAGGATGATATAATAATCCCTCAGGAGTGTTTTGCAAAACTTTCCAAATTCGCTTTTCCAACTCTTGCTTACTGTGACTTTGATGTGAACATGGGTTCCATCATCTCTTTTGACATTTTTTGGTTTGCATAGAAATAGAGATAAAACTGCTCCCGAAAACATCAGTACAATGATTGTTATATATGTACTATCAGAAGCAGTGTTGCTGCTACTCAGCTGTAGTTCTTGGCAAAGAGTGACCTTTCATCATTATCAGATCAATGAGAGTCAGGAGTGAGAGGTTAGCGGCAACTTACTAGACTTCCGATGGCAGCGCCACAGTTGTAGATTGCCCAAAACCAGGACGTGGATCGCCCCTTCTGCTCCTCGGAAGGATAAGATATCAGCATGGCACCTTGTGCTGCCCAGAATGGTCCGGCACATAGCCCCAAGAATGCCCCCCCGAATATCAAGAAGCCTCTATTCTCAAGGTACTTATAGCCGAGAAAGCTGCCAGCATAAACAACATATGATATACCGCCAACAAAAAGAGAGGGTTTCAATCCAACTGTATTGACCACGAAGCCACCAAAAAAACCAACAATTGCGAAGCAGGCATATAGAGTGATATTTGATTCGTTGGCTGGTCCAGGAGCTACTAGTCCAGCTCCTCCAAGCCCGTTGAGGGCATTAAACATCCCAGGACATAGCAAGCAGACGATGGCAACTACTAGTAATTGTAATGATGGCGAAGAAAATGGGGGTAATCTTAAACACCCAAGTTTGAAGGATCGATGTATGAAATGATTGTCATCTAGTAGTGATGAGGCATCTAGATGAGCCGAAGTAGGCTCGGAAGTAGCTTCATTGGTATTTCTACTTGTCGTGTGTGATAATGTGACACTCATGGTCAAAATTGATACTTTCGTACAGAGAAAAAGTTTGTGTTAAGAGAAAAGTGTAAAATGAAGAGGAAAGAGTTAAAGAGTTCTCATAATTGTGGTATTTGATGGTATTTGACGGAATCTCTCCATCGCACCTGCCCTGCACGTTTAGCAGGAACTATCGGGTAGTCAACAGCCAAGTAATCATCCATCTTCGTGTTCGCTCTCGTCGGTCAATAATTGATGTATGTAAAGCTGAGAACATATATCTCTATCATGTTGCATGGATCTTTGCAGGATCTTCGAGTTACCCCAGATATCTACGGGAGTAACGGACCGTTGAACGTTATCACAAACAATGTTCCACTAAGAATGTTCAACGACATCAAAACTTGGTTAAGGCCCCCAAAATATGACACTTATGATTTTTCTCGGGGATTTTCTACCATTCAAATTTGTGAGGGTGATTTGAGAGGAAGCACTTTCAGCACATGCTCTCTAGGAGCAAAGAAGTGGTCGAATCCAGCATACAAGATCCAAACCTTCCAAGATCAATTCTGGTAGTTTGTAACATTCGATACGAGCTTTAGAGATCTCATGTTCAAGTATTCAAGTGCAAGATTCCATGAACCGTATCAATATTTGCTAGAGAACAAGATCGTATACACAATATACGTGCTGCTCAATATTGAAGAGGAGTGAACTTCACGTGATGTGTGAGATGTTGTACTGTGTTCCACACAAGGCAATTTTGCTTATCTATATGGCCAATTGGTTCAACATACTAAGTTCTGTACTCCCAGTCCTATAAAGACAGGTGAGTTCTGACGTACTGACCTATAAAGCCTTTCACCAATAAGATATTCTATCGTTGAAAGAGAATATGTATAGGCAGAATTGCAGCTACTTACCACATATACAGCTTTTAAAAGTTCATGCAACAATCTCATTTTGCTGTTTTCTTTCTAACTCGCGGAAAAAACTTCTTTTCAGTGGACGGGAAACCGTGAAAGTTCATTGTGCTGATTCTTGAATGTGTAAAGACACCAAGCATACGTTAATCTTACTGTTCAGTGTACTTCAACACCATAGTAAGCAATGATGTCGGTTAGCTGATACGAAGGATAAGCTCTGCAAGTAATTTTTCTACAAGAAGACGAACTGTTTTATAACTAGAGCCTCACCGAGTTGCCACTATTAAATATGCGACGAGATCCTCAGCCTGACTAGGCCTTTTATCGTAACTTTACACCTCAAGCAAACGAATCATAATACGGAACTTGTAAATGCATCACAAGGCTGATAATATTTATGGGACCAGCAGCGTTTCAGAATCAGCCACACCCGACAGAACATGCCGTGAAATTACACGACTTGATTGTTCATGCCCCACAATCCGGCCTATTGTTGTCCTCGATTCTGCACAGAGGCAGGCAGATCATGCAGGGAGCATTCCGTAAAGAGGGCAAAATGTTTCGAAACTGTACACTTCTATGCCCTCTCACTTTGCCCCACAAGCCGCAGTTATGGCAGAAGTTGGGAAAGACTCTACATAAATAAACCAGTGAAATAGATCAGCAGCTTGTGCAGAAAGGTTACTCTGGAGGTTTTCGCTCTTCAATATTACGTTACCAGGCAGGCCCTCGATTCTGTATGCCTGTTGTCTATGTCAATATATAACAGTTTGCTTGGGGTCAAATTCTTCTCAATATGGAGACGATGACTAAAGAGCAGGAATCTACTTTAAGGAGATGGGCATATTACCATCAGGAAAGGCCTCGAAACGGCGACCTGGTCGTTCTCATGGCCGAAACAGGGTTGGTTGAGGCACAGATCAATCATTGGTGGGGTACTTGTGCAGGTGACCGTACCGGTATGGACTTCGATAGAATCGATGCATCGACCGCTTTGTATGGATCAGATAGCCTTCTACTGGAACTTTCCAATTATGATTCATCGGGTGCAAGTTTTGATCCATTTGGGGATAGCCTTCAGGACTTTGACGTTGCTTTAGACAAGATAACGAATTGGCCCCCTCTTGGAGAATCAGGAGATAGTTTTACTAGCCTGTCGAATACACCCATGGAGGAGGATTGGAAGGGGAAAACATCACGGAGAGATCTGTTCAACTCAACTTCATCCTTTGGTTCGGGAATTTCGATACCATCCACTTATGGAAGCATAAGTGCCTCGAGCAGGTCTTCTGCTTTCTCTCACAAATCCTCACGTACCTGGGATACGACCTCAACGCTATTCTCTGTTGAGGAGCATCGAAACAGTTGTATAGAGCATAATTCTCTTCAGCACAATAGTGCAGTTAATCCTCTAGATACGTATTCGTTGACATATTCATCTGACAATTCCCTCTTTGATCTTGGCAAAACCCACCGCGTTAGTTCGGATAAATCTCGACAATCTGGTAACGCGAGTAAGGGCAAGATAAATACCAACCTTGATTTCAAGGAATTGCCGTATGCACCAACGAAACGCGAGAAACCCCATGGAAAATATACGTGCACTACGTGTGGCATGCCCTTCAGCTTCAAAGGTGACTGGAAAAGGCACGAAGGGTCACAATGTGAACCACAAGAGTTGTGGTATTGTATGCACCAAGATCCAGCATATAAATTACAGAATCGATGGTATTGCGTCCTATGCAATGATACGCAACAAAACCACAACGACATGATTCAGCACCTTATGTCCAAACATCGTTTCAACCTTTGCGCAGGAAAACCTCTATCAGATAGAAGTTTTAGAAGAAAGGACAAGTTGAAAGACCATTTACGAAAGGTTCATAGTCTAGCGGACGGATCTATGGGCTGGGAAGAATGGCATCAGGACGTTCCTAAGAAATGGGCTTGGGGCTGTGGTTTTTGTGGTGCTTGTTTCTTTTCTTGGAATGGTGAGTGGTTCTAGTGATCTTATCTCAAGTCACCTCAGCTAGTTTGAGCTCACACTGCTTAGTGCGAATCTTGCTTTGCTATTATACAAAGAGACAATGATCAAGGGCTTCATAACTAACATAATGAGTAGGGAGACTTGATCATATCGCAGAGCACTACGAAAAACAGGAGCTCAAAATCTCTCACTGGACACCATCAAACGTGATCAAAGGATTGTTAAAGCAACCAAAAGAGTTCGATGTGTTGACAGCTTGGAGAGCACTAGTTGGTGATAACGATCAATGCTATATGTGGTCAGATAAAGATGCCAACTCATTGAAGCGAAAACTAGAATATCGCAAGGGCACACCACATAAGATTGCCGAAGAAGCAAAACATCTAACGAAATGGTCTTCGAAAAATATCGCAATGCAATCCTGGAATATTCCAGCAGAGTCTCAAGCAGCAAGACTAGCTAGCGACATGCTGATACGCCCTCCGAGAAAGAATTCAATACGTACAGATGTAAATGCTTACTGCCCCAACTACTCTGAAATGATGATTGAGGGGAGGAAACCCAGTTTCAGGGCAGTGATATCAGTGGATACTTCTGAAGATGAAGAATAGCAGGTTGGAAGTTCTAGCCAGGTGTCTAGGTATATGAAATGCCCCGAGACTAGCATTATAACTCATCCGGTATTCCGGCTGGTATATGAGTAGGATATTAGTGCTGTATTATCTCCGGGGCCATATTTTGGTAGGAGATAGCATCAGGCTCTCGGCGAGAGCTTCTGAGATAACTAATGTATAACTGTATAAAAAGAAAATAATAGTAATCTAAAGGCTGTGTTGCTGAAATGCATAGTCAACAGCGGAGGGAAATAGGGGCTCGCCAGGATATAATATTATTTAATATGATTTCATGATCACTTGAATATCATGAATTAATAGAATGGCCTTGATGTGAATCGAATAAGAATGGATGATTATCGAGAAAGCGAGAGTTGAGATGCGTCGTAGTAGATAACAGGAGGTACGGCAAAGTTCTTGAACTTTACCAACGCTAGATACATAGCGATGACCACCACGCATTATGCAAGTCGATGCATCCGGCTACTCATCGTATACCCAGATAGTGGCAAGTCCAGCATCGTTGAATCTCTAAAAGCCCTGGAGGTTCTCTGAAGAGCTAGAATTATATAACAAAGAGTAATCGTCGGCTCGGTCTGAATTCGCTTATCATTCTCCATTGGTAGTCGAAAAAGCACCAATTACTAAGGAAGCAAAAACTTTAGATGGCGTCGATGGACAATTGACTGACATTTCGTGGATGAGAACAAATATGGAATTTGGAATTGATAGAAAAGAATCATTGATGTCAACTGGTCTGTATTTACAGTACAGTGGTACGTACAATGGCGTAATAGTCTAGAATGACACTAAGGATTTAAGGGTTTGCAGGGGTGCCAGATTTATTCCTGCCCCTCCACCATTTGATAATATTTACAATTACTGCCCTAAAATCATCTACCACTTATCTTCTTTTCTTCGTATAAACTATTAATCGACATGGAGACATTAGAGGAAATGCAGAGCCGTCACCGCAAGGAACAGAAAGATTTACAAGGCCGCATAACGCAAAAGAAGAAGGGTGCCACTAAGAAGACCAGAAAAGGTGTAAACAGCGAATGCGAAGACTTGGAGCGACAACTCAAAGACCGACAAGCTCAAGAAATAGGATCGTTAGATGGAGATGATATTCCAGATATCGATGATGTCCCTGAGCTTGATGAAGAAGAAACTGCTGAGCCATCCGACACAACGAGCGAAGTGAATGGTGTGGGGAGTTTGACGGATTCTTTAGAGAAGTCTTCCATCTCAGAAACCGCCGGATCCGACGCAGCACAACCTAAAAAGCGAAATCGACAAAAGGAAAGGCTTGCTAGAAGAGCGGCAGAACAAGAAGCAGCGGTAGAAGAAGCAAAAAAGGAAGCTGCCAACCAGCCAGACGCAAGAGAGGTAGAGCGAAAACGGATGTTAGAGGAGATGAAATCTAGAAATTTAACGGAAAAGTCGATTAGACCAGATGGACATTGCTTGTTTTCTGCAATTGCAGATCAACTCTCGCAGGCGGGTATATCACTTGGAACTGAAGCAGAAGGGCTGAAGGAAGATCAACGGTATAGAGTGGTTAGAAAGGCGGCTGCAAGTTATATTCAAGAACATCCTGATGACTTCACGGCATGGTTAGATGAGCCACTTGAGGATTACGTTCATAAGATTAAGGATACCGCGGAATGGGGAGGCCATCTGGAGCTTCTTGCTTTGGCGAAAACTTATAATGTCGAAATTTGCATACTACAGAATGGTGCCGCTCAGAAGATAGAACCTGGAACTGGAAATGATCCAGAGACAATTTATCTTGCATACTATCGACATGGATTTGGATTGGGAGAGCATTATAATTCACTTCGAAAAGCACCATGAATAGAATGAACTGCTATAGGATTGGCTTCTGCTTTCATTTCCTAGATAGACATATTCTAATGCGACCACACGCTTACCCAGTCGGTCATTTTACCCTCCGCATCGTATCCACCATCGTTGGTCTTTCTGGGCTGGAAACGTGCGATCCGCTTCAGACCATTTGCGTGCGGTGGGCCAAGCTTCTCTACTTCGAGCTCACATCCCTCCTCTGTATATGGCAACACTTCGCCTGGGCGTTGCAGATGACCTTCGTAAATTCCTGGAGGCATAGCCCAAGGTGGTCCCACAATAGAAGGCGGTTTAGTAGTAGGATATTCGAGACATATGAGCCTTCCATCTTGGGATAGAAGTTCTTGGTATCTTTTTGACCAAGAAGGTCTCAACACGGGAGGCAAAGCGCAACCAAACTTATACAAGATCAGTATCTTTGACAATAATACAAATGATGCTTACATACCGTATAGTCGTAGAACAAGTCAAAAGCTTTCTCGCCCTCGACATCTTTCAGGAAGTCATCTTTGAAAAAATCTCCAGCCAACCAAGTAATCTTTCCCTTCTCAACTCCCTCTTTAGTTGCGTACGACCCCGTTCCATATTTCTCTTTTTCAGTATCCCTACAATGCTGCAAAGCAGTCTCTGAAACATCAAGCCCATACGCATCATAACCCATAGCACTCAAGAACAGAACATCATACCCTTTTCCACATCCCGCCACCAGAGCTTTCTTTCTCGATCCATCGGCCTTTTTCGGAGAAAGATCTTCACGTTCATTCAGGACATCAACAAATGCTGGGTTTGGCAATCCGTTATCCCATGGAGCAAAATTATCCTTCCATAGTTCATCCCATTTTTTCCCATGGCTTCCCGGGTCTCCCTTAAAGTGAGCTTGCATACGAGCTCTATTTTCTATATTATTTAGTCACCTCTGATTGTCGGAATTGGACTTGTATAACTCACCAGCACGAGTTAATTCAGACATAAGTATCTTGATATTCCCTCAGATTCGGAAATCGTCGTTGTGAGCTTGTCACTTTCGTCCAACCCTAAGTGTTTTGTTTTGTATCTTTGACTTGTAATATTCAGATATCAGGTCAGTAAAATTGTTCAAGTAGTCCAACTTCAGTATTGTGACTAATAACTTTGCAATTCTAATAATGCCATAAAGTTTTGGAATATAGCGAGTCCTAGCTACCCCTACCTCTACCCCACTACGAGTACAACCACCATATTAGAACAGTAACAATTTCGGAGATTGTAGCCGTGCCTCGGCTTGATAACATTACCCCGGATATTACATCAACTACAAAACAACTCACTCCACATACTTCTGTTCACTACTTTTCTGTACAATTCTACAAACATCTAATCATAATCATGGATTCCTCAAATCTATTCAATGTCAAGGTAAGCTAGCAGATATCGCTAAAGCTGTCAACTCAGAACTTAACAAGATGGCAGGACAAAGTTGTACTGGTGACTGGCGGTGCAAAGGGAATTGGACGTATGATTTCAGAGGGATTCGTTACCAACGGAGCCAAAGTATACATATCATCTCGCGACTCCAAAGCCTGCGACCAAGCCGTCAAAGAATTGAACGCACTCGGTATTTCCACCACCTCCCTCATCCCACCTCCTATCCTACACAATTCTAACCTCACATCCCTCATATAGGTAAAGGAACCGCCCACGCCATCCCAGCCGACTTCTACAAACTCGAAGACTGCAAACGCATGGTCGATGAACTCAAGAAGAAAGAATCGAAACTCCACATTCTAGTCAATAATTCCGGCTCTAATTGGGGAGCCCCCTATGATGAATTTCCCGACTCTGCGTGGACGAGAGTCCTCACTCTAAACCTTACTCGTGTCTTCACACTCACACAAGCGCTTACTCCTCTCATGGAAGCGGCATCATCCCCGGGCGATCCCGCCCGCATCATCAATATCGGATCTGTAGATGGAATCCGAGTGCCCTCTCTCGAAACATTCTCATACTCTGCTTCCAAAGCGGGTTTACATCAATTGAGTAGAGTGTTGGCGAATCATTTGGGGAAGAGAAATATCACTAGCAATGTGTTGGCGTGTGGACCTTTTGAGAGTAAGATGATGGCGGAGACGTTGAAGAATTTTAAGGATGAAATTGTAGCGGGCATTCCGTTGGGGAGGATTGGGAGTAAGGAGGATGTGGCGGGGGCTTGTTTGTTTTTGTCTTCGAGGGCGGGATCTTATGTTAATGGTGCGACTATTGCCTTGGATGGTGGGGGCTTGGTGGGTTCGAAGTTGTAAAAGCTGAGGTTGCTTCTGATGATTTGAGTGTGTATGTAAATTCAAGTTGTTACCAAAACTCTTTCTTAGTTGGAAGATCTAAATGAATACAGCTTTCTTCGTCGTATATTAATATGTGTATTTTCCATCTTATGTCTAGTGATCAATAAGATCGTCGTCTCTTGTCCAGCCGGATAAGATAATGACATTGTTAAGAGCGAAACTGAGTAACAGAAAGATCTGCAGCGAAGACTTTCGCTGTTTGGATCGAAATTACCAGTGAATCTCGTGGTCTATTCTATTGAATAATTACGCAGGTAGTGTTCTGATTGCAGAGGCCGGACAGATTTACGGGTTACAATCCTATGTGTTTTACGGATATAAAGAACGAGTGAAATGTACTTTTCTTACTACATATCCAAGAGAAAGATCATACACCTTGAGAACAATAAGCAGAGTATTGCTTCTTCCTGGCATCAATCCCAACAACATAATCATGATAATCCAAATGGTGATTATTGATAATCTGATAGAACGACGGTGTTACGGTGGCTTCGACATCGGCGAGTGTTTCTGCAGGTCCTCCTTCGAGACCCCATTCCATGGCTCGTTGGAATCCGGAGATTGTGCATGTGTATTCTGTCATGGTGGTTGTTTGAGGGGGGGGGGCGAGGGTTTCTTGAGTGGGGGGATTTTGGGGCAGGGAGAGTGATGTGGGGAGGTGGAATGGAAACTCTATTTATTGACCCCCCATCAGAATCTTAGACAAGCTATGTAAACAACATCATCTATCTTGAAAGTTGTGCTGCCAGCCTGTCATAGGTCTAGGAATTTCGCCTGCGGTACATGCTATGCAGAGGCGAACCGACTTAATCCATATAACACAAAGTGCAGTCAGGAAAAGGCCTAACAATCAACATGGATAGAAATAGAAACCTATCGTTCATATAGTAATACTCGTGATATCCGAGATGCTAGCAATCCTGGCCAAAGCTTTTCTCTGCTATCATGTTGTCAATCCTCAGATCCGGAAAACGTTAACATTTTCAGTGTTCTTGTTGTTATTGAAATGACGAAAAAAGACCCACGTCATTCACCTTTTGGATGCGAGAGAACTTGAGATTTTTCAAGTATAGATTGGGATTCAAGTCTTGTGAGAGGAACTAGAGATGATGAAGGGTGTATGTTGGTTTTGGCAGAAATACTCCTGTTGGGTGCGAGTTCTTCAGCGAAACTTTGAGTTGATAATGGTAGAGGACTCAAGCGGCCATGGCTGGGACTTTAAATACTCACTTCAGATGCAGAAAAACGGCAGATGCGAGGTAGATGGATCGAAAAGATTCACGTTAAGAGAAGTCATCTGCGACCTATAGGGCCAGTGAATGTAGGTATCTGAAGGTTTAGATGGAGTAAATGCAGACATTAAGGTGAAGGTATGAATAATAATCGTGGTGAATAAGAACAACCACACGACTGATTTAAAACTAGAAAGCTGTTGTAGAGTATATATATCTCTTCTATGCCCATAAATCAAAAGCCAAATATATACAGTGAAGAGTTTACCAATATCTGTCCAAGGTGACTGTATAGTAGCTCTACATACATATCATGATCATCTGAAGGCGTGAGACCCCCACGGATCCAAAGATTGAAACTTGAGGTTAGGTGCCGGTATTCTAGGAAAATTTCGAATATTGACTCAGAGGAAGTGTTGTCAGATAAAGCGAATATCGCTATCATTGTTATGGCCATTGCCATCATCACCACAAGACTCTGTAATATTATCACTATACTCATCACGCAGGCTAACTGGGCCTTGCGACATAAACGGGTTCTATTTGGAACTCCCTATGTCCTCGATATACGACTTTGCGCATCACGCGGTTTGAGAGAACAACTTTTGATACGTGTATGTACTATTGATATTTATAGGAAGAAGAACGGCTGAAGCTGACAAGTTGTTTTAATGCTATAGGTACCGTGATTGTGAAGAAGTGGAGAGTATAGTACAATGATCTCTAGGCATGTGTATAAATACGTACTTAAACACGTCTAGTGCAAAGGTTCATAGTGATGTCAATACATTCTGAACATGGCGACACTATGTATTTACTCTCTACTCAGATATGCCACCGTAGTTCCGAGCCCATAAACTATGGTGAGAGCACATGTTCATGAACGGGGTATTCTGAAAACCGCGGTGAATAGATAAAGAGAGAACGGAATGATAATGGCAGCGAGAAATATAGTAGATAGGTAGATTTGATAGTGCAGAAGTGGCCATGGAGAGTGGCAGCACTGATTATTATGTATATACCCAACCTAAGACCTTTCTATTATACACTGCATCTACTATTACAAGCTGCGCAAGTAAACGTTAGATAGAGCCTGCAAAGAATATAAAGTTGGCAACAAACTATATACTATAGAGAGATACGATTCTCTTGAAAGTTCTTATATACCTCTAAGTTAGATTTCGATGTAGATATTGTCAATATAATCGAAGTAGGAGATGGGGGATCTAGAACAAGACGATAGGAGATCAAGACAGAACTATTATGACCTCTATTTGGACGAGGCGATGAATTGTTATTACCTCGTCCTTGAATACTGCATATCTATAACTATAAAGCAAGATGAACATTGCTTCCAATTGATGGATGGACTTGTAGGGAATCATTTGATATCGAGGTTGAATTTTGGCTTGCTTGTGAATGAATGAACTTTTGAATCCTCATATCAGAAACATTCTTTTCCTCTTTCCAACCCCGGAGTTTAACAAACTAATAATAATAATAATAATACACTTGCATAGATAGTAGTCACCAGAGGAATCGAACATTTTCTTCTCAGCGCATATATAGCAGTAATAAACAATCTCACATACAGATAATAAATTTCATTACCCCATGAGTTCGTTCAACGTTCGTTCATACCAAGGTTCATCGACTCGTAATCTCCCAGATATTAATTAGTAAAAACGCGGGGTACTCGAGTACAAAGTCAAGAAAAACACAGCATACCACACCATACCATCCAAGTTAAGTTGAAGAAAAGTTCAATTAATATGTAGAATAACTTAACTCCCCAAATTCAAATTCAAACAAATTTGCATAAAATCCAATATGTACCAATGTAAAACCACCTACGTTTCGTGCCCTACCAGTCGGTATGTCAGTATGTCAGTATGCAGATATATTTCCCAGCCACATCAAATGTAGACCAGCCATTCTATTTATTTTATTTTATTTTTCAAGTTATTCTATTCTATTTTATTCAATTCTATTCAGTTTGACTAAACCTTTTTTTTTTTTTCTTTTTTTTTTTTTTCTTCAAAACAAAATGTAACAAATTCCTTCATATATCCACATCATTATCACCCCAGCAACGAGCGTTTAGTTTGATAAGTGTTGTTTTTATACACCAAGGTATACATACATACGGTAGACAGAGGTACAGTATAGTACAGTACAGTATAGTACAGTACAGTATAGTACAGTATAGTACAGTATAGCATATCCATCATAAATATACTTTATTTAGGAAAGAAATTGCGGGAACCGTTTTAGTTTTATTTTTTAGTTTTAGCGGTGGAGTTTTTACGCTTTACGCTTTAAGCTTTAAGCTTCGAAGTGAGCTTGGTAAAAGTTTGGTTGGTTAGCTGGGATGATTCCGGGTTTGGGGGTGGGAGCCCGTCGGAAGCTGGAGAGGGTGGTTTGTTGGTGTTGGTCTTGGTGTCTGTGGTTGGTATCCTTGTGAATGGTGATCATATTGGATGGGATGATGGAATGGGATGGGATGGGATGGGATGGGATGGGATGGGTTATCGTTGATGGATGGGCGTCTGTGCGTTTGGGGGGGTTTTTTTTTTTTATCTTGGAGGTTGGGAATTGGGAATTAGGACCTGGGAACTGGGAATTGGAATTGGAAATTGGAAATTGGAAAATCTTTTATTATTCATACCGACTTCTGGAGGGAGCTTGAGGAATATTGTAGGTGAAGTTGTACAGTATGAATGAGGATATTTTCTTCCTTCTTTTCTCTTCTTCTTCTTCTTCTTCTTCTTCTTCTTTTTTGTACTCTCAATTAAATAAGACTTGTTTTAATTGATTATTCGGGTGTGATTTATACTGTGTTTGTGTTACCGGTATACTGAATGAGGGACAGATATTCTTTGGCTCGGCATACAACAAGCACTACACTGGAAATTTCGAAATTCGAATTCTGTCCTGTTTGTCCTGTCCTTCCTCGGTTTCTTGCATGATTGGATTCGAATAGGTGGCGAGGGAAACGAGCCTTATATGTACTTATCCGCCACAACAGGAGCTTACTACCTAGGTAATTTTGTACGTAGGTAGATAGGTAAGATTGACTGACGTTGTGTGATTATATTTCAAGGTGGTGTGAAATTGGATTTGGGTTTTATTTGAGATGAGTAAGAGAGATTGGAAGTCTTATGTTGCGATAAATGGATAGTATAATATTTGGATGAACTTATTAGATGAAGTAGAATACTACGTATGTTTATGCCTAGCTAGTAGATAGTAGATATTAGATAGTAGATAGTAGATATACTGTATTCTAGTTTCTAGTTAGTGACTTGCTTGATTAGGCCTTTCCCCTCGTCTTGATTCCATTACACGGTACATCTACAATATTTACTTAATCAATTGTGGACTAATCGATTGATAAAACTACGTAGCTACACATAAGTATGTAATAGTATCCATGAATAGCTTCAAAGATAGATAGAAGACTGTCAAAGCTCATCAAAAAGAGGTAAAACCCAATTACTCAGTACCAGCCAGCCTCAGTAACTTTGAAATGTTAAACTTGAAGTAGCAGGTACAACGTAACAACATCTAACTCGACTCATCTCTAGTTCTAATGCTTCCTTCCTCTACTACCACCTAACTAACCACCTAACTAACCACCTAATTAACCACCTACTTTTTTGTACATACATCTAGAAGAAATTATGTAATACCAAGGTTATCATATCAAGGTTATCAAGGTTACCTACCAATTACCAAGGATGAATAATTGGTTCGAGTTTATATTGTAGTGAATTAATATTTTCTCTTACCTTTCTTACCTTGACTATTTTTCTTACCTCTTACCTCTCTTACCTCTCTTACCTTGACAAAAACCTACCACCACCACCACCACCACCACCCTTCACCACTACCCTTCACCACCACCACCACCACCACCTTTTCACCTTGACAAACGATTAGAATTTATCCTCAATATCAAAACCCCCATCCATTTAATCCATTTAATCCATTTAATCTATTTAATCTATTTTATTGATTAATAATAAATCCTACTCCAAAGTTAACCTAACCTAAACTTCAAGAATCCCTATCCATTCATACAAGACTTCTTGCTAATTTATATTTTTGCTTTTCTTTTCTTGATTGGATACGCGATAATCTACCTGCAGGCATTAAACAGAACGGCCAACACATAACCCTTCTTCCCACTCTATTTTTCCCTCTTTCTCCATACAAACTCCATAATAGAATCTTTCATTCATCCATCTCATTCGTACCAATACCACTACCACCACTACCATTCTCTTGATAATCTTGCGATAGTTAATTGGGAGTCTTTACTGCACAGATGAATCTTTTATTTTGATTCAATCTTTTTTTATTTAATTTTTTTTGGGTTTTTAGAAAGTTGGGTGTGTTTGGTGCAACTACTTTTCTCTTACCACAGAAAAGGCTATCTATCTATCAGCTGGATTTTTCGGGCTGATTTTTTTTTATCTTTCGGATTTCGGTATCTCTCAATCGACCTTTAGCCTGCTCTTTTTTGTTCTTTTACACCGGCAATTTGTTCGTTACATTTATTGAGAGATTAGTATTACCTCTGATGCCTATTTACAATCGTTAATTCGATTTGTGACGCATTATCACAATGGGCGTCGAATCTCGAAAAGCAAAAGCCCCTCCACTACCTGCCCCGACAGAAACCAGCACTGCGGATAGTGCTGATGAAAACGAAAACGACAACGCAGAGCTTGGATCAGGAGTCACAGAGAAGAGTACATACAGTTTGCCAGAGGACGGAAGCCCCGTCACTATTGCTACTCGAAAGAAGAAACATCATGGTAAAGAGAGTCGCCCTGAGCTGGCTTCGAACAACAAATCACAAACGTCATTGTTGATCGAGTATTTCGAAGGTGGGAAAGAAGATAAAAGTCGACGACCATCCGTGCGGGTAAAAGTTACACCATCCTCGAAAAATCGAAGCAAGTCTGCTCATGACCACATCCAGATTACGGAAAGGAAAGGAAATAGAAGGCCTTCCTATACCCAAAGAATTCCATTGTCCCCCCATTTCCAGGAGAACCGACCACTGGCCCCTGAAGACGAAAACAGTATGAGTTCTTTCCGATCTACAACTGAAGAATCCAATGTCACCTCTAAGAGCGGACGACCTGTCGAGGTAGAAATCATGAGACATGGAAGTCCCTTGATCCCCACTGACCTAGGTTCGAAAACTATGTACAATGCTTCCGAAATATCCTCCATGCCTGCCGACAGCTTCCTGGATGGGCATACAAGATCACCAGAACGAAAACGTAGTCGTAGCTTGACCAGAGATGAAGCTTTGGTTGCCGGAGCGGCCACTGGTCTGGCTGCTGGTGCGACGGCGGATAAATTACGTGCACCCTCACGACGTCGAAGTCGCAGTCTCAGTAGAGAACGAATAGTGGCACAAAAAGCAGTAGAAAAGGTCCGTGGTGATAGGTCGGAACATCGACGAAAACGCAGAAGTCGTAGTCGAAGTGTTAGCGGCGAGAAACTCGGAGAAGCACTCAAATCACCACGGAGAAGGTCAAGTCGAAGTCATCATGATGAATCCATGTTATCCGGAGCTGATTCAATCCATACTGCTTCACAGGTCAGCCGTAACTCCGACAAATATTCTTACCGATCTGGAACGTCAAAATCCTCCATCAATAATCCTAAGCTTCTTGAGACTGTCGAAGATGCTATCCGTCGTCTTATACTCCCAGAATTGAAATCACTTAAGAGAGAGTCAAGCAAGCGCTCAGAACGTCGTGCTTCGGTTGGCAGTGGCCTTTCCAGAGAATCCGGAGAGGACTTCTTAGGACCAAAAGTTACACTTAATGATGGAGAAGTTCTTTCAGGTGACTCTATGAAGCGTCGGAAAGGTGACCATCTTAACTCATCGCGAAGCTTCGAGCGAGATGGCTCCGAGGAAACTGTCATACAAGACGAACGAGTCCACAAGAAACGTAGTGGTGAGAAACATCGTGGGCTCGAAGCAGCCGCCGTGGGTGCAGGTGTTGGTGCTTTGACTGCAGCTGCCTTAGAGAAACATCAATCACAAGAACCTATCGATGAGAAGAAAGAACGAAGACGTAGGAGAAAGAATCATAGCCGAGGTAATAGTCTTGGCGGGGAGCTACGCGAAGATCGACTTGAAGTGACGCCGCCTATGCCACTGATGAGTGATATCAATGCTTCCGATATTACTAGAACGTCTATCTTATCCGCTGAGACTGAAAGACCTGTGTCGGCGCATTCGGCAAGCCAGGAGCGCATTACCAGCCCTCTTATTCGTGAGGCTGCTCGAGGCGTCGGTTCCCCATCATCTAGAACACCCACTCGAACTCCGGTCAATCTACAACACGGCTTGGGTACCCAACATTCTAATTTCTCCCGTGGTAATCTTAGTCTCAATAGCCAAAACAGTGATCAACGTCTACGTAGTCAAGAGTATGATTTGGATGAGCATGGACGAAAAATACCGATGCAAGATCACTACGACCCAGATCTTGATGATTCGTTCGTATCGGAAGAGCATAATGCCGGTCACTCTAACTCTGCAAAGGCCGGTCTCGTAGGCGCAGCGGCTGGTGCCGGACTGGCAGCGATGCACCATGATGATGATGATTCGGAATTACTTGAAGAAGACCTTCATCATCCTTACTATCAAAATACCCAAGAGGTTCCTCCACCGTTAAGATACATACCATATGGTTATGAGAGACGGGGACTGAGCCCAATCCAGAGTGTCTCGGGATACACCGAGAATGAGGACCAACAACTAGAAAACAAGCGGGACTCAAGATTAACGCAGAGCACCGCGTCTTACTCTTCTTTGAACAAGCCAACGCAGCATAAGAAATCTTCGAAATCACTTGATTCAATTGGCAATATTCATAATCGACATGATTTCGCTGAGGTTCGACAAGGAGGTTTGACAGACTCTGAAATCACGCAAGATAATGATGGAGACTTCTGGGAGGAGCAGCACCGAGAGAATGATAGGGACCGTGAGCTTGATTCCGAAGGAGAAGATTCTCGACTCGATAACAGACGAAACTATACCGATGAAAGTTTGGATACCAGAGTCGTTTCAACCGGCCAAGATATCAAAGGAGTTGGCGCAAACCCAAAATTTGTCAATACTCCTATTGGGATCGAATCTGCTGTCGCATCTCTGCTTAATGCATCTGACCTTACTGGCACCAATTCTTACCCCGGAAACAGTCAATATGATCGTAGAGCTTCGTATGCCTCTTATGAAGATGAATCTGAGAATAACTTCACAAGTCGAGGCAATAGCCCAAGAAAGAGCCCAACAAAGTATGAGGAAAAGTTCGATGTTGATGAAAACGGCCGAAAGGTTGCCATGCCAAAATCACAAACAAAGGAGAAGCTCGAAGGTGCAGCATTAGGGGCTACTGCCGCTGCCCTCTTAGCTAGGGCTCGTGAAAAGATGAATAATAACCCTGAGTTTGGAGAACGTTTACACGGCGCACCATTGGAAAAATCCTTTAAGGAGCGCACTATGGATGGCCAACGAGTTGCTTCTCCAAGCCACAGCATTGACGAACTTAGTGAGATCAGTCATGAACCTAAGATGACTGCCACTGGAATTCCTGATTTAGATGATCCAATGCCTGAAATTGGTTACGGAGATGGAGACTCAGATGTTACAACGAACCCATCCATCATTCAAGGGCCTATCGGTGGAACACAGCAAGGTAGTCGCGACCATTGGCCAAATCAAGCCACTCCTCCAGCAAACCGTTCCGCCGAAGCTGCTCTCAAAGAAGCTGCGGAAGCCGGTCTAGTTGGCGCGGCCGCTGGCGCCGTAGCTGGTCATGATAGAGAACAAACCGAAGACCCAGATGATGATGAGTGGCGACGAACTTCCAGTGAGCGAAAGCGTGATACTCTCATTACCAATCCCTATGAGGATACTAGTCCAATTGCTGCCATTGGAAATGGTTCTGGCCTTGATCGAGAGCTTCTAAACCAGGCCGGTTTTCAAAATGCTAGCAATCAATATAACTCTAAGCTCTATCAAACTGGCAGCCCAGGTGCTTTGCCTAAAGATGAAGGCTACATTTCCTCAGCTCCAAATGCTCGATCAATTGGCGCGCAGACTCCCGATCAACGAAAAGGAAAAGGTATCGATTTCATGGATAAAGAATTGGGAAGTGCGGCAGATGCATTGGGAGGCGACCTTTACCCGAAACACTCCCGTCATCTTAGTGGCATGTCTCAAGGTATGGATTCACCACTGTACGACAGTGCTACTGGAAACGGCATCGATCGCATCCAATCGAAGGATATTGTTGCATTGATGGATCATCTCACTGTTCGTGATGCTCAACGCAGTGCCCGCGATACCGAAATTCTCGTTACTCTTGTTCGAACTGCCGCAGAAATGAGAAATTCTTATGAAGATTTCAAGAGACTTCTTGCAGATACCGAAGACGTCATCATTACGGAAGTGCAAGCTAATACCGAGAAATCGGTTCAAAAAGTTATCAATGGGCCACGACCTCTTCCACCTAGTGCCCCTCGTTCCATCAGATCTAGGGATGAGAATCTGGAAGATCTTCCTGCAAAAAGAAGGAATGTCTTCCGCAGAGCATTGAAGGGATTGGGCAAGAAGAGTACAAATGATCTTGGCAAGATTGAAGATATGCTTGTACAATTACTTGGAGAAGTTGAAGGTTTAAAGGTTGCTCAAGGCTTACAAAATGATTCTGCGTACGATGATTATCAACCGGAAGGCCGCTCTGAGCCCGATCGAGGTTACGAACCAGAAGGAAATGCCGGTACTTCTACCGCAAGTCACGGAAGCCAATCCGGGCATCTTTCCATTCCTCAATCGCGCGGTCCAAGCGGCAAAGGCTTTGATGCACGCAAATTCTCGGATCACAGAATTAGTACAGTACCAGAAGGTGATGAAGATGAGGAGCTCGACCCTGATGAGCAAGATATACTTAACAATCAATTCGAGAACAACGAAGAACTTTCCACCCCAACACATGAAACTCATCGTGGAGAGTCCGTCCCACTTGATACACCCCCTCAACAGTACATACCTTCTGGATCTCTAAGTAATGAGAATACCCCACGAACGGAGACAGAGAAAACCAAGAAGCATAAATCAAGCAGTTCTTCTGGATGGATTCCTAAGGTATCACGCTGGTCCGAAACAACTGCATCGACTGTTTTCAGGGGTTTCCGTAGCAGTGGTCGTAATAGTGGTCGAAAAGAAAACGAACAGTTCAACTCTCCCCCCACAAGATCGAACTCTGACTTTGGTACTTATACCAACAACAATGGGCATCAACGCGAGCCAAGTCGTGATCTAGATCCTGAGTCAGATCCCGAATTAGACCATGAACAAGAACGTGATCTTGGCCAGAGGCATTATGCCCAATCAGAGCCCGACGATAAATTGCATTCTGGGTTTTCGCAAGAACAACTCCATGAAGCATTTTTACGAGATGAAATCGAACGAGACGAGATTCCAGCTATTTTAAGAACACCTGAGGATCCAAAATACAAAGCACATCGAAATTCATTAAACCTTCAACATCCACAACCTCGCCAGGGTCCAACACACCGATACCAAACTCATCTCGAGTCACAGGCACAGAACTATGATCAACCAATGTCACCATCATCGATTAATTGGGGTTCTTCAACAAGTTTGAATCGTCTACCACCCCAACAAGTTAATCGCTACAGTCAAGCAACAACTAATACCGAAAGAAATCTTTCACCAATCTCAGATGGAGGTTATTCGGATCGTTCAGCATCTGGACAAGCACCAGCCAGACCACCCAAAGAACCTATTGTTCCAGAAAAACCACTCAACATTCGACCCAAAACTCACCAACCCAGTCCATTGAGCAACGAGCATTTAGTCAATTCCGAAAATAAGGCTTACGAAACAAGCGGATCGCCACGATCTGCCTCGAGGAAATTATCAAGTGCTCTGGGTGTTCCGACTAGGAAACCTACTGGTCCGAGAAGTATGAGCTCGGCGTCTAAAAGTGGGGAGTTGAATAGAGATGAGACGGTTATTAGAAGAAACGTAAATAGAGGTATGTTATATTTTTTTTGATACTGGTGTGAGATGATAGTGGATTCTAACGGGTATTTCTTTAGACACCTTCGGCAGTATAGCCAGCCACCACAGTGCTGAATCGGAAACTTTTTAAGGGGGTATGGGATGGGATAGGGTAGGATGGGATGGGTAGGATAATTTAGAGGACTAGTTACAAAACGAAAATGATACCAAAAAAAAGAGGGAGAGAAATGATATTCGAACATATAATGATTGATGGCTTTTTTAAGGAAGTCGGGGAATAATTGAATTATTTGGGGGGATAGATGGATGGATGGATGGATGAATGAATGGGGTGGAGATGAGAGGAAGGAGGAAATGATATGATATGATATGAATTGAAATGACTGGATGATACTTGGATGCTTGCTTGCTCGGATGCCTGGATTGATATGATAGGATATGAATAGGATAGGATAGGATAGGATAGGATACCTTTTTTGCAAATACTTGTCGTAACGAACTGAACTGAACGGAACTTTTGTTTTCTATTTTTTTTTTTTTTTCTTTTTTTTTTTTTTTTTTTTTTTGCGTGCAGTCTTGTGGTTTACTATTTGAATGAATGTGCATATTTTGTGGCTTTTCTTCTTTCTTTTGGGTGGGTTTTGTGGTTGTGGTTGTGGTTGCGGTTGAGGTTTTAGGTGCCGGTGCAGTAGGTAGGTGGTGGGCGTAATTGGGGGATTGGTATGTTGTGCGTGGATAGAGAAGATGGATTTGATTTGATTTGATATTATCTGGTTTGGTTTCTTTTGATGAGGATGGGATGGGATGGGATGGGATAGCATGATAATGACAATGACAATGACAATGACAACAACAATGATAATAAAAAAGCAACTTGAATTTAATATTCCTTTTTCTTTCTTTTATTCACGAGTAATCAATCAATCCATCATTTTCGGTTCGGTGATGACTGGGTTTTAACCAAGTGGTATTTTTGAGGTTCTTTCTTATAATGATAGTACTCGAGTATATATATATATATATTGGTATCTCCAGTGAAAAATCAAATTAACGATTCGTAAGGAATTAGTAATAAATATACAAATAGACGAGATTTTCATCCCCTATCTCCAGCCTATCTAATATATTACTCTGCCCAGCAACCCACTCTACGACTCCACATCCCAGAATTTTAAAAAAAAAAAAAAAAATATCTCTCCTCCTTCCTTCCTCCGAGTCCCTCCTCGTTCAATTTCAAACCTCACACTCCCGAGAGAAAAAAAAACATCGCAGAAAATTAATGAGGAATGAACGAAAGAAAAATAAATGACCAGACTGGGGCTCGATCCCAGGACCTTGTCCGTGTTAAGGACACGTGATAACCAACTACACCATCCGGCCTTTTGATTGGATGATTTGATGGGAGAGGGGCGGTTATGGGGGATTATGTATGGAGTGAGGAGGGGGGGTTGGGGGAAGGGGGAGGGAGGTGATAAGGGAAGAGAGGGGAGGGGAGACGGGAATGGATGAAGGGAATGGGAGATGGGATATGGGAATGGGAGGATCAAGCTATGGTAGAGGATGCAAAGAAGGTTATACATATAACTGGGAAATTGCAGAGCAATCATGAGGGAATGTGTGGATGGGCAAATGAATGGAAGCACAATGTAAATTGGAAGGGAAAATGGAAAAGTGGTTGATGGAAGGAGAGACGAGTAAGAAGGGACAGGGAAATGCAATAGGAATAGGAATAAGAATAGGAATAGGGAAGATATACAAAGGGGAAAAGTGGCAGGTGAACAGGAAAGTAGATGGGAATAGCAAGCAAGAATAAACAGAATAAGCATCAGAACGGGTGGAATGGGCAGAACATTCAAGTGAATCATAATCAACGCAAGACAAAGCAAACAAGCAGCAGGAAAGAAAGGAAAGCAGGAAGAAGAAGGAAAGTGGAAGAATGAGTAAAGCATTCAAATGAATCATGATTAACGGAAGGTAAAGCAAAACAAACAGGCAGAAGGAAAGAAAGCAAAGCAGAAAGAAGAAGAAGAAGTAAATCAACAAAAAATGATCTCAAGTTTCATCTCCATCTCAGTAAATATCATTGGAAGATAGTTTGAATCTCTCAAACACACAAACCGAGGTCTGGGGTTTGAAAAGCCAAGAGCTATTTCTCGAGATATGGATCATCATAGATGGAGATGCCTACCGAAGTAGGAGTAGCGGACAGTTCCCCGAATTTGTTTTTGGTTTTTAGTTCTAGGTTTTACGTTTTTTGGCTCTTTCTGTTTATTTTTTTGTGGCCATGTATGCAATAGGGGTCAGGCTGCCTTTGTGACATTCATCTGACTGAGTGCACTAGGATGCCTTTAGGTGATCCCACTAGGATACCTGTTGGTGTTCCCCCGTGTCTAACTTTTTTTTCTGGAGGGCTCTTTCTTTTTTGTTTTTTGGCCTTGCATATCCCTATATTTTTTTGTTTCTTTTTTTTCTCTTTTTTCTTTTTTCTTTTTTTTTTCTTTTTTTCTTTTTTTCTTTTTTTTCTGAATGAGAAATGGATGTATGGTGTCAGGCTGCTCAGAGAGCATTCAGCTGACTGGGTGCACGGGATACTTTCTAGTTTACCCCCGTGTCTCGTACTTTTTCTGTCTTTCTTAGGGATGCTCGTAAGTGTTACCCCCGTTTTTTTGTCGATGAAGTCGTTTGATATAGGATGCTCAATGAGTTTACCCCTGGTTGTTGTTGTAATTTCCAGTAAGTTTTGATGTTGTTATAGTCGATGATATTAGGATGCTCGATGAGTTTACCCCTGGTTGTTGTTATATTTACAGTGGATTTGGTGCCACTGTTATTAGTATTTTTAGGATGCTCCGTGAGTGTTACCCCTAGTGTGTTTTCCTGTGGATTTTGATACTAGTGTTCTAATTGGTATTTTTAGGATGCTCATTGAGTTTGCCCCCCTAGTTGTTTTTTTAGTTCCAGTAGGTTTTGATGCCGTCATAGTCGCAGTTGATCTTTTTTTAGGATGCTCAATGAGTGTTACCCCTAGTGTTCTAAGTGGATGATGAATAGATTGACAATAAGCCAATCATGATATTAGGATGCTCATTGAGTTTACCCCTAGTCGTATAGTAGTATAGTATTTGGGTGTTTATATGGGATGGATCTCCATATTGCACTGTGACGTAGTTTGGATAGCGGCGATGGGCATTGTTTTAGTGTATTGATGTTCCGGATGTGTCGTGTGACGTTCTAGCTGGTTAAGCTAGTGATAATGACGAGTTGATTGATGCGTAGCTTGCAGTTTAATAAGTTAGATGGGGGGGGGTGAAGGAAAGTCGATCATATGATGAAAAAACGAATGTAGAATTAATAGTGTAGATGAAAGAAAGCGACGGAGAAAGTAGAGGAAAGTTGGGGATTAACTGTGGTATATATAGAGAAGATATCGCAGAAGATGGTATCATAGTAGATGGTGTCGCATACATGATGTTGCATAGATCACATCGCAAAAAGATGAAGTCGCGAAGTCGAGAAAGGCGCAAGAGAAGATATTGCAAAAGATGGCACTGCAGAAGAGATTGTATGAATAGAAGAGCAAAAAGAAAAGAAAAAAAGTATGTATGTAGAAGGAAAGAAAGAAAGGAAAAAAAGAGAGAACTCGAGGAAGGAAGAAAGACCTTATACCTGCTCTTCCATCCATGTACGGGTAGTGCACTAAAGATGTCAAATGACGAGATCTCAAGCCATATATATTTATTGAATGTAAAGTTTGCCCAGTTCAATAGTGAATGATGGTGAAGTCATAGAAAAACAAATAAAAATTATTCACCAGTTGACTGTTTGGGTAATATTAATATTAATATTAATATTAATATTAATTTTAATATTTTCAAGATTTATGAGAGAGTCAGTCAGTCAGTCAGTCAGTCTGATAAGGTTTGTTAGTTTGTGGCAGTTGGTCGGTAGCGTGATAAATATGAGGCTAGGAGAATTTATTAGACTGCACTGAAAACTAGATTCTAACGGAAATTACTTAGACTGGTGTTTATATTAGACTGGTGTTTATATTAGACTGGCCTTTATATTAGACTGGCCTTTCTATTAGATGGAGGAAGGATATTTGCAGTTCATATATGAATTTAATAAGAGTGTGCCAATGAGTAAATAACTGATTATTCAAATGATGATTTATGTATGAACAGTATTAGGAATAGTATCATTTTAATTCACCATATTCAAGTGTTGATGTGATGGAAGATTTTGAATAACTGAAAGATATCTGCTACATATATGTATGATCTCATGACCTTAATTGACTTCATACTAATAAGGAGGGAGGCTAGAGTAAAATTAAAACCAAATTGCAATTTGAAAAAATATAAGTGAATAGAATGAAAGAAGGACGAAAGGACAAAAGGAAAACTATCCTATCCTATCCATCCTATCCATCCAATTCAAATCTTCTATACAATCAATCATATTACCATCAATCTTGAACAAATAAAAAAACTATTCACAATATACCCACCGAAAACAAAGTCATCCATACTACTAAGTAACTCACCAAATTTCCATCATTCCCAGAATAAACTTGGAAGAATATAGTAAAATCATAATACCATTCATTCACTATAACCAGGAGGAAAGTCAAGAGAGACCCAACCCATAAATCCATCTCTCTCACCCAATTAAAAAGAACGAAAGGGCGGAGAAAAATCAAACCAATGAATGATACAATTCAAGACCAATCTCTTCTTGACGAGCAGATACCTTCGTCACCAACGATCTTATTATTACCATCAATCATGGATAAACGCAAAAAAGAATTATTCATAATGCGCGCTTAGTGACTAAGAACATGCTCAATCAAGCATACTAAGTAAAACTTGTATAATGACGATTATCCTCTAGAATAACCTCGGAAGAGAATGAATGAACTTGGGTGGTTAAGCTAAATCATACCAATACTCACTTCACTGTAACCAAAAAAGGAAAGATCCATAATAAAAAATTCAAGATATTTGCTGTACTAAAAGTCTTGGATAGATGGCTCGAATAATAATTCTAGATATAGCTCTTTGAATGGTACATATAGTATGTCGTGGGACCTCTATAGGTATAGTCTAGATCAAACTTTGGCAGGTTAGTTTTGAGATCTGAGTTATGGGATGGGTTTGTAGAGAACTTACATACAGTGTATACAGTGTGTACCATAACTCTACAAACCACCACAACCAACCAGAACAAAGCTGAATCAATATCAATATCTACACCCAAACCACTAACCCGCAACCCCCTCAGCAACCCTCTTGCCATCCAACCCCACCATCCCCTCCTCCCTCTCCTTTCTCCCCTCACTCACCTCAAACAACCCCCCCAGCGCCTCCAACCCCACATTCCCCCCACTAAAAACAACCCCCAAATCACACCCCTCCTCCCCAAACGTCTCTGCCACCCACCCCCTAAACTCCTCATTAAACAACGCCGTCGCCAACCCCACACACGCACTCGGTTCAACCAGCACCTTCATCCTCTCTACCACCAGTCTCATCGCCTTTTTAATCTGCTCCTCAGTAACCGAAAACATGTTTTTTACCAATTTTCTCTCGAAAATGATACTCCACGGGTATACTCCAACTGGTGTGCGAAGGCCATCGGCTATCGTGAGGGATTTAACAGATTCTATTCTTTTCCCCTCGACGAATCCCCGTCGACCATCATCCGCACCCTGAAACGAGGGTTCGGCGCCAAAGACGAATATCCCCGTTCCCTCGCACGACAGCGCTGTTCCGGATAACATGCCGCCGCCCCCACAAGGCGTAATAATCGCATTGAGCCCCTTCCCATTATCCTTTAATTCCCTAACCTGCTCCTGGAGTTCCAACCCCAGTGTTCCTTGCCCTAGTATAATATCCGGATGATCGTATGGCGGTACCAATCTCGCGCCCGTTTCTTTACTGACATCTTTTACGACGGCTTCGCGCTCGACGCTTGTGCTGCCGCTGAAGATTACGCGTGCGCCGTAGGATTTTGTGGCGGCGATTTTGGAGGGCGTGCTGATTGTGGGCATGACGATGTGCGCGGGGATATTCATTTCGCGGGCTGCGAGGGAGAGGGCTTGTGCGTGGTTTCCTGGGTGGGTGCGTGGGAGGATTGATTAGCTATGGTTGTCTGTTTGCAGACGCAGAAAGGGAGAGAATTGAACATTGGCAAGGAGAAACAAAAAAGAAACCGAACAAACCACTACTATGAGTAACCACCCCCCTCTCCCTCCACCCACCACTCTCCCATCCCCTCCCCTCACCACCCTCCTCCATCTCCAACCTCTTCAACGCATGAAACGCGCCACGAACCTTAAACGCGCCCACTCGCTGCAGATTCTCGCATTTAAACCAGAGTCTAATGACCGGGCTCGCAGGTTCCCGTCCCGCCCACTCCGAATCTGCGAGTGCGTCGCCGGATTGCGGGGTACTGGCCAGTCGATTCAGAGTCGAGTTGGTAAGCACAGGTGTGCGATGGATGTGTGGTTTTATCAGCGAATGCGCGGTGATGACGGAGGAGCGCGTTAATGGCGGGCAGGTGGTGGGATCGGCCATTGTAAGTTAGTTCGTATGGATGTTGAGGGTGGAGGTGGTATTATTGTAAAGGGTTCTGCGGGGAATAATGATTAATAACATCGACATCGGATAATAGGGGCCGACCTCGGCTCAGGGATCCCTACGACCCCAGGAAATATGAGTAAAGCAAATATAGAGTCAGTACGCAAGCACATGCATGGTCAATGATTGGAACAATCAGGCAATTTAAAAGAAATTTTTCTGAATTTAAAGGCATAAACTTTTAGCAATTCCAGATACCGAGATTCTCCTTATGTATAGAGTATGATACAATTCGCCAGATTTCCGCTCCCCTAATATCAGAAAAGACAACCCCCACACTATCCCAAAGCCCCGCTAATTATATCTATTGGTTTTCAGGACGGAGGGAACTATAAAGAAGTTAGTATTAATGGTGTTGTTTCAATTGATAGGTTCACATACCGAACGGCCTTTCCTGCTCTCCAGATTTCCAAATCACGAATCTCCTTCATCTCAGCCTCATACTTCTCACGGTAATCCTTTTGGGAGTTGTAGGTGAGCGATCTCTCGGTCTCCTTTCCAGTCTTGACAGAGTCGTACAAGTCATTGAAGACAGGCTTCAATGCATCCTTGAATTTACCAGACCAGTCGATGGCACCACGACGGGCAGTGGTAGAGCAAGCCTCGTACATCCAGTCCATACCGTTAGCACCAATCAATGGGTACAAAGATTGGGTAGCCTCCTCAACAGTCTCGTTGAAGGCCTCAGATGGGCTGTGACCTTGCTCACGGAGGACCTCGTATTGTGCGAGGAACATACCGTGGATACCACCCATCAAGCAACCACGCTCACCATACAAGTCAGAGTAAACCTCCTTCTCGAAGGTGGTCTCGTAAAGGTATCCAGATCCAACACCTACACCGAGAGCGATAGCCTTCTCCTTTGCCTTTCCGGTAACATCTTGGAAGACGGCGATGGAGGAGTTGATACCACGGCCCTCACGGAAAAGAGTTCGGACGGTACGTCCAGATCCCTTTGGTGCAACGAGGATAACATCAACATCGGAGGGAACATCGACCTTGGTCTGGTCTTTGAAGACTGGGGAGAAACCGTGGGAGAAGTAGAGAGTCTAAAAAGTCAGCTTTGAAATCAATGAAAAATATATAGATTTTCCATACCTTTCCCTTGGTGATTTGTGGCTTAAGAGCGGGCCAGGTCTCACTTTGAGCAGCATCACTGAGCAAGTTCATGATGATGGTACCCTTGGAGATAGCCTCATCAACTTCGAAAAGGTTCTTTCCTGGAACCCATCCATCTTGTTGAGCATCCTTCCATGATTGACCGTTCTTTCGTACACCGACCACAACGTTGAGACCGTTATCACGCATGTTCAAAGATTGAGCATGTCCTTGGGAACCGTAACCAATAATGGCCATTGTGTCATTTTTGAAGTATTCCTGAAAAGATGTTATTAGCATTCTGAAGTGAAACTGAATTGTGAAAAGATGAAAAACTTACTTGGAGCTTCTCAACTGGCCAGTCGGCTCTCTCTGTTATAATCGTCAGTTTTCCATTACTCATCTCAAAAAATGTATTCTCAATCCATACCGTAAACCTGCTCCTTTGTGCCAGCGAAGTCAATGGTCTTTACACCTCTAACTTGTTGTTGAGATGCGCCAACAACGGCGCGAGCAGCAAGAGGTCTGCTCGAGGCATTGATAGCAGAGACGAAAGTACGACGAGCTGGAGCATTGAATTGACGTGCCAATGGCGATCTAAGAGCTCTTGAGAATGTGCGGGCAGCCATTTTTAAAGATGGAGTGGAGTTATCAAAATAAAAGAAGAAGAAGAAAAAAGAGTAATTGTTGAAGTTGTTTTGGAATTGGAGTCACCCTTCTTTTTGTTTTTGGTTGAAAACTTTTAGAATATTTCCTTAACTAGCTGTTGTTTCTTTGGTGGCCGACTGCGGAGTTGAATTACAAGGGTGTGCTCCAGATAATACAGATAAAATCGGAGGACTTTCCGTATAGTGGGAGATCTTGGCAAAATAATAAATTATAATAGAGAATAATAATAATATTTATACCTAATATATGTCCACTATGGATGGCTGTTTACTCGTAATGGTCGGGATTGTCCAAACCTTCCCATTGATAAAAAAAGAGTCATCTTTATAAATTACCTAGTATATGAGGTTGTTATAAATTCATTTTGGGAATTATTATCGGAGGTGATAATAGAATCTTTTGCTCCTATTTAGGAGATGAGATCAGATTAATAGATGAATATCGGCGGTGACTTTATTAAGAAGATGACTCAAAAGATTTCAAGACAAACCACTTACCAGACTTGGGTTGACAAACTTCAAGTAAGTACCAGTATTACAGTATCACTCACATTCTATGGTTACACGTTACACAATAGTAAGTAAGTATTTATGAATCGGACTTCTCTCACTTTATAAGGCGACAGACAGCATACTTTTCGATTTTAGTATAGAGTTATTTGAGTATCAGTATCACCATTCACTCAATTCACCTTTAGATGCCCAGCCCACATACCGGTACATAGTAGGTATCCTACATAATACGTAGTATAAAAGAAGCACAACAGATCGAACATCTCCCCATATAACAACACCAACCCAAATATCCTCATGAAGATAGAATAAAAACTATGTATATTTCTCAAGATCTTTACTTGGCCATTTCTACAAACAAGGCTTTAGGATATCTGCAGAAAAGAATAAAAGACTGCGTGAACTCCAAAAAACCCTCCATATCAAATAGAAATAAACTCCCAATATGCCCATTTCATCATCCATTATAATCGTTTGTATGCTGCTGAATGTCTAGTTCAGAACTTCATGATCACTTTGCTCTTCTTCTTCTTTCTGTTTTTCTTCCCCTCCTTTCCTCTCTCCCTCTCCCCCCATCTCTCTCTTTCAATATCTCTTGCTCTCAAGATTTCAAAACTCTTGCAAAAGATTCATTTTTCACAGCGCCCCCTCCCATAGCCGACCTCACATTCCGTTTAAAGCCCTCCCTATTCGATCTCAAGTCCTCCGCCGCATCCTTATTAAGGGGATCCGAAGCATTCGGCTCCAGGAAAAGGAACTACACGGAACCATATATCAGCATCGCACACAAATACACACACACATACATATCCCCCCATCTGCGAGCACAGCCCCCCCAAAAAACCTACCTGCAACCCAATCATGATAGCCTGCAAATTCAACACCGGCTTCCAATCCTCCCTCAGAATATTCAAACAAATCTTCCCCTCCAAATCAATATTCGGATGGTAAATCTTCTGCTCGCACGTAACCTTTGGGGGCTCATGCGGGAATGTCTCTGGAACCACGAACTTGAATTTGAAGGAGCCGCCTTTGTACATGCCCTCGTCTGGCTCGATGTAGAGGAAAAAATTGAGGATGTCGTCTTCGTCGGGAAAATCGGTTCGCATCGTGGAGGGGAGTGCCATTTCTGCAATATCTGGGAGATTTGTAGGATTAGCTCATGTTGAACACTAGAGAAGAGAAAATGGGAGGTTTTTGACTAAATCATAGTATACCTTTTTGTAATCGTAGTTGGGCGGCAGTGACCTTCTTCTTCTTTACTCCTGCAGCAGCATCTGCATTTGCCTCTTGCTGCTGCTTTTGTTTCTGTATGTATGTCAAAATTAGTATTACGCCCTCTGAAAGTATGCAAGCACTTGAGATTAGATCGGCACATACCATAGACCATATCTTCAGCATTTTGACGGTGTGTAAATCTGCGAATACTGACTTAAGGTTGAGGGTCTTGCAAAGATGGGAAGGTGGAAATCGTGTTGGCCCAAGCGAAGAGATTATTTTTCGTGTCAAAATGTTTAACAAGTCGAATTATGAATCAAGGCAAGGCAAACGAATATAATTTATCTAGACTTTTGCTTCAGGATATCATAATATACGGGAAATTGTATCGTCATAGAACATAATTTTATAATCTAGTAGAAATGTCGAGCTGTCTGAGTCTTATTAGTTTTGGGTTGCTGATTTAACGAACGATATCGTGGCGGGGTCGAGGTCTTATCAATAGGATTTACAGCTCCTTGAACTTTTGTACAGTAGTACTACAAGTGAATTCGTGTCACAATTTACACACCATATTTTTTATATTCTTCAACAAACCTATCCAGGAATTTTATTTTTTATGTACGGGTACAAGGTACTCGCAGATGAGGGTATTCAATAAGATTAAAGAGAAATATGAAACGCCCTGGAACATACACAAACTATCACCTTGCAAAATCTAGAAACTCCCTTATGTGCAAATATCGATATTAGCACAAAACCTTCCATCGCTCGCCACAGATCCTATCTAGGTTTTCCAATGATGAGTCTTATGCATAAAACAAACAGGCCATGCATTCAAATTCTGCGCCTCTCTGCTTCTCAAAGTCGTTAAAAAGAAAACGTCTCCCATCCTTTGATGGTGGTGTGAGAGACAAGCTGTAGTTTTCAGTATCCGAGTAAAAATTTTTAACGCCTTGCGAAGCAGCACATAATTCCAGATTTACCCAAAAACCAACAACATCCAATGAATCTAACAAGTGCTAAGAAAGCAGTTGCGTAAAGCAAAGTTGTGAAGTACTTCGCTCTTCGTGAGGAAGCGGTATTCTACGACAAAGGTTAGTAGCTATTCTAGTGCGTAAAATCAGGGGGGCACTTACTCCGAATCCAAAATTATCAACACTATCACTCGAGATGGCAACGGCCAAAAGAGCGTTAGAGAAAACCCACGAGATCAAAAGCTTTGTTCTGAAAGATTTGTAGGAATCTTCCAAACTCTTACTTTCATCCTCAACAACTGGAACAAAAGGTGCTAAAGCACGCTTGACTGTTGCCTCAAATTGACTATCAATATCTTCTTGTGGCCTATCGATCTCCTCAATGACTGCTGCTTTTCCGTCAACCTTTGTAGTCTGCGCCGAAGGGAGAGCGTCTGCTTTGTCAGATCCTTTGGTACCCCAAGAAACATCGTGCCAATTGCTGAAAGCGTACACCATGAGAATGTTGATGTAAGAGGACATCAGTAGCAAGTATTGTCCGAACGAGGTAAACATGTGCCATGGATCGAGATACATGAAAGATGCCACGAAGTAGAGTCCAAAAGTAGCAGCCAAAGCAAGAATAATGATACCCGCACCGGAACTCGATGAGCTTCCAAAGAAACTCTCGAAGAAATCTTTTGCGTTAGAAGTATCAAGATTGGTTCCTCCAGAAAATGCGCGGACGACCAAATATATAGACAGGACGATGACATAAGCGTTGATAACACCAAAAACGATGAATGAGATAATGTACGTGACTTTTGATCCCTTAGGTCTGTTTCCGAGCGCCAAAATGAACTGGACGAGCAAGAATGCGAGGTAGAGGTACTTCAAGATCGTGTTGATGATAGGAGTAGCAGTGTCACCGAAAGGCCAACCGTGATGTATCGAAGTAGTCTCAGTAGCAGCAGTAGGAGTGCCGACAAGATCCATAATGACAGTTGTAGTAAGCCAGAAAGATGCCAACATGAACCAAGCTAAGAGGTTAGAGAACACGTTATATAAAAATTGGAGATGCAAGAAGAACATTCGAACAAGGTTGTGTCCACTCTTGTACATTCTGCCGAAATGCATCATGGAATACATTCCTGCTGCGAAAGAACCGTTCAACCATCTTCTACGTTGTCCAATAAATTCTGCAGCTCCTTCGGGAACATCAGTCTCTCCTTTGGCTGCCTTGATATAAGTCAAATGCCATTTACTACCAGCCTTGGCCACAAGCTCAAAACAGAGAATTCTGTCCTCAGCCAAGAACATGTTTTTCTTGAAAATGTTCATTCCCTCGATACCCTTCTTTCCAAGAATCTTGGACAAGGTGTGATCTCCGTGGAAATATTGCTCGAGCGGACGACCCATAATAGCTCTGAATCGATAAGCCGAGAAAGCACCAGGCAACACACTGACGTATCCGAAAGAACTCTCAAGTGGTTTATCCAGAATATTACTGATCTTATACTCGAAGTTTTGACCAGCAACGAGTGGATTTAGAAGCTTTTTGCCTCCCTTCTATATTGGGGGTTAGTAAGTTATTTTCAAGCGTTGTTGATAGAAAGGAGGGGGGCAATGGTAATACGAACCCCTAACATAGCGTGAATCTCACCACAAGCACCACCCAAATCTTTGTCGTTATAGAAACCTTCCCACAAAGCCAACAATGATTTTGGTCCTGGTTTAGTACCAGCATCGAGAAGAATACAAACTTCAGGATTTAGGAGACGACCAAATGCATTGAATAGCCATCTGTGAGAGTTAATCTTCTTGGTGTTCTTCTGCTTCAAACAGAACATCATCTGAACCGGGGGAAGTGTGTTAGAGCTGTCATCGGTAGGTCGGATCAATTGCTGACTAGCAGTGACCGAAAGTTGTGTTGTATATTCGAAGACGTGAGCAACGGTCTCTTTTCCATCGACATCTTTCTTCATGACACCATCTTGGTAGATACCAATCGTTGCGAGAATATCGAGAGTGTCTTTGTCACAAGGATCGATACCATCGAAAACCAAGCAGACCACAATTTTTTGCCAAGCTGGTCCACCGACATTCCAGAAATCGGATTTCTTGAGGTTGACGATGTCGCGAATATTTTGCATAACACCGTGCAATGTGCGTGCAGTCAACTGTTTGTCTTCGTTGTAATAAGTGATTGCAATAAGAAGCTCGGTATGACGATTGTACATGGCTGGACGTAGATTATAACCATTCTTTAAGGTAAATTCGTCAGGATCGCAGGTTGCTGCAGTATAACGCATATGTGTAAACTCTTCACTGCCACCTTCAAGATCATTTCTGTATTTTTGTTGGATTGCATTTTTGATGGCACTTGGTACTGGATGGTCAACACTCAAAACGCTGCCTTGTACAAGCTTGACCTTTCTGGTTGCGTAACGCTTGAGTCCACCAGATTGAGGAGCTTGTCGTTGTCGCCAGGCCTCAGTTGAGCTTGTCTCTGATCTTTGAAATGGAGAATTTCCACGATATGGAGTATCTTCTAACTGTTCATTATATGGAGCTGAATTACCATATTCGCTGGTGTATGGTTGAGGATCCGTCGCATAGGTTTCTGTTAGACTGTACGCAGAGACAGGTCTAACTGGAGGAGTGTTGGCTCGAAGACCGCCTTGAGATTCGTAAGGGCTATTAAATTGACCACCACCATGTCCAGAGTCGAGTAAAGGTAAAGCACCTTCTTCTTCGTCTTGAGGATGACCGTACTAAATTATTACAGTCAGAAAATGTAATCTTCAATCTGCGGATAGCGAAAATTCAAATTTAACTTACGGTGCCTCCCGGTGGTAGGTCTTGGAGCTTATGCTCATCATAACCTCCGTTGCCAGAATACGCCATGATGGGTGTAAACAATCAATAAATCTTTTAAATTTAGTGTTGATATCAAGATGGCAAGAAATGTAGACAATAAATGGGTTTATGATATCAACAGAATATCTAATAGATATCTTATCGATGATCTTTGATAAAATGAAGGAAGAGGAATGTTCTTGTTGGTATTGATCAAGATTTGAACCTTTCTTGATACCAAAAAAAAAAGGGACGGGGTGTTCAAATCAAATCATTCGGGATTAACCTTTCTTCCCAAAATAGGTAGTGAATGACCCTAGAATGACCCTAACTTTGAAAGGAGATATGATATCCCGTCGTTAGTGATTCCCAAAATACCTACTATAAGGGTACAGTAGTTCAAATTTGGGGAAAAATGAAATGAAGATATATTTCAAAAGAGGAGAAGAGGGTTTAGACTCAAGAGAGGTTTGAATGAAATTGAATTTGAATGATTGAAATGTATTTCGTTAAAAGACCCTTTCGTATTAATAAAAGTGGTGGGAAAGGTTTAGAAAAAAATTGACCCTGTTTCATTTGGGAAAAGTTGAAGACTTTTAAAAAAGGAGCTGTGAGAGATTATTGTTATTATTATTATTATTATTATTACTATTATTACTATTATTATTATTATTATTATTATTATTATTATTATTATTATTATTATTATTCACCTAGGGCCCTGGGGGAAATGGATGGATATGGATGGTGGGCACAATCCAAAAAAAAAATAAAAAAAATAAAAATAAAAAATAAAATAGGAGGGAATTTCTTATTAACTTTTTATTGTGCCCCCTACCTCTGTTTTTTCCCCTTTCTCTTTGTTGTTAAATATGTTATTAGTTATACTTATTAGACGTACTTCGTATGCCCAAGTGGTTTTCTCCGCTATTTTCAAATCCTGTGTGTTTTTCTTGTGTACCGTGGATTCATGGAGGCTTTGCTTTTTTGCTTTTTACATTGCTTTGGCCGAGGTTTTACGAGATGGCGAGACGGCGAAGTGCAACAATCTTTGTACTGTATGTAGGCAGTACTGCGCCTCATTATTGCTTGCATTTATAGACAACAACATATGATACAAATACTTCAATACGGACCGGATACTGTTAAATACCTAGTAGGTAGATGGAGAACTTTCTATAATACTTCTCTACAACTGTTAGATGATTATATTTCTGACATCCTAGGTATGTAGGTAGTATGTAAGCCCTTCTTCATAGCTACATATACTTACCTACTTATTAGGTATACATACTATGAGACTATGTAGTCAACATGTACTTATTACTACTATACTTTTACTCCCTATTTTAGGATCCAAGATCTTCAAAGTTCATCTGCATTTAGCCAGTTGCCTACTCGGGATCTTCTTCGTGATACCTTCATCCCTGTTAAAGAAATTCCTAGTCTTATGTATATCGATTTGACAGCCAAATAATTGGTCGTCATTACGCTTCGGTTTCAGCCCATGAAACGTGGGATCAACAAAAAAGTATAAGTAGTGCGAGGTAAAGTACCTTTAGTGTATATCAATAACCTTGGAATAATATGATACAATATCAAGAACTATTCTGATAGGAAGACATTAGCAAAATTTGTTACACATAAAACCTTATAATTCTGTAATGTACTTCATCTTGCCTTGCATATTATCAAAATATAAAACTTGTCGTTCATTCCTATCCAAAGAAAAGACGTTGAGAAAGTCTGACAAAGTTACGGAACGTAACTTTGTTCAGCGCTACTGCGGCTAATACATTAGATCGGATCTTCCCCCCCCCCCCTATAAATAGATTTTTGCTTGGGATCTAATAAAGTTGGGATGGGGAAAGAAGATTGGACCGGCCAAGGAAGCATGAAGTTCTAATAAGAATGAGGAATAAAAGTCAACACTTCCCGAACTTTTTTCTACTTTTCTACCGAAGAGATCTTAGCTACATCTACTCCCTCTTAAGGAATCGAAGTCCTAATAAATGTTTCTAGATGTATTAGAATGGAACAGACATCAAATTATTATGATCTTTGACTTATAAGTCACAAATGGACAAGAGCTAGATCAACAATATATCGGTCTGAGCATGATGAATGGGGATGGAGCATGAGGTGTTCGTTCATCTGTAGATATAAGCAACTCAAAGACTGTTTCGTTGGTCGAATAGTATGTTGACAGCGAATACTGATTCAGGGGTTGAAGTCTTACATAATCGTTAGGGCGGTGTCCATGATGGAAAGATACCCGAGGAACAACGCCCAGAACCATCCCTGGGACATCGATGGATATCGAAAAGGTATCGCTGACGAGCACATCGTGAAGAATACCTAGGTAGATACTTATGTATTCCTACAGCTCTACGTAAATCGAAGTTACCATCTTATGATTCCCCCTCCCCGCGATAACAGCAAGCCATTCCAAACTAGAGAAGTTTTGCATGTCAATCCCACCAGCAATTACCATGAGGTTCTGTCGAAGCGAATACGGAGACAGAGTTTTGATTTCGTCGGAACTACGCTCGAAACACCATCCATCAGTGCACTGCATACATGACTCCGTTGAAAATGTCTGATGTTGAGTGCCGGCATTCATGAGTGTTATTTTGTTTGCCAAGTGTACCCTGGGTATAATCAGTTCGGTACCTGGGTGTTAAAGAATTGCGCTCAAGCAAAGGAGTGTTGTAAGTGTGTTCTATTTAGGGAGCTAAAAGATACATAGACTGGCGTAACTGGTCAAGCAAACCTGTCAATTATATATACATACAAGTAGGTACACTGGTACGTAGGTAGATAGTTTGGACAGACGCCTCAAAAGTCAAACGTGATGGTTCTACGAGTTTTGTGGGTTTTGGATGGATGGGTGTAGATTGTAACGTGGTACCCGTGGACCTAATTGACTCTCACGGTGGCTCAGTGCAGTGACAAGAAAGAAAGATCTTTCGTTGTGTACCTCCAGCTATCTATCTCTGATACTAACATGTTACTTACACGATACATATGATGAAGTATCCTCCTAATATTTGTTCATTCCTTCGTTCTAGAAATCCTTATTGTTTCTAGATATTTATTCCTACTTGTGTATGCATTTGCACTGTACTCGAGTATACGTGGGGATGATTGTACATAAATTGAGCGGATAAATTGGATATCATCAAAAACCTAGTAGTTGTGGAAATATGTATCTTCGCCTGAATTTTGATTTGCCAATTTGAATGATTACCCCGTCGATTTGTATAATATTGGAGATTGGGTCTCCTCTTTTTGACAATGTTCCTTGAACCTCTAACTTTTGGAAGTGATCGAGCCCAGTCGATGTTGATAGAAAAACTGTAGAACCTTGTCCCAAATCGAAAAAAAAAAAAAAAAAAAACAATAGTTGGAATAACCCCAAGTAATTTATTATTACCCAAGTACTATACAGACCTGACAGCTGACAGGGCGTTCAATAAACCATAAACCCAACACTGACCCATTATTACTTTCTTCCTCCCACTAATCACACCTATCCCAAAAGTAAATTAAACTTATTATTATTATTATTATTATTATTACTTTCCTCGCCCCCAACTAACCAACTTGAATCTATGGTTGTCCAGATGTTCAAGAAAGATTGATCTCCATCAATACACATCAATTCATCTTAGAACTTAAACCTTTCCTTCATTCATCGCAACCACATAAAATTTGATCATCAATACTTTTATTATACTCGTTAAGACCTTCACAATTGGGAATTCATCGTCGGTCTAGATCTAAAGTTTATCTACATAGTATCTACATAGTATCTATCTATCTATCTATCTATCTATCAATTAATCAATCTATCTATCATGTCAATGTAGTCGAGAAATCAATTCTCGATTTTGATCACAATTATCTAGAGCTCGTTCTCTCATCACACTCGTTAAAGTACGCTTCTGCTTCTCCTCATTTTACTTTTTGCGACCGTTCGATCCCTCCTTCACGCCACGGCAACACTAATCATTCTTCAATTACAGACCTCATATTTCATTTTTATTTACGATTTTATTTCTTCTTCGATTTCGTAAGTCATATTGACTTGCATTTTTATTTTATTTTAACGATAACTTGCCTCTGTCGAGCCCGGTCTCCTCAATCATCTTACCTCACGATCTTTCATATATCTAGGCGGACTTTTTCACCACTTCACATCGATTTTCGAATTTAAAAAGATACAACACAACCGGATTGTTGCAATTGATTCGATAACAATAATCATTTATTATAAATACTAAAGAATATGTCGCTATCCGTGGAGGGTGGGTGAAAGTTCCCTTGTAAGGTAAACATCGATTGCTAATTGCTTTGTAGCATCCTTCCACTCTCTATTTCGACGATGCGTTGAATGTACTTCAGAGGCTCCAGCATGTCCAACATGTGCTGCTAATGAGATTTGTTCGCTGGTACCACCAACTTGTAATGAATGTCAAAAGACAACCTGTGTAGCCTCTTCAGCGGCACCATCGGCAACAATCAGTTCATCTTCGTCGTCATCAAGTTCTCCTAATGTGGGTGCTATTGCGGGTGGAGTTATTGGAGGAGTGTTAGCTATTGCGGCTGTGACGTATTTGGTCTGGAGATTCTGTATCAAAACAAAACGGCAACAATACGAACAGGAAGATTGGACGGAAGGCCAAGATCAAACTGCTGCAGAGAAAGATTTCGCGATGCGACGGGATGCCAGGGCCTCCACACATACTGTCGGCTCAATTGCATCCACAGTCCTTACCCGGGCCTCCAATATCATCCAAATTGCATACATACCTGGTGTTACGAACAGATCAACTCCATCGACACCTGGTCTACTCGTCCCGCCAGTGCCTCCGATTCCAATCGCTTTATCAAACGCAAATGGTTCCACTCCGAGATACGAGCAAGAGCATTTCTTCATGCCAGGGGACCTTCGCGACTCAACATACAGTGGTATTAGCGAACGAAACTCGTATGCAAGGAATAGTGTTGCATCTACCATATATGGAAAACAAGTCATCGTATCACAAGTACCAGCACAGACAGTTATTCGAGGAAAGGCCGCAGTCGTCAGTGTTAACAAGCCGGGAACGAGTAGCGGCGAATCTACTCCTCCTGTACCATCGGTCGATTTTGATAAATACGCAATGAATCCTCCAAGTCCGGCATTTTCTGTGGGCAGTACGTTCTTGAATGCTGCCAGCGCCGCCACAATTACTAAACCTCAGGTTGTTCGGGTAGACTCCAGCAACGTCACAAAGAGAAAGTCTGTTGTCCCCTCGGAAAGCAATACTACAGCAGCAGAAGCAGTGGTCCGATCTCAGTCACCAGCAGCTCCTCGAAACTCCAACTCGATTACTACAATCGAAGAAGGTACTCCCGAAGTACCTCAAGGTCCTTTCAGTGATCCACCAGAAGCAGACCGAATATCACATTCCAGCCTATCGGCCGTGATTCCCGCAAATAAGGCACAGGGGGGAGATGTTTTCTCAGACAAGCATGAAGTTGAGGAATAGAGAACCATCCATGATATTTTGGATACTCTTTCTCCTCTTTGAATGCAATCTTTGATATACATTTCCGTCTGGTCACGGCTTGTTCACATTTCTTTTCCATCTCATATTTCGAGCGATTCTTGGGGTATTACATCCCTGATAGGGTTTAGGTTGGGGTTTCTAGGGGCTTTTTATGATTGGCAATGATATTCTCTGGTTATATGGATACCTTGACAGTACTTCTACCTTACTTTTTATTTGAAAATAGAAAAATGTTAAAATGATTCAACTATGTTACTGGGGAGTAAAGCCCGCCCAGCTCAGCATTCATTTGTTTGATTCCGAGATGCCAACATTGAGAATTTCCAATCATTAACCATAATCATGATCTTGATATCGTCGCAAATATATTATATTATTCTATCTTGTATCCCAACCTCAAACATATAAGAAATAGACAGACGAAGACGATCTCTCCCAACACTAAGTTCTAGATAGACCCTTTCCGTATCTCCCACTCGGAGTAGGAGAATTTATTTCATTTATTTCCTTTATTTCCTTTCGCTCAGAATTAGCGCCGGGGGGGGGGGGGGGTTACAATAGTTTGGTTTTTTAAGTCATCAGTTCTCTTAAATATTGTAGAAGATTTGGCCCGAATTTCGCAATTGCAATTTGATTTTGCATAGTGAATACTCAGAGTACATGAAGGACATCCATCCCATGGAGGAGGGATCATCGCTCGTGCTTTGCTTGTGGAAGGGCAATTTTAACCCCACCTTTGGTGGTTGGTTGGTTGATTTGTATTGTATCGTGTTGTATTGTATCGTATTGTATTGTATCGTATTGTATTGTATAGTATTGTTTGGAGGTACAGAGGGGATGGCATGGCATGGGAGGGTACAAAATTTAAATGCAACTGAGGATTGGGAATCGTGGGGTTTAAAGCGGCAGTTGGTTGGTGTCGTTGATGGATGTCTTGTCTCTGAATACAGTGATGGTGATGGAGGGAGGTAACCGGTAACCTCGCCCTACTTACTTCACACGTTGTTTTATATGTGACAATTGGATGGGTGGAATATTTCCGTACATATATGGATGGGATTGGCGGTGGGAGGGAACTCTGTGCTCGCTTTTATGGGCTTTTATGGGCTTTTATGGGCTTTTATGTACTACGTATCTCTTTGGCGTATGTAATATCTCTTTGGTATAGATGGAATTGAATACTGTATAGATACGGCACTACAATACTATGTAGACATATAAGTACTATGTAGGTAAATGGGAATGATACTACTTATCCATGACGATAGTATTGAGAAATATAGTTATTTCCCGTTTCCGTTCTTTATGCATTATACCAAGTAATTTCTATTCATGGATATAGAGAATAATAAATCTCGGCAGTCGTTTTTGATAGTCCATCCATCCATAGTGCCTGACTGACTGACTGACTGACTGACTGACTGACTGAGTGTATCGACTATGCTGCTGATCTGATAGATAACCAAAAGTTCGAATATGAATCATTCACTCCACGATATCCTTATGGCCCTTCAATTCTAACCTCCCGCGGGCCTCTCGAGGTTGTTGAATCCTCTCACTGTGAGCCTATCTGATAGAACGAAGCAAGTATTGTACCATCTATCTAAAATACCTATCAAGCAATTCTATATAGTTGCCGAGGAACAATAATAAGCTATTGGCACTATTTGCATAATGGATTTAATCCCCTCTACGCGTGGGCAATACGCTAGCTACTCTATAATATCTTTTACACGGGGCAGAGTAAACCATACCATACCTTGGAATTGCAGTGTGCTGCAGCAATACTACTAATAATAATAACTAAATAATACTAGGTATCTATCCTAGGTACATACATACAACTTTATTATTTTGTTGTTCCCCGGAAGCAATTATCAGACAATATTTGATTTCCAATCAAACATATGCTATATTATATGTACATTTGTAAAACTTGCAAACTTGCGAACATTAAGAAATTCTACAACAATACTGCTACAATACTACTACTACAATAATAAGACCCGGGCAAGCATTATTGTAACATTTTACTAACGAAGGAAGATACTCAGATTTTTTTGTTAGCTTAGCTTTGAAGAGAAAAGCAAAGCAAACCAAACAAAATCACATACTGTACTAGAATAGAAGAGAATAGAATAAATTAGAATAGATTAGAATAGCCATCTTGAGCTGTTTTCCTTCCCGTTCCCTTTTACATCCGAGGGAAATGGACATTTCGGGGCAATTACTAAAGAAGCTGTTTTCCTTTTTGGTTCATTATTATTAAAATAAATAAATAAATAAACAAAAATAAAATAAAATAAAATATATTGAGCTCCAGCTGGTTGGGATAGAACTAGGTATTGGACTGGCTACGTATCGATACTATTCTATCATCTATTTCTATCCATCTTCCCTCTTACCTTACCTCCCTATATATCTACGTAACTGCTATATACTTTCGGATTTCCTTCCATCCATTCATACATACATACATACATACATGCATTCACACATATACATATACAATATAGTACATATCGGCGATATAAAAAGAATTGGGAAGTTATTAATTGTCTGTTCATTATAAAATATTGTGACGTCTACATATCAACATACTTCCTCATTTATAAAATCACCTACCTATTACCTATCTACTTGTTATATATACATAAATTAGCACAGCCTTCCTTCTATCAACCTCCTCTACTCTATCTAGCACATATATACTTCTCCATTCATTATTTAACGACTCACGAGATATTCTTCTTATTTATTAGTTATTATTCTTTTCTTATAGGATTTATTAGTCAGATAATTCATAGTAATAAATCAAAAGGAAGAGAGAGGGGCAAAGAAACTGATCAAAAAGATCAATAAAATATTCACTCACTTATTATTATTATTATCATCATTATTATTATCAACCTATCATCATTCATTCATAACCCAAGAATTCAAACTACTTTTAATACTACTATTATTTTACTATTACTTTCTAGAACTACCTACCTCTTACATCTTACTTACCTCTTACCTATTACCTCTTACCTATTACCTCTTACCTCTTACCTCTTGCCTCTTACCTCTTGCCTCTTGCCTCTTATTGACCTCTTGCCACTACCACCCACCACCTGTGACCTACCTTACCTAGGCAATTATTACACCACTTTGAAGGGTTTATTTTTTTGTCCTTCGAGCGGAAGACGTCCGAGCTTCTCTTTAAAACCAACAGTTCACTTTACCAAAAGGAATCTCCACCGCAGATCAACTTATCCTCCACCGACAGCGCAGCAAAATAATAAGTTACTCGACGAATTGATTTACTCTCACAACCAACCCCCCCCCCCCCCGTTCAATTTCTCATTTTTTCGTCTACCCTACGGAATTCTATATCATCGACTTGTAAATTCCCCGATCCCCCTCCCACCCCCCATACGTCACGAACAAGATCATCTTCCCCCTACTCTCAAGATGTCTTCGAAACAGATGGTATTATACAAACTTGTGGTGCTTGGTGATGGAGGTGTTGGAAAGACTGCTTTGACAATTCAATTAACTTTACAACATTTCGTCGAGACTGTAAGCTAGTTTTACTAAACTATTTCAACCTTTCTTGTTTTCACATGCTTACTTTTTTGCTCCAGTATGATCCTACAATCGAAGATTCATACCGAAAGCAAGTTGCGATAGATGGACAATCCTGCATGCTGGAGGTCCTCGATACTGCCGGTCAAGAAGAATATACTGCATTGCGAGATCAATGGATTCGTGATGGTGAAGGATTTGTTTTAGTCTACAGCATATCGTCGAGGTCATCATTCACCAGAATTCATACATTTCACAATCAAATTCAACGAGTTAAGGAATCATCTGCTATCTCGCCATCATATCCTGGCTCGCCAATATCACCTATCTCCCCTTCGGAACCTGTACCGATTATGCTCGTGGGAAATAAATGCGACAGAGTAACTGAGAGAGAGGTATCTACACAAGAAGGTCTTGCACTGGCGCGGGATTTGGGCTGTGAATTTGTTGAAGCATCGGCGAAGAATTGTGTAAATGTCGAAAAGGCTTTCTTTGATGTCGTACGGCAGCTGCGTAGACAACGTATGCAGAGCTCGTCACCGGGTGGCAGCAAGGGACCTCGTGGTGCCAATAATAACATGGAAAATGGAATGGTACGAGATGAGAACAGAAAGTACCGAAAGAAGAAGGGACCTTGTGTTATCTTATGAGGGAATCTATCACTTTACGCTGCGTCAAGACATATTCAAGCTCACAGCTATATTTTCCTTTCCTTCTCGCATGGAGTATCAACGAAGCTTACGACATTCATTTGGCTAGATGCCTACCTATTTTACGAAACCTCGCTCTTCCCCACATCCCCTCGCCATCGTTCTCATTCACATAAAATTTCTCTTCCTTCTTCCCCCCTCAACAGCGTTGCTCGAATTCCAAGCTGAGCCGGCGAAACGGAGTACCAAAAGAGTGGCATAAGGCGTATTTAATGATACTTTTTTGATGGAAATCCTTCAATATTTGCCATTCGCGCGCGCACATCACAACGGAAAGAATTTCCTCTCGGTCTGTCAATTACACTCCTGAAGATTTTTTTGGCTTTCTTTGGTGTCTCTGGCGCAAATGAAATCCGTATATTTTACGATTTCCTCTCTACTTTCACAAACGAAACGGAACCTTTTTTTAACATCTACAAATTCGAAGTGCTGTGCTACTTTGGGAATATTTTGATCTGATCATAACACATCTTCCTATTTGACTTGACTTTGTCTTCTCCTCTTTTCTCATCTCAGCTACTACGTATGTTTTTTACCTTGTTTGCCAATGCAGAAAAATGTCATTCCATCTTATCTCCTCCCTCGGACTGCATTACATTTATTGCTCACTAGCATCACATCATCCAAATTGGGGACTTTCCATCTTTCCAAACTCTCTTCTATGACGTCCATATTGTAGTTGTTCTCTCTTTTTTCTTCTTTCTTGGTGGTTTGTGGACGGCTCGCAAAGGATATGTATGGGCAAAGGGTTCTTTCTTGCTAGTTAAGGGCATATTTTCTTTTCCCTTTTCAATCAGTTGACTACTTTTTATTCTTTTACTTTTATTTCTTTTTTCGGCTGGATGGAGCATTAAATCAAGTTCAAAGATAAACTCATTTTCTTCTTCTGTTGATCATATCATTTCAATTCAATGTTCATGTCAGAAAACTTGTTTTTGAGATTGGAGGGGGAAATGATATGAAATTGAGGGGATACTTGGTTGGATGTGTGAATGAACGGGTGGATAGATAGATTGGAGGATGGATGAGCTCAAATTTTAAAGATACAAGTGAATGGCATTATTCATGGTTGGGAAGAACGGAGATAAATATGCATGCATGGATGGTATGGAGAGGATGAACGGATGGATGACTGGATGGATTTGGATGGATGGATGGAGGCATGGATATCTAGATGGATGGATGGATGGTGTGGATTGGAAGGATGGACGATGGAATTCATGGTATTGGAATTTCATTGTGTGAATCGAATGTGATATGATGACAGGATCTGGAAATTCATAGGGTATGGTAGGAAATTATAAGAAAAGAATAAATATAAAATTAAAATTTACTTATGATCTGATAAATACTTGATATTGTGTGTTCGTATGTTTTGTATGTATATCTGTGATGTTCTCTCGGATTTTGTATGCTCGGCTCATTTGCAGTATCTACAATATGTATCTATGACTGCGGAATCAATTCTAGATGAATAGATAGAATCCCTAATTACCTCTAACTGGGTATACCATGCCACCCATACCTTGCGGCCATGCCTACGCCATGCTATTCCCATGCCTATGTCCACGCCCATGCGAGATTGGTGTGATGTGATGTGATGTGATGTGATGTGATGTGATGCCCAGATGTGATCTGACGCTTCCAGGGCTTTTTGGCTTAGACTGTTAATCCTTTGAGCTATCTATGCTTGTTTATAAGATTATGGGAGAATTTAGTTCGTAGTGGGTTTTTGAAGGACTGTTCTGGAAGGTTCGTGGGGATTATGATGAGGGATGGAGGAGGAAGAGAGGGGGGGTGGAAGAGAGGATGGATGGATTTGGATTTGGATTTGGATTTGGATTTGGATTTGGATTTGGATATGGTGGAATGGGAAGGTGATGCGAGGGGAGTGGGATTTGGTTAATCAAGTAATGAAGTCACAGTTACAATCTCCTTACTGTTATAGTAATTAGTTTCGAACATAGAAAATAAAGAATCCTTCATAAAGTATTCTTGACCCTATTGTACAAAATACATAGTCTTATTGGTATGCATGTCATCATCCAAATAAGAATAGAACCACCTATCGAGAACTCTCCAAATCCAATCCCCAAGCTCCAGTACCTTTTTTTTCTTCTTCCCCTTCCTTTCTTCTAAATATCGAAAAGCATACCATATCCGATCCGGTCTCCCCGTCCGCCCACCCACACAGACACGGTATACTATGCACGGCACGGATGGTTTGTCAGTCGAGTCGGCCTGATTTGTATTTATATGTATGTAGAGAGTGTATGTAAGTATCTATATACCGTGCCATGTTATGTTGGGTTGGATGGTTGGTTCGGAGGTTTGGTCTTTTGGAGATGTGAGTGGATGGTTGATGGGTAGAAGGGGATCGGGATATGGGTATGAATGTGGTATCGGAGGATGGAAGAAGGTAAGTTGCGAGATGAATTGGCCGATGGGACGGGAAAGGGTGGGATGAGATGGGAAGGGACGGGGAGGTAGGGGAGGAGGAAATTATGTTGTGACGGCAGAGAATATGGGGTTGGAGATGGAGATGTAATTGAAGATGATCGAGTCTGTTGATGTTCATTTCATCTTCATATCTTTCTTTCCTACCAATTCCTAATTTTCATGTACTTTCTTCATGTACTTTCTTCTGAGATGCAGTCATCAATGTATCTTCGGGTTTTCCACCCACACAAACCAATTTCTATAACAAATATCGGCATATATGCAACAAAAAACCAACAAAATTAATACCAATATTGACATCGAATGAGTATTCTTCAACAATACCAACAAAAGCCCAACTTTACTTTCAATTTGCTCTTCTTCAGGACCATTCAATACTCCACCACACCACAAATAAAACATGATATGTGCATAACCAGGTACTCGTCAATACCCACCCATTAACCCGTCCAATCCCAATTTACCATGCTAATTCCTACATCCATCCCCCCAATCCCAATCCCAATCCAAATCCCAATCCCAATCCTACCTCACCAATTCCATTAGTAGTTATCATACCATACCATACATATTCCCAGCTGCACTACACTACAACCATTACAAATCAAACAACTAGTATACAATACAACACTATATAGATACGTAAAAGCAGCACCCCACCACCACCAAAACAAACCCCATCTGCATTGCATCCAATTCAGCATCTATAACCCTGCTGCGCTGCTCGCCAAAGCATGACAGTGCAGGATTTATGTGTCACGTGAATACTGTCTATTTTGGGAAGAGGGGGGGTGGCACGGAGGAGGGGGGGTGGCGTGTTGGGATGGGATGTGGGGAGGTGAGGTGGAGTGGGGGTTACATGTTTTTGATATATTGGTTTGCTGATGCAGGAAAGAAAATTGAAAGATCCAAGTTGGGTTGGATTGGATGTTGAGGTTTTAGTTGCGGTTATGTTTGTTGGGATTGAGGTGTTGGATTACTGGTATATCATATGTAGGCGTTTGCGGATATTGATAATGCCATTCTATAATTTGTAGACAGTTGATGGGAATTGGGAGGGAGAATAGGGAACAAAATAGTATGTATCTATATACGATTCGATTCACATGTATATAGGTAGGTATCCAATAATATGATGTTACATTGCAGTTGGTTGATTTAAGATGAACCTGAAACTTACCCGATTTTTCACATGAAACCATCTCCAATATGGCAGGATACATGCATGTAACATGTAAAAATTCATCTCATTTCTCCACGGATATTGGCTCCAGGCCTGCTACTGCAGAGAGGGAAACAATAGCATGTGCAATTCCCCCTAGTCCATGATCTTGCCGCAACATAGATGGCAATTGAGTGAAGCGTTCTTTGATATTGTTCCGTATGTATCTCTGGACAACCTCCAGTGCAAATACAAACCTTGATATCTTAAGCTAGATCTGTGAGTTTTGTTAAAAAGGAAACTTTCATAGCTTTCATGTATCGTGAATGTGAGCCCCTATTGGTAAATGTTAGATTATCTTCTTTTTGAAAAATCAGATGATCTGACTTATCCTAGATACAAGATAATCTTGCTTTATGCTGTCAAATTCGACATCCTCCTAATGGCTGGCCAATTGATATGATGACTTCTTATTTGATACCTAAACATACGTATACCATTGCAACCATATGAAGATGTTAAGCACTTGCAATTTTCGAACTTCAGGGCATTCAGCAAGAAAGGAGGCTCGAGTCAGGGAAGTTAGTTATATTTTTGTAACCTGAATCCGTAACTATCCATCCATTCATCTAGTTAAATAAACAACGCTTTTCGGGTATCTAAAATATCATATAATCATATCAAATTACATCATATCAGCAACAACACAACCCTAATATTCAGTAGCCCCTGCTACCTTCCCCTTCATAGATAATCCAACATCCTCTATCTCCACAGGATACTTCTCCAAACTCTCATACCATTGTATCACACTCCCAATCAAGAAACACCAACTCCCCCAAAAGGTTGCGAGTGAACCTTGATATACTGCCCCTGAGTTGGCAGCTGCAAAACCTAGCACACCACACAGTGTGAAACCTATGCCTCTATTACATAAAGTGAGTTATTGGTAGGTGGAAGTGGGAGAATGCTAGAGATAGAGAAAATCACATACCCAACTAAATTCCACGCTCCAATTTGCCAGCCCAATGTTCCCCAAGCAGGTAGCCACCATTTTTTCTGCGTCTCTAACATGAATAAAGTTCCACTGATGATGAATCCCGAACCGCCTATTACCTGGGGCAGCCAATATGCACCGTCTTGAGCTGCTGTAGAGGTCAGTCGGTCGAAGATAGGTGGGAGGGCTGTAAATCCTGAAATCCAGAATATTGTTGCGCCAAACATTTGGAAAGAACAGGCTAAAAAGCCGAGGGAGTGTATATAATGAGTGCGAAGGGAATCAAGGCTAGGGTACCATTGCCAAGTATGGCGCGAGGAGGAATCTGAGAATGAGGATTGCCCTAATTGAGAAATTCAGCAACAGACTTGAAAGCATCGGACAAGATAGATTCATGAAATAATATCTCACCATCCTCCAAATCCCTTCCCTTCCCCACCAAGTTTTTCCTATTCCTATGATGATGCCTACACCCCGCCTTCTCCACTCTCCATCTCCATGTCCCCGCATCTTGCCATACCTCTTCCACTGCCCATCCAAAACAGTCTGTCCGATCCTCATTGATCGCCTCTAACATGAGAAAGATGCTACCAATTTCAAAAATCGTCGCGCCTATAAACGCAGTTATACCTCCAGCATATGATATCTCGCCCGAAAATTCGGTTGAAGGTGCTTCTAATGGTAGCCATACAAAAAATGCATTGATGCACCAAACCACGGAACCTAGTGTAAAAATCACGGCGATTAAGTATGATATGTCGTAGTATGGGTAGGTGGTAAACATGCGTTTGATACCGCGGAGGGTAGCATGTGGTGTTGAGGTTGATGAAGGATATTGATCTGTACCTACAGACGGGTGAACAGATAGAGCATGTCGGCCTAGAAATTATAGTTCCATCAGTAACTACAATCTCGTTATATTCATCAAAGACTTTTGGACTATACGCACCCTTCCGATTATCCCTCGAACGCCATTTCCTATGTACACCCAGAGTACCAATATCTTCTTGTCCTACCGTGGATCTCTCCCCCTTTTGCTCCGCACCTACCTTTACATTCTCTTCGCTTGGACTACCACTCTTTCCTTGTCGCGTATTTCCCTTCTGTGGTTCAAAAGTTATCCTCCTTGTGGTAGGATTGAGGAATTTGAAAGCTCCGTATGCAACACCATCATCATGATGGCGAGCATGGAGGTTCTGATTAGTGCTCATGGAGATCAATTGATAATGATAGGAGGATCTATTTTGACATTTTTATCTGCTAGTTAGTAGTGATGCAGATGTACTAGCTGGCTGTACTAATACTGTTCTTAAATTCAATATTGTTGGTGGCATGTTTTTTGTTTGTTTGTTTGTGGTATGACGCGGTATAGCTTAAAAAGCTTGGTCTCCGGGGTGCAGTAGTGGACGTTTTTAGGCAGGGGTATAGCCATGGTCATCTCCGCAACGACGCTCAACATTGAAGTATCGGCAACTTATGTGATATGATTCAATCTATGAAATGAATCGTTTATTTTCACCAACAATCATCGGCAATCAATAATTATTCAGCATATGGGCTATATGAATGGCGGGAGTATCAACTTGGTTAGATGGCTGAGGCATCTTGACCGCCAGCTGACGGAGATGCTATGAAAAGGATGGTCAAATGGATTTCTAGTATCATATATACAATCAAAGGTAATGGAAAGACGTTTGGATATTTCAGTTTGTTGTCTCTGGTTATCTACATTGCACAATTTCAATTCATAGTGTTCGATATCACCAATGTGATTATGCCACAAAGAGAATTTGAGAAAGCAGTCTGGGAACTTGAGAAACGTATGAGATAGTTGTGCTATGATGCATAAGCTTGATTATCAGAGGGTAAAGTTCTTGACTTTAGTCGTGGTGTTCAAGATCTCTCGAGGAGTGTTATAAACATATCGAAAGAACATGTTCGGCTCTTTCAGTTGGTCATCGGAAAATGGGGAGAAATACACTCTATATTATACTTTCAATTGGCTATTCATTCTTCTATTTATGATTTTTGGGGGGATTTCTACTGTCATTGATCATTATTTTCTGCAGAAGTAATTCAATGAAAATTTCTATCGTATATCCATTAGCTTGAGTCACAAAATAAGACATTGTACAATGAATAGTACATCTAGGAGTCACAACTCCCGTATAAAAAGGGCATATATAGAAACCAGCGTTCTAATTCTTGGACTGAAAATTCCGTCCATCTACGAAACCCTAACTTTATAAGATATTGCATACAAGTTCAGTTGATACAACTAACAAAATGTCTTCATCCTTGCCGAGTATTGAGGACAATGAGAGCGACGACGAGCAGACAAACACTGTGCTCAATCAGTAAGTCATCCTTTCCAGAGCGCGCTATGGGGACGCGAACCAACTAATGACTTTTTAGAATGCTGGATTCACTGAAATTTGTCAATATAACCATCAGATGTCGGTCAAAGGAATTCCATGTTCACAAAAGTATCATTTGTTATCAGTCTCAGGCTTTCATGATGGCTGTGACAGGCGATTCCAAGGTATGACTGTACTACTTTTTATTCTCCTCCACTGGTTTCCAGAAGAAAGAGTAAAGGTCTCTCAGATAGAACCCAGCTTCCAAGTGTTTGAGCATAAGATTAGTCACTAATGAAGACGCAGGAAGCTACTACCGGTATCTTTGAACTGAATGATGACGAACCCGAGATTGTTGAAAGAATGGTACAGTTTCTTCACCTTGGTGACTATCCTATTCTTCTACAGAACACCAACTTCAATACTTCTGGGCCTCTGTTGATGCATGCGCAAGTCTACGCCATAGCCGACAGATATGGAATTCAGAAATTGAAAGAGATCTCCAGCAAGAATTATGGCAATTTACTTGCCTACCATTGCACAACGCCATCTTTCTGCGCTAGTATTGACTTTATGTACCTGAAGCTTTCCGATTTTGATATCAATATCAAGAAAAAAGTTATCATCTTCTCTCGTATGAATATTAAGCAATTGACAAAACGAGAAGATTTTAGGAGACTCTGTCGTGATAATACCAAGTTTCATCGCGACTTACTTCCTAAGAGGACGATTGAGCCTTTTCTCATAATTAGGGGAGTTTCGGATAAGTGTTAACTACACTTAGAGATATGAAACTAGATAGGGGGTATCTTTATTGGCCTTGCCTTGGGCGGGATATGAGTTAGTTTTTGCGGAAGGAAAGAGCATCAGGAGAACAATTGATAAGCATGTTTCCATCCAACTGGCTGAAGTGCCGATATATGCGTTGAATGCAGTTTCCAAATGTGATAAACCATACATATTCGAGTATTTTGGTATCTTTTTTCCCATGCAAATTATATATGCGGCCAAGAAAAGCAAACGGGAAAGCCAAAACAGATTTTGATAATATTAATATTCTACTACCTGTTATCACAACACGATTAATCATCACTCAATGGGCAAAAGGTCATCCAAGGTGTACTCTGAGGGCGAAGTGCCAGCACATTGGTCTCAGTGAATTCCCCTCTCACAATGTAATTATATATAACTGACTTTACGGGCTAAATAGGATGGTGGGATCCAAAACATGGAGCGACTTTGCGATCAAATGCGGCGATAAAATTTGGAAAGTTCATAGGATTGTTGTTTGCAGTCAATCTAAAGTCATGCAAGAAGCTGTGGATAGAAACCCTGAGGTGAGGTATTTCACCTAACACCGTTCTCGGAATCCGTCTTGTAACATGTGTTTATGTAACTATGAATGATGGCTGACGATCAAATAGGATTCCATTACCAAAGCTTATGAGATGATAGACGTTGAGCCAGATCTAATTCAAAGAATGATCGACTTCCTTTATCTTCGAGACTACAAAGATAACAAAACAACTTCCGATATCACCAAGAATGACAAGAATGCGGGGCGGCCTCTAGTTAACGCCAAAATGTACATCGTTGGCAATACGCTTGATATTCCCGAGCTCAAAGTTTTGGCGGAGAGAAAATACAAAGTAGCGATCGCGCATGGTTGGGACACTCCGTCGTTCTTGGCAAGCGTCAGCTTGTTATATAATGCGCTTCCTACGAATGACAGAGCTTTGATTGAGCCAGCTCTTGGTATTGCTGCGATAGCCGTCGATAAAATTGTGAATAAGGATCAATTTACGACTTTGTGTAAGGAGAACAGTGCATTTACATTTGACCTGCTTATGAAAGTTGGAAACCTGGGAATGCTGCCACACCTGGGAATGCTGCCACACCTGAGAATGCTGCCAAAACCAGCATGGGCACAAGAACCTCTCCCACCGCCTCTATGTCCTAGCAATCATGTTTGTGTGAAGTCTGACAATTGTTATGTTGATGGGAAAGGCTGGAGATTCAATTGCACATATGACCTTTGTCAAACGAATACGTGGTATTTATAATCACATACACTTGTCATTTTCGTAAGTCCAGAGGCTTTTTCCACTGTTATAATTTCAAGAGGCCTGAGAGAGGTTTTCCAAAACTAATTCTCTTGTGCGACTAGAATTCCTGGAAATTTGCAACAATGCATCGCGGAACGATTGGCATGTGGCGAGGAGTTGACCTTGGATGGAGAATATCTGGGTATAGAGCGTCGATTTTCTGTTCGTGTTACTATGAACGGCAGGATAGTCGTATAGCGATAATGAACATTCGATTTTAGCCTTTTAGTTCTTAAAACCTGCTGATAATTACATCAACTTGAGCATTCATAACAGCTGTTGAATTTGACATACCTGGCACTAAGATATTATACCGCCGAGACACATGAACCTACCACCACTTATGCTCCAAACACTTAGTTGCTATCTTATAAGTAGCAATTGACCCTCTATGCCGATCCAACAAGAGAGTAGGGTGTATGGTTATGTGATATATTGGTGTCGCGTCGATGAGAGTAAAGCTGCTAACAAATGGAGTACCCAAAGATCCAAGCTTCAGACCCTATACGTTGTAGAACATCCTTCTTGCATCATGCAATGCAGCCACAATAACCCGATATGACATTCTTGAACCGAGGCAGATTTGGTCCCCCAAATCAAATCCTAACTACCCAACTGCACAGACACTATATCAATAAACAAGCACAGTTGACAATATTATAATATTCAATGAGAGAGATTGATAAAATACCACCGGTAGTGAGTCGACCAAAAGAGATGCAGGTTTTATGTCTGGGTCTATTACGCACAGGAACACTATGTATGTATATACCACTCAGATATTCTTTCCAATCTCAAAATCTTGTCAGCTAGTTGAGAAATTAAAGCTATGTGTACTGCTCTTCAAAAACTAGGATATACTCCGTATCATGGCCATCAACTATTTTTGAACGCCAAAGACCGCCACTATAAGTGCTGGCAAGAAGGGTTGACAGAGAAGCACTTCGAAGGTCATTCATATGGCCTTGTTGAATTCGATAAATTGCTAGGGAGTTACGATGTAAGTATGCTAACATCCCGGTGAAAATGCAGTATTATAAACCGCTGTTTCAAGCTTCGTTTAAACACGAAATATAGAAAACAATTTCAAGAGAATTTCTTGTTTCACCACCACCTAACATACGGCAAGAGGTGTCTCTAGTAGGAACCAATCCAACAGGGTTTGCATTCTCCCACTTCCTTTTGAAACTGATATTTCATATTACTGTTAGAAATCGCCAGAATACACAGACTGGCCAACTACGCAGCTCTTATTACTTATAAGAATGCCGTACTCAACTTCGAGTTATGTATGGCCAACAGGACATATCCTTGGATCTATACAACATATCAAGAGTTATGCCAGAAATGTCACTGAGATAATAACTAAGTTGGAACACATGAGTCTTAAGGAAATTCAGTTCCACGTTCTCTGCTATCGAGCTTCATATCTCACGAATGAAGTGGGTATCAATGTCTTTATGTTTGACTTCTTAGGTAATGTAAGTATTGTAGAGTTGACGATGACCATGGCCCCCCAAGCTCTATCACTCTTCACTGAAAGATGAGATGTTTGGAAGAGTTGATGGCACGGATGAAACATGAGGGTTGCATTCAAAGGATCGTGTAGAATGCAAGAAAGAATGCAAGGCTGATGATGTTTGATTTGTTTGACTGTGAATCCTTTAAGGAATACAATTTGAATAGTGCTTAGCAACATCTGAAAATACTAGTCGCTATTTCAATAATTGAAAATAAAAACCCCCAAACCACAATATGGATATTGCATTCATTCAAGCTTGGTGCAAAGTTCCAATTTTGAGTCCTCAGGAGCGCCGAAGCCTTCTCGCAACCTCCAGGAAACCACCCTCATCCTCTCTAATCCACATATCCACCCACTCCTTAGCCTTCGTGTAATCCTCTCCATCTTTCTCCCAATCTTCCTCTTTCTTCCTCTCAACATAAATAGTTCTGAATCCATAACTCCTCGCTGCTCTCAAATCACTCAAATGAGCCGCTACCAAACCGATTTCTCCCTTCTCCGGATCCACGCCCAATTCCTTAGCTGCTCCCTTGTAAACCAATTCACTGGGTTTATAAGCCTCAAAATCCTCTGCCGATAGCAATTTTTGGAACCCAAGATTGCTGTGCCCATTCAGATCAAACAATAATGATGAATTGCCATTAGACAAAGTAGACGTGATATACTTGTCACCCAACAACTTCAAGCCGGCACAGGAATCAGACCATGGATCGAGGGAATGCCATATGTAACTCAAAAATTGGATTTCGGAATCTGTATACAGATCTTCTAGTTGCCATTTCTGAAGCAATTGCTCGAGACTGAGGTAATGATGGGTATCTATATCCCTCCATTCAGTTTCACCGGGTACGAAAGTTTTGGTGAAGAGCTTATAGCTATCTCGCCATTCTTGCGCGAATTGAGCCCAATCTGAGTCAGTGAGTTTAGATAGTCGGAGACGGGTTGATGGGGTTAAAGAGGAGGATTCAGAGGTATCGGATAGTTTCTTGGAAGCTTCCTGGATGAGTGTGCGGGTGACAGTGGTTCTCCAATTAACTACTGTGCCGAAGACATCGAATGTTAACGCTTTTATATTCTCTAACGAATTCATTATGGCTGTTTTATTGTCAAAATATAATTTATGTTTGGGTGAGGTGGAAGAGATGTTGATGGATAGAAGCTGAATGCAGTTTGGGTGGGAAATGTGGGGAATGACTGCCACAGATTCTTGACATGTGCCTACCCTATTGAGTTCCATCACCCCTCCCGTGACTCTCTATCTACGACTGGAAGGAATTATCGTACTGATGCCACATTTGCTCTCTACATAGGCAGTTGCGGCTCACTGCTAAAATTTGAATGAGTTTGGGAACTGACGTTTGAGGCTGATAGCATATTGAGAGTCACATGTTATTGGCTCCTTGGATGTGGTGCGCAGGTACCTCGGATATGTAGCCATCGAAGGAGCGATCTCCTGGGTGGTACAGTATGAATTTGATTCATTCATTCACATGCTCAAAGACAATTTATATCTCTTTCATCTACCCTATCTACCTCTCACCGTATCTCTCTACCTGATCACTAGCGATACGTGCTTCACTCAAGGAACGATGAGTATAATGCACGAATCTAGAGCCTATAATATCGGTACTAACACAGAGAAAAAGGAAAACCAAGGGTTGTATTGAAGAGGAAGGAATGCACGTAGGCTAAATGGAATTTGGATAATGATTGAATTGCTGATAAAACAAGACATAGATATGTATGTAGTATTCCGTACCCAGCTGGTACAAAATTGAGATCGGTACCAGACATCGACTTTTGAAGAACTTTCTATTGTAGATATGTAAAGTAGGTGAAAGATTATTTGCATGTGTAACTGTGACGAGAAACTTCTCAGTACATCTGATTTCGTTTATCCGACCACTCTGGTTTCAAAAGATACCTACCGACCTACCTTATAATTTCTGCAGCAGATAGTCACACTGGCTGAAGAAGCTAACACACATCGCAAGTACCGTATGATAATTCGGATGCGATGGAACGACGTTGGTATGGTGTGTGGGTGTGGTGAATGGTATGAGGTTCAAAATAGGAATCCAGGCTTCAGATAAGGTACCAATGCAATATAATATATCATTCGGAGGCAAAATCGGGTGACAATTTTTTTGATGGAGGGGACGATTGGTGTGACAGGGCGAACGGGAGTTGGGATTTTCTTGTTATCGCACTGCACGGGCGTTTCTTACCAAAAACGGTTCCCAATCTCGGAGGAGTGCGCATGTTGGGTGTGTACGGATTGGGGGGCTCCTTGCTCTTTTGGCGTTTCTTACGTCCGAATGGTGGAAGTTGTGCGACGAAGATGTATGGGTTGCAACATCTCTCAGTTCATATACGAAGGTGATTCGATTGATCATTGAAAGACATACCCTATGCTGCCGGAAAAAAGACGACGAGTGAAAGTTCTGTTTCTCGTGTCAAAAATTTATTGGTATATTCGGATTGAGTGATGCAGCTGAAAGACGAGAAATTGAGAAAAGAACAAGGAAAGGAGGTGCTACGATATTTCTCGATTACTCGAATGAGCATATATGAGTGGGTTATGGTTCATACAGAGCACGAGTGATTGAATGAACGAGAGGTATAAGATTAATATGTCAGTGCATTATAATGCATGTAAAAGAGCTTGTACAAATTCATCTATTCTTCTCGATAACGATCCTTGATAGCATATACATTGACTAAATGATTCCAGGAACAAGGTTTTATTGTTCAAAACCTCGTCCTGGTTGATTGTAATTGAATATGATTCCAACATGATTCCAACATGTCCAACATGATTCCAACATGATTTCATTGATAACGAAGTTGATTCATAAAACAATACTATCTTAAAGTTTCGAAGGGAAGTTAGGAACGAACATAAGTCTCAAATCCTTGTACTTGGGATGTGAGGGGTTGAGGTTGTATCGGTACCTGTACCTGTAACTAGTAGTACCCGTAACACATTATTGAATGTTTGGTAGAATAGTACAGTAAGCAAAAAACTAACAAATTCGAGAGTTTCCATTCTTCTTCTATGAAGTCCGTTCCATGTTGGGTGATAATAGGTACTTGCTTCTATCACACTGCTTAACATATCACATCATTCGCATGCAGCATGTACCAAAGCGGAGTATCCTTAAACAAGGTACTACTTAGGGCTTCCCGGATCTATGTAATGCATTAGGTCGTACTCATACAGCACGCACAGGCACAAAGAGATGCTCTTCCGTCCCCCAATTTTATAGTAGTTACTATTGTAGGTAGCCATAGCCACAGATACATCTGGGATTTAGGACAATATATGTAAGAGTGGTGGATAAAAAGATGTAATATTGAAGGGTTCCGAAGTGGAACGAAAGGGTAAGAGATCCCTAGCTGAGCTAATCTAAGCTAATCTATATTAAGCTAGTACTAAGTGAATACGATCACGTGTGCGTAACAATATACCTCTCAATTCTCCATTAATCCTCATGTTGAGCCGTTTCAATCCACAATATATATAATATATATATACCTACACATATAGGAGTTAACATCTCCAAGAAATTTCGGTCGATTGAGGTATTTCTTGTGAGTGAATCATGAATGAAATGACAATGTCCAAAGTCCGGGGGTTTATAAAATAACCAGTGGAGAAATCCCCTTTACTTGCCTTGCTTTAACCCTCGAATTCTCCGGGTCCTCGAGCATCTATTAAAGTAAAGTCTCAGCTTATTATATCGGTTAATTTCATTGATTTCCGATTACGACTCTACTAAAAAACCTAAAGGTTGCTTCGGCCTCCTTTTGTTGTACAGTTGAACTTGAAGCGATATGATGTGTGATTTTTTAGCCAAGGTTCGGGACGGGCCAGAACTGTTAGTTAATTCATTCCAAGTCTGAGTTTCAGTTCTGATGACAGAAGATCAGGGCCACAGTGAGACGGAAAAACTGTTTATTTCGTGGACTTTATGATTGTGATCAACATATCATGCCTACCAGTTTTCCCCTAATACCCTAATACGAGTCTTGTAGGTAGGTCTGGCAGGGTTGAACTCTGATTATCCGGTCACCTACCAACCTCACTGCGACATGAATTGTATGCAGTAGACGAGTCAAAATTTCAGTGCCGGCATCGACAGGTAGTACTAAGGTAACCTTGAATATTGTAACAACATAAGGGTCGGCTTGCTGCAGATTGAACCTAGATATCGGATTGACTCCCAAGGCCTGCACAGTAGTAGAATTTTTTTTTTCGGTCAGAATCGAATCCGTGTTCGGTAAAGCAGTCGTAGCAATCTTTGGTTTGGGGGAGTTTGGTAGGACAATAGGACATGGATACTACCTACTGGAGCAACTAAGATGATTAGATGTTTGAGTAGGTTGTTCCCATTAGTTCCCATCCAATTGGTAATTTTGAAACGTTGACACGCGGCAGATAATACCTATAGTAACCTAACCTAAACTTAGGAAAATTTTAGAAAATTTCTAGTGTCCAGCTAATTACCCAGTGTTCTCATCCGTACTTGTATACTCCAAAGTAAGGTTATTTATACATAAGATGGAAAGAAACAATTACTCTTCTAACAAAGAACTTGTGAAATTGATTTTTTATTATATATGCACATTATTATAATAGTGTAGTTTATATAGTAGTAGATTGTTTTTGGGGGAATTGTATTTATATATATATATGCATAATCAGGTGTAAATAAGAATGATTTCGGTGGCTTTGTATCTTTGAAAAGCCACCAAGGAAAAATAAAATAAAAATCTCATTTACGCACCACAACCACCACGACGCCTCATCTACTTTACTTCTCCACTTCATTTCCATAGAAAATGATCCCCGCCATGAACATGGTAGGCTTGCCCTGTCATTTGCTTGCATTTGGCTTGCATTAATTTTTTTAATGGGTCCTGTAAATTAAGAGAACTTGTGAGGGTCCTGACCAGTCGCTCTAGTCAAGGGTACAAAAGAAGATTACATCTAGAGCCCTAGGAATGACCCTTGACCTACTTTGTATCCCTGGGCATAGCTTCAACCTATGTGGGTGAATACTAACTACAGGCCTGGGGTTATTGGAAAAGATATGAATGTCCACAGGTCTGTGTGTTCACTGCTACTCCTTGACTTTCTCGTGTATCTTCACTTGCTTCATCTTGATCATCGAGCTTCTGTTGGGTATGTAGCCCATACATACATCGCCTTTTCGATTAGACGCGCTTCCTTTACTGCCTCATCGACACATTCTCTTCTATCTTCTACGCATATCTGGTTTCGGAGTGGGACAACTTCAATTGGATCTTGAACGACTGACTGCACAAGAGGAAAACGGCATTACCGAGAGAGCGCAGGAGACTTCACTATCATAAAAGGATCTGGCTTTTTAGGTCGCGCAATCAGACAGACGGTGTGTACATCTTGTACTTTTGTACTCATACTCGAGAATCAAGGTTTCCGAACTTGACAACTTTATATTGGGGGGTTTCGCAGAGCTTTAGAATATGCCATTACCATGAGCCAGTGCTAATTATTACCTCCATCCAGTGGAAACTCATAATCTCAAAATTCTCCCACGAACCATCCACGTTGCCCCTCATTTTCTGCTGTCTCAAGCCCAAGTACACTGGATGACTTGGCGTTATACCTCAAACTTTTGAGGCTGAAGCAATCGATATGAACTACAACTCGCAGTTATAAAATCTGTCGCAAGAAGTGCAAGGAAAACCTGCGTGCAAAAACATTACGAAACGTCCCCGAAAAATGTATGTTTATATATATTAATGACATACGGTTCAATGTCTTAAAGGTATGCCAACTGCAGATCGTCACTTAGGTCAATGCTCCCCAGCATTTGCTCGCCGGTTTGAACTCGTCTTGTGTATATGGCTAACAGTACAATCAACAGCTTTTAAGTGGCCTAATATTATTACTTGGAAGCAATTATAATTTTTGTTTACTTTTCTTATCTCATTTCATATCTTAATTATATATATTCACTCACTACAATCTTCTTGGTACGTTTTACACTGAGAACATCCAATGTTAAAAGACTTTAATACAAAAGTCATACATTATCCTTGACATGAATAAAACTTCGATTAACATCCATTGGTTAAGCATCACAAGTTCAATACCCGTGGACATCTCCTTTTTGTCGAGTTTTGGAAGATTTGCAATCCCCCCTTCCATAGCTTCGAACAGCCTATTCCTCTCAAGGATAATCGAAGCTTCAACCATTCTCAAAAAACCCCGTTCATCAGGGCAGGAATTGGATTTTAAGACAGCTAGCTCAATGCAGTAACTTGTTGAATTCTTCTTGAAAATTTAAAAGCTAGACTCTGCTTTTGATGAGAAAAATTGAGTTTGATATTCGCCATCATGGGCAACAGTGCGTGGGAGACAGAAGATGAGTATGCTGCGGCGGCTTATTATCTTCCTCCTCCGACCGATACGCCCTATAGAACACCATCGCCATCTATTCGCTCCCGAAGGTCGTCTCGAAAATCATTATCTCCAGGTCCATCTTCTTCTCCGCCCCCTCTACCCCCCGCCGGAGAAAAACCTCAGAGAGGTTCTCTCGATGTCACGAACGACGAGACGTGAGAATTACCGTGATGCTCTGATAAGATTCGGAGGCTAACTCTGTGCACAGTATTTCTATTCTTGATCCGAGACGATTCACACCAACGCTACATGCCAATTTGGTTGCTGAAATTCTTACTTTGCGTAGGGACCAGGAAGAAAAATCCAAGACGATTGAGGACCTGGAAGAAGCACTTCACGACGCTCGTGGAGAACATGAATCACTAGAAGAACGCATTTCAAGCACTGCGAAGGAAAGTCGTTCTCTGAAGCGTCAGCTAGCTTTATTGGAAGGTGGAACTTCATCGGCTTTATCTGAACTTGCAAAGGAGCGAGATGAGGCAATCGAGACTACTACGGAGATTCGTCGTCGCTGGGAACTCGCCCAAAAGAAGCTTAGGACTCGGGAAGAAGATGCTGAGCGGGTACAAGCCATGTGGACAAGTGACAAAGAGAACTGGGAGGAAGAGAGGCGAAAATTGGAACGAAAGATCCATATATCTGAAAATAGGCTGAAAACTGTCCTGGATGAAGTTGCTGCCTATGAAGCTAGTCGTGCGAAGAATCCTCAACAATTTGAAAACGAAGAAAAAGATAACGGCTATGGAAGTGATGGCGGAAGCGTTCGAACGATGAGTTTAACTAACAGCATTCGCTTCTCAATGCTTAACGGGCCGAATGGATACGGAATCACTAAAGGTGGGCTTAGCTTAGCTGACGAACTAGATCTTGACGACGATGATGATCAATCCGATTATGATGGCCGTGACAGTGTTATGTCAATGAGACATAGACGGAATCAAAGCCATGATAGCATGCTCTTCAAAACCCATCACAGAAATCAGAGTGGTGATAGTATGAGGCGACCCAGAAGTACTATGCATGGTCGACTTGTGCTTAATCAGACTGTGCTGGAAAGATTAGAGGCTGGCATCTCTGAAGATGAGGAAGAGGAGGAGGATATACCTGCACCAAAAACGGTATACGTTGATACCGGTATCCAATTCTCTCCTCCGCCATCACCAAAATTCCTTCCAGTTCTTGAACCATCTCCCATTGTCGAAATGCAAATGCCAGCCGAGAAAGATTTAGGCCGAAAGGCCGAGCGACCAGTTTCCATTCAACTACCAACAAAGGAGTGGGAAATCGAAGCTAATCAACGAAGAAAACGTGTTTCTGCGAATCCCCCTTCAGTTATCGAATCCCCAAAAGTGTCTCTTATGGTTTCCGCAGCTTCACAAACTATAGATCATCCTCCAAGCCCCCCGAAAACCCCAGTGTCACCCACGAGAGCTCCCCCACCCCCACCTCCACCTTTCGCTCCCCGTGAGGACAAGCGAAGAATGACCTCAACTTCTACACAAACCGAAATTCCCGATTCACCACCTCAGTCTCCAAAGCGCACACCACCTCCCATTCCTATTCCTACGATACAACTTCACCCACCCAGTTCAACTCCAGCAACTCCTCGGGAATCACTACTACCACAATTATCGAAGGACGTAGGTTGCCAAGTTTCAATTAGGGAACCTATACCCACCAGATCAGTATCGGTACAAACAGAAGAAATCAGAGTAGACCAACGTTTGCATACTCTTCCACCTCATCTTCATCCATCTGCAATCTCCTCCACTCCTCCGTCGCCTGAGCCAACTGTTGATCCTTCCCGTTTCTCACCTGTCCCTGGTAATATTCCTCCTAGAAACCCCCGCCGCATGAGTAGTCAACGCAGTATACAAACGATCCCTTCATCACCACCTACGTTTGAGCCTAGAGATGTTTACTCGGGGGATAATGATGACGGATCTATATCGAGAGACAGGGGCTCCATAAAAAGAGCTCATCGCATTAGCAGTCTCTTTGCAGGCTTTGATGGTGTAAGCTCTGATGAGGGTGACAATTTTGATGGTGATATCAGCGACAACGATTTTAGAACAGCGCTTTCCGCCCCGAAACCTACAAACAAAACTACCAAACGCATGTCGTCAGTTTCCACATCGATACCTAACATTGTAGAACAGGTGGAAGAATTTGGAAACAGTTCGTTTGATGTAGATGCTGACTATTCAGCTCAAGAGATACAATCTTTACCAAAACGAATATTAACGAGAAGCGCTCGACAAATTAGACAACCGTTGTCGGTTGTTACGTCTGTAAAACCAGAACAGATGCGCCGTACAGCTCTTATTCAGAGTGGCGTAGCTGCTCACCAAGGTCCTCAGAGCCCTGGTTTATCAGAAGACGTCAAGTCACCTCCTTTCCCAATTCCAACCAGGGCAAGTTCTAGGAGACCCCAAGCATCTTCCGGCTCTCCCAATGAAGGTGCATATGGACGAGGCTCTAGAGGACATTACCGTGTTGGGAGTGTCAGGAAATCTCGATCTACAGCTATTGTTCCAAGAGTAAATCGTGCCTCAAAACGTCGTGGTGGTAGCAAGTCTCCCCCGTTATCGCCATCTACCCAAGGTGCTGAAAGCCCTCGATTACCACCAATGCCAGACAATGATATTACTTCTCCACGATTTTCGAGAGATACCGGAAATAGTCGTTACAAAACTCACAGGCATCAATTATCAACAGCAAATACTGCTGAGTCAGTAACCACTGACAACCAGGCTAGTAATCAAGCCACAAGTGTTGTTGATGCTATTGCGCAAACCATGGTTGGGGAGTGGATGTTCAAATACGTCAGAAGGCGTAAGTCTTTCGGAGTTGCAGCTGCCGATTCCAATACAGATGGAGATACCGGTAATGGTGGGCGCCACAAACGCTGGGTTTGGCTCGCACCATATGAGAGAGCTGTTATGTGGAGTAGTAAACAACCTACATCGGGATCTGCGCTTTTAGGAAAGGCTGGAAGGAAACGTAAGTTCCATGGGTGCAATCAGTATGATTTAAATATGCTAATCTCAATAGTGACCATTCAATCTGTTTTGGATGTAAAGGACGATAATCCGCCACCTAAAGGTTCAACGACGCTTTTCAATCGCTCGATTCTTATTTTGACTCCCGCTCGCGCCCTTAAATTCACCGCTGTGTCCCAAGAACGGCATTATATCTGGCTTACTGCTCTCTCATTCCTTGCACATTCATCACAAGCTGTGCCTGAGGTTATTACACCTCAACCACCTCCCGTCCAGTCATCTAAGCCTCCACTTCCTCAGTTTGAACTGCCAAGACAAAACAACCGTCTCCAGCGAACCAACAAAATTCGTGACTCAATTCGTGTTGCAAAAGGAAAAACAGGGTTCAATCGCAGGGTTCCCACATCTGTCCATTCTTCTCCACAGCAAGCGGAGAGACCTGTTAGTGTACGCGATAATCATGAATTATTCTTTACAAGTCCATGTTCTGATTCTGCCGAACCACCTCTTGTTCCTCGCTTTACCGAACGAGGTATGGGTGGCCACGGGCGCAAACGTAGCAATACTGGCTCCTTTATCTCACCTCCCCTCTCATACCGGGGATTTAGTGGTAGCCATATACCCATGAACGGCACTGCGGGTATGCATGATGGTACTGCCGGCTCGTCCGAGACCTATTCCTATAATTCTCAACCACCCTCTGCAACAGGTTACAATGGAGTTAGCTCTCGCTCTTCCATTCGTACTTCCGACGCAAGTGCACGTCCTGGAGCTGTTGTGAACAATTTCTTCGACGCCGTGGGAACCGTGCGTATGGAAGCTTTCATATCCCCAGTGGGAGTGAATAGATTTGATGATTTCTTAGACGAACAAGATGAGATGGACATGATAAGTGTGCAGCGCCGACGTAGCAGAGAGAAAAGAAGAAGAAATAGACAAAAGGATAGTATTAGTGGACGGGGTGGACTCGGCAATGGGAGAGCAATCGAAGATTGGTATGGTGGAAGCAGAACCGCAGGCGAAGAAGAACATGGTTATTCTGACGAGAGAGGAGAAAAATTCGGGAGAGATGATCCTTTTAGGAACTTCTAAGTCTCTACAAGATGTTCATCCTGCCTAGATTTGGCAACAAAAAACACTATCTACATTTTCTTGAGTCCGGAAACTGGGAAGGAAAGGGTTGGATGGGGTTGGGTAAGGTAGGAATGGAACTTCAATCTACTTGGCAGACAAAGCCAGCTTGGGTTTCCTTGAGTTTGGTATGGAGTGAGTTTGCTGGAAGCAAGTATCACAAAGGGGCACCAAAAGGAAGAAAATGGCCATTTTCGGGGAATACAACAAAAACTGAGGAAATAAGCGGCTCGCGACCGACCTATCTATCTCTCATCAGAAAAGTTTACTTCTAATATTTTTTGCTTTATTGTAAATTTGCAGCTTGTCTGTTAGTCGATCACTTGAAGTGTTGGAGCTTTCCTTTTCTTACTCGTTCATGTTCTTGTATCTACCTATTGTTTCTTTTTAAAAAATTTCCTTTCTTGATAAGCCTCATTTTACTTCAGCTCTTGGATATCTCATCTCAGTCTATGGGAACAACATATACAGCAATATCGTGTGTCTGGTTAGCATGAATGGATACCCCTTATTTCTCTTTGTTGTTTTCTTTTGATCTTTACTAAGTCATTGGTCTACCTATCTCTTTTTTTGTATCGAGTAAAATAAATTAGCTAGTAGGGCGGGAATGGATTGGATAGTGATATGGTGATATGTGGCGGTGGTTCTCGGAAGAGATGATGAGGGATTGACGGAAGATGACGAAAATATGAAAGAAGTAGAAGTTAAAGTGAAGTGGAGAGATAGATATATATGTGTGCATAACCCAGAACTCAATAAAAAATTACTGTGGTGTTGGATATCTAGATCCATTCTCTTGTATGCTTTGGATATCGTTACATGATCACATAGATTTTGCATCAACATTGAGGCTACCATTACCTACTACCTACTAGTGTCTGTTATCGACTAAAGACGCTGACTAATCACCCTCAACTAGACCGAGCTTAGGTCGCTCTGGGGTAAGTAAGCTAACGGCTAGCTGCGGGGAAACAGCCTTCTACCCGCCCCATCACCATTAACTCCTTGCTTTCCAGAAGGAATAGGCATACCAGAGAGCTAATACGATAATGACTAGTTGCTTATTGATCCTTATGTACATCCCATCAGTCCGGTGAGGTATCCGTGAACCTACCGAGATACAACGATGAGAAGCCTTTCTATGGTTTTGTGTGACATACGGAGATTTACGATGTATTTTTGACCTCCTTTACTTACTTTGTAAGCTCAATTGATAGTTTTACTATTTGCGAAAGGTATTTATTTGTATTTTGAAGATTCAGGAGATAATTGAGCTACAAGGCTCATATATAAAACTAGGTATCATCTTCCATTGATCCTCGAGTCGAATCAATTACTAACGGGAACGTTCTGCAGGCTTAACAAACCACGCAAACATGACTTCCCATCTGCAAGACGAAACACAAAATCAATCTCTCGGCGATCCAAAATCGTTTTGGAGTTCCCAAGCCGCGAATCTTCACTGGCACAAACAGCCTTCTCAAATTCTTACTGAAACCACAAAAAGCCTTCGCTCGGGTACTTCGCATAAACATTGGGAGTGGTTTTCTGATGGAGAGATCTCTACTTGTTATAATTGTGTGGATAGACATGTTCTTGCCGGTAATGGAGACCAAACGGCGATTATTTGGGATAGCCCGGTTACGGGAACCAAGACCAAGATTACTTATAATGAATTGTTGAAAGAAGTACAAACTTTTGCGGGTGTTTTGAGGGATGAGGGCGTCCGCAAAGGGGATGTAGTTTTGATTTATAGTGAGTCTATGCCATAAACTCAGTCTTGGGAGGCCAGACTAATCGAAGATGCAGTGCCCATGATACCAGCAGCTTTGATAGGAACGCTTGCAATTTCTCGTCTAGGAGCAATTCATGCTGTAGTATTTGGGGGGTTCGCATCAGCAAGTTTAGCCCAACGAATTGATGCATCGAAACCCGTAGCTATTCTAACAGCTTCTTGTGGAATTGATGGTGCAAAACCTCCCGTGTCTTATAAACCATTCATCACTGAGGCAATTGCACTTTCTTCCCATAAACCTAAGAAGACGATCATTTGGCAGCGAGAACAACTTAGATGGGATAATCCGAACAAGGAAAATGGAGAGAGGAATTGGCAGAGGTTGGCAAAAAGTGCGATGAATAGAGGGGTAAAAGCGGATTGCGTGCCCGTGAAAAGTACAGATGGCGTATATATAATCTACACATCAGGAACAACAGGTCTACCTAAAGGAGTCTTGCGAGAAGCAGGTGGTCATGCGGTAGGTTTACATCTATCAATAAGCTATGTATTTGGCATCCACGGGCCCGGTGATGTCATGTTCTGTGCATCAGATATTGGATGGGTAGTTGGCCACTCCTATATTCTCTACGCACCACTTCTCGCGGGTGCTGCAACCGTGCTCTTTGAGGGTAAACCCATAGGAACCCCCAATGCCGGCACTCTTTGGCGTATCATCGAAGAATACCAGGTGAATACGCTTTTCACAGCCCCAACTGCACTGCGAGCAATTCGACGTGATGATCCAGAAAATAAGTTTTTCGGGGAGATTGGAGAGAGAAAAGGCCTCAAATCTCTTCGGGCTCTCTTTCTTGCAGGCGAACGATCGGAACCTAGTATTGTTACTATGTATCAGGATCTGCTGGCAAAGTATGCAGCAGAAAATGCTATCGTGATAGATAATTGGTGGTCTTCGGAATCCGGATCTCCAATCACGGGCATTGCACTCGCAGCTCATGCTACGGGACGAGATCGTAAATCATCTAACAACAACTCTACCAAGCCACTTCCAATCAAACCTGGTAGTGCGGGAAAAGCCCTCCCGGGTTTCGATGTGCGGATTGTAGATGATCAGGGTAATGAGGTAAAGAAGGGAAGTATGGGAAACATTGTTCTTGGGATGCCATTGGCTCCAACAGGGTTTCGAACACTTTGGGAGGATGAGGAGAGATTTTATAAGGGTTATTTGAAACGGTTTGATGGAAAGTGGATTGATACAGGAGATGCGGGGATGGTGGACGAGGAAGGTTATGTTAGTGTTATGAGTAGGAGTGATGATATAATTAATGTGGCTGCACATCGATTTAGTACAGGTATGTTGTATTTTTCCCTCCTTGTCTTTTCTGTTTTATTGAGATAAGCTTATAATAACTAAAATAATAGGTTCAATTGAACAAGCCATCTCCTCACATCCACTGATCGCCGAATGCTGCGTAGTTGGCATCCCTGACTCACTTAAGGGCCACCTTCCTTTTGCATTCATCACCCTCTCCACACCTGATCACCCAGAATCCGCAACTCCCACCACAGAACTCACAAACGAGATCCAACAATTAGTAAGGAAACAAATCGGCGCTATAGCAACACTAGGCGGGATCATCCAGGGTAAAGGTATGATTCCGAAAACAAGGAGTGGGAAAACTCTAAGGAGAGTGTTGAGAGAGTTGTTGGAGAATGCGACGATGGGGGAGATAGAGAAGGAAGTGAATGTTCCGGCGACTGTGGAGGATAGAGCGGTGGTGGAGGTGGCGAGGGGGAAGGTAGATGAGTACTTTAGGAGTGGGGGTGGGAAGATTCATAGGGGGACTGAGGAGAGGGCGAAATTATAGGTTAGGTGATGGGAGTTAAAGATATCGGAGAGCAAGAAATCTGGTTGTTCGATGATTTGGTTTAGGACATTGTATCTTTTTCGAGCTCCTTGCTTGGACGATTCTTGGATTAACTCAAACGCGAATAGGAATCAGGTGAATTGAAATAAACAACTATAAAAATGAAGCACGTTTTCCATTTGCCTGCCATTTATACGTATACGGCAAGCCGCGACACGATGCTTGCCATGCAGGAAGCTGCATGGTCAAATAAAAACCCGACTTATGCATACCTAAGTAGATAGAAATATCTATTTGTTCCAAACCAACCTTAAATAAAACAAAATACAAGAACAAACTCTCTCGTTCATCTACTTCACTTTTCTTTCTATCATTACAACTCCCAGAACTACTTATAATTATTCATACATAAAAAAGAACGACACATAAGATTATTCTACCAATGCCGAGCGTGTTGCTCTCGGGGTTGCTGAAAATTTCCCTCTATCACCTCATCTAGCGTTTATTCAAACTACATATATTCCCTACGCGTCTACTTTTCAGATTTACAAACACAAACATAACCAAAAGAGAGAGAGAATGAGAAGGTCAACGAGAATTGAAGAGTTGTCGTCATCCATCAATATGCCTCGAAAAAGGACGGCATCACAAGCCGTTGGTAAGAGCTCTCTGATATCTCCAAACAAAGTGATTAACCTAGAGGCTGTCGAACCTGTAAAATTGGAGATCTTCGAACCCTCTCAGCCTATCGAACACGGTGGACTTCACAACGGAGTCGATCAGAGCGTCCAAACTGGGCCCGTTAAGTCTGCTATCGAAGTTGGCAGAATTGGTATGCAAGAAACTATTCAGACTCAAGCCGAACAACTCAAACAACTTAGAACGCATGTTTCAAGCTTACACAAACTGATTCTCGAGAACCGTGTTTTTGATGGTATGTTTGAACACACCTAGTCGATTGGTAATGCGAACACTGACGTGAAACTTTAGAGGCGCCTGCAAATATCCGGCAGGCGATCAATAACGACCATGCGTCGAGAGACTTCTACATGACAACTATATACGGCTGGATTGATAAAAACCACGCTTCGTTCATCAAGGAGGACAAAATTCATGTCTTTTGTCAAATTGAAAAATACGTTAGGGATATTGAGCTACTTTCACAAATGGACCAGGGATTACAGCAAGCGTACGACCTTGCAAAGTACCTCTGCAGTCATTCTTTCCAGAGGAAACAAGGCGAAAAACTTAGTAGCATGGCTGGCTCCGTTGTTTGCGACAAACTTGTGCATAGTTTATTACTGAGGCTCAGAGTGGAGGATCTCACTTTTGATGCCACAACTCAACTTGAATACCTAGAGTCTAAAAGACGGTGGTTTAAGACTCTGATCAATGGGGGTGAGCAGCACTTACTACACTCTCGTGATTTGCTTCGGAGTTGGGTTTATGGGCCGGAATTTGTGAAAGCTAAGCAAGAACATTTGCAGAAAGTTTCCAGTCCCCGCCTCAATGAGATGTTCAAAAGTTTCCGGCAAAGATCCAACTATCACAATGACAAACCGGCATCCCATCGAGACCTGCAGAAGGAAATTGACGAATATCGTCAGTGTATTCAGCAACTCAAATATATGGAAGGTGGATTGAAGCTAGCGTTCAATCAAGTTCTGTTCCTGGGACGATCGCTTGATATTGCGCCTGGAGATGATTGGAGTGGTGATGTCGTATTAGAAATGTTTGACATCGAGTGTGACGAGTCACTATTGGAAATTTCACAGGAGCTCAAAGTCAAGGATCCAAACTTCAGGCCAGCCCTGGAACTGGAGATGCTCGCAGATGAAATCGAATATTACGCTGGCAATCGATCGTTATATTTTGCTAAATCTTACGAACTATTCGTAAGCTGGATGCCAGATGTTGAAGAAGCACGAGTGAAACCTATTTATGACTCGATCAATTCAAGAATTTTAGAGGCCCATACAACTATAACCAAGAAATTGCAAGTTTACGCGGAAATAAACAGCAGGCCTCCACCAAATTTACTAAGTAACAGGATGATTGAACTCATTGAAGAAATTCGCAATCTGAAAGGGAAGATGGGTGGACCCAAACATGCTATCAAGCTGGCTGTTATTCTTGCTGATAAGTCATACGCATCGTCAGATGTTGATACCTGGGTATCAAAAGATCAGTTTAAGTATGAAAGAAAAGAGAAATTCGATGTTAAGGTAGATAATTTGCTTTATGGTTTGCTTCTGGAGCACAAATTCAAAGATCCAGCTTATATGCCTGGTGATGATGTGATTGCCACTATCGACAACAACATTCTTGGTCTTCAAAAACGTGGTATTACGAGTTTTCTTCCTTCGAGTCGGCTTTTGATAACAAAGTGGAAATCTTGAGGGATGAATTGATTTTTTCAGTTATGATATATGATCGCCATGTTGGATACTGTTGAGTGGAAAGACTTGGGCGGTTTCAGCAGATCCTGGAGGAGCACTATGAATACAGGCAGGGATGGCTGGGCGCAAATTGGTGTTTATAAACACTAATAAGTTTGAGGATATCCCAGTGGGATTATGAATTGATTCAATCTATCAGTACTTGGTCTTCAACTCAAATATCAAAATATTATGCTATATTTCCAATCTTAACTTTAAAAAATGCAGTAATCAATCGTATGTTTCATACATCTATGAACAAATGCCACAAAAGTGCGTACTGAAACCAAGCAATGTTTTCGTAATTATGCATGTTTAGGCAAGAAAAAAACTAGCAAAAAATGTCTGCATTTTATGATCGAAGCTGATATGCTGATTACATGAAATATAACATGTAGGATATTCTATGTGCTCAGCCAAACCAGTACTGCATATATCCTATATAGTAGATGATCGTCCACGACTGGGTCTGGACTTTGAGGAAACTTTGAGATGCTTTTTTTATAGACATTATATGATTTTACAACGCACAGAAGATAGTATGAAGTTTGGATTGTGTAAAAATGATGTAGAAACGCTGCGTCGGTGTTATAAGACATTGAGAATTTGGGACAGAATACATGTGTTTGCATCTATTCATTCTCCAGAAAGTGATACGGCTGCAGGTTCAACTCCAGCATCATTACGAGCTTCTCTCTCCTTCTCCTCCTTAATCCTTGTATCACAAACCCCAGGGAACTCACACGTACAGATAGCATCTTTCCCCCTCCTCACACTTCTCATTGTAATCGAATATCTTCCCTCCCTCCTCACCATCTCCCCATCCTTCATATCAAGTTTCCTCCCACGAATCCCATGTGTGAATCCATATCTCGATGGCCCCATCATCAACATTAGTGACCTTGCCGGTAACATCACTTCCCAGGTAGGCTCACCATCATATTCAGCTGGTGGCACTATAACTTTACTACTTCCCTCACCTGATGCAGCTTGTAACGATCTTTTGGGTCTGCGCATCCTTCTCGCTTCGTTCACACCACATTTCTTGAAAGCCATCGGTACTGCACTCCCGAACGAAAGGCTATACAATGCCTCCCCAAACGCTGAATGTGTATCTACGTGCGGCGGAATACCGGTTCCAGGTGGATAATACTGTACAGTAAATTGATCAAACACCGCATCAATTACGGGGAGCCTCTTCAACAAATCCGTGATATAAGCAGGAGGAGGCGTATAATCTTCCGAGGCAGCATCGATAGTGTAATCAAAATGTGGACCGAAATGTAGAGTTTGCCGCTTTCCGATTCCGCGCCAGTGGTCATTGGAGGTGATGGCTGAAATCATACTTGCTTCTTCTTCGGGAGTGATAAATTCATTGTAGAGAACTAGTCCGTTTCCCCATCGCTGGATATTGGGATTGGAAGGGTCCACAGATGACTCTGGTATTGTTCCCTGTGTGCTTCCCATACTATTTCCGCGTGATGAACTCCCACTTATGATGTTCTATTCAGAAGATGATTTTGGAAGAACTGGGCCACTTTATTAGTTTAATCTGAGTGAATTTAAGTCTATGCAATACATTACTTACGGAGATATTACATATAAGGACATTTTCAGTGCCGACAAGTTTTGTGTTCTGGATGATAAAAATACTTTATCTTCCTTTCATGAATAGGATTGCCGAAGCCTTTCCGTGATTATTCAGCTAAGAAGCGCATATTCGACCAATCAAAGGAGCCCTTAACATTCAATCTTCCAACTACCTATGAACTACCAAAAATTCTAAATATCGGGTCAGGTCCCCTGACACGCCGCCTCTTCTTTATGATCTTTTATTTTAATAATATATTAAAATCACATGTTTTAAATCACATATTTTAAATCACATGTTAGATCACATATTTTAAAAAGCTTATTTAAAAACTTAAATTTTATCCAATCAACTACTTTAAAATATCGATTTTAACCAATCATTTTTGTTAAAAAAGTGCCAAGATTCTTCCAAGGCGCTAGTAAAATCACCCTTGTATCATACCAAAAACCAAAAATGAGTAGACTCGTATAAAACCTCTCTTTTTGTAAACAAAAAGAAGAGGCAAACAAAAAGAAGAGGCACTCTCTTTTTGTAAACAAAAAGAAGAGGCATAGACATGAAAGATAATAAATTCCCGCAAAAACACCCAAAACTCATGGAATATTCTCCGGCGTTAGAATGAAATGCAGAACTTAGAGTCAGTACTGAATTTGAGATGACCTGAGTTGCCAGCTGCAACAGTCTTCTAATTGCTGAACTATGAGACTTATTGCTGATCATAGAGCTCGAGGTTATTACCAAGACTCGTCTTGATAGAATATAAAGCCCCGTTCAGATCACTTTTTTTCCTATTTAAAACTACAAATGTTATCTAAATAGGCGTTTACTGAATGCGACTTTACTCTAAATGATAATATTATCAAAATAAGCAATTTATCAAACACGATAATTATTTATATAAAAACTATATTTGTAGATCTATAAATATTAAAAATTTATATGATAGCCTTGCTAAATCTCTATAACAATTTTAATCAGCTTTTGATAAAATAAGACCCCGTTTGGATCATTTTTTTAATTTGTTGCCAAAATAAGTTTAGAGTAAAATATTTTGGTTAAAGTGAGTAATTTTTTCAAAAAGGTTGTAGTTCTACAAGATGTTGAAATATATTATTTTACTAAAAAGTTGATCAAAACTGCTATAAAAATTTAGTGAGATTATCATATAAATTTCTAACATTTATAGACTTATAAATATAACTTTTATATAGATAATTATTATATTTAATAAACTATTTATTTTAATAATATTTTTATTTAAAATAAAATCGTATTTGATAAACACTTATTTAAATAACATTTATAACTTTAAATAAAAAAAAAAGTGATCCGAACAAAGCCTAATGTATTTTAACATCTTATAGAGCTACAACCTTTTTAAGAAAACTACCCACTTTTATCAAAATATTTTACCCTAAACTCATTTTGGCAACAAATTCAAAAAGTGATCTGAACGGGGCCTAAGTTGAACGATGGGAAGCGATTGCCTACATGGATGGTCCACCGCTTGTTGTCTCTTCACTTTTAAGAATGCCATCTCCACCATTACCTAGATACCCGCAGAGCTTATGGATAAATGGGCAACTGCTGATTGTCTGTAGGCGACGCAGTGAATAGAAATATCACGGGCTTTGAAATGCTTCAATCAACTTAAATCAGCGGCGCAGTGAAAAGCAAGTATTCCGCCTTGTTAAATCATTTCTTTATAATCGCAGTATTGATAAAGTTTACTCGCCCAGTTCCCCAACTTTCACTTGACATGAAGAGAGCAACATAATCTCAGAGTATGTTTCTTTGAGTTTGATACTACTTCGATAATCCATCAAAGTTGGCTATCCGAATGTCCGAACGAACGATGAACAGTATATTGCAAAGTTCTCTGGTGGCTATTATAGCTGTTGGATTAGCCTACTCTATTATCACTCGTCTGTTGGGACCAAAAATGGATCCTCGCGAGCCTCCAGCTGCTCAAACCACCATTCCTTACATTGGTCATGTTGTTGGACTCATGCGAAGGAAATGCAACTACTTTGTTGACCTTAGGTATGCTGGCCCTTGATCGAAAGTTGTACCCATTGACTAATCGCGATTATAGCCATGAGACTCTCCTTCCTATTCTCACAGTCACCATACCAGGAACAAAGATGTACGTCGTTAATACTCTGGAGCTGGTTCAATCTATTCAGAAACAATCACAAGTCTTATCTTTCTTTCCTATGCAAGCCAAATTCGCAAGCAAACTCTGTGGTGTTAGCGAGGAAGCCCTGAGAATTGCCATGTCTAATGTGAAAGGCGATGAAGGTGATTTTGGATTGTCCATGGATACGCATTCCGCTATGCGAGCAGCGCTTGCGCCCGGTGCCAGTATTGATCAAATGAACAGAGTGATGGTTCATGATATTTCAAGATCTTTAAGGAGTTTGGGGCTGCCGGGGAAAAAGAGCGTAAACATCAAGCTTTCGGCATGGCTTCGCTACATAATCACTTTAGCAAGCACGAATTCTGTTTATGGACCTCACAACCCCTTCAAGGATCAATGCATTCAAGCTAGTTTCTGGTAATCTTGTCCAATGCCCCATATTGAGTAGGTCGAAAGCTAATTACTTTGCTAGGCAATTCGAAAGTCAAATGATGGCAATTTTGGTGGGTATACTACCATCTATTTTAGCGAGAAATGGCATCGCTGCGAGAACAAGAGTAGCCGATGCTCTCGAGGGATATTTCAAAGCAGGCGGTCATAAAGAAGGTTCGGTCCTGGTGCAACAACGATACGAAATAGGTTCAAATAATGGAGTTTCCGTCAAGGATATCGCTCGTTATGAGGTGGGTAATGTTATTGGCGTTCTGGTCAATACTGTACCTGCCACGTTTTGGACTATGTTATACCTCAACTCGGACCCTGAGTTATTGCAAGAAGTTCGCAGAGAGATTGGAGCTTTTGTGCGGACGAGTTCTAATACTGGGAATGTGGTACGAAACCTCGATATCACGGCTGTGATAACAAGTTGTCCTCTTCTTCTATCAACCTACCAAGAGACTCTACGTTACAGATCTGTAGGTACTTCTGTGAGAGAAGTAACGGAAGATACTGTACTAGACGGTAAATGGTTACTAAAGAAAGACTCTATCGTTCAAATGCCAAGTCGAACAATCCACATGGATTCCAGCATCTGGGGCGAAGACGCAATGAACTTTAATCCTCGGCGATTCATGAAAGAAAAGAATATTAAACGACCAAATTTGACAGCGTTTCGAGCTTTTGGTGGTGGTACTACATTGTGTCCTGGCCGACATTTTGCTACGAATGAAGTTTTGGCTACCGTGGCGATGTTTATTATACGATTTGATATGAAACCTGTGGCGGGTGAATGGATCCTGCCAACAACTGATAATACTAATTCTGCGGCTATATTGATGGAACCGGATACGGATATTGATGTGGTGGTTTCTGTTCGTGAGGGCTATGAGAATGATAAGTGGACTTTTGGGTTGAAAAGTTCAAATACGGTTTTCGCGGTGGTTGATGAGGATCGCGCTGATTGATCACTCCTGGGACTTAGGAATACTTGCATTTATATGTAAAATAATTTTAGCTAAACAAATTTGCTTATATAAAGCCCTTATCTAAATCGATTAGGTGAAATCTAAAATCAAACTGAATCAAAAACAAGCACATAGGCGGATCATATTGACCACATTGTAGGTTTTATCTTTCAACGAACATAATATCAAACGAGAAATTTCTATCCAGAGTACTTGCATCAACTAACCAAGTCCACATGTAGCAGTCTAACATACTTAGTTCGTATGACCAATTGCATGTATAACTTCCACATCAATTTATGATCCTAGATATCAACTGATACTGTCCTGTCTAGGTCCAACTTCACTTTCCCATCTTGGCCTCTTCCTGGAATCCATTTTGTGACGAGGTTCATCTCTGTTGGTAACGCTGGAAGCTGGATTAGCAGCATTGAGAATTTCGGGGGATGTTACATAGTAGAATCGTAGGAGCTTGGGTGTTCTCCCAGCATGAATCGTAACAAATTGTTGGTCATCATTTTCAATGACAGTTGGAGATGAACAGCCTCGGGCTGTGGTAAAATTATCCCTTAGTTCTGGTCGTTGAGACATGGTTTAAAATAATGAATGGAGAGAGTATTTGGAATGTAATGTCAGAAATTATGTGATAGAATTGTTAGTAAAGAAGGCGAAAGAAAGAGATTCGATAGATACTTCTTCATTCTTAAGAGAAATGTGAATCAATATTATTTCCTCTACTGTACAAACAACCTTCAAAAATCCAATCATCGTCATAATCAAATTGAAAAAGAGTTCGGGGTTAATAAGAAGTGAATACATGAATGACTGAGGTTAGCCGGTGGAAGATTAAGTACCCAAAAAGATTTTATGTGATACAAACTGAATTGAGAAGGGCAGGAAAAATCGAAGAACAAAATATCAAAACTATATGCAAGGAGACGACGAGCCTTTAACTATATAGAAATCTAACCTATTGGGCCCGGGTAGATTTTTTATCCGTTTGTTGCGGAGGCCAACCCGTTGAACTAGGGGTGAACACTGCTCGATATGTTTGATCCGTTTACTTTGATACAAGTATACCCTCCATCGTCTGATGAATATGATTATTGTTACTAAGCAGAGTAATTTTGCTGGTACTGGAATAATATCCATCAAGGAAGTAGTGAATTTGAATCTAACCACAGAGGGGTACGGAAATCTGCTGCTACCATCCCATCGCAATAGTCAAGAGTACTGGAATGTCTAAAAGGCTTTTGTACATCCCATCATGAACATATGAGTTGTACTCTGCCACATCGATCCATCAGCAGTTCTCCCACATAAAGTTGATAGCCACGCTGGTGACATGTGGAAATCCCGTCCATTCGCAAACACTATTTGCAATTTATAAACATAAACATCAACAATCCATGCTTGGTGACCAGACTATTGGTAACAACTATATTAATTGCTTCAAATGATTTGAGACCTGCTGTTAGGAAGGCTGAGTGAAGAGAAATTTCGGTTGAAGCGTAGTCAGTTGTCGATTGAAGTGAGGTTGTATTGCTAATGTAAGCCACAGCTACCCCTGTTCAAATGTCTTGGCACTCGCGTCCCAAATCGCGACCTCCAGAAGCATTATATTATTGAGGGACAAATCCATCAATTTCACTCATAACCACAAACTTCACCTTTCTGCTATTTCAAAAGCAAGGACGATTACTTCATTGGAAGTTGTTCTCTGCATAAACTTGTTTCTTCCATTGATCCTACCGTCCTGGTTCTCAACTACTTTCTACAACGACGATGACGGACACACTTCATAATGCACCCATAGTACTAGATAATGGTTCTGGTACAATTCGTGCTGGGTTTGCTGGTGAAGATCTACCAAAATGTTATTTCCCGTCCTTCGTTGGCAGACCGAAACATCTACGAGTGTTAGCAGGGGCATTAGAAGGAGATGTGTTTATAGGACAGCGAGCGCAAGAATTAAGAGGACTATTAAAGATCAAATATCCACTTGAGCATGGCGTAGTCACAGATTGGGATGATATGGAGCGGATATGGGAACATGTTTATGCGGAGGGACTGAAAACTCTAAGTGAAGAGGTGAGTTTCTTGTTTGTTCTAAGTGGTTTTGCCGTTTGCAATGGCTCCATATATCTGGCAACTCTTTGAGTGAACATGGCTGACACTATGCTGAAGCATCCCGTTTTATTGACGGAGCCACCTCTCAATCCTCGAAGCAATCGTGATACCGCTGCACAAATCTTATTCGAAACCTTCAACGTTCCCGCACTCTACACATCCATACAAGCCGTTCTTTCACTTTATGCTTCAGGTCGCACAACAGGAATAGTCCTTGATGCTGGAGACGGTGTATCACATGCAGTACCAGTGTACGAGGGTTTTGCTATGCCAAGTTCGATAAGAAGGATAGATGTTGCTGGACGAGATGTTACAGAATACATGCAGACTTTATTAAGGAAAGCTGGATATGTTTTCCATACTAGTGCTGAGAAGGAGGTTGTAAGGATGATCAAGGAGAAAGTAAGCTATGTTTCGGCAGATCCAAAGAGAGAGGAGAAAGACTGGTCTGGAACGAAATTCGGGGATGGAAAGATTATCGAATATTCGCTACCAGACGGCAATAAGATCAAGGTAGGTTTAATATGTCAGTACTCAGGAGAATGGACAGAATTAATAGCTTTGTAGGTTGGTTCAGAGCGATTCAGAGCTCCTGAGATCCTATTCGATCCCGAAATTATCGGTCTCGAATATCCTGGAATCCATCAGATCGTTGTGGATGCAATCAACCGCACTGATCTCGACCTGAGGAAAAGCCTGTTTGGCAACATTGTTCTTTCTGGCGGCAGCACATTGACAAAAGGTTTCGGAGACAGGCTATTACATGAGGTGCAAAGATTGGCAGTAAAGGATATGAGAATCAAGATTTTTGCTCCACCAGAGAGGAAATACTCAACCTGGATTGGTGGTAGTATTTTGGCAGGTTTAAGTACCTTTAGAAAGGCATGTTTTATTAATCCGCATATTCATTTGGCCCAACTTACTAACACAAACCTCAGATGTGGGTGAGCATTGACGATTGGCATGAGAACCCTGATATCATACACACGAAATTTACATGATCGTATTGATCTAATCACTCATCTTCCACCCACTCACCCCACGGCAATATTTTTTTGGAATACCGACAACGCTGCAAAGCTGTCTGGTCATCACATCCATAAGAATTCCTGGAAATATAACGACATCCAACACCATTCTTCAACAATACTCTTCTATCACATATTAACCTTAGCCCGGTTTAATCCGCAACATAAATATGCATTTTGGTGGCGCGGGCGATATGGTTTTGCATGCAGGATAGGGAGCGCATTCGTAGATGTACGGCTTCTTGTAAGAGAGAAGACACTAAATTCATGATACCCATTTCGAGCCTGGTTTAATGGTATTCTGTTACACGTTTAACTGGTGACATTACTTGATGTGATATATGAATGGGTTCTGATTTGCAGTATGTATTTGTGGGTATCTATCTATACGTAGTAGCCCTTCTATTTTCTTCGATTCTTCTTTTTGATAGTTATATTACATTGATACAAAATTGCGAGTTACATCCATCGTTTCCTCATATCATACACTAGAAGATCCTATTCTCGTCCAATTCCTGAGTTTCCTGCTCGACTTCTTTTACCGCCTCTTCTACACTCTTCTTGACGCTTTGTCGCATAAACGCATCACATAATATTCCTGCTGCTACGCTGACGTTCAAACTATCCAATTTCCCTGTTATCTTGGCTTTCTTGATCGAGAGTTCCACATCCGCATGGTTCCTTAGATTAGACCGAAGTCCTTCGCCTTCTCCACCCAACATTAATATAGATGGATGCTCCGACAGAGGGTTGTGGAGATCTTCGGTATATGTAATCTTAGATTCCGGTTGGAACAGGGTATCCCATTTCAGGCCCGAAGGAGGCGCAACAGCCGCATATACTTTCCAGCCAGCAGCCTTTGAATCGGCAATGAAACCAGCAGGTTTATTCACAGAAAGGAGTTCCATGGTTTCGGAGGTTCCGGCCGAGGCTTTTAGTACAACTGGTGTGAAAGATGCGCTGTTACGGGTGGATATGGCGACAGCGGTTACACCCATGAAGGATGCGGTGCGAATTATGGCGCCGAGATTTTGAGGATCTTCTATGCTGTCCAATAAAAGAACGAGGGGCTTACGACCGTTCGTGTCTTTGGATATTTTAATCATATTGGAGGTCCCGTTAACCGCGGCTTCTTCTGAGGATTGATAGTCGAGATTCACTTTCATGATTGAATGGTCGTCGTAGTCGATTATTTCGGCTAGACTTGTGACGGGGAGTTTGGGTAGTGGAGAGGCTTCAAGAATGTACCCGTTGTGAGGGCGTCCGTGGCTCATTTTGTCGAGAGTTCGTAGCCATGTTGATCCATTGACGTATTGGACTTCGACACCCTTTTTGGTTGCTAGTTTTGCTAGCTGAGCATCTCGTTGGGCGTGTTGCCGATCTTCGCTCTTGTGTATGTAGAACTTATATAGTTTTCTACCTTTCCTCCGTACATTCAAGGCAGCTTCCACGACTGATGTTCCATACAAAAATTCAGATGCGGGGGTGGTATATGGTATGGTTATAGGCATTTTCTTCTCGAAACTCGACTCTGATTTGTCAACTGGAGGAGGACCAGAACGGGACTCAAAAGGACCCGACGGTCTTACGGATAGCGAAGGATACTTATTTCCTGGTCTTGGCTCTTCGTCTCGCGATTCGTAAGGTTTTCCATTTCTTGAGTCAAAGGATTTTCCTTGGTATTCTCGCTTGCCACCATCTCGAGAGTCAAAAGACTTCCTCTCATATGGGGTTCTATTACCATCCTCTGCTTTGTAAGATTTCGCCCCAAATTCCTCATCTCGGGCTCCATAGGACTTTCTTCCAAACCCCTTCTTATCATTAGAAGATCTACCTTTATCACCAGAGTCAAAGGGCCTTCCGCCGAACCCGGACTTAGACTCATCCCGCGATGTAAATCTAGATTTCGGAAACGAGGATCTGCTTGAACGATCTCCATTAAATCTTTCCGAGAAACGGCGCGGCTTATCCACTGAGGGTCCCTGAAATCCCCGAGTACTATTTTCTAATCCATCTTGACTCTCTCTATTGAACCGTCCACGAGGCGAGAAATCTGCATCGTCATCTCGAGAAAAGCGGCCTTTATCCTTTCCTCTAAATCCAACGCCTTGCGATTTTCGAAGTCCGCGATTGATTCCAGAATTTATCGAGGCATTCCTTACCGTAGTTGTAGAGAATAGGCGAGCTGATAGATTTAAGCTTGAATTTTTGGAAGCTCCAACACCTTTTAAAAAGAGGGTTGTACTCATTGCATTGACAATACCATCATGAGTTGAACATCACAAAAATGTAGAGCTATGCTTAGAAATTTTACGATAAGGATAATAGTTTCGCCGATAAGGCTGTTTTGACATGGGACCCCTGTAACTGACCCGCCGCGCCCGCATAATCAATTAACGCGTGAAATCCATTTACTTCGAAGATCAAAGTAGATTGATGTGACTATTACCCACGCCAAATCATTTTTAATTTTTCATATGTTTTCCATACAAGATTTTTGTACGGGATTCATCAATTTCTATTCTATGTGTTTCATTTCTCGCGCGATTTTGTTTTGCGCGACGCGCTAAGATTTGGTAAAGATATCAAAATTTATGAGCATTGTAAGAATAATCGTAGGCGGCTTATGATCAGACTCTACGCAGCCTATTTTGAGGATAAAAGTGAGACTCAGTTAGTTTTAATACTCCTGGCTAGAATCGACTCCATACAAACCGACCACCAAAGAGAAGCAAACGCAGCCCTCTATACGTTTCTACAATGGCTTCTCGAAATCGGATTCTCGACTCCGATGAAGCGCTCGCAGATAGCGATCTGATTCAATCTTCAGAAGGGGAAGATAATGCGGGTTTTCGCACACCAAGTCCCAAGCCTGCTGTGGAGAAATCATCCAAAACCGGTTCAGCTTTGTCACATCGATTTAGAGAATCTCCGCAGAAGCCTTCGAGTCAAAATTCACAGAGAAACGGTGGCGAGGAGGATTCAATCGTAGTCATGGTTCCTCCGCCTCAGCGACCATGGGAATACCAACCTTTTCGGAGAAATTCAACCGTGGAATCTGTTTTGGAAGAGTTGACGGACCAAGATGGTGAGACTTTATACAGGGTTGAATATGAAGACGGCAGACAAGAAGATGTAAGTGGAACAATTTATTGTCGGAGATATTATTCGTTGTTCTTGGGAATATAAAGACCGGCGCCAGATCTTTCACATTCTTTCCTGAAGTTTATGGTAAATGGGAGCGGCGCATCTGGTATGCCTATGATTGTTCATACTTCTTTCCTTTTCCAAAATGAAGCTGTACTCACCCTGGTTTCGTTCTTGAAATATACAATCGAATCTTCAGTTGCTGGTTTGGTTGTTTTGGTTGAATTCAACTTCTGTTACCACTTTATTTCTATTTCCAAGATCCACTACAGTATTTGTGTGGCGACGGCTTCACGTAGTTCTTGTCGTTGTACGTTATACAATACTGGTACCTTTTAATCAACTTCTTGAGCTTTGTTGAATCTGCAGATTTAGTTTAAGAAGGATTCTTCAACTATCAAGTATTAATCAATATTCTATCGTTCTTTTCTTGACATATATTCGTATCTATTATTTTTTTATCTTAATAAGAGAGAAGCATATACTTCAAGCATTCTCCAAAACTAGTAGCATCAATGGAGAAGACAGTGGTCACTTCTACTTTGGGTGGGAAATTACGAGTATGTTTCGTGATATGTGGATTCGTCACTTGATCAAATTTAACCTGCACTCTATGTTCACCTCGTCTTTAAATAGTTTCTTGATGCTAGTGTGAAAAACATTTGCTAATACTTGATATCTATAGCTCACGTTCCACAAATTGTCAAAACTCAGAAATGGCACCAATGCTCTGAACTTCTACAATAACGGAGAACGATCAAATTCAATTGTGGTAGACACGCGATCAAGTTCAGATCGTAGCATGCCTGCTGGAGCTGGCAAACGTACTCGACACCAGCCAGTAAATAACGATTTCGTTACTAATTATGATTCCGATGATGATGAGGAGAAGAGCTCGTCAGAAGATCCTGTACCGAAGAAACGACGTCTCCATCAGAGTACATCAACAAGTTCATCGTTTGGCAATGCCCGCAGAAGCAACAGAACCAGCATTCAGCAGGCCCCACGACCAATCGCTGATGACGAGGACGAAGACGAGGACGAGGATGAAGAAGACGAATCCGACGATGAAATTCTTCCAAGTAGACATGGGCTTCGCACATCAGGACGTGTGACAAGGTCTACTGGGGGTAGACGAGGACTTGTATCGAAAGCTTCCACTGCGATATTGGGAGATGACGAAGAAGATGAGCTTGCTGCTAACATGGAAGTGGAATCTGACAATAGCGACATAGCATACGTTTCGTCTACGAAAAAGAAGCGCCCAAAGGCTGGCCGTCAAGGAGCGCAGAAACGCCAACGTGGACGACCATTCAAGCATCGACAAGTTAGCAACAATGATTCATCCCCAGAGCGCCCTACTCGTATATCGGGACGTGGAAACAAAGCCAATAAGAACATGCGGGAGATAGATATGGATGAGGAGATGTATGCTGATGATGTCGCGGAAAAGAATGCGCCCAAAGTCATTAGCATCCGAGAGGTCTACCAGCCAATACCTAGAAATTCGGATTTTCGATTTGTCCATGATCAAGACTGTGATATTTGTGGCGGTACAGGAAGACAGTCCAACAAGGGTACAAGTGAGCTCATCTATTGTCAAGGCTGCTCTTCTTCCATCCACAAGGTTTGCCTTGGTTATCGTAGTAATCGAGAACATATGGTTACGAAAGTTGGACGCGAACACTTTGTTTTGCAATGTCGACGTTGCATTGGCCTTGCAGTCAAGAAAGACCGCCTAGCCCCTCGCCTCGATGTTTGCACTGTCTGTAAGGAACCAGGCCCATCGTGCGCTGCATTCTCAGTCAAGAGAACAACAAAACAAGAGGAGAAGTTAAGAGAGGAGAATAACGGAGATGACCCAATCACTAAAGTAGACGAAGACCTGATCAATAATCCCGATAACATCTTGTTCCGATGTCGATCATGCCAGCGTGGCTATCATTATGAACACTTGCCACCATTGTCAGACGAGTCAGTCACACCTGATAATATGGAGGAGCTACGCAATGAAAGACACAACGAATATACTCAAGGTTGGCAGTGCAAGGAATGCTTTGATACTGCTTCCAAGATCGACACGCTAGTAGCCTGGAGACCATTAAATCGTGATTCTTATGAGGATGATCAGACATTTGGCATGATTAGCGAAGACAACAAGGAATATCTTGTTAAGTGGGAGGATAAATCATATTTCCAATGCTCTTGGATGCCCGGCGCTTGGGTTTGGGGTGTCGCAGCCGCTGCAATGCGAAAGGGGTTCAGTCGTCGAGATGATGGCAAGAATATGTACCCAAAATTGACTTTCAAAGAGGCGGTTCCAGAAGAATTCCTTCGAATGGAGATTGTCTTTGATGTCAAGTACCATTATTCCTTCCGGCCTAAATCCGAGGCACATGATAAGGCTCATATTAATGACGTTGATTCGGTCCTGGTTAAATTTAGAGGCTTGACGTATGCAGAGTCTGTTTGGGAAGCGCCCCCGGAGCCTGATGACACTGATCGTTGGAGCGATTTCGTGGCGGCTTACAACGAATATATTATGGGAAAATACTTCAAACAGGTCCCTGTTGCAACTATCAATGAGCGCATCGATGCTTTCCGTTCTTTAAACTTTGAGAATAGAGTGGAGCTGAAGAAACAGCCTTCGGCTATGATCGGAGGGGAGATGATGTCTTATCAGATGGACGGGGTAAACTGGCTTCTTTATAATTTTCACGAGAAGAGAAATGTGATTCTGGCTGATGAGATGGGGCTTGGTAAGACCATTCAGATCGTTGCTCTAATGGCTTCCTTAGTGAAGGACAAACCAAAAGTAAGTGCACACTCAATCAACTCATTCCAATGCTAATGGCTTCTCAGTGCTGGCCATTTCTTGTAGTTACACCCAATTCGACCTGTCCAAACTGGCGTCGCGAGATTAAGAAATGGGCACCAGATCTTCGTGTCGTTGCATACTATGGCGCCAAATCTGCTCGAGATATGGCAATGAAATACGAGCTATTCCCTGAGGGCTGTTCCGACCTGCGTGCACATGTCGTGGTAACCTCATATGAAGCACCGGTTGATGATCATAGCAGATTATTCTTCAAAAGAATCAAGTGGGCTGGTATGATCGTTGACGAAGGCCAACGCCTGAAGAATGATGAAAATCTTCTCTATGGCGCCTTATCAGCCTTGAAAGTACCATTTCAGGTTCTTCTTACCGGCACACCTCTACAAAACAACAAACGAGAACTATTTAATCTGCTTCAATTTCTGGACGAAGACAACATCAACGCAGCTGAACTGGACGAGAAATATGCAGATCTAACCAATGAAAATTTGCCGGAACTGCAGGATCTTATTCGACCATTTTTCTTGAGGAGAACTAAACTTCAAGTACTCAAGTTCTTACCACCAATGGCACAAGTAATTTTACCAGTTACTATGAGCGTGCTCCAAAAAAAGCTTTACAAATCTATTCTAGCAAAGAACCCGGACCTGATGAAATCAATCTTTGATCAAACTAGAAAGAACCTCCGGGCCACTGATCGAGGTAACTTAAACAATATACTGATGCAACTCCGCAAGTGCTTATGCCACCCCTTCGTGTATAGCTCAGCTATTGAAGAAACATCCGTTGGAGAGTCAGCAGCGCATCGAAATCTTATTGATGCTTCTTCCAAGTTACAACTTCTAGAAATTATGCTTCCAAAGTTAAGAGAACGAGGACACAGAGTTTTGATATTCAGTCAATTCTTAAATCAACTTGATATAATCGAAGACTTCTTGAACGGACTTGGCCTACCTTTTCAGCGTTTAGATGGTACAATTGGCACATTAGAGAAGCAATCACGCATAGATGAATTTAATGCTCCCGATTCATCTCTTTTCGCTTTTCTTCTCTCCACTAGAGCTGGTGGTGTCGGCATCAACTTGGCGACTGCGGATACTGTGATCATTCTGGTGAGTTTATCATACTATAGTGTATAAAATTCACTTTTTTGCTAACTCCCTCACGTAGGACCCCGATTTCAATGCAAGTAGCGACCATACTCACCCCTCAAAAACGTATATACTAACACTACTTTAGCCCCATCAAGATATTCAAGCTCTCTCTCGCGCCCATCGTATTGGACAAAAGAAGAAAGTTCTCGTCTTTCAACTAATGACCAAAGACAGCGCAGAAGAGAAGATTGTTCAAATTGGACGTAAGAAGATGGCTCTTGATCATGCATTGATCGAAACCTTGGATGCAGAGGATGACGCGGGAGTTGATCTTGAATCAATTCTCAGGCATGGTGCAGGGGCACTGTTCAATGACGATGATAGGAACGATATTCGTTATGATTCAGCTTCCGTCGACAAACTTCTCGATCGGGCCCAAGTGGAAAATACTGACACAAATGATGAGAAGACTGCTGAGTCTCAATTTTCTCACGCTCGCGTTTGGGCGCAGGACAAGGGTGCTCTTTCGGATGATGTTGGGGATGCCGATGCTGATGCTAAAATATCTGCGCCGGACGTCTCTGTTTGGCATGCGATTCTAAAAGAACGTGAGGCAGAAGCTGCTCGTGAAGCTGCTAAAAACAGGCAAACGTTTGGTCGTGGCAAGCGCGCAAGACAGGTATGCATGTTACAATTCTGACATATTAGCTTCATCAACTAATTGGTTAGGCCGTTGACTATGAAAAGTCTCAAATGGATTTGGACGACGCGATTGACCCGCCGCCTCTCACGAAGGACCGCCGCCGGAAACGAGAATCTATGAGTGATACTGAATTTACCGCTGCTGGTGATTCCAACGCTGACGACACAGATGTAGATGGAGACGTTGATCCTCGCGAGTTGGAAACAAGCATGAAAGGTACGAGATCTAAAAAGCGTGTTATATCTGGTCGACCCTCGAAGGCATCAATGAAACCTACAAAGTTACGTAAAGTCAAGGACTTTCGCCCTACGTTGACGCACAGTTCGCCTATCAAACCACTAAAATGCCAGGCTCAATGAGACGGTCAGATAGCTCTGTCGATAAAGGGAAGAAGCCAGGCAAAAAGACGGATCTTTCCATGAATTCCATTCATGGTAAAGCCGTTTCCAAAAGCTCTGTTAAGAAGTCGCACAATTCTTCGCAATCATCCTATTCATCCATCTACTGCAAAGTCTTCTCTAGGATCCAAAAATTCGCAAACACCTAAAGTGATAAAAGAACAAAGCTTAGAATTTTCTGCTGGTAGTTCATCCAAGCCTATGTTGAAAAGTCGGGGTACAAAAGCTATCGCTTTGCAAGTTGCAAAGAAGACTACCAAAGATAACGAAGCTATCGCTATCCTTAACTCTGCTCCTAGCGGGCAGAATTCTGGTGGGAAGTAAATAAGTGGCTTTCAGTGTTGCAAAGTGTTGTCATCTACTGTCAAGGAACAGGCAGGATCCTAGAAGATGTTTTTCAAATGATTTATTTGCTCAAACCTCGATCTTTGAGAGGTAGTTTCTTAAAACAACTAACAATAAGTAGTCGACGACCATTCAGGTGAATATAAACCACAACAACGCTATCCACAACAACCACCCAATGCAATTGCTGCCGATCAAGAACAAAACAGACCAAAGAAGCGGGGACGACCCTTCAAAAATCCGGAAAAGAACAAGCTTCCCTCTTCCGCCATCACATTTACATCTCCATATTTCCCACAAGCAGAAGGATCATCCGGACAAGACGCAAGGAATGAAATGGAATCAAGTTCTTCAAAACCACTCATCCTGCCACAAAATTCCGAACCCGATGTCAAAGAACGAAAGCGCAAACCCAAAGATAAAGCAATCCAACAACCCCAAAATCCTCTTCAATGCCCTGAGTGTCTAGCAACCCATGTTCCGGGACCCTGTCAAGCCAATATTATGGAATACTGCAACCTCTGTGGTATTGCTCATTTTGGTGACCAGAAACCTCCATGTCCTCATCTCAATTCAGAGGTCCAGATCCGTCTTATGCTCGATGCATTAAGATTTAGTACTGAAGATGCTGATCATGTAGCGGCGGCAATCAAATTACTCAGAAAAGAACTAGCAGAACGTGCTGCTAGAAGACAATCTGGTACGAATGGGCCTGCTAGTGGTCACGGTCAACTTCAAGGTCAAATCTACAGCCTTGGACACGGCCAAGCTTATGGTCATGGAAATGCCTGAGGATTGTTATTTATCGAACAACCTTAATTCCTTTTCATCCTCCTACATTGTACAATCAAATTTTTCTACCTACACTCTATAAGTTTCTTATGCTTCGCGGCGTGGCTCTCCTAGGCCTATTTTAGCATTTTATGATGATCATGATAGAGATGATATTCTTTATTTTTCGCAAAAGTTTTGGACATGAAATGAAATCCAATGAGCAAACATGTTTAGCGTTATGGCCGTGGACTGGCTAACATTTGTTGGTTCTCTATTCTTTTAGGTTGGTAGAGAGGGGAAGCTTTTCACATAATCAGGGGTTCTTAGTGGAGGAGAGGAGTAATCATAAAGGAACGTCTAAAAATGAGCAGGTCAACAGAAGCACAGATGATATACACATATACTCAAGCATACATAGATAAGACAATAGAGCTATCAATAGCATTAATGAAAGAGGAAAATACCAAAATAGGGTCCAGTAATTGTGAATCTTGGTAAATGCCATATTTCGCAGCTTTTAGTGCTAATATTCTCCAAAGTACCATGCTACAGAATGGTTCCTTCCAATCTCACATCTTCCAAGCTGGTCCTCGGATTTGCATTTCTATACTAGAATCATACCCATCAATCATTCTCTTACTCTTCAAATACGAATAATAGAGATGGAAATCTTCAGGAACTCGGACATCATATTCCGAAAGTCTGGAAATTCGCGCATTGATTTTTCCCTAAATAATACTAAACTAAGCAATTAGAATAAAAGAGCCAGAGATATCCTACTGAGTAAGAGAAAACATATCCATGAGAAAGGAAAAGGAGCATGATATGCAATGTCATGCAACATGCTAAGATCTCCGCTCAAATCCTCATATCTACTCATTTGCTTCCTCCATACGAATCTTGCCGCCGAATAAATCGCTGGATTCTCCTACTCCATACTAACATCATCATCACCATTATCACGATCAACCTCAAACTTACTTCCCTTCTCAATCTTAACCCTCTTCATCGCCGATTCCGTCTCCATCCCCCCATTAAAATCGCCCTCGCCCATCTCCATCTCAGGCCCCAAATACCCGAACGAAGTCGGCCGCGATTGTGACCCAGAACCCGAACCCGAACTTAAATTCCCATAGATAGCTCCATCAATACCCGCATCAAAAGGCGACAGAAGTCGCGAGGAAGTCGCTGTATAGGCGGGTGGTAGTTGTGCGGAGATGGGCTCCGTGTTGTAGAAGGAGGAGGGGTTGAGGTAGAATTCGTGGGAGACGGGGTTGAATGCTGGTGTTGGTGTTGATGTTGATGGTGGGATTGGTTGGGATGAGGGGGGTGTGGGGAGCTCGGGGCTGGAGGTGCGGGTTGGTGGCATGGAGGAGTCGGGGTGGTAGGGGGATGGGGGTGAGTAGTTGTTTCGTGGGGAGTACCTGGGGGAAAAGGGGTTGGTTAGTCATGGGAGGATATGAAGAAGTTAGAGGTTGGGGGATGAGAGGGGAAATCTACTCGAATTTAATATTTGGCGAGTTAATACCACCATTGGTGATTTCATCATTTCGTGCATAGCCTCTTCTTTCAGTAGCTGGTTCTTTTTTTATGAAATGTGATAATGTCGCATTGCTGCTTTGGCTGTTAGCTCGTTCTCCTATTTCAATCAAGCTCTTTCGCAAGAGAAATATAAAACGTGAGATGGAAAATCTCACCTTCCACCAAGAGCAGATCTCCCACGATCAAGTCTTTCATTATAAAAACGTCTACCACCACCATACTCGCAAGCAGACTCCACAAGATCAGCCTCAGATCGATGGAGTACGCGACGACGTTTCCATCTTTCCCTATCATTGTCTGAATTCTGCTCATCGCTAAATTTACCGTTACCATCAATATCTTCTTCCTTGACCCTATCTCGATATCGATCTTGCTCCTGATGTTTGCTGGACTCTTCATTCCTCTTTTTCCCCTTATTCCAATTTCTACCACTTCCTGGTTCCTTGTCAAACTCCCATTCGTGACGAATATTAGTTGAACCATGACAGAATCGTCGACCTCCTAGACCGGTCCTGCCGTCGCGGTGGCCGCAGTAGTCATAGATTACTCTGGGAGGGGGTGGTTAGTTATGGTTATTGTAGAGAAAATGAAAAGTATGTGTGGGGCTATGTGGGTGAGATTGGGGATTTCTCGTTTGTTTGTTTGAAGGAGAGGGAGAACGAGAAGAGAAAAGAGAGAGGAAGGATTTGTATTACTTCTCAGCACATTGACCCTCCTTGAAAGAACCACATGATTTGTTATCTTTTTGTAACCGCGTATGATTGATATGGGAGCTGCAGATAGTTGTCATGAGCACTTTGCATCTGCAAAGTTTGTATAATAGGAGTGTTTCCGAACACATATTGGGGTTTGGTATGATATCAGAAAATCGAAGATAGGAGATGGGAGATGGAATTGCACGTTTTGGTTGAGAGAATTTGATTTGATTTGGCTTGGCTAGTATTTGAGTTGAGGGTAGTTGATTTTTATGAGATATGTAGATATGGTTGTTGAGAGGAGATTATGGCGTGGTGGATATTATCTTTTGTTGTAGATGTGAATAGAGGTGGTTGAGAAAGGCAATATGGAATCGAAGAGATTGGAGCCTCTAATTGGGTTTAGAAGTGTCCAGTTCAGGTGTCGAGATTGAAATTAGAAAGTGATCTCAGTTATCGAAGTTGCCTGACGTAGGTAGGGGACAATGCAATATTCTGCCCCAATCGACAGATCGTTAGTTCTTGTAAGAAAAAAGTGAATTGATATTATCAGATGAAATCATTTATATTCAGATAAGGCGGAAGATTTCCATGAAACTACAGTCGTGGCATGTATCCATTGACAGCTAACAATGGTAGGATGTCTATCGAGTAAAAGTCAAGCAATTAGATTGTTGTAAAAGAATTCTGACTTGACTGGAAGGTTCTTGTTGTAACTCCATAGCCTTTGGCTTCGTTTCTCCTTTATGTCTACGATATGCTAGCAATAAAACCAATGAACTCCCCGAAACAAACCACGCAAACGCCATTGTATTCTAACTACCTCTCCTTCCCTTAATCATCAGTTAGATCAATCGCCGTACGCCATCCATCCGAATGCTTAACCATACTGTAGATGTATAACTTCCTCGGTTGCGGTTGTTTGCTTTGTCGATTTCTAGAACTGGCAGAGTTAGAAGCTGCATTGGGAGCTTCAGTTCGCTCTACTAGTGAACATGATTAGCTTCTGGTATTGTAATATGTAATAGATCTTGAACTTGCCATGCTGAGCATATGTAATCATCGTAGAGCTATCATTCTTGTTGCCGCCCTCTTGTTTCATTCCCATACCAATCTCAAGCTTCATGATATTGTTGACGGTCTGTTGGGCCTCAATATCGGGCTCATGACCAGGAAGATCGCCATTGTGTTCAACAGGTACTATAATGTCCCCAATGAGTAGTTTCTGACGTCGATTTATGGATCTTCTTAAACTTTTGAGTTTCCTTTTCTGCTTTCTTTCATCCTGTTCTGCGGGGGGAAGTCTATGGATTGTTAGCAAATACGACCTAACTGTCTTCAGAACTGCTTGGACTTGCTTGTTTTCTTGGTCAAGTCTTTTCTTCTTTTTGCATCTTCCTGTTTTAATTTTTCCTGATCTTGAAGCAGCTGCCTCCCTCCTTGTAAGCTTTCGGGCTGCCTTGCTTCGCAGGCTAGGTAGGTAAGTTAGCATTCGAGTTCATCGAAAGAAAGAAGGCCTCGAACATTTTTACCTCCTTTCTGTAAGTTCTAAAGGATTCCTAGATAGACCTACCGTATGATTGCTTAGGTCTCTTTCTTTTCCCTTAAATCCACCATTCTCGTTTCCTGCACTTTGCAGCATGGTAAAATCGTTCTCTTGCACTTGTGATTGATAATCGAAATTAGTGTCTGCTACAGTATTCGTCTCAGGTAGGTATGACCCAACACTTTGAGGCTCCACTGCGATTTCATTATCGAATGTTTCTTTTTTGGGAAAGTGATCGTGATATGCTGTGACGAAAGGCTTTGGTGGTTGGTAACTCGGCTGAGAACGTGTTGAACCCCATGAGGCATTGATAGCGGTGAAGCCAATTACTTGAGATGTGCTATGCTGCACTATATCCATATCTTCTGCTGCTTGGTTTTTTTCTTGTAGTCCATAATCATCAAATCCAGTCGAGACAACAGATGTCTCTCGGCCTATAGTTAAATTAGAAAACTGAATAGTGGCCATGTTCACTGTTCCTCTGTTTTCCTCCGGATATGTCCTGTCTTCCAGTGCGTTAGTATTTTGTGAAGGTACCATTCCTTTTCTAGTCGGGGGAGTTTGGTGCAGTGCCGAGCTCATATCGTTCTCCTTCCCATCACCCTGTACCTTCGCCGCTCTATAACGACTCTCCCCCATGGCTTTTTCGGCCATCCCTACCCAATCCGTATCTCTCCAATCAACCCTTTTAATTGTTCCCATCCACTCTCCCTCAAACCAATCTCTTCTTGTAACAACATACTTCTGTTCTGCAGTTAAGTTCCTATCTCCACTTCTTTGCAAAACCGGCAGATCGGTACAATTAGTCCATGATCTACCAAACCAATTGATTTCCATTCCTTCCTCTAGAAAATCATAGAAATCGCCACCCCATAATCTCTCACAATGAAGGTGGATTGTGCCTTTATGAGGATGAGTTTTACAAAGACATCCTCCATGATCGATATGAATGTGTGCAGACTTGAGATGAGTGCAACTACGCGCAATATCTGGGAATCTTCCTCGGCCGCGCCTGAATTGAGATACGCAAACTAACGTATGAGTATATTGAGCCCAGCATTGTTGGTAGGTTGTCGTTTGAATGACACACATCTTGCAATTGTGATGTGGTTGTAGTTGTGTTGCGAGGTGAAATCTTTGTATGTAGAAGCAAAAAAATTAGTTTCTAAAATCATGAGATCCGATAAGGGTTTTAAGTTTCTTCAAGTGAATGTTGGACTTGTGTAAAGATGTATATAGGCTTATTTTATGAAGAAGAAGCACTTGAATGTACAAACCCAACATAGGAATGTTAGTTGTAGGATTTGTAGGATTTGTATGTTGATTATAGAAATTTCCTCCATTCACTTTCAGATGACGATCTGAAAATTTCTACAAAAGCATTTCTTCAAAAAAGTCAAAGAAGAAAATCTCGAATCTGACTTATCATTTATGATAGAGAATTCCCGAAGCCCTTTATTTTCTGTTTGCTTTTTATATCGGTTGCCTTCTACTTTGTTTGATGTGCCTATTACATATCAGATAATATACCTAGGTAATTGTTTAACTACTAGTTAGGTGTTTACATACAATATTGCCAAGTAGGTATCTTCGATTTTTCTATGATCCTTCCCTATTGCAATGTTCTCTAACAAGAACCAAGAACTAAGTCTGAAGTCTGAATACCCTCCTTCCCATTTGATGAGATACCCCAATGGATTTAACCTATATACTCCGCCTCGATTCTTTCCTTCCAAATCGATCAGTCCAACTGCATAGTACCTAGCATGCACTCACTCCCATATCAAGCCTGAGACGAAGATAGCTAGGACCCTCAAAGAGATCTGAAGAAACAAACACAAAGGTTCTCCCCGCTTAGACTAACAGTGTAATTAATATCTGGGGGACCGCATGTTATACGAGTTAGCTAAGAATGACGAGTCGATAGAGTATTCGGTCTAATAAAAGTAATATAAACAGACACTGGCCGCCCAGCTGTTTAGATATTCAAGGTGATATCTGGCTCGCTCATGTCTAGACAATAAACAATTTGACATATTCAGTAATTAATCCTTGAGGAATTGTAGAAAGCCACTTACTCTTCTCTTCATCTGTAACATCAATAATTAGTTGTTCATGCTTTAAATATATCTTAAACAAATCCATTTTGAATGTCTATTTGAAAAATAAAGATTTAAATGTATTTTGAGTAAATTCGTGTTGAATGTTCAATGAAAAGATAGTTTAAAGTATTTTATGCCCTGCTGTCTGTCTACAGTATAATATTTATATATATATATATATATTTGTAGTTGGCAAATGAAAGTAATGTGACATTCGTATATACCCGCTCACTCGCGAAGGTGACCACAATGTATTTGTTGTATATCTCCTTGTTATCCCAAGATATATCTCCAAATTATGTTCATTCAAGTATGATAGATGAGCTCTTCATTTAGGTTCAGCACAATTCGCACACAAATATAATTGTATCAATTCCGCAGCAAGACATGATGAGCCTTAGGGCAGCTATTATTGTAGTGGAAGCAGCAAAAGATCATGATCATGCTATCGAGGGCATGAACAAATGTAATGTTAGATACGTGGGACAACTCACTTTCAAAGAGCACATGTTTTATCAACGACGAGGAATACAAAAGAACCCATTCAATTAGTACTCATTTCATATTAAGAAGAAACGCTTCAAATATATTTCAAAGATAAGATCAGACTTTCAAAAAAACATCTCTTGATAGACTACGCCTATTGCTATTACACCTTACAAAAATGTGAAAGTCCATCCCTTGATCTCCTTTGTCCTTTCGACCCACAACGCAAGAAGCAACGATGAGGCAGAAAAACAGACGTAACGCACGCAGCACCCTTATGATTCAGATCCACTCTTGACCACGAACGAAGGAAAAAAAGATGAAAGACAAAGATCTTGCGAAAAAGAACAGACACAGAGAAGAAATAGCGTAGCATAAGTATGAGGGAGAAAAACCGTCCATGTTATGCCGAGATATGGTGCCCAGAAGTGCAGATGTCTGAGAAAAGGTCGATATCGTGGGAATTTGGAAGAATTTGTCCACAATTTATCGACCGAGAAGATGATAGACTAATGCCGTTGAAGATGAGCCATGCACGTCTTGTAAGCACATAACCATCTCGGGGCATAACACCTGTCATCCAATAGACAGCTAGTTCCGCAACAAAAATAGAGATCCGATCGCAGTAGACAAAGAGAAGGTTGATAACAGTAGCTTTACAGGACAACACACTTCTTGTTCTTCTCCTTCTTGGTCAAAAGTGCGGCACGGGTAGCGTGTTCGAAGACCTCACGGACACCCTCATTGGTCTTTGCCGAACACTCAAGAGACTTATAAGCACCAATCTTATCGGCAACACGTTGAGCCTGTTGATGGATCTATTAGCACCACTCTGTAGCACCATGGCATATTTTCTTACCTGATCTTCTGTGACGGGGGTTTGGTTGGTCTTGTGTAGCTCCTCAATGGTTTTTGGGTCATGACGCAAATCCTTCTTGCAACCAACGAGGATAATGGGGAGACCACTGCAGAAATGGAGGACTTCAGAGATCCACTATTTAAGGAGTAATTGTCAGCAGTTGGCTTATCATAGCAGCAGCTACCGGGAGATCGGGAATCAATCGTACCTTCTCCTTAACGTTGTCAAGGGAATCGGGGGAATCAACAGCGAAACAGATCAAGATGACATGTGAATCGGGGTATGATAGAGGTCGGAGGCGATCGTAATCTTCTTGTCCAGCCGTATCCCATAGAGCCAACTCAACGTGCTTTCCATCAACCTCGACATCGGCAACATAGTTCTCGAAGACAGTTGGGACATAGACCTATGAAATGAAGATGATTAGTACTAGATAAAAAAAAATGTATATTGATTCCTTATCAACAGCCTTGTTGTTGCCATCCGTATGCCGTTGACGCGATGGCCGCGTTATATTGTATTCGTATAATAAGAAGTCGGTGAATAGCTTACCTCTGGGAAAGTTCCTTTGGAGAAGACACTATCAAATTATCAGTATTAATATCTTTCGTCAAGTATATCTTTTGAAGAATCGTCGATAAATGGATGGGGTACTTACATCAACAAGCAAGTCTTACCGCAGGCACCATCTCCTACGATGACAAGCTTTCGACGGATTTCGGCCATTTTTTTGATGGAAGATTAGGATGAAGTTATTTAAGAGAGCGACTCGGTCAAGTTATTGATTAAACTGTTATGTGTTTGAGTAAATCGTATGCTTTGTTGCAGATGGGAATTCGTTGATTGAAAGACGTTGTTAAAGGTGGAAATGAAGTAAAGAAGGCAGACAATCTTTGGAGAAACCTAAGAGCTAGTAAGTCCAAAAAGTTAATGCCTTAAATGGATTATGTTATGTTATTTAAGGCAACAAGAAGTTATTTACCGTACATCTCGTACCAAATTAATGAATAATAAAGCTGGGCAGAGAATCAGTGGATGCGGTGAATCAATTGATTAACAAGGTGTAATCATTAAACGCTACTATACTATATACTCATTTATGTTGGAGAATTTGGTACAAAGTTAATAATTCCATTCACTGGGCTAAAATTCAAGACCCGTGGATAGTTTCGTCTGTATTGAATGGCTTTATCTTTTCCAAATTTTGCATATAGTAAGTAAAAATATGATAGGGGACTGTCAAGTATGTACAAAGATCTCCCCAGTTACCTTTATGCCTTCATACATTTGTACCCTCATTTAATATTCGTTAACCACTTAAGTACTTCCGTACCTGGGTGCCATAACTACGACTACTACTACCTTGCTACTTCATGGTCAAGAAACGGATATCTCTGAAGATATTTGTGAAGGGGAATCCCATCTCTAAGAAACTTTAATCTTAAATAAAAATATAATACCCATATCACCGTTGTAGTGACAACCATGATTTGATAGTCCCATCTCCCCGACCATGCCCTGTTCACAGACTGTCAACATAGAACTCTCTAGACTCTCTTTTGTAAAACATGATTCTCTCTTATTAAAGTCTATACTGCGTGTGTACATGGACCATAAGATCGATAGCGTTTGAACCATACCCATACCTCCTACGTATACCTTTAAATTAAAAATCAAAAAAATATTGGTTTGTCTTGCTTCAAGTTTTGGAAAGCGTTTACCTTTCTCCCCAATATGTCAAAGCATGGCCCCATCTTCAGGAGATGTCGGCCAAGTATACGCAGGCATAGAACATGGGGCTGAGCTTACCAGTACGACCTACCGCCGCGCCTCACTCTTTGGCCTGAACAAACTGGGGCGCATGCAAGCAAAGAGATAGGAAAAGGATTGTCATGGTGTGGTGCAGAACTAATTACGAATACGGAAGTATGGGGATTCCGATGATGTAGACACCACACTTGCTCAAGTGTCTTCTGTATAACTTTTTATCTTATTATTTGTTTTATGTCAAAAGACAACTATTATGTAGATACGAAGAAAAATGCCGCGAGTTAAATTCCCAACTTTGCTCAAAAATATAGTAATAACAATAATAATAATAATAGTAGTATTTTTCATTTAATAAAAACAAACTTTAAAATCTAAATCCTCACTGGTAATCTTTTTAAAAATATTAAAATATACTAGTAAATTAAAAAATTAAATATAAAATTTTATTTATATAAAACTTTGAATATAAAAATTATAAACTTGAAAAATATTTTGAATTATAATAAATCTACTAGTATATAAATTATTGAAATATTACTAGTATCTTTTTATTTTATTTAAAATAAAAATATTATTATTAGTAAATAAAATAATGTTCTAAATAATCTAAAACTTTTTACTACTAGTAGTAGTAAATAAATATAGTAACAACATTCTTCTCTTAGACTATCAAACACTAGATGATTCAAAACTCTTTCTAATCACAAATTAACTTCTTCTTTCAAGTTTTAATTATATCATAAAACATCTTCAAATATAATATTTTTTATACTACTAGTAATATTATTTAATACTTTCTTAATTCTCTTTATATTTATATAATTACTAGTATAAATTAAAAAATTATAATGATAAAATTAAAAATTTTTATAAAAATAATCAATAATTCAATATAACTTTTGTTAACTGGACACATTTTTATACTATAAATTCATAGCCAACACCACATACAAGTAAAAGTTCGACTTTTGCTGGCCGCCCGGAAAATGTAGCCTCACTGGATGTCTCATTTTGCCCCTGAGCCTTGATGATACAAATCAAGTTAGGATATTTTACGCGTGATTATATAATTTACAAGACAACACACTAGTCTCAAAGTATACTAGCTAAATATCAACTCTAAGCTCCATCCAAAAAAAGTTGAACATATCACTAAAAGTAGTATCAATTGAACCCCTCCCCCTCTACACACAACACCATGCAAAAGGTTATCCGGCGAACCATTCTCGCCGAACAGCAAGCTGCTCGTCGGCTTGCTCGTCGCAGAGATAAATATAGGCGTGAAACATGGAAGACCAAAAGCGAAAATAATGTCGTCTTAGAACGGGAAAAGGATAAGCTGCTCAAGGAATCCAAGAAAGTGCGGCAGGAGGATTGGGAATTGGGGCCATTAGCTCCGAAGAGAGATGTGGGTTCGTTGAAAGATACATATGGAGCTATAAAAGGAGAGCTTACCGGTTCTGGGGAGTTGAGAAGAGAGGAGATACAGGCAACGCTTAAGCGGTGGGGGGGAAGATATCTCAACTTGACCGAAGGAGATCGGGTGGTGGTATTGGAAGGGAAAGACAAAGGAAAGATTGGGAAAATTTCAGCCATTGATAAGAAGAAGGCTGAGGTTACAGTTGAGGGCTTGAACTTGGTACGCTTCCTTCAATCATAACTCTACATACAACAATTAGGAATTTATCTAATTGAATTGTGAAATTGGTAGGTAGATGTAGAAACTCCCAAGTGGATGCTCGACCCGGACGACCCAGACGCACGATCTCCCGTCACCACCATCCCCTCAGGAATTTCCATGAGATCCATCAGACTAGTCATCCCCTTGTACGACAGAAAAACCCGCAAAACTCGCGATGTAATCGTACGCCAAGTCGCTCATCATGGGTTCTTCAAAGACCGCCATGCTAGGACCGAAACTTGGGTGCGTAAAATACCTGGCACAAGGATATTTATTGCCTGGCCTAAAAAAGAGCCAATAGAGAAGAAGGAATACCCTTGCGATACGCCAATTCAAGAGGTGATGAGCAACACTTTCATACCGACACTATTAACGCCCCCGATGCCAGGGAGTGTTATTGATGAGTTGAGGAATAAATATTCAGTTTTCAGAACGAGACATGATCCGGAATATATAGCGGCGAAGAAAGCAGAGGATGTGGAGAAGGAGGAGCGGTTGAAGAAGGCGAGGGAGATGTCTACACCATTGAGGGAGATTAATAGAAAGGAGAGGAAGCTGAGAAAGGCAAAGGGGAAGGGGAAGTTAACGAGAGGCATGTTGCTCAGAATTGGGGAGGTCATTTCAAGGAGGAGAGCCGCTGCTATGGGACAGGCAGGCTTGAGCAAGGTGGATAGAAATACTGAGGATGTATCGAGTGCGGTCTCTACTGCAGTGGCTGCTTGATGACGTATGTACATTATGTATGAGGGATGTTAAATGTATACAGTATCATGGACATACATGGTATTTCTGGCGTTCTAGAGAAATAAAAATACATCACTTCTATTCTAACTGCATGCAAACACTGAAATTGTAACATCTAATTTTGCAGATCATGATCATCGATTTTTTTCTTCTTTGGACTACGAGATGCTGAAGAACTATGTACCTAATAAAGACAACTTTTCAAAAGCCGAAATATGTGGTGCCTCCTTTCTTTTCGCAGCTGCTTGTAGACTCTCCTGGAACACAGCATCACCACCAACAGGTCTATATTCCTCCGGAGCACCAGCAGTCTGAGGAACCTCAACCTTAGTTTCCTGTTCATTTCCAAACACCTCCTCTAAACAACCTTGGCACATACCTACCACTTCAGCCAAACTAGCCTCAATAGCCCTCGCTCGTTCCCACATGCCTCTTCTGACCAATCCAGCAATCAATCTCTCCACCTCGCCTCTCGTCGACTCTACCCTCTCAACCAATCTCCTCACACTACTGACCAAATACTCCTCTTCATAAACACTACCCTTCTTTCCCCTCGCTCTCTTCCTCTCCTCTCTCCTCCGATTCTTGCTCGTTGCTCTACTAACACCTGTTCCCACTGTCCCCACACTTCCATTCCCTGTATACCGCGTAAACATACTCCTATTGGTGCTCATTCTTGAACTAGCTGCTACACTGACATCATCTGGGATTTCTCCGTCTCCGCCTCTTTCTCCTTCGTAGAATGCGAGTGGGTCATTGATGGCTTTCAAGCGTAGTTCGCGAATACGAGGTACTTGAGCAAGCAATTGAGCTTTGCAATCGGAGAGTAGTTCAGTGGAACTAGCAAGCGCATCTCCAAGACCGGGATCGATTATAGATTCGAGGAGCTCGGGTCGATTCTTCAGTGCCACGATGTGAAAGGCGTCAGCAAAGAAATACCCTTTGCAAAGAGTACGGATGGAGATTTCAAGAGAGTTTAGATAGTCGATTTGGATGCTGGCTGCAGAGTAGTAATCTTTAGACTCGATAAGGGCGTCGAAGAGAGTTGTTGCTAGGCTTGTAAGAGGAGAACCAGAGAGGGGAGGAGTTTGAGAAAGAGCGCAGAAGAGGGTTTCGCGCCATTGTGAGGGACCAGACGCTAGGTAACAGGCTGTGGCTTTGTTGTAGTTGTGTAGAGATTCGTATGCTAGAGCAGCTTCTTTGTGGGAGGACTTAGATTCGAGATACTCGGCGTAAAGTGCGGTAATTATGGCTAGGGGTTCGGGATTGTATCGATAGATGGCTAATGCGGATTTGTATAGTGCATGTTTTTGAGTGTATTTTTGGAGTTCCTCGAATGAATTCAATTCGTGAAGATGGTTGAGAGCCTTTGTGTGGCGTGCTAAATAGTCATCAATACTGAACTTTCTACGCAGCTCCGTCATTTGTTGAAGATTCTGCATAAATGGTAAATATTCTCTCGGGTCTTTTTGGGATTGTTGTGCCACTAAGAGAGCTAAATCCAGATCATAGAGCCCAAGAGCATTCTCATACAATCGGTTAACATCTGCCAGAAAACAGATGTGCTCAACAGCTTTATCAGCCATGGCTTCATCTTCCTTCATCAAACGAGCTACTACAAGCAAGCCATCATCCAACGCAGGTGGGTTCTTGCAGACATTGGCTGTGATTATATTTTGTAAATTCGTTGCCGTACGTGATTGTAAGGCTTCAAGAACAGCATCACATATCTTGTTAACCTTTGATGTTTTGGTGATTGTGATATCTGAGTTGGGTGCTTGGGACACTGCTCCAGTAGTGTTGTTGAGAAAAGGCAGAATATTGCCATTCTGAGAGGCAACTCTTGTCTCCTTGTACATCGTCTGGGTGACGTCTTCTTCCCTGTAAAAAATATTGTCAGTTATGTTACTGCTTCATGACATTAATAACATACCTCAATGATGACAGAAATAAATCGATGTAGGTGATCTTCTTCACTTGATCGATAAACAGAGGAACATTTGACAGAAATTGTTCTGGGGCATGATCATAGAGGATGTTCATATCCACTCTCTGTGTTCTGCAGTGAGTGAAAGCCTTTCTGTAATTCTTCTCCTCGATGAGCTTTCGGATACCTGCAACGACCATCGCACGAGGGAAGATGGTCTCTAGATTTCCTCGAGGCATTTGTAAGATGAGACTCAGAGATGTTGGCATTGCTGTTACTAATCGAGCACCACGCTCAATGCTTCGACATCTCTCGTCAATCTCTGGATCATCTGGGGGAATTTCAAGATCTGGGGGTATCAGTATCTGAATTTTATAGATGTTAACGGGGAACTAACCATGAACTTCTGTGATGTGCACAAATTTGAGAAGATGTGTTGTAGTTGTAAATATGAGATGTGCTGGCGTAACGAGGAAAGATGTACAGTTCCGAACCAGTAATCGTGAGTTTGCAAATAAGTGCCCGTTGCTTGATAACCCAAAAGCTATACGCCCATCCCCGTATGCATTATGGCCATCGGCGAAAGGAATAATGTCAACCCATGGGAGTTGCTTGGAGAAATTGCATGATGATAACGAGGCATCTCCAAACGATAGGCTATGTAATTTGCCTGAGCTAGTTTGGACATATGGATGCATTACTCCGTCTTCCACGAAACTCGATAAAATTGAGACTGATGCTGTTGGGCCATTCTCTACAGCTTTCTCTTCCATCTTGCCTGTCTCGTCACTGAAATAATAACCTTGAATGGTAGAACCAGTTTCAGTCCGTCCCAAAACAAGTACTTCGTCCTTACCACCGAAAGAAATCTGTTGGTAAATACTAGCTGAATTTGTGCCCTTCTCAAAAGTGAATCGGCCAGACAATGCTGGAGCAGATGCAACACCCTTAGTGACGTCCCATTCGAACATAGATATACCAGTTTGATGTAGTACAGCAATTCTTGAAGAATCTGCGTTTAGTGCCACATCAATTGCGTTAGAATTAACGGTAACCTCGTGTAGCCCCATAGGAGGAGGAATGTTTGCTGTTCGGAAAGGGGTCACTTTAAGATTCTGACCATCAATAACAGCAATAATTCCGAAATCGTGCGGTGGTGCTAATGAGCCACGAGCTGTCGTGAAAATATACTCTGCCTGATCGATTGAATCTGGAGCAGCAAACAAGAGTCGTAATGGTTTCTCTGAATGCCAAGTGACAGGATTGGTGGAAAGTAAGGCAGTGTGATGGTTCTTGATCTCTTGTTTAATATACCAATGGTAGTTACCCATCGTCCATAACTGAGTGCAATCAGCCATTACAACAGCCAAAACGGTCGAGTCAGAGTTCCATGCCAGACTAATATGTTGGTTTGAAAGTTGTCTCTGTTCAGGGGTAAGTCGTAGAGTGAATTGACCGTGTCGTAATCCGTTACGCTCAAAAAATACAACATCGGTTCTCTCTTCAAGACGTTGAATTCCAGCAATAAGATTTCCAGATGGTCTCCAACTCAAGGCACCCTCCAGACCATCAACAGGCTCACTCACACTATCAAGTACACCTTCTCTGGAATATACTCGAATTATGCGACGAGTACCGGCCTCGATTGCAGATATAGCAAGGTAAGCACCATCTCCTCTCCAACTTATAGTGACTCTCGAATCATCGTTTGGGCTAAGAACACCCTCATCAATTTTCTCGGGCATGGTAGGATCTCTCAATGCCTTAGCGCCCCTGCCTTGAAATTGTGTTTCTTTCTTACCCCAACCAACGGATACATGATTGGAGGCTTTCAGATCCTCGGAAGTCATCTTTGCATCTGCAACGCCATCGAAGGTTCGGCTCATCCAGATGACAGTATTTTCTTTAGTTGTGATTGCCAATAACTCCTCGTCAGGTGACCATCTTGCCGCAGTAATGCCAGCGTCAACTGAGCCCATGATCTCTATCTGATCTTCTCCAGGTAGAGGGTCTTCCCTAACAATGACGATATCGCCACCAGCCAGAACGAGACATGTTGTCAAGTTATCACCAAAATAATGTAGATCCAGAACTTTATCACAGATTAAATCTGGGTTTGGTGATGGGGCTTCCCATGATGTTATGAGAGTATCTTGTCTATTAATTTTTAGTGCAAGTCAAAACGGAAAGAAGTTAGGGTAAATATTACTGTGTATTTGAATTGCTCTTGACTCTGATAAGTTGTATAATAGCATCATTTTCGGTAGGACCAACAGTACAAATGAAAGAATCATTTGCTAAATCCCATGCTGCAGCGGTCACAGGTCTATTTTGATATTGAGCAGGAGGCTTCCATTGCTCATACTGAATACCTCTAAGATTCCTCATCTTTAAAAAGAGTATATTCAATATTCAATATACAATATCCAATATCAAAAAGGAAAATTTATGCAAATAAATGAAATAAAGTCATCCTTTTTAATCAGGCACTGATTCGTCAAGTTCCAAAAAATTACCCATGTCCCAATTTAATATTTTAGGATGGTGGATTTCAAGCGAAGACCACTAAAGAACGCTAAAGTGACATTAAAGACTTTTTAAGTTAGTGTCTAAATAAACTCCCTTGCTTCCCCAGAGTTTGGTCAAAGTGGTGAGATTATATACGAGTACTGTTATTAGTTATCTTCCCATTCCTAGATTCTCCATCATCCCATCATCCCATCATTCATTACATTGTTTTCACTTCTCACCCCATTTTAGTTGACATTCGATTATTTGCTGATGTAGACATTTCTATAAATTCTAGAATTGTACTTCATTTGATAACATTCTGAATCAATTAGCAACCATGGATATAGCATACAATCAACATTCCCCTCATTCTCGACGTCACAACCATTCCTCCACGAATCTTAACCACCTAACGCTTGCACCCCTAACTTCCAAATTACCTCCCTCAAATGACGACTACTTCCCTATGAATGACCATACATCATATATCGAGAACCGCTCACTACCTACCACACCCTCCATTCTCTCACGATCCTCCTCCCGAGTCTCCCTGCGCAAACCCGCACCCACCTCTCTCACAATCCCCAAATCAAAATCTAGCACACACCTCGCTGTAGCTATCACCTCACTTACACCCGGGCCCGGCCATCGCTCCGGGGCAACCACACCTCGCTCGTCTCGGCTACGTAACGCAATTGATAGATCCGATCTCACGGTTAGCACATTTAGTGCCAAAGACCGCAATGATTCCGATTGGCTCCTACGAGCCGGTGCCATGATATCCTCCTCAACGGCAGAATCTAAAGGACAATCATGGCTCATCTCACGGGCTAGCTCAACGAGTTTACAGAGGGATGCAGATGAGGAAGCGTTTGAGCGGGAGTTGGCACGGGAAAGAGAACAAGCTAGTAGAAAAGGAAGCAGAAGAGGTAGCTTTGATGCGGATGATGAGTTCTCGCCTCTTACGAAACGGAGTCTGAGTTTTGGACCGACGGCAGGGGTGGGAAGTAGATCGATGAGTCGATATGGAAGTAGGGCGAATAGTAGAAGGGGAAGTAGAGCAGCCTTGATTACGCCAATGACGGCAGAGAGGGAGGCAGAGGGATATTTTGACAGAGAGTTCGTACACGAAGAATATCCTGCAGAGCCCGACTTCGTAGATGTGGAAGAGGATAGTTATGATAATGAAGACGAAGATGAAGCGAGGAAAGACGATGCTGTTGTTAGAAGACTTGCCAGGGCGAGTAGATCGGGACTTGGGGGATGGGTAGAGAAGATGCTTGGATGGAGTTTATTTGCCGTGGATGAAGACGGAGAGGAAGCTGAAGTTGATCTTACCGATGAAAAGGAAGATGAATCAGAATTATCCTCACGGCCCTCTCGGCAAAATATTGACGTCGGAGAAGGCGAGATTCCACCAGAAGAACAAATACCTCCCCTCGATCCGAATGAAGCAGATGGGTGGCATGACGCTGCTTGGCTTTTGACTGTTGCTAGTAAAGTTTTGCTATAGAGGCATTTTATGTCCACCGTTTCATTCTAAATATGGCTCGTTGCATTTATTTAGGTTGTATAGTAACATACAGCTTTGCATTACGAATTTTAATATAAACGATGTACCGCAACTCGGAAAATATATTATACATGAAGTTGTGAAGTAGTGTTCTGAGTGTCCGCCCACAGTGGAAGCAGATACCACTTGACCATAATTTTCTCGATTAAAACCCTGCCAGACCGAGATCTCCCATACAATGGTTTCTTCGGTCATCGCCCATATAATTCTCCATACCAAGGAACCTCGATAGCCGAACTGAGTATACGTTCAATGAGTCAAGTCGATGACATTGTCTTCACTTGAGAAGATGTGTCGTCTCTTGACAGGACGTTCAAGCACAACCTCAAGTTCCTCTTCACTGTCGTGAACACGCTCACGCTTGATAGATTCGTTATCTTCGAGCTTGACCTCTGCCATAACCTGGTTTTCAACTTGCGAGAGCACACTCTTAACCTATACGTTATCAATCAGTATACTTCGAATCCAGTAATCAATCTGACGAGGAAGACAGACCTCAGAGCTAGCGATAGTACCCTTAGCAATATTTCTCAGAGTGAGCAAGTTCTTATTAATCTCCTGGAGAACGCGAGTGAAAGGTGTAGCTACACCCTCAGTAGCTGCCCTGAGACCAGCCCGCGCAGGGGTCATTGCATTAGGTCTGTAATGAGCTTGTGTTCGGGTTTCTATTGGTCTTGCAGGAGTACCCTTTGGAGAAGATCCTGACACTACTCTAAGTGCAGCACTTGCACTTGATGGAGCACCACTCTCTACTTTTACTACCACTTGATCTTGTGTAGTATGTAGGGAGCGTGGCGATACCTGCGAATTGATTTGAGCAACGATTTGAGAAGCAAAGGCAGGGACGGGTTTCGGAACAACGTTTGCTGGATCGGTGGTCACCAATGGAGTTACTGCAGCCGCCTTTGACGCTTTTCTGCAAACACTGGGCAGTACCTGGGCTTGCTTTCGCAAAGCTTGTGGTAATTGCTTGTCTATTGTGGTTGGCTTGGATTGAGGACGTTTAGGCTGAGATGGAGAAGAAGAGAGGTCCCGAGGAATTATCTAAGGCCTATCATCAGTATTCTTGAACTATTTGTATGAGCAAGTAACTGTAAGGGTTCAAAGAATAACTCATTTACCATCATTTGCTGTAAGACTTCTGTAGCTTGATGTAAGCATTGCACATTTCAAAAGAGCTTATATAGTGAGCCTACCTCTAGATCTATACTTGAAGCGAAACTCGACCAATGGGGTATCTACTGGATCAATATACTCAAGTTGGAAGAATATTTCTTTTTCTTTGGCTTCTTGTGCGGGTCCGAATCTGTTTTATTCGTCAGATTTCATTGTCAATGTTTAACAATATACATACGTTGTTGCATGAGACACGGCTCTTCCTTTCAATTGTTTTTCATGGTATTCTGTTTTATTGTCTGGGCCATCCGACTTGGCGATTGGGGTTGGCATCACTTTACCACGACGAATTCTCCAGACCTGGATTTTCAGCTCTCCAAGTTGTGAGAGACTTTCATTGTGTCTAGCTGTTGTTATGGAATCGTCATCAACTAATCACGCGCCATTTATCGTTAGCATTGGAGACAATGTTGCCCAGTATAGAAAAAAGTATTATTTAGAATCTCCATCTAAGAAAAGCTCACCTGTCTTGATTTCCGCAAAACTGAAAGGCCTCATGAACATTTGTCCATTGTCTCTTCTGATTCGATCTCCTTTTAAGGTATGAAACCAGATATTTGGCTTGAAGCCATTTTCGTTACAGATAGTAACTGAGCTGGTCCCATGTCCATCAACAGTTGCATAAAACCCAAGGCTGGTGTTTTTTGGTAACTTCTTAGGTAAGACATTATATTCAAACCTAAATGATTCTTTGGAGATCGCTTCAATGTACACAGATCTCTTGTTCTGGTGTGGAAGATTATGAAAATTGACATCTGGGTCATAATACTCTGGCACATATTTACCACCACTATAGACACGCACTTTGACATATGGAACGTCAGTCAATATTGCCATTGTCAAGTCAATTGTACAAGTAAAATTTGTATATTGTAAGTTTGATGGAGAGTTCGGTTTTGTTGTAATTGTTAATGTTGTTGTTAATTTTGTTGTTATTGCAATTGTTCTTGTTGTTGTGAGTGATAAAATGATCTCTAAAAAGAATTACGTGACGTGCCCATGGACAGCAGCTACCTTTTTAGAATTTTGTTATATTAATTCAAAAAAATAGCTCCTTCCGTTCTCACAATCTTGGACTTGGCGTTCTTCCATCTGATTATCAATTCTTGAAGAGTACCCTATATCTGATATATCTTAGTCAATTTGGAGAGACAGTTCTCATAGAGAGTGAAGTGCCTGGTCAATACTATGTCTCTCAATCACCATTTTTCAACTGCATATTAGACAATAACATGTTTGTTTCATTCCTATTCCACGTCTCAGTTATTCCAGATGACCGACCAATAAATAATTGCATGATTTACCAATGATTTCCTTTTCATCCCTTCCAACGCCTGCTCAAGCTTTCAAAAACTCTAAAAATGATATTTCCTAACGGTTGCTCTCAAGTCTCTATAGTAATATTCATTCCATATCCATTCCAATACCTCAAAGTAAACTCCCTAGTTGTTCTTCGCAAGCGACTTAATATTCGAAATATTCGATCGAGTCCCCGTAATAACCTTTTGCCGGCCATCTTTTCCAGCACTAGCACGTCTCGCGTTGTGCAAGAGGGCCTCGATCTTCCTCAATTCCAATCCAAGCCATTTATGTCTGTTCCAAAATGCATCCCATTCATCGTGAAATCCAATTAGATCGAATTGATGGACGTCGATTCCGTTTCGCTTCTCCATACAATCGACACAGAGTTGAAACCAGTTGAGCTTTTCTTGAACAACATCGGCAGAGTATTCCATCTCATATCGAGCCTTTTTGGCCTTAATTTCCTCCATTGTGAGACGAAATTTGATGGGAGCGGGGTTGATTCGATCATGGTTTGTTCGACATGCATATTGGTTGTTGTTGTTGTTGTATGCAGTGTTGGTTGTATAATTGTCTTCTGGGATATTGATTGCTTGCCAGGTGCCAGGAGTTGTGTCGATCTGGACATCTCGCGTTGAATTCGCAGATTGGGTTTTAACGCTAGATTCGGGAGCGCTGTCTGCACATTTCAATCTTCTAAATTTTGTGACTTTCCAATCAGAACATTTCAATGTACTCTGGCAATTCTTAACGTGCTGCTTTTTGCTTGTCTTTGGATTGGGTTCTTCGACTTCTAGATGTTCCGCAGGCTCGAAGGGGATATATGCGTCTTTTTGTGTATTGATATTTGAGCTTCTTTCGCGATGAAGGGCGACAGGTTGTGGGCGAGTCGTAATATCGCTCAGATCGCGAATACTGGAGGAGCCCATGTTGAGCACTGACTATATAATGTAATTAGTTGCTATAATCATGCAGTGAGCTGCACAGAACTTACTATAGAACAGTGGTTGTGGCCTTAGTTCTAAGTTTATTGCAGTTATCGGAGTGGAGATCGAAGAGGGAAGAGGGAAGAAATCTCAAGATTTTTCAACTTCAACATACCTCAGGTCGATCTTAGATTTCAATGTAGCTCATTCTCTCTTCTGCTTTCAGTAACTTCAACCGAAATCGGAAATTTGAGGAGGTGATAGGGTGATATGGTGAATTTATTAATGACACCGGCCTATCCTTGATTCACCACTGGATTTAGTAAATAGTAGACAGTCCAATTGAATACTGACTGATACCTTTTCATTCATCTTAATTTCTTTGTGACTTCGAAATCTTGAAACTTTTATTAGCCCAGCAGCAATTATTTTGAAAGTCCAAGACTAGAATGCAGGTTTTCGGCACATATACAACATCTTCACTATTCACAATGGTCTATTTAAAAGCATGCAACAAACCAGCACATTTGCGCAAATAAAAAGAGAAGAGAGGAAACAAAACAGCCAAATATTGCCATTTATTGCCAAACACCCAGCTACGTATCGAACTCCCTCTCACATATCAGACCGTCTAATCGTAATCAAGTACAAAACCTCCTCTCTTTTTACCCAATCCTATCCCTCATTCCGCAATTCTTAACGCAGCACAAAGCCACTTATATCGAGCAAGTATTCGAGCATGATGTCTTCGGATAGATTTGGTACACTGTGCCTTCTCCCCTTTATCGGAGATCGCCTTCCAGAGTGTTACATATCGAAGATCATCTCTGAGGTCGTATAGCTCGTCCCACAATTTGCCTATTGTCTCTTCGCTGAGTGGCCACTGTGGCAGAGTTGGCGATGGTGAAGGTAGTGAAGATAGTGACGGTAGCATAGGTCCAGTGGTGGTGATAGAAGTTGATCGTCGAGATGACACTGGTACTGGAAATTGCGATGGGAGTAAGTGAGGTGGGGGGGCTGGAAATGGTTCGATTTGTGGAAGAGGGGTGAATGAGGGGCGAGGAGTTGGTGGTGGTGGTGGGTGGGGGGTGTATTCGCTAGATCGTGTAGGTGCTAGCATCTCGATAGGGGTATGACTGGCTGATTGGTTGGCTGGTTGGTATGTAGGTAAGAGAATTATTGCAATAGATCGATCTAGAAATAGTTGGTTATTAGTTGTGCTTTAGGCTCCGGCGAGTAAAAAATGTTGAAATAGACTACATGGACTGGATCGGATATCCACAGTGCTCCTTATTGAAACGTTAATGATCGTACAGCACTATAAGCATCAAAAATATGTTAGATTGGCATAGTATAAAAAAGGGGGATAGCATTACACACAGGATCGTGACTTATAGGCTTAGCAGTTGTTTGGTAAGATCGAGTTCCAGAGATAATAATTTGTTTTATGGTGCTGGAAGTATTGGCAGGTGAGGAATCAAGCGAGATGAGGCGGTGGGTGGAAAGTAAATTCATATAGGCATCAACTAAATGATATGTAAACTACGTTTGTAGATTCAGAGGTTTAAATTGGCGTTTCTAATAATGAATCCCAGGAAACCTAAAAGTCAAGGCAAACATCTGACTATTTTTATATTGCGCATTGAGATACCAGCGGATATGAGTTTGAATTAGACCGAGAAGCCATATTGGACAAATTCAGCAATCTAACTCCAAGTTATTTAGATGTTCGAAATTTGTTCGAACTTTCTGGCGCTTTCTCCTGATCTACTAGAATTAAGCGAGTAGTGCATTATAAAACTTGCCTCTAAACGAGATCTAATCATTTGATAACCTCGATTTGATATCTTCGTTTGTTTAATTATAAATGTATAATGATTATATTTTGAATCTGCATCGATTAAATCTAAGACAATCGAAGTAAACTTTTTCGATGTTCTAGGTTAAAATCGTCATATTCAAGATTGCACCTGATATACTACTTGAGATGAACCTTTTTATCACACAAATAGTCTGGGACTGAACAGTCGAGAATTCAAGTTTAATATTCTGAAATGTTATGACAAATCCTGAAATTATATCGCATATTCTATGCATTGATGTGTTCTAATCATGTACGGATAATACTACTATTGTATATTTTGACAAGTGACGGGCCATCAAAAGCTTTTAATCGGATATATTCAGGATAACTTTGTATTAATATTCGAATCTTAACCGGAATACAGTTTCTGCTAACCAAAAGTTTGAACAGGGTAGATAATAGATACGGAATTTAACCCCATGTTTGTTTATGACTGCCATGATCGAAATTGGAAACCAACGTTCAACTTTGGGTGGTACCTACAACGGAAGTGGTCGGCTCAACAAGAATTGCCACTGAGTAGTAGATGCCAAAGTACCAAACAGAATCAGACAAGAGTGAAGGTTGCTTTCAGTCATCCAACATATCTATTAGTGGAGTACGGATACAAGCTGTGTTGCGTTTTAGGGTATGAGAATAGGGCAGAGGGGCTTATCATATTCAAATAGCAGGCCTTGAGAATTAAATATATCTTTGCCCTTTATGACCTCACTTGATGGACACTAGTCCTATTTTCCTTGCACATAATGCCTTCATGCGACTTCATGTACCGACGGTGTGACAGACGATCAATTCTCGTTTGATAAAGTCTGTATTGTATTTTGCGGTTCAGTCACACAGATTGTGATGGAGTCTGACTCCTCTAATCTCACTCACGTCCCATGACATATACCAAGGCAACATTGACTAAACAATGACTGTATTCTTGTCCTATCTTATTCTATCCCTAACCTGTTATATCAATGACATCTATCTGCCCTGACCTACACCATCCAGTAGCCCATACAATATTCCAACCAACCATATGTATATATCATCTTCCTCTACCGCTCGTTTCCTCCGTTTCAACTCTTATCTTGCCGACTAGTCGTACCAAGATCTAGGTAGACTTTTAAATCGAAGGTTTCGTGAAGATAGAGCGCATCGAAGACGGCGCATACTTTCGAAAGACGAAGTTCGAATCTGCTATCATGCTCCGCCAACCTGACTACCTACCTCATTCACCATCTCTTCCTCGATCGCATCCGCACATTATTTTCAGCTGCCTAATCTCTCTGCAGCTCTTATCCCTTACTTCCATCCCGTTCCATCCCATACAATTGCCATGTCAAACAAAAAATTGTAAGCACAAAGCGAACCCAGTATACTCATATTGCGCGCAAATAAATTCGCGGAGCAGAAACCAGGATTATAAAAGTCTTATAATTCAATCTGAGCATTCCCGAAACATAACAACGCAACAAAGGTAATTGGGTGTAGAACCTGGCTACAAAAGTTATGAGGATTGCTGTGGTAATATGTGAAGAGAAAAGAAAAAGGAAACGGAAGGGAAATTTTTTGAATCGGTTTTTGAGTGAGGTCGGTGGTGGTCCGTGCATGAGGCTGGTGTATGTTGTGGCTAGTTTGGATATCCCAAGTGGACGAAATGTCAACCTTCAATTTTCTCACTAATGAATACGTACTCGAGATATAGTTGCTATTCAATGCCAGATAGTAACTCCGTTTGGCATGACTCCTTAGCCTTGGTGTGTTATGCTGGGAGATAATGGAGTTAAAGATGCAAGTTTGTCAGGATTCGTATAAACCTTCAAATCAGCTCCTAACAATTTGGGAGCGAACCAACAGCTAGTGATGGGATATTATAACTTCAAGATGAATGCAAGGTTATTCATCATACAATGTTCTTCTTGTAAACCTTCAAGGTTTAATCTGAAAGTTACATCATATATCTTTCTGTGATCCCATAAAGCTATGCTACCGAGTTTATCAGTTCGATATTTTCTCAATTTTCTCTGTTCATTTCCATATATATCCACAAGCACAACCGCTCTTAATTATAGACATACAATATCATGTCAGAATATGTATTGAAAACAACCTCCACTTGTTTCGAGCATGATGCTATCATCAACTTTACGTTCCAAGTATGGAGCACCACCTCGTTCACCAGTCTGATACGGATTGTACATGGTCCATTTCTAGAAAGTCTTGAATCCACCATTGCGGCTGACCAAGAGCGAACTTGGAATTAACGTATAGAGCTGAATTCCCTGAATGGAAAGAAAATGATATTGAGGAGAAAAGTTGTGTAGGAGAGATTGTGAATCACTTTTTCTATCCTAGGGCAAGCTGGATGAATGGGCCGATGGCTAGTATGTTCAAACTTAAATTATTCTTGCCGCACGTTTCTGCCTACACTTCAACATTGATGTTATGTTAATCGTATTCTAGCCATGAGTGATACAACAGGAGACCAGATCATCAACGAAAAGGGGTGGGTAAATTATTAGTAGACTGGGGTGTATATAAAGCGGAGGAATTAGGGATCGAGTGCTTTGTGGAAGCTTCTGACGCAGGCAGACTGCTGTATAGGAAATGAGGTTTTACGGATCTCATGAACGTGCTCGTTGACGCGGAAGATGGGAGCAAAGAACGTAGTGAAATGATACAAAAATTGACCCCTCATCCAGTAGAACATTGGGCTATGTGGAGACCAAAGGGCGGTGTTCTGAAGGATGGAGAACCACAGACATTATGGAAAGCCATTGCTGCTCATAAATAAGATGGACGTGTGGTCAACATAAGTGCAAATATGTATACTCAGGGGTGTACAGCTACATCACTAGATAGGATTGGTAGATTACCATCAATGATTCAGACTATTTTCTATTGAGTCTGTAATAACCATGATTTAAGACAAGATTACTTCTCAAACATGTATCTCATAAGGTCCTCGAAGTCAGCAGTAAACAACTCCTGATGTGCACTCTACGATTTTCGTCTAATTACAATCAATAAACATACCTCGCTAATCCACCAATACATCTACACACCACCAACTACGAAACCAAACACAGAGCCTCATCAGCCCCCTCTTCTCCCCCTAAAATTCATATCCCCAACCCACCCAATCATAACCATATATTCACCAATTACCAACAATAACCCCTAGTTACCCATCTAGACCTCCATCCCTCCGATTATCGGCTTTTACGTCCGAAAACGCTGCCCCTACCTCCTCGGGGCAACTCACACTGACCGACCCAAACAAAGAAACAATCTCCTCGGATGCTCAAATGCATCATCTCATGCTGCTTTACCAAGGTATCGGGAATAATTGAACAAAGAAACTTTAGGCTACGATGCTGCTTTAACTATAGGAGTGCGGAATTGGAAGATGTGGGATGTGGGATAGGGAGTTGATGTGAGGTAAGTGGGATATCAGGGGATAAAGGGGTTGAGGTTGAAGGAGATCTCTCGGCATTGGATTTGAGATTGAGATTTGTAAGCTGGGGGTTGTGAGATGATGTTGAGAGAAGGGTAGGATGGGATGATGGGATTGAGAAATGGTTGCTGTTTGGTGCGATTGAGGTATAGGCGGGAATGAAGGGTTATGAATAAATAGGATGAACGCAGTTTATGAGCAATAGAGATTGATCAGAACTGAGGAACGTGGGATAGAAGTACACTTCTAAATGTGCTGAAAGTTGCATGACTCACTCATTCGTAATGCACATTATTTTGGAATCCTAGGTACGAATAATAGGGGTAAATGAGTGTATTTGCATTCTAGTTCATATTTCCCTCTATCATATCATACATTAATAGTGCCTGTTTATCGAAAACATGGACAATCTATGATTAGACCATTCTATTCCAAATAATTCGTGATTTCCATCTCTAATTCCTTACAACATAGCCATACCAACGGCCAAGACACCCATAAGGAGGGCAGTGAGGCTCATGCTATTGATAGAAGCTGCAGATTTCTTGGTAGAGTCTGTGGTTCCCTTGTTGCTAGTAGCATCTATTGATTTATCGATTATTAGCATTTGTTTTTGCATTTCATTATCACATCCCCATGGCCATCAAACTAGAACGAGAAAGCCAAACTCACCAGTAGAAATACCCAATTGTTTGCAGCTATCCATTAAAGTAGAGTTGGCTTGCAACATCATAGCTTGAACGCCAGCAACACCGGCAGCATTCTTGATTTGATCAGCCCTTGTGGTATTGCCCTTAGCGATTTTATCTAACTTGGTCTGGCTAGTAGCCAACTCAGCGAATTTACTAAGGGCCTTGACCATTTTACATTCGTCACTAGCAAAGACGGCAGGACAGGCAGCCTGTAATGTAGCATTGCTTTGAAGGAGTTGCAACTTGTCGGCTGCCATTGATGCCTTGAGCTCAACATCTGCTGCTTTAGTTGCGTCGTTGTTGACTGTTTGGGTGACAAGGGTTTCGTTGGCGGCGAAGTCAACAAACTTTTGGAGGATGAATTGCTGGGTGCAGGTGTTATTGGTCATGATCTCGGCATCAACTACGGCACAGGTTGTCATGAGAGTTTGGTTGGATTGGAGTTCTGTAAGCTTAGTTGATGCGGCGGATGCTTTGGCTTGGAATTCCGCGACTTTGGTGGCATTGTCTACATCGGAATTAGTATTGATGCTTTTGATGGATATCCCAAGATATATTATCCTTTTGCCAACTTACTTCTAGTGAGAGCATCAAGTTTGGTTGTATTGCTTGCAAGTTGAACCTCGGCGTTCAACGCAAGCATTTCTTTACATGTCTTGATGTCAGACTTGGAAGCAGCTTGGGCACTGACTGCAGTGGAAAGGAGGAGAGAAACGAAAAGAGCTGAGTATTGCATGATGACGGCTGGAGTTAAATTGAATAGGGAATACGGTCTAGATGGACTTAGAATATAATATTAAACGGACCTGCCGGAGGTAAAATTAAAATAGCCACAAGGAACGTAAGAATGAGATTGTGTGCAGTAGAACGAAAGATAATACCGAAGGAGGAAGAAGTTCAATACTTATATGAAAGTTTAGTATCCCACATGTTTCGGATGCCAAGCAATGCGGATGGGTAGAACAGATGGGAAAAATAGATGGCAATAAAGCTCTCGAGCCCATCAATTGTAACACATTATGCCTAGGAATGAAAATATGGCTTATTTCGCTGACGAAGATTCTATTTCGGTACGGAATAAAGTCCAGATGGAACTAGTTATTCCACTTCCGTGAAAGTAAAATCTTTGCGACGTTGTTCTCACATATTGTGGGGTTCTGCCGCCTTCAAGAAACATCGAAACATCTAGCCGAATTATATGGGTTGCAGATCTCCCGCATTGACGATATTAGATTTATGAACATTTGATTGTTTCAAAACATAGACTGTGTAACAGTAAGAATAATGACTAGAGACACTCGTCATGCGTATCTAAAGGACTGGAAACACTTAAAAATATTCAATAATATATAAGTATACAGGAATTGGAACTTGAGGTGGCTGATGGCAGATTTGAATCGTTATGCCATATATCAGGGGGTTATATAACCCCCGGTGGTGGTTGTTATTCAGGAATACATAGCAAATCCTTCTGAATCTGAAGATATTGTTTCCTCTTATTCGCAGGAACATTGGGGGTTACACAACCTTGTTCCCAAACAGCCCTGCTAACCACTTCGCAACAGTCTTTGGGCCCTTATGCGCCGGATCTCGCCAGTTTATTTCGTGTATTTTCTGGTTCATCAACATGTGCCGAAGGTCGACAGCCCCAATGTCGTTACTGTCATCCTCGGAAGCCTTATCATCCTGATGGGCATTCTGTACATCCGCTTCAATAATAGTTCCATTCCTCGCAGTGAAGTTGATTTTTAACTACACACCATGTCAGTATTGCAGATTCCATATCGATTATACATACAGTACTCACATCAGATGATGGATTTGTGATCTCCCCTTCCTTGCTTGAGGGTGGAAGTTGGGGAGAATTATCGGTGGAAAAAGTGAACTGTGGCGTTTGACAATAGATCCAATCTAAAGACTATATTATTGTCAGCATAATTATCAACTTCTCTTGCTGCCACAACATGAACGAACTGTAAGTTCCTCTAGTCCCTTTTCAATCTCAGGAATCTGTTTTGTATCTTCGGTCAAGAACATGGGTTTTCGAGCACCATACATATCCGCGAACTCCGACACCACGGCATCTTCAAACGCTTCATTAGGAACATTGACATTGGTAATTGGAGAACTAAAGCTCTCTACACCACGTGTGCGAATGAATGGTTTTGCAGGAGATCGAAGATATTGTGAAATGGAATTAATATTCGGAGAAGAAAGTAAACAAGTTCCATGATGAAGAGATCTTAATCGAGTCAATTTATACGCGGAACCAGAAACCTTAAAGTATCTATCTTCAAATGCATATTTTGTCTTCAGAACAATATCATGTCGCCCATTTACCCAAGCATCTTTAACTCCAAGCTTATGCAGAGCTCTCATTACCATGTAAGCATGCTTATCTCGATCGAACAGCGGTGTAGGACAAATAACACTGTAATTCACATTTCCTTCATCGTGAAATACAGTTCCTCCACCGGAACGTCTTCTAACCAGGGCTATATCCCCAATTTCAGATTTTTGTAGTAGGCCAAGGTTTACTTCGAACCAAGGATTTTGATTTCGTCCTATCACTATACATGGTCGATTGGTATATAAAAATAAGACGGTAGAATCTGCAGGTGTATTCTTTAGCAAGTAATGCTCAATTGAAAGGTTAACATATGGATCGTTGGTTCTTGAGATATATATTTGGGATTTATTTATTGAATTCGTAGCCTCATCTATGAATCTTGATAAGTTGGTAGGGGCACCAGTTGAATAATTTTGGTATCGTGGGGGTAGTCGTTGAACAAAGGAACTTCGCTGAATTGATGATATACGTGTTACCAATCGGATAGGTAAGAAGGATCCCCTTGAAGGAGACATCAATCCCAATGGTATCTATCGTATGATATCCAAAAGAAGAACTCGGAGTTGTTCTACTTGTATTACAAGTTGATTATTATATCAGAAACACTAAAATCTGCAAGGCGAACAAATCTCACACTTTTGCTCACCTCATCCCACCTGGTCCGAGCTCGGGACAAGAGTCATCAGGCTGAACAACATATATTTTTTTGTTTCCCCCCGCTATTGAATTTAAACTAAACCTCACGAAAATACGACTTCTCAACATAATTTGAGGTTTTTTTTTGTGAATAGCTTCAAAATGTCTACATTCGGAGAGTATTTCAAGGTTACTACGTATGTATGATCTTCAATTGAGTTATTCTATCAACCCCAGAATCTACCAAAAACTAATCGTTTCTCTTCCTACTTCATAGCTACGGAGAGTCACATTGTCGATCAGTAGGATGTATAGTTGATGGATGCCCTCCAGGAATGGAGCTCACGGAAGATGATATTCAACCACAAATGACACGCCGTCGACCCGGTCAATCCGCACTCACCACACCCCGCGATGAGAAAGACAAAGTTGAGATCCAATCTGGCACGGAATTTGGCATCACATTAGGCACACCAATCGGAATGATCGTTCGCAATCAAGATCAGCGACCTCACGATTATGGAAACAAAACCATGGATCTCTACCCCAGACCCAGTCACGCAGATTGGACATACCTTGAGAAATACGGTGTCAAAGCCAGCAGTGGTGGTGGACGTAGCAGTGCTCGCGAAACCATCGGCCGAGTAGCTGCAAGTGCCATTGCCGAGAAATACCTTAAACTTGCCCACGGAATTGAAATTGTAGCATTCGTATCCTCAGTCGGAAACTGCCACATGTTCCCTCCCACAGCCGAACATCCCACACCCTCCACCAACCCAGCTTTCCTCTCCCTAATCCAAGACGTGACCCGCTCCCGTGTCGATGAGTTCGTACCTGTTCGCTGTCCCGACGCCGCAGCCTCCTCCAAAATGGCCGATATCATTGCCGATTTCCGCGACCGACAAGACAGCATCGGAGGAACCGTAACCTGCGTCATCCGCAACGTACCCAGCGGTCTCGGCGAGCCCTGTTTCGACAAGATGGAAGCCATGCTCGCACACGCCATGCTCAGCATCCCCGCCTCCAAGGGATTCGAAATCGGATCCGGATTCGGCGGCTGTGAAGTCCCAGGCTCCATCCACAACGATCCATTTATCCTCGCCACCGAAGTACCACCCCTCGAAACAGGTGCCAGCAAAAACGGCATCCCTCGCCCTAAACTCACAACCAAGACGAACAACTCTGGTGGTATCCAAGGCGGTATCACAAACGGAGCACCAATCTACTTCCGCGTTGCATTCAAACCACCTGCCACAATCGGCCAAGCCCAAGAAACCGCCACATACGATGGAACCGGAGCCGGGATCCTCGAAGCCAAGGGTCGTCACGACCCATGTGTCGTTCCCCGTGCCGTTCCCATTGTTGAGGCTATGGCCGCGTTAGTAGTAATCGATGCATTGATGGCTCAACAGGCACGTCAGACATCCAGAAGCTTGCTTCCCCCCCTCAAGAATATGGTTCCAGCGAAAGATACATTAGTGGGAGGAGAGGCAGCGAAGGAAAAAATGGAAATCAATGATAAGGGTGTAAACGGGACGAATTAAAAATAAAGCAAAATAAAGCAAAATAAAGCAAAATAAAAAATAAAACGAAGGCGAGGGAGGTTTGGAATAGATTAAAATAAATCAAAACACAAAATAACAAAAAATCGCCCTCTCTCTTGGTATGATATGATATGGTGTATTGGTAAATCAAAGGCGAAGAAAGCATCTTGGCGTTTTATTATAAGATTTATTACTTGTTATTTATTTGCCGAGAAGTTGAGCAAGAGATGGGAAGATGGACATATATAAATTCTTGTATGTATGGACTTTCAACTTTATTGTACTCGAGTATGTAAACTTTTCCACATCACATCACATCACATCACATTACATTCAACATGCACGCATATGATGAAATACATATCACATGATGAATATAAACATGGGAACATGGGAACATAGAAATCTAACAACAACGACAATGAGAAATGTGTTCTTCAACATTGTGTTTTCCACGGTCAACTTGATCACGCAGTGAGTATGATAGATATATCTCGTCGTTGTATCACCCGCTGTCTTCATACATACCTACATAGGCATCAACTATGGGTTATTATCTATTATCTACTATCTACTATCTACCTAGAGACCTGTACAACCAACGAACGAAACTGTAAAACAAGAATGATACAGCCAAAAGATATTCTCAAAACAGCCAAAAAGCCACCACCGATCAATCCATATTTCGAGCAAGCGCTCAGAACTAATACTCCTAATGCCATACAATAACGAAATCGATACACCAGCCTCAACCAGCCTCAACCAGCCTCAACCAGCTCCAAAATTGTATCTAAGCACGTGTGCTTCTCCTCCGTATATATAATCCAATAGTGATATCGACTTCGCTCTCCCCTATGTTCAAGTCGCAGTTTCGTTTGACCAAATCGAAAAGAGATACTCCACTCCACTCCACTCCACTCCACTCCACTCCACTCCACTCCACTCCTCTCCATTCTACTCACCAAATCGACATTCTTCTTCCTCTTTTCCTCTGTCTCCCAACCACGGTCCTCAATTTCCCATTTTCCATCACCTCACCCTTTTCACCAACCCCATCCCCACCTAAATCCCCCAAACTTTCCATCCAACTCGTCTTCCTCTCTTCTCTGAACATCTCGCTCCTAACTCTAAAGCCAACGCTTCTAGATCTAACCCCACCCGTCAAATGCCCACCATCTGCTCTCATCCTCCTCCTCTCCTTTTCCAATTCCTCCAAGCGATTCACCTCCCTCACCACACTCTTGACTCTCTCCCTAGCCAATCGACTAATACGACTATTGAAACTTTCGCCCCCTATACTCTTCGTCTCTACACTCCTCAAACTACTCCTTCTACCTATACTTTCTCTCCCCAAATTACCATCTCTTTTCCTCCAAATACCCACCTCCGAATCCCATTCCCAATCCTTTCCATTCCATGTGTTATATTTATCAATCTTCTTTTTTGGTAATTCAAATTCAATCGTATGTTCCTCTTTTAGTTTTACTTCCTCGAAGACCCCATCATCAGCACTATCCTCCTCCTCGATAACCTCCTGATTCGAAATCTGCCTAACATGAACACGAACCGGACTTGGTACTTTCAAGTCCAACAATACTTTCTCAGAAGCCAAACAATCAGCATAAAATTCCGGATCCGCAATACTAATCTCCGAATCCTCAGCACCCCGTACAACTATGACGCCGTCAAAATCATCTTCACTCCCTCTGGCCTCCCCAGCTTCATTCATGATAATCCCATCAATCTTCCTATCTTCGATCTCATCACCAAAATCAGAGGATCCATCCAAGTCCTCGTCAATATTATATGGATCCTTTGCTTTACCCTTCTTGACTGGCATTTCAGGTTCATCTCCACCGCCCATCAAATCATCATCGTCATCGAGGGCATATGGATCTTTAACTTTCCTTGATTTTCTGAGTGGAGCATCGCCTCCACCTTTTCCGCCTGCATCATCATCATCATCATTCAAAGCATAAGGATCGGCAACCTTCTTCGCCTTTGGACCTTTCTTTCTGACCGGCATCCGCGGTTCCTCTGGCTCCTCAGGGCCCTGACTAAAGATATCTAACAAATCTGATACGTCTCCTTTACTCTGTGTAAGATCCAAAGCCTCATAGTGAGGTTTAATCTTTGCTTTCTTGATCTCCTCAACTCTCTTTCTCTCTGCCTCCAGATCATCTGCTTCATCATCAACCACTTCCGATGGTGGAGGCGGCGCTCGCATCGGTAACAATTCTAGCTCAGGATATTGGACTCTCCCATCCATAGTGATACTGCCCCTTCGTCCTAAGCTACCACTGTGAAAAGCATGTCTCTTCTGACCCTCCGCAATGCGGTAATCAAGCCAAGCAATTTTTATTCTTTGACTCCAGCGCTTGTGCCAAGTATCTGCTATTTCAATCGGATCCAACTCATCTGACTTGCTGGTAGGAATACTATTACCCATATCAGGACGTCTTCTAGCTCCAAAAGAATGTTCTATCTTCCCTTTGACGTCCTTGTTCAACAATGCAAAATCCTGTGCCGCAACCTGTTCGTTTGTGCCTGCACTCTCCACGCCTCTTGCTTCTCGTTCATGACTTGGGAAACGACACCATGCCGGAGGAAACTGTTCGATATGATGAATTTTTGGCTTGCTTATCGATGCGAACTTTCGAGTCTCTTGCTTAGCTCGAGTCTGCACACCCGTAAGTTGGGCTTCCCAGTCTTTAAAGATGTCAACTTCTTCCTGCACTGATTTGCGCCTGGATGCGCCTTTGACAGCTTTCATCCACACATCTGCTGTATCGTCTTGGCTTGTGTCCATTCTATCTCTAGTAGAATCTCGGTTCCGGGCACGTGGTCCTCTCCATTGGGGTGCTTCTGAAGTAGCTACTGCTGGTGCTACTGCTGGTGCTACTGCTGGTGCTACTGCTGGTGCTACTGCTGGTGCTACTGCTGGTGCTACTGCTGGTGCTACTGCTGGTGCTACTGCTGGTGCTACTTCAGAGGTCGCGCTTGGCTCTTTTTCCTTGTTTGTTGTATGGTGTCCCAAGTGTGGAGAATTGAAATATGTATCACCATGAGGAAGATGGGGTGTACGAGTAAGATGCGGTGTATGTAAATTAGCAAGGAAGGGTGCATGTAAAGCGAATGTACCAGTATGGGGCAGGTGAGGAGCGTGTAATTTGAAGTTGGAAAGAGGGGGGGATTGAGGTGAGACCGACGCAACTGTATGGACTTCTTCATCAATGTGCTGTTCTGATATCGATACATCAGTGATACCTGACTTATCACCAACATTCTGCGCAGTTGCCGGCGTCAGCTTTCTTGGACGCTGATAAGAATCTTCAGAGAAAGATATTTTCTTGGGTTCATCACTAGCAACGCTAAGTTCTGGAACAGCAAGTAATGTTGCTCCGGAAACACGGCTCGCACGAGATTTTCTGCCGGCAGTTGATCTCAATTCATTTGTCGGTTCATCAGATGCACCATCCAATCCACCTAGACTTGCAAGTCTTCTGATCTTTCGTAAAGCGGAAAATCTGCTTTTGACAGGAGTATCCATCACATCACTTGTATCTTCAAGAGGTGTTGTTGCTCGTCCTTGTAGACTACCAGTCGGTGTCTTATTCGGATCAAGTGTGGGCCTTTTTCTCCCGATACTTATGGGAGTAGTAGGAAATTTATAACCAAAACCTATCCTATGCGGCGGTGGAGCAAGTAACAAATCATTAATGTTCCCATCCTCGCGATTTCTTTTAATTGAAGCAAGTCTGACAAGTTTCTGAAAAGGAGACTTTGGTTGAGCCGGAGCTGGAAGGTTAAATTCTTCACGGAACTTGCTTGATATTGGTGTACTTGGACTTCTACGCGCTTCAGACGAAGCAAAACGTGTTTGAATATGACTTAGTTCTACTTCTCTTTCTCGAAAACTCGTGGTTTCGGAAGCGAACAGTGAACTTTCGTCGATTTGTCTGGCCGAGTATCGGCTTAATGGAGCATTTAGACTGGTCATTGATACATTAATCGTTGTTGGAGTATCTGTAACATTTGACGGCATGGGTAAAGAAGTAAGTGTTTCTTCAGTTACTACGAACGTTAGCAGGCGTTACAACTCAACAACATGAGGGGAGCATACTTGTTGTTTCTGTCTTTTCTACATTGCTTCTGTTGGTAGATGCCAACGAAAACAGCTCAACTAGTGAACATTCCGGAGAAGGCTGAATACTGTTTGGCATAGAAGGATAAAACGAAGATGTTCTATCTACTACCACTTTCCCCAAAGCTGGTGGAACACAATCACTCAAAGAGATCGAGGGGCATGATGGTATTGATATTATCTCCGACGGGTTTCGCATGTATCTAGCACGACTTTGAGATGTTGTACTAATATCTGAAGTTTCGCGATGATGCCCACCCCAACTCGCTAATTGAGGGGATGAGCAAGAGCTCTGTAGAAGACGTTTAGAGATATCCATATTCTGTAAATGAAGTGTTGCTGCATCACTTGCACTGCCGTCAACTCCACCAAAACCAGTATCCGAACGTGTTGGATGAGGAAATGACGGATCTGGCTGAGAGCTACCTTCAGAAGTAGTTACAGCTTCAGAAGACGATTGAAGTCCGTGACTTTTTAACCAACGTGATAGTGGTTGAGTACCGACTGTAGTGAGGTTTTTGGTTTCATTCGAAGGTATATCAAATTGTTGGCTTAACTTTCGAAGATGCTCGCCGCGATTTTGCGACGAGTAAGATAATCGCCAACTCGAAGAAGAATATGGATCGGGCGCAGATATGCTTGGCAATTTCTGAGCTCCAATAATAGGCTTTGAGGGCATAGGAGGGATATCGCTGTTTTTCCTCTTGGGTTGATATGCCACTGGCTGAAGAAGGCCCAATTCAACAGGTGCAGGACCAGGTGAACTATACGTTCGTGGCGGAGTCTTACTAGTCTCAAGCAAAACCTTGTTTGGCTCGTCATGATCAACATCTGAATGTAGATTTGTACGACTCGTCGATGAAAAGGGTGATATTTTATTATCGACCTTGAGAGTGGAGGATGTTACCTCACTCTCATCAATTTTAAAAGTAGACATTAAAACTTTATTGTCATCAACTTTTACCGTAGCCAGAGAAGCTTTACTTGTGTTATCTCCCAAATATAATTCCGAACTGTTTCCACAGGAATAATCAATCAGTTATTCTCTAATTCATCAGATCGATACAGAAATGATCATACCTTGTAAAAATAGGAAAATTACCACTATCCTCGGGCAAAATTGAATGTCTCTTCTTCCTGTTCTTAGCACATGATTCTCCAGGACATTCTACTGTGCTCAAAGTTTGAGCATCATCATCATATTCTCCCTCGTGACTCAATTCCTCCTCGATTCTCTTCTGCCTTAATCTTCTCAATTCTTTCCTTCGTTCAACTTCTTCCTCACTCGTTCCTACACTACTTCTCTTTGCACTTCTCTTATCAAATCCTGAATCTCTGGAAAATGTCTTTTTCAGTCTGTTCTTGACGGCGTTCAAGGTTGCCGAGCTCTTCATAGGTTTAACTTGATGATAATCTTCGTCTTCATCATCTTCTCCCAATTCTTCATCTCTATCCTCATTCTCATGCCGAGACTTATTATCATCCAGATCGCCATTGTTATTGACGTCATCCGCAATATCTAACTCCTGAATTGGTTCGAAGATTGCTCTCAATTCCTTATTATCCTCCGTTTTAGATAATGTCGATGAGGCAGCTGTTCCCCATGAATTGACGACTTCTTGTGGTTCAGGACGAGATATCCGACGAGGAGTAGGAGTAGGTGATGCAATTGGTCGAGGTGAGAGTGTATCTGGAGAAGGTGGTTGTCGACTCGTGCAACAGCTTGAAGTGCCCATTTTCATTCACCACATTGTCACGACAAGATGGAATTGCAATTATCTTCGTCGGAATTGCGAGATCTTTTGCAATATTATGCCATGCTTGCTTTCCAGTTTATTTTCTTTTTGTGTGTTTGTTTTGAACTTGAGATGAAAAGGGAAAGGGTTGGGATTGAAGGGAATCAAAAGGAAAACATCAGACTACTGCTCCAAAGTGTGTACAAGAAGGAAAGAACGAAACGAAAATGATAAGTCAACCTACAGTACCACCTACCTCAAACATTCGAATTCATAATTTTTGTATCTTTTCAGGCAAGAAAGAAGGAGAGTGGGAAAAACCAATGATTGATCTCAATCCACGGTAGTTTGAATCGATATTTATCAGAGCCGTCCATCCACAGCCTACAAACCTGACTTCTAGTTCAAGACAACCCTGATTGTGTATGGCAATCCACTCGAAAAGCCTTGAAATTTATTTCTTATTCTTAAAATCATCATCAAACAACCAATCTAAATGTATAAATATATAAATATATAAATATATAAATATATAAATATATAAATATATAAATATATAAACATATAAACATATAAACATATAAATATATAAACATATAAACATATAAACATATAAATATATAAATATATAAACATATAAACATATAAACATATAAATATATAAATATATAAATATATAAATATATAAATATATAAACATATAAACATATAAACATATAAACATATAAACATATAAACATATAAATATATAAACATATAAATATATAAATATATTTATATATAAATATATAAATATATAAATATATAAACAAATAAACATATAAACAAATAAATATATAAATATATAAACATATAAACATCTAAACATCTAAACATCTAAACATCTAAACATCTAAACATCTAAACATCTAAACATCTAAACATATAAACATATAAACACATAAACACATAAACAAACAAACAAACCAACAATCGTCCACTCCATCCCCATCCCCATCCCCACATCCTCCCACCCACCCACCTACCTCAATAAATCTCCCACATCCCACATCCCACACCCATCTATTTCCATCCACACACCACACCACACCACACCACACCACACCACCAAACACCATACACAACATTCTCCACACAAATAACCAAAAAAACCCCCCATCCCATCCCATCCCAACCCAACCCAACCCAACCAAAAATCACCCATCTCACCTCACCTCACCTCACCTCATCTCATCTCATCCGTCCATCCATCCATCTACCAAAAAATAATTTATAATTTCCACATTATAACCGTCATGGATATCTTGGCGTGATGGGGCGGGACGGATTAAGTGAGTTATCTGTGTTATATATATATATATATACATACAGATAGATGCACAAGAGGAGGAGGAGGAGAAGAGGAGGAGGAGGAAACTGCACAGTGCTTCTATTGCTGTAGTTGATGGACGGACGGATGGACGGATGGGATGGGATGGGATGAGATGAGATGAGATGAGATGAGATGCTACTACACACTGGCAGTAGCGATACGATTACTAGTTAATTACTAGTATCATGCAAATAAATAAATAAATAAATGGAAGAGCCAACCAATGACTGCCAGTGTGGGTATTAAATCAAGTTACTAGTAGTTACCATAACATAACATAACATAACATCATATCATATCATATCATAACATATCATATCATAGAATCAAATAAGCACACTAGCAAGCAAGGTAAGGACTCAGAAGTACAGAACGAGTGATCATCAAGTCAATATATTCGATTCGATATTGAGATATCTACCAAGTAGCGACTATACTGATATCCTCCACCAATTACCATTCATCCACCGGTCGACCTCCTATTCATCCATTCGTTCCCAGACCTCAAAGATATATACAAGTTAATTCTCCGCCTCCAAACAACCATGCGATGCAACGATGAAAATGCCCCTCCCTCTCCAGATTGCCTGCCTGTCAGTCAACCAGCCAACCTCCCCAAACCCATTCCATATCCCTTCATACCATCCATCCATCCATCCATCCCTCCCTCCCACGCACAAGAAACCAACCCAACGCCGTTCCATTTATGAGAAACCCCAAATCTTCCATCCTCGTGAAAAGTTGTTATGAAAATTCCCATACGCCTCATGAGAGAATGATATCTCCATATTTTTGCCTTTTTGAATAAAAAAAAGAGCCGTTTTCCATCATTCCATGTCATGTCATAAACCTCCCAAAAAGAAAAATACCAAAAAATACATGCTGAACATTAATTTAAGAAAAAGTGAAGAAAAGAAACCGAGAAGAATTGAAGTGGGAATATCTCTTAAACCCAAAATGCAAGAAGGGAAAACGCCTTAAATGTGTGTGCAGATAACTCGAATTTTTTTCGATGAGATGTAAAAAAGATTATGGAGAGACCCTTGCGCAGTGATCCATCGCGGAAGGATATGAAGATGGGAGAGGAGATTCGTCAAAAGATTTCCGACCCGAAATATTGAGTACTTTATACAATAAACTCTTCTTCTTGCCATCCGCTCGTTTGTAATGCAAGTGTTGAACATCAGCTCGCGGCCCCATTGTTTTACAACTGTTAGGCAAACATCTAGTCGTAGCTTCTTGTTCCCAAGAATGATGACATTCGCTCTCGATGCTGCTTTTGCGATCCAGCTCTTCTTCCCAGCCATACATATCTGTACCGGAACTCATGCAGGAATGTATGCTTGCTGTTGAGCTTGCAACACTAGTATCTACAGTCGACACACCGGTTCGAGAAGATCGATCGTCAACGAGTGTGCTTGCCGTAGTAGCTGTGGTTACCAGACTAGTTCTCGATTCATGACCCTGCGAGTGTGCCGATATCCAGGTACCATTGTCTTCCTCAAAATCAAAGTCTGGATAGACTTCATTATCGTCAATAGATATCTCATCAGTAGATTTGCGTGGTTCTTCGCACTCCGGTACCTTGGCTGGAATATAAAATGGCAAGCCAGCAACTTGCATTGTTCGTGCCTTGATATTTTCCTTTTTGTATCCATCTACGAACGGGCAACTTTTTGCGGCCACACCATCCCCTCCAATACTCTTACTCTCTATGTTCGCCCATGGTTTGGACAACAGTTGAGACCTACAAGACCCATATGAAAAATCCTTTTCGCTGCAAAGATGTGCTGATGCCATAGCTGAAGCTAATGAGGGTCGTCGACCTATAATCTCCACTGGTGAACCAGGATGAGCCACCATAAGTGGAGATGAACCTCCGGCTGATTTCAAGGTCGTATCCACGCGAGATTTGGATGTCTTCTTGATCAAGGCCTGACTAGCCAGAGGGATTTCAGTAGGTTGAACGACTGGGCTGGGAAGAATAGAAAAAGCATCAGAAGGTGACGATGAAGCCTGTTCCCGTCATGAATGAGATCCAGCATTGTCATCATTTAAGTCCTTCGACCCAAACCCTCGAGAACTACTTGTGCTAGAACTCGATCCATGAGCCGACCTACTCTTTTTCCAGCCAAGTTTCGCGCCCATTTTCTTCCAACTATGCTCACCGCGAGATGAGCGGGGACTAGTGCTAGGAGAACCACTAGCGAAACCGGTATCCGAAGTTGGTGGTGTTGTTGGTGGTGTCATCGGTTCCATGGAGGATGGTGAGTCAGTGTCATATGTAAGGCTTTCCGGAGCTTCAGATGAAGATACGCCTGATGATCCAGAAATGTATGCTGAGAGGCGAGTATTTGTTACGCGACCCAAAGCAGCAGATAAGTGCGATTGCTGAGATCGATGAGTCGGACCGCTATATGACTGCGAGACGACATCACCTGCAGGCGGACTGCCCTTTCTTGTTCGCGAGCGAGTAGGGGACGGTGATCTTTCGTCCAGAGATCCAGCCATGGAAGGATCCAGCATTGGCTCATCCGACACCCAGGGGCACGAATCTGAGCCACGTGATGATGGAGCAACTGAATTCAGAAACGGAACTAAGACGGATTCGTCCATCAACTCATATATTATCTTAACAGCTTGATCTAATTCCCTAGGATTTGGTGGTGTGTAGTCGTTGGATAGTCTCATGAGTTGGTCTCGAACATCCGAGGGTAGATTGACTTCTCGTGGTCCATTTGGCGCAATGTATGCATCCAATAACTTCTGCCACAGCATCCGCACATACTCGCAATTTTGACTGTTTGGCGTTATTGGCGAATATGGATCTCTGCCAAAAGTCGATTGGTAGTGGTTTTTATATCTGGTAGCGTCCATGGTAAATTCCAAAGTTTCCAAACAGTGGTTCTGCGACAAATATGCCATAAATGCACTTAGGGTCCATGGCGGTGGTGCAGCGTTCAGCAAGACTTCTGATAATGTTGGTCGTCGTGGGCAGTAAGGACCCGGAAGTATCGCAAGACTTAAAGGCCTCGATGGCAGGAATTCTCCTGACGACATGAAACCTTCGTCGTCCGCGTCGCAGTCCGATAGAACAGACGAGCAACGCGGTGATGTTTCTCTCGATGTATAAACGTATAACGGTGGGGGTTTCCTTATTCTCGATTTTCTCATTGCGCTCCGAAGGTATCTCATGGAGAGACCGGTCGCGTGTCTGTTTGGGTTTTATTTCCCTTCGAATTTGATGGTCTCCACCTTATTTATTTCGAGCAATTCCAATAAAGTAGTATATTTCGTAGAATTTATCGGGTGAGTTGAGTAAGCCCAGATGCTATCGTCTCCCTCTCATTTGTCAAAAGTAAATTAGTTGAAGTAGGTCGTCAAAAAGGGATGCTGAGGTGTTTGCTGCAAGGTACTGTAACTCGATTTGATCAACCCCACGTATAGGAATAAAGATTGTTGTAATGTCGTGAGATGCAGGTAACCGCTATGTGCCGAAATTTGACAAGGGCGTTCTCCAATGACTTAAATCTAGTGTTGGGTCACAAGCGGGTAACAACAGAAAATGATGTCGGTTGATATCTTTCTGGAAACGAGTCTCCGAAGCTCGGGAAGTTGTGTTCAAAAAGCTAGAAACAAGGTCACAGTGGCGAGAGGCTGAATGAAACAGAGATTTTCTCGTATTGCGACGTCGGTGGGATTATAAATGTGACGTTCTATTATCAGAGCGGGCTGAAGAAAAATAATTGCGAGAATAATCCCTATTTTGAAAAGTATCTCGTCGTCGTCGTTGTTGTTATTGTTGTTATTGCTTGGAGGAATAAGAGAACGGATGAAGTCTTGATTTAACTTCGGGTATCAAAGGCCAAGAAGGGAAAAAAGTGAACGATAGAAAAGCCAAGATAATAAGACAGTTTGTGAAAATGGTCGTGAGCGCCTCAATCCGATTTCTGAAACCAAATGGCAGGATCTAGAATATGTATGGATGAATTGAATAATTTATGTCGAATACCGGTAATATATCTCTCCAGGGCTCTCTTTTTGAAGTATAGAAGTGGGGAAAGAATTGTATGCGGGACTATAAATAATAATAATAAGAGGCTTTAAATTGAAGCTTTGGAACAGTGTCAAGTTTTAGAAAATTTTGATGATGAATGGGAATTCGGAATTGGTGGGTAAAAAAAGAAGTCAACTCTTTTTTTTCTTCTTTTTTTTTTCTCGTTTTTTGAAACCCTTAAGAGTAATGTAATAATGAGGGTATAAAAGTCGATGAGGTAGAATAAGTGAGTAAGACCTTTTTATGCGTGTTTTGACGACGATGAACCGTTTCTCTCTTCCACACACACACACACACAGAGAGAGATACACGCTCTCTCTCTCTCTCTCTTCCTATGGATCTCGTTTTTCTTTTAGTACGTCGTATGATAATTGTTAATTGAGGCTATGGAAAGGATCCTTTTTTAATTGGAAAAGAAGAATTGGAAAATCAATCGACTCATTCATAATAGGTAATAAATAATAGATAATAGAGATAATAGATAGGATAGGTACAACAGTAGTAAATATAAGTCGTGATAATGAATGTGAGTATAAGAAGTAAAAAGTAAGAAGTGAGAAGTATGAAGTAATAAGAAGTAAAAAGTAAAAAGTAAGAAATAAGAAATAAGAAATAAGAAGGTAGTTTATTTTTGGTTTCGGATTACAAAAGAAGTAAAAAATGGTGGAATAATTAATAAGTTGAAGAAGAATCTTAGAAACGGTAGAACAAAGTGTGAATTATGGATCTTCTATTTTAACTAAAGAATTTTAGCATAATAATGATAATGATATAATGGGTCTGTTGATTATGATATGATATGAAATGGTATGGTATTGGTATGTATGGTATGGTATGGTATGGTATGGTATGGTATGGTATTGGTATGGTATTGTGGTATGGTATTGGTATGTATGGTATGGTATGTATATGGTATGGATAGTTCACTTTACTCTGAAAACAAGTAGTCTCTCTAGTCTCTCTAATCTCTCTAATCGGCTAGTCTTTTGAATTCTGAATTCTGATTTCTGATTTCTGGTCCGTTTTCTGGTTTCCGTTTTCTGATTACCCGTTTTCTAACATCCTAGTATTTTCCTTCCTTAGGTCGAGATTTTCAAAAGGCCATTCTTTTTAACCTAGAAAACGGGGTTAAACCAGGTAAAAAAAAACAAAAAAAAAAAAAAAAAAAAAAAATGCAGGAAAAGATTGTTGCCCAGGTGAATAGTTATGGTGGCAGTAACCTTTTTTTGTGCGGTAGTACTGTATGATAATTGGCTGTGATCTTGAAAAGGTGGGTATAGGTATGGGTATGAATGGGTATGGGTATGGGTATGGATATGGATATGGATATTGGTATGGATATAGGTATGGATGGGTATGGATATAGGTATGGATGGGTATGGATGATAATGATGGGTACTCAATCTGTATGAGACTTGAGAGCCTAGGTAAGACTTATATTATTATGGAGAGTTTCTAATCTTTAGTTTCTAGTCTTTATTATTATATTAGTCTTTAGTCTTTAGTCTTTAGAGGATCTGAAATGTGGATATGGGATCCTAAAGATCTAATTAGGAATTCTAGGATGGAGGATGACGATGATGATGTTGGCGGATATGCGATGTTTGAAGATGAATTTTAATGTTATTGATTTTAAAGTATAGACTATGTATGGATAGTCAATCAATGGATAAAAGGTGAGTTGCTTTATTTAGTATTGTTGTATGAATCACATTGTACTAGATTGATGGCAGTGATAGTGATAGTGGTAGTGGTAGTGGCAGTGTCAATCGTGATGGTGGTGGTGAATATTCGTATATAATGTGCTGTGTATATGATGGTGGTGTACAATACTGGGTGATATGGTCGCACCTATTATGTAGGCAACATGTGGTCTTAGTCTCTTGGACTCTTAGACTCTTAGACACTTGGATTATCTGGGTGGATTCAAATATAATACGGGGACATTATTAGACATGTTGGGTTGGGTATGAAGCATAGAAGTTGTGTATGTTATGATAGATGTTCCCAAAGGTTCTAAATGTTGTGTTAGGAACTTCTTGGTGATATATAGCTGTTAGCTATTTTATGTTTTTCTCTATTTGACTTGCTTTGCAGTAAGTACAATGTATACAGTATACAGTATACATAATAATTATTAATATGTACAGCACAGTGTTCCTCTCTTCTTTGGGTTGGTTTTCTGATATATTTATTAGGAATGTTATGAAGCTTTCGGTATAAATTCAACGACCATCTCCCTCCCCCCTACTTCGTATGAAACCTCTAGTATTTTCGTATGTAGGCGGCCGGTATTAATAAAGATACTTTTTAATAATAGAATGAAATTTTGTGGATCTAACACCTGGGCAACTTTAATTATTATTATTAAGAAGGGCGAGGTTTTAACATGCATGCATGCAGGTGGTGACGGGAACCCTTGGAGATATCTGAGACAAGTCACGGAATAGATTGATAAAAAATATTTAAAAGTGGCAATTAAAAATGGCTTAGTTCTATGAAAAATAGTGGATTACACAACACTAGAAAAGCGCTAGAAGGCTAGAAGAACTCCACACCCACATCTTGCGCCATCGAATGAAATCTCATTCTTCTTTATAATCAAATATGATATCAACCAATCATTTCCATCAACTTCAATCAACTTCAATCAAAAATTCACTAGGGCAGTTAGCCCAGCCTCAATGGGCTTAGCATAGAAGCACCGGTTTACTTCTTTGACAAGGATTTAACTTTGAATTAAGTAAGGGTCATCCCTTATTACCTCTTACACAATTTATAAAAGCAGCAGTCTTCTATTCCTTCTATTCCTTCCTTCTATTCCTTCTATTCTATTCCTTCTATTCTATTCCTTCTATTCTATTCCTTCTATTCTATTCCTTCTATTTTATTCCTTCTATTCCTTCTATAAAACTCCCAACTCCCCTATGCAAAAAATAACATGGATTAATAATAACCAATTATGCATGCCAGTTTTAGATTTTAATAAATTCTTGGCTAACATGGAATATCTTTCCGAGTAAAAGAAAAACAAGGGAATATTAATTGATTGCATCGGCCTTGCTTTTAAAAATTGGTTCCAGATTCTTGTCTTGAGTGAGAATGAGACCAGGGAGAACATGGGGTGATCTTTTTATGTTGCTACGGTATTGCATTGTTACTCTGGTATTGATTGCATTGTTACGCTGTGACGTGATATCAATTTCTAGGGATTTCCTAGCATATGATCCCGACGGCATTCATTCATTCATTCATTCATTCATCTACGAAATCTGTAAATCTTTTCCGAGTAGGTTTAGCTTAATCTATGAAGTATCAACGCTAAAGAAGAGAAGAGTCAACTGGTGTCTCATCCTTTGTCTTAATAGAAAATATTAGAAAATATGACAACGGTATCGGTATTGGAAGCTATCCGATTAAAAGTTATCCGATCACTTGGAACGGGGCAACAATGATGAGTACATACACACGTACAACTGATTGTACAACTACATACGTATGAGAATCGTGGTTGTTTACGAAAAGGGGAAAACACTGCATACTGTACACTCATAATGTTTCCCCTGGTAGAAGGCAAGTTCCGATTTCAAGAAATAATTCTAGAAGTTTTCTGTTTGAGCCATTAGAATGTACAAAGTGTCAATCATTACTTTCTTCGGGGAAAAGAAGATCTTCTGCTTATCGCATATTGACGTTAGAACTTAGAAAATCATCAATCACATCATTGAGCATATTTGTACATTTGTTATCGGTGATCAACGGTGATCAATAATCCATTTAATCTAATCTCGAACGATCATGAGTTCTCTGGTTCGATCAATACGAAAATGGTAAGGGTCATGAAGATCATTCTTCTTTTTCCTATTAGTTGAATAATTATTGACGCAAACCCCTCACAAGATCTGCCGGGGAACGCTCAATCCTCCAAGCTACTCAAGTGCCGATATATCAAAAGCCTCATGCTATCATGCCATGAATTTCGTTTACTATTTCGATTATTGAACATAATAGAAAATAATAAGAGGGAGAAAAAGTGCTGTAATAATATCTTCGAGATCCGTTTCCAAACCTGACTTGACCTGACTTGACCTGACCTGACCTGACCTGACCTGATATCTCTTACACATTTCATCATCTTATCCAAGCAAACTCGAACTATGGGAAAATATCACACATTTGCCATGGTGGTATCATATTAATAATAACGTTGGATCTAGGTATGCGCGACATATTACATTCAATCTATTCCATATCAATATCAATAAGATCATTGGATCCATCATACATTTATTGCAGCAACGGGATATGGAAGCTTAACCATTGTTAGAAGGTCAATAAACGGATGAATATATCCTAGCATCAGCCTTTCCAACCACCCTTAAGCCATCCCAACCAAGCCTTTCGAAGCAAAAGCTTCGTCAATAGAAGGAAAGTAGCATTCGGTGTTGAGAACCCCACGGCCACCGGGAATTTCATCTTCGATCCCCGATGGTCTCTATACAATGAATGCAACATGATAACTTATGGGGATGTCCATTCTTACCTCGCTCTCTTCATCCACGAGTTTCACGGCGGGATTGCTTAGGATCTTCTTTCATGTTTTGCCCGAAATCAAAACTCCTCAGTTGTGTTCTCCCAATTATCACTCTCTATTACTATTGCCAATGCTATCTGTATCTTTGGGGGTTGAGCTCTCACCTACTATCAAGATATATAGAACTAAGTAAGTGTATGTATCTAGTTATTGAACTTTCCATTATACTATACATACATAGATACATATCCCTCGAATAAGCCAAAGACAATAATCCGGTTCTTCCAAGCGTTCATAGAAGAAAAATGGAAGATATCAGTCAAGTATGTCAGTATGTAAGTAGATCACTCACTCACTCACTCACCCACTGCCTAGTAGCAGTTATATCACGATACATGATCAATCGACCCAAGTACTCCCATACCATACGCATGAAATGACAAAATCACTAGCCAAGCATCCACAACACTCATTACACTACACATCCGCACATCACATCACATCAGGAAACGGGAGAAAACATTTCGTTCCTCCCCACTACACTAGGTGATACACATTAGGTATTTCAATCAGATCAGATAGCTTCTTTTTTGTATCGCCATGGTGTTTCGATATACCCCTTGGTGAGGCACAATTGTACTCTCGAGGCACTCACTCACTCACTCACTCACTCACTGTAGGCAAATTTAATAATGCAAATGCAAAAGTAAACGCATCCATGGATCCCATCCCAGATGATTGGGAAAAGAACCGTGAAAAAAAAAATATATATATATTTAAAAAATAAATTAAAACAAAAATTAAAAATAAAATAATAATAAAAATTAGATAAAATAAAAATTAGAAAAACCACAACAACAACAACAACACAACATACAAAACAACACACCTGTGTAATAAATCCCAGAACGTGAACGTGCAGACACTTGGCACATGTAGGAGAGAAAGGGAAGGGAGAGGAAGGGAAGGGAAGGGAAGGATTATAGAAATTATGGAGAAAGCAAACTCCATAGGCCGTAAAGCCGCGCGCAACAGACGGCCGTATCGTATCGTATCGTATCGTATCGTATCGGTATGGTATGGTACCGTATGGTATGGTATGGTACCGTATGGGCGGGGCGGGCTTCGCAACTTCGCTCTTTTGGGCTGGTTGCGAGTTTGCGATTTATAGGTTAGGACTGGGATAGGGATTGGGATATGGATGGATGGGGATTGGGATAGGGATAGGGATAGGGATTTTAGATTTCATGTTTCGTAACTTAGATGGCATAGCCGCTCTAGAGGTCCGTCGATTGGTATCGGTATGGTGTGGAATTGAATCGTCAGATCCTTACTTACTACCTGTGTATACCTAAGATGTACTATACTATACCATACCATACTATACTATATTGTACTATCTATATTGTACTATCTATATTGTACTATCTATATTGTACTATACTATACCAGTCCAGCACCACTATATTCTCAAGCTATTGAGGTTCTAAATGCTCATTTAGCTGTATTACAAATCTCTTAATAGATCAAACAGTCAGTCAGTCAGTCAGTCAACAACACATCAATAACACACACACACGCAAACACATACACATACACATACACATACACATACACATACACATACACATACATACACGGGAAACACACGGGATTAGAAAATCTCCATTCTTTCTATTCCCATATTCGCCGTCTCACATTTTCCATCTCCGTTCATTCCATTTCCATTTCGCCACCTACCAAACCAAACCAAACCAACCCCCCAACACCCACGCCATCCACACACACACACACATACTCAACATCGTACAACCCCCAACCCCCCAACCCACAACCCACAGAAACCCACAGAACCTCACACGACGTACAGACAGAGAAAAAACGAAGGAATATCTATAGTAATCCATACAAGCAAGTAATCCATACAAGTAAGCAAGAGATGTAAGTGCAAGCAAGAGATAAGTGCAAGCAAGGTAAACCCGAGATAGAAAGACGCTAGAAGGAAGCATCTTTCTTCTTTTTTCTTGCGCGCGAAGGTTTCTGTACAGGGGAGGGGATGGGAGGGGGTTATTTATCCTGTGGCGTTATTCTAGAAGATTTCCTTTTTTGTTTTGGGGCTTTGGAGAATTTTTATTTTTATTTTTTATTTTTTTTTTGATATTGGGATAGTGGGATGTGGGAGTTAATTGTCATAATTATAGTTATAATCATTCATAATTATAATTATAATCATAATAATAATAATAATACTATAAGAGTAAATATTCGGCATCGCCGTATATACGCATGTAGGGAGGGTAAGGTATGTTGAATGAATGGATAGGAAAGGTTAAAGGTTAAAGGTTAAAGGTTAAAGGTTAAAGATTAAAGATTTAAGTTGGCCTGACCTGATCTGAAGTGAAGTGAAATGAAGTGAATCCCATTGATTGATTACTGAGCTCGAGACGCGAGGAACCGATTGTTCCGGCGCGAATCGATTCGAGTTGACTTGATTTTCGGGGCGCTTCGCTTTTTGTTAAATTTTTTGTCTTTTCTTTTATTTTTTTATTTATTTTTATTTTATTTTTATTTTTTTTATTTTTTTTTGTTTTCCATAGAATCTTCTATGTCTTCTTTTTTTCTTTCTCTTTACAGTATTTCTCCTTTTTCATCTACATTCTGGTGAGTGCTAGATGTTCTTGGCGTGAATATATCCGGTGCGGTACGGGTATGTATGTATGTGTGTATGTATATGTGTATGCATAATGTCCGTCATCATAAATGCCCAGATGGAATGAATGGGTGATGGATAAATACGGTACAGTATCTGCGAATTCGAAGAGAGAGAGAGAGAGAGAGAGAGAGAGAGAGAAAACATCAAAAAAAGAAGAACAAACAAACACGTGTTTATATCTTAGCTATAGTGACTGAGTGTCTAGGTCAGGTAAGTGTACCTTACAGCAAGATATTTCGATGTGTCATATCCGGTGAGATGGAAGGTGTAGTCGGGTAGGATATTAAAAAATTCTGCATTACTTGGGTTTAAACCGTTGGAGAGATGAAACATTGTCTTTCCTTCTCTAAGGATAGGACATGTATGGATGAATGAGTGGCATATGTATTGTTCTGTTTTGGTTGCAGGTATCGTATGAGGTTTTATGTGGTATGTAGGTAGGTACTAGGATATGTATGTTACACGGTTGAGAGAGATGGATAGATGGATGGATGGAGGCCGATGATAACCGCGCTGCTTCTTTACTTCGAAGGCTTTACTTTGCTCTGCACCCCTTTTATCAAATTCCTCTTCTGCGTGCGCTTGAACGAAAAGATATCAAGTTCTTCAACTTTTATGTAACAACTTCACGACTATGCCTTCGTTCACTTGTGCTCACGAAGATGTATAGGAGTATAGGAGTATAGGAGTTGGATGTTCTTCGGTGGTTTCGGTGGTTTCGGTGGTTTTGAGGTTCATCTTTATGTTTCTAAATATATCTTTCAAAAATTCGTGATTTTGTTCCTCCACTTACTTTAAGTATCCACTACATATATCATAGAAAAGCGGTCCGTTTCCTTTTTCAATAAATCTCGAAAGCATTGTACTGTAATTGGGGGAATGTCGCAGAGCATATGAATCTAATATCTCTAGATTTATATCTATTGTACATTCAATTTTTGAGTTATGGGAACTTCTTCAATTATAGATAGTAATGGGGGGTTGAATCTTGGCTTGTAGATTTTTAGGGGTTCTTTTCTTAGAAAATCACTGCCATACTGCTACACTTGCTTGACTGATGGATATTCGGGATGAAGTCATCCATTATAATAAGGAGAAATTGGGCTAAAAAGGTATCTAGCGAAGTCCTACAATCTCCGAATCTCGTAAAAAGCATAAATATAGGCTTAAAAACTGGGGAAACTGCTGTCTTTAAACTGGAGAAAATGCTATCTCCACTCGGCATCGAATGCTCTAGGAGGTCTGGTGTTTGCCGGTACAATTCGTATTTACCAAAATGTGTTCGCTCCACGTTGCTTGGCAGTCATTTCAATATTCGTATTGTCAACTAGATAAAAGCTGCTGCTTCCGTTTCTCAATTCTCGATATAGCAGTTTTCGCATCGGTCATTCGTTCATTCATTCGTTCGTTCTGCTACATATATAAAAAAGAAGTTCTAATATCATGAGTACTTATACTTTACTCGCCTTAATGGCGACGGCTTCGGCGTGTGTGCTCGAGCTGCCAGTTCATATCCAAAACACCTACGTATGTTACTTCACTAGCACCTTGAAACCGATCAGATGACGACTAACTCATAGCTGCTTTTTTAGTCTTCTGTAGAGTTCCAGATTGGCTCTCCGGCAAAGCCATACAGATTGTTGTTTGATACCGGATCTTCAACTTCATTCGTAACGGGTATCAACTGCACGGATACTTCATGCCCCAACCTTAGCGGATACACTCGCACTCAGTACAATCAGACTGGCTCATCCTCATCCGTCGATCTAGACTCCTATGCGAGCATTCCGTATATTGATGGTGATGTTCTTGCTGGTAACGTCTTCCAGGATGTTTTCTCCGATGAGAAGGGAACTCTCGAATGGAACCAGACTTTTGTTGCTGCCGACCAAAGTTCCTGGCGTTTCATTACAGCCGATGGTTTTCTCGGCTTAGGTTTCTCTTCAATTGCGGAGGACAAGACTACTACTTTGGTCGAAACACTTCTTTGGGATGGCAAATTGGATGAGACTCGTTTTGCTCTTTTCTATGGAACCAATTTGAATGATGCCGGTGTTCAAGACGGTGTTCTCACCATTGGTGGTAGTCACGAAGATACCTATGTCGAGGGAGAAGTAGCTTATGTTCCTTTGTACAAGGAAGATGCATACGAGCTATGGCGCGCTCCTCTCCGTTCCGTCAACGTATTGGCCGCCAATAGCATCAACGACACCGTTACTATCAACAACGGAAAACTACCAACAACCACTGCCCCAGCCGGTACCTACCCCAAGTTCAATACCACATGGCCCGAGTACGGAGCCGGCTACGCCGTTTTCGACACGGGAGCAGGTCGTATCTCCGTCCCTACGGATATCGTCGATGCCATGTACTTCAACCTTGGATGGAACCTCACGAAGTTGCTCAATGGCGAGGAACGCATGGACTGTCAGCATTTAAACGCATCCTGGGCCGTCTCATTCACATTCGGTGACAGTGATGATCAGTCCAATGACTTGACTTTCTCTATCCGAGGAGATGAGTTTGTTAGAGCTGGCGAACAGTGCATGCCTCCTTTCGACGATAGCGGCGTTGGTGGATTTTCTCTTCTTGGTGCGGATTTCTTGCGTCGCTTCTACACGGTCTTTGATTTCGGCGCTGAGAAGGTTGAGGATTATGAGCCTAAGATTGGATTTGGAAGACTTAAGCCTGAGTATGATTATCATCCAATGTTCTAGTTCTAATAGATGGATTATAGAAGATTTGTTGCAAGTTAAATCTTAAAGAATAATGCTGTCAATATAATAATTAATGTTCGAAATTGCATTCCAATCATTCCTTTTTCTTTCTCTTTTTTCGGCCGAAAATAAGGCTATTTTCTATTCCCGGCAATGCCGTATTGTATTCTCATCATGATCACACTAGTAATGATCTTCAGGTACGTCTAGATATTAAACATGTATCCATAGATTTCCATTCTACCAGTGTAGCATCTCCTCCACGTTCGTGCATTACATCGCATTCCTGCATATAATCAATCACAGTGGGAATTCCCCTTTACTAATCCGATATGGTTTGATAAATTTCTCGTCCATAAGACCACACGGAGCTGCGCAATACAAAGAGATGGGCACGGCTAGATACTTGAAGCTCTTAACTCAACGGGGAAATGAAGCTTTCTCTGCCTTTGGCGTTTGTCTGGGCTACATATCTAAGTAGCTTGTGCTTGCTGCAGATAAAAGTCGTCTGTGTTTGTTGCTTTCGTTTGTATCATATCAATAGGTAAAGATTAATGAATAGACAGATCATTGATTGATTTAGATTTTTTAATGCTCTCATCTGCCCTAACTTTTCTATATCAAAGTTTCTATATCCTACTATTGTAATTTCATTGCTTCCATTTTTTGTGCTTGATGCGCTAGTAGATACTATGTGTATTAGTTGCGTTTCTATTGAGTACTATGTAGGTATGGATACTCCATGATAATAATGTCCAGGTGAGCTCGGAAGAAGTATTCATGGTACAAATAAAGGTTTGGCCGATAGTGAATAGTTTTAGTGAATTTATTTGCTGAATGCTGTTTGTGTATACCTACATACTATGCAAGTAATTTCCCGTTTGTGAGCGATGGGTTGTCTCAGCATTAGCACCCAAACCTCTTCCACGTTTGCTTATGCAGACTATGTTTGATGGACTTCAAGAAATCTCCCAGCAGTTCGATTTCTATGAGAACACTCACACTGCAGTCATTTTAAATAGCCCTTCGTTATCTAGCAATACTCTCAGGTCTTTTCACGCTCAACACTTCGTCAACTAATCAGCGCCATCATGGAGAATTTTGAGTTTCATAAACTCCTGGCTCGTATGAACGGCGAATGCGCTGTATGCCATGATGAAGATGCGAAGCTTCTACGCTGCAGTAAATGCCACTCTGTAGAGTATTGCAGTAAAGTTCTCATCACGTCCCAACATATATACCCCCAGGGCTAATCTTATTTGTAGGCAAGAAATGTCAAACTAAAGACTGGAATTTTCACAAAAAATCATGTACCCTCCAGAACTACATCTTGAGAGTTGCTCTTTTCCCCAGATACATCACCAACCCCCCTATTACACGAACCCTTTCATGCCCGGCAATGGCTTCTTTTGCAGACTTGCACGATGCGCTTCAAGTTGCATTCAATTGGCAAAACAATCATCCATACGAATTTCAGGTTCCCAACCAAAACGAAATTGTCGGTCCTGAGCACAAATTAGAGGATAGATTGATTGTGCTTGGGGTTCCCAATCCAGACAAAACGGAAGATTCAGATTTCAAGAACAGTGAACGCATCACGCTTCACAAGATTCTAGCCAATAGAAAGACGAGTGATAGTACCATCTACTACAATTACGGTTCCGGAGATGGTTGGGAGCATGCCATCGTTTGTGGTGGGCGTGGAGGCTCAAGCACAAGCTTCATGGTTTTGGGTGGGGAGGGCCATGCATGTGCAGAAGACGTCGGAGGATATAGTGGATGGATAGATTTGCTTGCAGCATATGACAGCAACACTCCCACAAGCGACCAGAGGGACAGAATGATTTGGTATGAGGATAACTGTTTTAACAAAGATTGGAGAGGTCTTCGAGGGGGGATAAAGTATCTGTGGGACAATAAAGACAAGATCAATGACACCCTCGAAGAACTTGAGGTTTCTAAGAACTCCAGTGGATTTGCCAGCTCAATTCTCCTAATGTCATTGTTCAAAAAACCAGATTTCGAGAAGTCATTCTCCACTGTCCTTGCCAAGCTTCGCTCCAAAGCCACCGTCAAAGAGGCAACACATGTGGTGTCCGCCATGAAACTTCTCCAGGGATCATTGAGCCATAAATACACTGCTATTCTAGTTACGGATCCGTCAATCATAGATCCCGTTGCGGCGGCAACCAATGAGAAGCTTGTCGAATATGCCAATGCTGGTGGAACTGTCGTATTTAGCTTCGACTTTCCAGGCACTGCTGATCTACCAAACTTCGACTGCTTCATCAAAGAGAAATGGGGGCTCAGTTGGAAGCATAGCAATTATGGACGAGAATACTATAAGGTCAATGATGAAGCTCATCTTAACAAAAATCGTCCAAAGGCAACTGAACTAAAATCCTATAACATGAAGGCTCTTAGTCTTGACAATGTTGATATGGAAGATAGGGTGTATTCTGGTCCCGATGGTGCTAAACGACAAAGTCCCGTAGTTTTTGCCAAATATGGAGCGAATAAGAAGGGCCGTGTTGGATGGATTGGCGATGTCAACATGGAAGATGAGACTGCTGACTTGCTTTTGGCAATGTGTGGGCTCTGAGAATTCCAATTGCTTGGCGAAACCATTTACCTACAGAATGATGATCTAGTTTTGGGAGGAGGAAATCATCGGAATCTGCGTGTTGACCTACTTTCTCATAGAAACGAAACATGAATATCTGACTGAATTCAAGATTACAATATTATGCAAATTAGTGACACAAGAAAATAAAAGCTGAAGTCTTTTCACTGCAGAAATAAGCATAGTGTATTCGTCCTGTGATTTGAGGCGAATTTATTCTATCTCATTGCAGATGCAAATGAAAAGCGTTGTAATACGAAAGGTTTCGAATACAGCTGCTCATCAAGAAATAACGACAATATCTTTCCTTCTACTGACCTCCCAACGGTAATAATCTTCTTATTTAGTAGTAACAACAGACACATATGGAGGAGGGAAGATTATCCGTTAGACATGCAACAAAATTCTTAGTATATCACCTAAGTAGGTAATTAGGCCTCCTTTTCATAGAAGCGAAGGAGATGAATACTAATCAATTGATTAGTGAAACATTACGCTATCCATATATAATAGTATTAGGTATTAATTTAGCATATAATCTTTTCCATTCCATTCCAGCATGATTAATGATCCAACAAGAAGACGAAAATAACCACGTCACGTCAAAATAGCATCCTACACATCGCAATCAATCAACCTATCCATCACGATCCAAACGATCCTCGGGATCTACAAACATCCAAAACAAAATCATCATGGTTCCAGCCGGCTGGTATCCAAGCGAGCGGCAATGTATGACATGCATTCTATATACATATTAGTATGGATGGCGAGTAGACCGTGCCGCCACACGCTCCGCCACCACCCTTCACTTCTCATCACATCACATTACATCGGACCTTTAAGGCGACCTAGTGGATCTTATTTAGCATTTTTTAGCATTGGGTTTGTTCAGCTACAATGATGTAGGAAGAATACTAGGGTATTAGGCAGCGACGACGATCAATTTGAGATGGGCATGTGATGAGATGGGAAAGCAGGTCAGACCGGTTGAGATATGCAATAAATTACTTGCTTAAATTGATGATTTGGGTCGGAGACCATTTTAGATGTGCAACATGGACAATGGATGTTGTTTGATGGTTTTTTAGATGGTGGTATTTGGTGAATTGGGTCTATTGAAGGAGGTCAAACCGGTAGAGATGTGCAACAGAGGGACATCGAGCCATGTGGTGACCGTTTGAGATATGCGACTCTTGGTGAATTGGGTAGATTTGTGAAGTAGTTGATTGCTGTGGTGGTGTATGGTTATGAATGAGCTCTATCTGGCCGGGTCACGATGTGCAACATAGGACTTCAAGTCATGTGGATCTTCACGAGAGTTTCTTGTAGTTATTTCATCTTTTTGTAGGCCGTGGAAATTTTCTGCTACTAGATGTACGATACTTCTTTAGCTGGAAACAAATTACATCGGAATAGATGATAATTATATGTGTATTGCAAAATTTGCATTGAGTTTGGTAATGATCCTTCATATAGCAGCTTGAATGCAAGATATAAAGTGATTTTGTGAGCAAAAATACTTCGATGGCCTTGTTTTTAGGTACAGTAATTTTCAACTTACCTGTTCGGTATTCAGTCATCCAGACTTTCGTGGAGTGTATGGTGAAGCATTAGATAGAACTCCAATGGTAGATAGCTCTAGATATCCCGGTTTATTCAGCGTAATATTGCTAGCAAGATCAATTTCCATCAATGGAATGACCTTTCCATCCATATCTCCTCTCTAGTCGTGCCCGCCATAACAATATGACCTCCCATACCACCGACATTACCAAATGACCTTCTTGTGACAATTATCAGGGCCAGAAGTGACCTCCCTACGATTTGCAACAATCACTTCCTCCTTCCATCCATTCTTCCATTCTCTCCCATCACACCACCCTAGTAAGACATGCATATCAAACCAAAGGTTGACCGCCTCAAGATATGCAACAATCACATATCCCGCCAATACCAGCAATCACCAAAGAAAATCTTTTCCACGGTATCCACGACGTCGAAGACACCCCAGTCTAGCCGGCGGCGGCAAGTAAAATGATTACTAAAGTGCCCAAAAACATCGGTACAAAAGCACCTCCAAAAATTAACCGCCCATTAGACCCCAACCTCAAGCCCCACCCCAATCTCTCCATCCATTCGTTTAATTCCAACCCCAACATTCCCATCTACAAAACCGATCTCCCATCACGGCTGCCTACTGTACGTCACATACAACATCTGTGTGCATCACAGCGGAGATACAATCTCACCCGCGCTCCGTAAGCGCCACGATTCAGATTTCGGATACTGGGAACCAGTTGATTTTATGCGGTTTGGGGGTTTGTGACGGGTCGCTTGATGTGCGACCTTTAATGGGTGGGTGATCATGTGGTGATGGTGCCCGATTTTATTATTTTGGTTTGGTTTACATTTGTTGATGGAAGGGAGGATGGAAGTATGGAGATGGGAATGGAAGGGATGACCTTTGGAAGAGGGTCGACGGCCTTTTGAGATGTGCAACAATTGATTTGAATGTGATTTGGGCAGTAGTATGAGTTGAATTTCATTGTGATCTGTTGTGCGTGTGAGGGATAATAATCGAGGTGGAGTGGATTTAAGCTTCTTTCTTAATGTACTCGGTCAAATTAAAATTGAAGCACGCGCAAAATAAGCGAATCGCTTCAAAATCGACGATTTTGTACAAATCACCTCTTGTGCTGATGTAAATAAATCATTCAATTATTAATAAAATTATTTAAAATTATAAGTATAAATTATTTTTATATTTAAATATTTATTATTAAAATTTAAAGATTAAATAATGATTTTAAAATTTATAATATTTAATTCAATACAAAGCAAAAATCATACTAATATACTACATTTTTAATTTAGTTTAAATCAAGCAAATTATTATATTAGAAAATAATGAAGATATATATGAATATATAAAAGAAAAGCTTTTATTTGATATAAATATTATATATTAAAATTTAATATAGAGTTTTTAAAAAATCGAAGTTATAAGAGTATTTTAAAATCTTTAAAATCTTTAAAAATCTGAATAATTTACTCAAATCAAAATTATATTAAATAATATTTTAATATAATAACTATAAAGATATAAATTATCATATATAAAAATTTAAAGTGATTTTGATGATTTTTAAAAATCGAAGTTATAGTGATGCTTGGTGTTTTTTGGTGCTTGTAAATACTATATATATCCCTTTTAATTTTATTATATTATATCTTTTATATATTTTTAATATATATAATATTTATATCAAATAAAAACTTTTTTTCTATATATTCATATATATATTCATTATTTTTTAATATAGTAAATTACTTAATTTAAATCAAATTAAAAATATCGTATTTTCATATGATTTTTACTTCATATTTAATTAAATATTATAAATTTTAAAATCATGATTTAATCTTTATATATTAATAGCGAATACTTCAATATAAAAATAATTTTTATTTAAAATTTTAAATAATTTTATAAATAATTGATTGATTTATTGACGTCGGCGCAAGAGGTGATTTGTATAAAATCATCGATTTTGAGGGTTTTTCGGCAATTGGCGCGTGCTTCAATTTTAATTTAACCGAGTATGTATGTATGTATGTATGTATGTATATTCTCCGATGTAATGCATGGTGTTTCTACTCACTGTATGATACGTATACCACACCACCATATTAGAATGTTTCCTCATATAATTATTTTATAAAACAAAACAAAACAAAACAAAACTTTGCAATTACAATTCCAAAATACCAAACATTTCTAACCGCCACTCCAAAAAAGATCATCAAGATCTACCGGTAAATTACTTTTTTATCCATCCTCATTCGAACCGAATCCTCAATATTTCTGATGCGACCTCGGAGTAGACCATCAACAATTAACCCGATCTAGTTTTGATATGCGTACGAATTTCGTGAGAGGAGAATGCAATTAAGGTCGAGGGCCTTTTCAGATGTGCAACATTTCGGTTTATTTCGTTGAGTAGGGCGGTTACATCGTGGTTTTACATGTTTATTCGATCGTTGATATCGATACTTTGGTTTGTGATTCTATTCGTAGCAAGATTCGTCGACCCTTGTTGTATGCTCTAGATGTTTACAATTCTTCTGCGCAATATATACTAGGTCAAAACTAGAAGTGATTACAATAAGACTATTAAGAATAACACATATAGACATCTCATCTAGGTATATTGCCATCTCATCCTATTCCTCTCCTTCTATTTTTACTAGGTGGCGGGCGACTCAACACTCCACTCACAAAATATTGAAAAGAGAAAAAATTTACAAAGCGACCCCGGAGACGACCAGGTCAGACCTCATCCATCCCACCCTTAAATAAACGATACCTACCCATCCATACGTAGAAAACATTCATACCCAATGAATCCTTCGCCAACGCAAACGCGAAAGGGGAAAAATTGCAGTTGATCCCCCTCATTGTGGAGTAATTCACCGCATAATCAGGTCGCTGACCTTTTCCGATATGCAACATATACGTTTCTTTCTTCTTTGATTTGTTTGTTTGTTTGCTTGTTTCGTTTAGCCTCTAGTATATATGATCGAGACCTTACTTGAGGCCAATTTGTATGCATCTTGGAGATTAGATCGGGATTTGGGTATCTAGCATTTGGTAGAATGTATAGATACTGGTGAGTTGTCAGAAGGTCTCAGACCTTTTGAGATGTGCAACAAATCCGTTTCTCTTGCTTGTTATTTGTCCATATTTGAGTTCTTGCTGCGTCTAAATCTGCTTTGTTTTGCCTCCGCCGCTACCGGCCTGTATCAAGACCTTGGATTGAGATTAGATTTAGGAATGATGGAGTGTAACTGGGAACTTGAAAGGTCGACGGCCTTTTGAGAAATGCAACAATTTTCAATGTCCATTTATAATATAGACATTGAAGTATATTTTGATTGATATATATTTGAATGTTTATTTAAACTATAGATATCTAAATGTTTTTTCTACTAGTTCATACTTATTGTCTGTATTCAATATAGATATTCAATATTAGATTTATATGATTGTCCATAGGTTGAATGGATATTCAAAACTTGAATAGCTTGAAGAATGGGCAATTTCAACTAATATTGAAGGCATTTTATTCAATCGATCAAGTAAGTAATTAATCATGTTTATCAAAATATCCATGTATAGAGAGAAAAAAACATCGATTTGCCAAATTCTATTCACCCATTTATCCTTGAGCAGCTCTTTTCCCTCCGGTCTAATGTCCAATGATTCGTCTCCGATAGCAAATATCGATCAAGTGATGCTGTTCTTGGTTTCATCTTACCTCATTGGTGGTAACGACCACAAGTAACCATACTGCCATCTCAGATATTCGGAACTGGAGTACTAGAGGACCAAAATATAGATATTCGAGAAACTCATTGACCTTTAAGATATGCAACGTACTTGATTATTTCTCAAAGATCTGACTGAGTTCTTAGTTGTCTTTGTCAGAGTCTGTTTCATGACCACCATGATCGTTGACCCGAGTGGAGGCCAGGCAGTACTCTTCAAGAACGAAATAGGCAATTGCCAACAAACAGCCTTGAAGATTAAATAAAGGTCGCCGACCTTTTGAGATATGCAACAAATCATTCATCTCCCAACCAGAAGTCAAGTTTGGTTAGGATAAAAGTGCTTCGGTCACAATTTGCCTCCACTCGTATCTTGTCCCAAGCTTGATCATGGCCGAAGCCAAGGCCACTTTCTACACTCTATTTACGACAGAGTGGCCATTGTTCAAGTGTACAATATCGTTTTAAGGGTCGCCGACCTTTTCAGAGCTGCAACATACTTTTCCTAGACATTAGAATATCTTTTGCACTAATTCATTTTTGAATGTCTGTTTGAATTATAAACATTCAAATGCCAAAATGTATTATACTTATATCATTGTCTGTAGATATAACGGACATTCAAATATATTTCTTTTCAATATTTATATTGAATAAAGCTATTCGAATATCTTTTGAGTACTTCATTTTTGAATGTCTGTTTGAGTTACAAACATTTAGATTTTGAACGATATTATATGAGTGATTGTATGTGAACGTCATCTTCCAATAAGTTGGCGGCGATGTATGTTCTTTCGTTTTAAATTGCCTTTGTATGGGCTCAAGCGGCGACATTAAGAACCCCCACTCATCCTTTAAGCAGATGGATCTTCTCGATATGAAGTGGATCGTAATCTGATATGAAGGTCGCCGACCTCCTTAGATATGCAACATAATTCATTTATCTCCGTGATCGATGATTGCCACTGGCAGCATCACTGCTTCTGTGGTTTGAATTGGTTGCTTCGATGGAAATTTTGAGTGAAGCTACCTACAAATAGGCACGTAGTAAATACCTAATGCTTGACCATGTGAAAAGGATGGCAATGCTGAACCTTGAGTTCGCCGATCTTTCTTGAGATGCAACATATTCTAATACTCCTTACTGCAATTCATTGCACTGGCAACAAAATCTACAGCCTGAGTCAAGGGGGACAAACCACTTTATTTGCATTGACCAAGCCATGAGACTACTGGTAAAATCGTAGCATTGGGCTCCTACCACTAGCAGTAGACCATATTGCAAGTCGCCGATTAAGACATGCAACAGAACTCACCATTTCCATCCATCCCTCCTATCAAAATCTCCGAAGGTAAAAGAAGAGTCCCATTCATCCACATCATTCCTCGGTGATCCTTCAAGAATCCACCCTCCCACAATGAAATCCGATGCAAAACCAAATAGAAGCAAGCAAAAGCGAACGAAATACACAACAGGTAAGTAAGCTGAAAGAAATTTCGATCGCCGACCTCTTCAGATATGCAACAAATCCCACATTCTTGGTTAAAGAACGCATATCGATAGGCGAGTCTTCCATATTCAGATTCAGGCTGAGGGAGGAAGGCTGGGTATGATTAGCCGACCCACCTACTTACTGCCCGCCCACTCACTAATAAGCAAGAGACAAAACAGCACAACACAACACGACACAACCTCGCGTGTGACCCGCACCGATCCCTCGATCCCCGACGCCTCAGCCATTACATTAAATAAAAATCACCAGCAGAGCGCAGCACGGGGACCCCCAAGACACTAAGTGCAACCCGAAACCAAATTCCAGGTCGCCGACCGTTTGCAGAGATGCAACAAAAGGGTTCAGAATCGTATGATGTTTGCTGCTGTTCCCAGCTGTACAGTAAGATTGAGACGTGTATTTATGCTTTGGGTAGAATTCGTGAAGAAAGGGAGGGGGCAGGGCTCTCGGGGAATTTTTTTATATTTTGGGGGTCCCCGATATGTGAGGGTGGACTTGTCTGGGATTTGAGGATTTAGGCGATGTAATACAGTCAGGCTGAGTCAGCTTGATGATGGTCGCCGAGGACATGAAGGATATGCACGTAGGCTTTTTGCTATTATTCAGAGCTGTAAACGATGCTGAGTTGAATCTTGTGAATTAAAATATGCAATCCGAGTCGAGATGCCATTCAACTCCCACTGTACTTTCCTTATTCTCCACTTTTCTCAATGGAGCAAACAAAATATTGCCCCACTCTGTCTACCCTTCAGAGTTCTACTCCACAACTATTCACTGGTAGCAGAAGCAGAATATGAAACATAACCAGGACCCCTATCGACAGGAATTTTTCTCTCTCTGTCTTCTTCAGGAATCAATTCTTTCCTTCTTCCCCGCCCGCCCTGCTCCATTGGCAGCGTTTGCCTGCCACATCAGCGACCGCAAAGGAGACCCAAAATTCTAAATCCTTCAATATTAAATTCTCCACAGTAACCTCCAAATAGACCTACACCCACCCACGTCGCCTTTCAGAATATTGAATGGTTGGGTCCCAATGTATTGTTTTCTAGAAAAGAAATTAAATGCACTAGGTAGGGCAGGTAGGTCGGTGGCCTTTTGAGATATGCAACATTGGAGATCGTTCTTGCTACAGAAGTATAAGTCTGTTTTGATTCATTCGTTCTTTCATTTAATTATGAAGTCATATGCATACCAGCATGCTAGTGCAGGCCGGCTGATCTATGGGATGAAAGTCCATCTATGTATAACAAGTACATATCATGCTCATAATCGAACAATTTTACCCCCCCAACGCCTATTACACCAATCCTCAAACTCCAATTCATCCCAACCTTTCCCTCATATATTTATCCCTCTCTACCATCCCAAATCAACTCCACATCACCACTCCTCCTCCCCCTCCATACATCCCCACCATTATTAAACCCCGCCACCGCCCTCCTCAAATCCGCCCCCATCCCATCAGGTCCACTCCCCACCACCCGAGTTCTAAACCCGCCATCCGCTCTCTCCCTCACAAACCTCCCCACCAACTCCCCGATCTCCGGTCTCCGATTCCTCAAAACATGAACATCAAGACCCTCCACCAAATCAGCCAAACTAATTCCTTCCCCCTCCCCATCCGACTCCCCACCCTCTCTAATCGAAACCGCCTTCTCATCCATTAGTTCCGAAGAAATAGGAATGCTCTCCGAATCCTCTTCTGTTTCTTCTTGAGTAACATAAATATGAATATTTAAATCCGCACCCGCTTCCTTCCCACATCTCTTCTTAAGTTCCCCCAATTCCCTGGCAATCCACTTTAAATTCCCCTTCCGTCTCACAATCCAAATGAAATCCACCACAGCACCCTTTCCCAGTCCCCTCGTAGCATCCAAAACCAACGGTACCGTCAAGCTGACACCCGTCCCCCCCGCCACCGCCAAAATATTCGTCTTCTCTCCCCCGTTCAATTCTAAAGATTTCCCATAAGGACCACAGATAATGACCGGCGTGGTATTCTGTCCGTTCAACGCTAGTGATTTCAATCTACCGGTTTCGCCTGAGCGACATCGGATTATATAGGTATGTGATTGGGAGTTGTTGTTTGGAGAGGGAACGGAAGATACGGTTAGGGGGTGGGATTGCCAGATACTGAGGGCGGGGAAACAAAGGTAGAAATGTTGACCTACGGACCATGGTGCGTGAGGATGTTTGAAATCGAGACGGATGAGACCGCCGTCTTGGTCTGGGAAAAATTGAAGAGTTGCTTGGGCCGGGTGGAATTCAAGTCCTGTTGAAAGTACGTTAGTTAAAAATTCCACCTAGTTTAAGAAAAGGGCCTATGTCCCAGAGATATATCAAAGTGGAAAGGGAAAGAAAATATCATACCCAAATACCCATTAACAAACCCATTATGCAACCACCAAGTCCTCCCCAACCTAACCCCCCTATCAAGCCCCCAAATCCCCAAACTAGCAATCATCCAGCACTTCAAATGCACCCAATGCGCCCAACAAGCCCCGAGATAAACCATCGCGACTACATAATGCACCTTCCGAAACCACTCATATCCCATCCATCCAACCACCGTTTTCAAACTCCCCAAGAATAACACAAATATCAACGCCAGTGCCACACAGCCATATATTATATATTCCTCTTTGATAAATGTCTGGTAGACAGATGGCTGCGGTTGGTATAATTTCCCTTCGATGATGGTCCAGCCGATGGTATGGAGAATCGATTGAACGAATATGATGCGTCCGGTCCAGCGATGCAGGAACGCGAAGGATTGGTACGGTATCCCGGTTAGTAGGGTTAAGAGGGATTCGCGGGTACTGAGGAGGATGGTTAGGGGGGTGAGGGCGTAGGCGAGGGCGCCGACGCGGTCGGCGAAGCCGCCCAGTCCAGTTCGTGTGTTGTGTAAAGTTGTCTTTTTTACGGGGGTGATCCAAGTTTTGTACACGATTCCGATGAGGCTTTGGGGTGTTAATAGATGGGATTATTAAGAGATGAATTGGAATTGGAATTGGAATTGGAATAGGATTGGAAGAGAGGGAAAACATACGAAAAAACAAGCAAATAAGCCAACAAGCTCACCAAAACCAGCACCTGCAATCTCGTAACATGACCAAAGAATCTCGTCATCACCGTTTCCGGGAGTAAATATTTCCTCATCGTTGCACGAATTCCTCTTGTTGCTCGGGTATACCATGCATCTTTACTCTCATCTCGCTGAGCCTCCTGTTCCGGATTCCTAGATTTGAAAATGCTGCTGCCGGCAGTAGGTTTAATGAATCGGAAGATGAGGAAGAGGACGAGGAGACCGCCTATTACGGCCCAGAGGATAAATGTGTAGAGCATGGAGATATCATGCATCCACTATAAAGAAACATTAGTTGATTATTTTTGCCCAACACCAGTTGACTCGACGTGAATAGAATAGAATAGAATAGAATAGGATAGGATATCAAAATCAAAAACATACATAAACCGCATCCAAATACTCGCACGACCCAGCATCATTCGTACATGGCAACACCCTATCCACATATCCCCAATGCGGCTGCAACGTGGAGTTACTCTCTGTCGATTGTATATGACGGGGCGTCAGAGTCATAGAATCCATCTTTGCTTGGATATCTTTCTTTCTTTCTTTCTTTCTTTCTTTCTTTCTTTCCTTCTTTCCTTCTCTATATCTTCAACCAAAGACAATTTCTGAATCCTCCCGAGTTCAATTAATAAGTGTTAGACGAGGAATAGAGTTGACGACTAACACCAGCAATTCAATAGAAGGATAAATATTATATACATGCACAATCGACAATCGACAATCTAGAATCAACTGTCCATATACATACATACATACATACATACATACATACATAGAGAAATCAATATATATATCCAAACTTCCGTACATATACATATACATGTACATGTACAAATACACATCCACATCCACATCCAGACGCAACGCCAAGCAGCCTACTGACTCCATACTCGCTCGTCCCATCCCCTCAAACTTGCTCAATGCGGGAAATGAGTTACATACATACATAGATCCAACAAATACGTAGTAATTAGCTCACTTATAACTAGCTCACTTATTCATCAATTATTCACCTACCATCCCAAATATCACATCACATCACATCAAACCACATCACATCACATCAAACCAGATCACATCAAACCAGATCAAACCTATCAAGCTCATCGTATTATTTTTCCAACCCCCAGAAGCAGAAGCAGAAGCAGAAGCAGAAGCAGAGAGTCCAAACAACCAATACACATCCAAAGCCCAGCCCAGCCCAGCCCAAAACCAAAAGCCAAAAGCAAAAACCAAAAAAAAAAAAAAAATTTCTCCAAAACCGACACCCGCCAAGAAGTATACTCCACCAACGCCCACTAGCAGAGAAAATAAACTCGCTCAAACCCGCGCATTAGCATGACCAAATAGAGCCAAGAGAAATTTTCCTCCGAGGTGCGGTGTTTAGGTTCGTTACTTTGTTATGTGATGTGATGTGCATTGGACGGTTTGAATGATTTGAATGTTCTTGGACTTTTGGGCCAGCAATGATAACATACCATTGAATTTAATGTAATTTATTTTTAGTTTTCCATGAGTTAATCATGAAGGATATCTCTAGGCTCTATACTATAATATGATATAATATAATACGTACATCGTAGTCCATTCTGTATGTCTGTCTGTCTGTCTATAACCAGACGTAATATCTAAAACGCCTTTTTGTTGAAAATGCAACCCGCTATAACACGTTGAATGTGTTTTTCTATATCCCTTCCCTTGTCCCGTCCGCTGCCCCCTTATCATAAAGTGCCGTGTTGAAAAACGCTCTGAACCAAAATGAAAATGAAGATGACAAAATAAAAAATATTCGCTGATGCTTGTATAAACATGAGATGATAATGGCAAATAATTAGAAAAGACCATCGATTTCTCCAGTTTCGGTGTCAACGTCGACATTGAGATATCCTGGAGCGGTTGGAAGACCAGGGATGGTTTGGATGTCTGCTGCGAGTGCGTAACTTTGAGGGGGTTAGTAAACGTACATTAATATCAGGGGTTAAGAGAGTAAAAACTTACAGGTAACCAGCACCAGCAGCCAATCTCACATCTCTAATTGGAACAGTGAAACCAGTTGGTGCACCCTTGAGATCTGGGTCATGAGACAAAGAGTATTGAGTCTTTGCAATACAGATTGGCAAGTTTCCGAAACCTTGTTTGGTGTATGTGTCAACCTTCTTTTGTGCGATTTCGCTGAATTCGACCTTATCAGCTCCGTACATCTCTTTGCCGATAGCTTCAATACGAGTTTGAACATCGCCTTCAAGACCATAGAGAAGCTTGAAGTTCTTCTCCTTCTCACTGGCAGCGATGACACCCTTAGCGAGATCAACGGCACCCTTTCCACCTTCAGCCCAGTGGTTAGCTGGGATAGCATCTTCAGCACCGGCGGAAATAGCTTCTTCTCTAATGACTTCAATCTCAGCATCAGTATCAGTCTCGAATTTGTTGATTGCGACAACGACTGGGACACCGTAAGATTTAGCGTTGGAGATGTGCTTCTTGAGATTGACACAACCCTTTCTAAGGATCTCAACATTCTCCTCTCGGTAGACCTTGTCAAGTGCAGCACCAGGAGCGATGGGTGGTCCACCGCCGTGAACCTTCAAGGCACGGACAGTTGCTACAACAACAACTACATCTGGTACGAGACCTGATGATCTACACTTAATGTTGAAGAAACGTTCACCTCCCATGGTGAAATCGAAACCAGCTTCAGTAATAACGAAACCAGTCTTCTCATTATGGTTCTCGTCAAGTTCAGTACCAGCGAGCTTCAATGCAAGTTTATCTGCGAGCACGGAACTGGCACCAATACTGATGTTTGCGAATGGACCAGCATGAACGAAGACAGGAGTTCCCTCCAAAGTTTGCATCAAGTTGGGCTTGATAGCATCTTTCATCAATGCTGTCAAAGCACCACCTGCACCAATATCATCACAAGTGACTGGATCACCACTTCTTGATGTACCAATGACCATTCGACCAAGTCTTTCTCTCATATCGTTCAAGTCATTGCTAAGTGCGAGGATAGCCATACACTCACTAGCGACGGAAATATCGAAACCAGTTTCTCTGGTTTGACCCTTCTCTGTGCCAGCAGTACCAACAGTGATACCTCTCAAGTGACGATCGTTAACATCAAGAACACGTCTCCATGTGATAGTTGATGGGTCAATGTCTAATCTTGCAAATCGATGGATCTCATCCTCGGTAAGTTCATTAGGATCGGTCTTGTTGATACCAAGTTTCTTTAGGCGGCGGAACATGATTGGTTGGAATTCACGCTTGCCTTTCTTTGCTGGAACAAGACGCTTGTAAAGAGCTGCATCCTTTTGAGTGTTCTCATGGAACATTCTAGTCTCGATGGCAGCAGCAAGCAAGTTGTTGGCAGCAGTGATCGCGTGGATATCACCAGTCAAATGAAGGTTGAATTCATCCATAGGAATGACTTGACTATATCCACCACCAGCAGCACCACCCTTGATACCGAAGGTAGGTCCTTGACTGGGTTGACGAACATTTGCGAATGCGATACGGTTGAGATGAGCTCCAATAGCCTGAGTAATACCCATAGTAGTCGTAGATTTACCCTCACCTAATGGTGTTGGGGTAATACCAGTAACGACAACATAGCGACCGTTACGACGGTGCTCAAGACGTTTCAGTAAAGACAAGTCTACCTTGGCTTTGTATGCTCCATATGGTTCAAGCTCGTGACCAGCGATACCAACTTCTTGTGCAACACGGGTGATTTGTTTAGGGTGTTGAGCTCGAGAGATGGCAATATCCGATGGTACAGGATCTTGAAGTCTCAAAGGTAAAGGCATGATCGCTCTAGCCTTTTGGCGATCGAAGTATGCATTTGCAGAATCAACAACGTTTTGCAATAACATAGCAACTGTCATTGGTCCAACTCCACCAGGTACTGGTGTAATTTGAGAAGCGACTTCGGATGCAGATGTGAAGTCTACATCACCAACAAGTTTCTGACCAGATTTCTTTGACTCGTCAGGAATAAAGTTGGTGCCGACATCAATAACAACTGCACCAGGTTTGAGCCACTCTCCTTTAACAAAGTTTGCCTTTCCGATAGCGGCGACAAGAACATCTGCGTTTTTGATATGTTCCTCAAGGTTTTGAGTTCTAGAATGGCATACTGTTACGGTAGCATCGGCATTCTTGAGAAGGTAGCTGACAGGACTCCCTACAATGTCACTACGTCCAAGAACAACTGCATTCTTTCCCTTCAAATCAACCCCACTCTCCTCTAACAAGACCATTACACCCTTTGGTGTACATGGAGTGAACAATGGGTGACCTCCACGCTTTGCGAGTTCTCCAATGTTGTTTGCACCAAACCCATCAACATCCTTCTCATCAGCCACAGCGGATGTTACAGCATATTCGGAGATATGCTTTGGGACGGGCAATTGAACGAGAATACCATGAACTGCAGGATCATAGTTCAAGCGAGTGATGGTTTCGATAATCTCGGCTTCGGTGGCGCTGTCAGGGAATTGTAGAAGTTCGCAATCGATACTCGCCTAAATATTGACACAAGGGTAAGCTTATGAGCCATGGATAACGCTTACAAATGACTGACCTCTTCCGCTGCCTTCAACTTCATACGAACATATGTAGCTATAGAATTATTGGTGAGTCACAGTCGACATGGTACAGTTATGAATACATACTTGAGTCAGAGCGATCACCCACTGCGAAGGATCATGTTAGCATGTCTTTTAATTGATTTGATGATTAGAATTCAATTAATTACCTTGGATAATCTTTAAAGAGGGCTTATATCTTGGGTTTGACTTTTGAGTATTGTCGATCTCAGCATGAAGCCTCTCACGAATCTTCTTCGCAATGGCAGTGCCATCAATCTTTGTAGCGGTCATTGCAGCAGAAGTACTTGAAAACTCCCTAAGATTACCACTTTGTTTCGTGGATGAAGAAGATAGGAGTGAGATTCTGGTGGGGGAAGAAAAAGTCGAACGAGAAAATTGAGGACCCCGCAATTTGAGTATTTGTCTGACAGTTGGGTCGACAGAAACTGAGGGGGACAAGGAACTCAAAAGAGCTTGATTTTGTAGAGTGAGAGTAACTCTCGATCTTAGAATTGTCTGAGGTTTGGTAAGACAATTCAATGATGGTCCCATGTACGAAATGTGAGATTTGATGCGGCCAACACCACATGCCTGTGTTCGTTTGCCGACAAACATATTTTTTGGTACCTTTTTTTTTTTTTTTTTTTTTTTTTTTTTTTTTCTTTTTCCCTTTTTTCTCTTTTTTTTCCCTATTTTTTTTGTAACCTAGGGTAATTCAACGAATGAGAATTGCTAGTCAAGAGGGAAATAGTAACTAAATACGGAAATAATATAAGAAAATCGGATTGAAGAGCCAGTTGAATGACTTACAACAACAATTGAAAAAAGTGAATAATAAGAATTATAAGAGTCAGGAAGAAGTGAGTCCTTATTAATCTAGAGAGATAAAAGATAAAAAGATAAAAGATAAAAATAAAATAAAAAAGGAAAAGGAAAAATTCTAAAAGTTAAATCTATCTATATACAGTTACTAAGGTATATTGTCCCCATCGTCAAAGGACCTTGTGGATGGACGATTCAAAAAAATATGAATAATGGATGAGTCAAGAATTGATCTATTCATCTAATAATAATTGGAATCATAATTAAATGAATGGTCTATGGTTCACCGTAGAATGAATATATAATGGTAGAAGATGATGAATGGCATGTGAATGGATGGCTACAGTTATGAATAATGATGAATGAATAAATGGCATTTGCTCTTACGTACGGAATTATTAGTGAGATGGATTTTCTATTTGTATTGTATTAGTTTTTGATATAACTGTTGAGGAAAATGATTAATAGCCATTGAAAGATATAGTAGCATATGATAGTATATAATAAATAGTATATGATAGTCATTAAGAATGAAATTTGTATTAATAAAGCCACATAAGAAAAATTCATTGAATTTTTTCCTTTGTGTAGTGACTTCCTCTTGAAAGGTCCCGACTCTCAAGGTTATGTGGTTTTTTTGTACTTGTATACAAGCCTCGCATTGGAAGGATTACCTAGTAGAGTAGATAGGGAATAGGGAATAGGGAATAGGGAATAGGTTGTAGCATATATTACTATAGTAGATAGTTATAGTATGGGCCCTATAATATAGATACAGAGTACAGTCATAACAGCCCTGAAAGTTATATTCGCATTTGCATTATGATATGAGTAGTGAGTGGTGATTGATTACTTAATAATTTATATAGAATGGATTAAAAATGGATTAAATAATCCGCATTGTCCGCATTTGGTTCCATACAATTAATACTCGCTTATGATTGGCTTATCTTAACACACACATTTCATTTTGAATCAGTGAAGAGTCAACTTCAACTTCTCGCTCGCTAGGTAATAATAATAATCTCAATAACGAACTTTTTGAGGGGTACGAAACTTTCCAAGCTTATTTTTAATTGAATATAATAAAACTACCTACTCCAACTTCTCATATACTTTGTTGATATCAGTAAACATTAATACTGAATCGCAAATATGAGACCAATTCTATTACAAGGACATGTTAGTATTTATTTACTTTACAACTACTCATTCTGTTGATTTGTTAAAATCAACACTAACTTACTTCAATTTACTAATAATCAAATTATACAGGAGCGTGCTCTCACTCAAATCAAGTAGGCAACAATCCTCGAGTAATGGCGCATCTGTCATATTGACCTTCGAATAGATATAACAGGGATGGAGACATCATCTTCTCCTGCGCCAAAGATCAACACATTTGCGCCTGGTTCTCACACAACGGTGAAAGATTAGGAACGTACCATGGACATCAAGGAGCTATCTGGACCGTCGATGTAGACCCAACCAGCACCATCATCGCCAGTGGTGCAGCAGACAACACAGTTAGATTATGGGATGTCAAGACAGGAAAGTGCTTGAAGACTTGGGATTTCAACACCGCTGTGAAGAGAGTTGAGTTCAACGAGGATGCAACACAATTACTGGCTATTACCGAACAACGTATGGGTTTCTTGGGTACGATCGTCGTGTTGGATATCAACTTGGATGTAAATGGACCACAATCGGATGACAGAGCTTTAACTATTACATGCACGGAGAGTAAGGCTACTGTCGCTGGATGGAGCAATATGTCAAAATTCATTATTGCAGGACATGAGGATGGAAGTGTCTCTCAGTACGATGGAAAGGTACGATATAATGCCTGGTATGTATGTTATGTCCGTTAACAAGATTTATAGACTGGCGAACAACTCGACAACACTCAAATCCATGAACCAGATATGCAGATCACAGATCTTCAATGGTCACCAGATAGAACCTACTTCATCACTGCATCAAAAGACAAGTCTGCTAAGGTTAGTTGCAATATACCACAACATTGAGTATGGTTACTAATTTGTTTAGCTCATCAATGCTTCAGATCTCGAAGTCATGAAGACTTATGTAGCAGACACTCCACTTAACAGCGCATCCATTACACCTAAAAAGGACTTTGTTATTCTTGGAGGTGGTCAAGCTGCTATGGATGTCACCAGAACCTCAGCCCGTCAAGGTAAATTTGAGGCAAGATTTTACCACAAGATTTTCGAAGAGGAAATTGGTAGAGTTCGTGGTCATTTCGGTCCTTTGAACACTGTTTCCGTGGACCCAACAGGAAAGGGATATGCAAGTGGTGGTGAGGATGGTTATGTTCGTGTGCACCAATTCGATAAAGGATACTTCGATTTCACATATGAGGTTGAGAGACAGGCTAGACAACAATAATTATGTTTATCCGGCTTATAGGAAAGGTGCATTTGCGGGCGTTTTGTGGATCAATCAAAAGAATTGTAGAATTTGGGAGAATCCATCTTCTTTGACAAGAGATTATGAACATATGAAGCTCTATTACAATGCGTAGATTGCACAATGAACAATGATCTAATGAGCAAATACAATTTCTAATATGGGAATACATTCAGGCAAGGATTATGACTCCATGAATAGTAATGTACAGTAAAGTATATATGAAGCTTTCAGTTGCTCTATATAGAACACGGTAATAGCAATTATTCTCCAGATGAAGACTTAAAAAAAATCGATAAAATCAGAGGTAGATTTCTCTGATGTTTGATTTGATTGACCAATCTAGACCCCGAAAAGTTATTTTCTACAAAATGCTCTCACCGCCTTGATAAACGCTACTTTGGGTAAAGCGTTAGCCAATTTAGACCCACCAAGGCAAGAAAATATTAATTCATATCGAAGATTTGACATTATTTTCTATTCCCCATACAACATTTACTTTTCCTGTCAATCCACACAAATTCCAATTTCACGACAATTGGAAATGGCTAAAGACAGTCAAGTCCAGAAGAAGCGCAAGGGTTTGTATTTCCAATTTCAAAATGTCGAGAATATATTCTAACGCAATCGTTATAGCTTCCACAGCTTCTGCACCTGCTGATGAAGTTGCGAAAGTAAAGAAGGTTAAGAGTTTGGCAGCTGAGGTCAAAAACAGTCCAGATAAGAAGCGCAAAGGTATTATCATACAATTCATAGATTCCTTCAAAACAATTGCTAACGATTGCGCAATTAGCTGCCGAGGAAGTTGCACCTGTAACTGTCAAGAAAACCAAAACTCCAAAACCAACCGCTTCCGAAAATACCAAATCCAAGAAGACCGAAGCCAAACCAAAATCATCAGAGGATGTTACTGTCGCCACCAAGAAACTCCAGGCTGTGAAGGAAAAGGTGGAGAAGAAATCAAAGAAAGCCAAGCAACCAGAGCCTGAACCAGAGTCGAGTGAAGATGAAGACGAGGTAGAGGATGATACAGCTGAGACTAGCCTCCAAAACGATGAGGATGAAGATGCTGAAGAGGATGACCAAACCGAAGCTCTTCTCAAGGGTTTCGAATCCGACGGTGACGAAGAAGAGGACGCAAAAGAAGGAGGACTCGAGAAAGGCCAAGAAGTCCCCAATGCCCTAGAGAAACTCACCAAAAGCCAAAAGAAGGCCATCAAGCGAGCCGCCGAACAAGCTGCCAATGATCTCCCAGGTGTCGTCTACATTGGCCGTATTCCCCACGGTTTCTACGAGAACGAGATGAAAGCATATTTCTCGCAATTCGGCGATATCCTCAAGATCCGCTTGTCCAGAAATAGAAAGACGGGCGCAAGCAAGCATTATGCATGGATCCAATTTGAGAGTAAAGGTGTTGCGGAGATTGTGGCCAAGACTATGGATAACTATCTATTGTTCAACCACATCTTGAAGGTCAAGATGGTACCGGACGAGCAGGTATCCCCCGATTTATTCAAGGGGGCGAATCGCCGATTCAAAAAAGTCCCATGGAATAAGCTCGAGGGACGAAAATTAGAACAGGGTGCTGGCGAAGAACAATGGGAGAAGAGAATAGCGAAGGCGGAAAAGAAGCGCGAGAAGAAATTGGAGATGTTGAAGAACGGGGGAATGGATTATGAATTTGAAGCTCCAAAACTTAAATCCGCCAAAGGCGTTTCTAGGAAACCCGTTTTGGAAATCACGGAGAACGGGGAAAACCAAGAGGCTTCTGTAGAGGGGGAAGTTAAAGCTATTGAGGCCCCCGCTAAGATTGAGGAACCGCTAAAGGTTAAGAAGAGCAAGAAGAGTAAGGCTGTGGAGGAGACGCCGAAGGAGATCGTTACTACTACTCCTACTACTACGGAAGTTGTGGAGAAATCCAAGAAGGCGAAGAAGAGTAAGAAGGCTAAGGCTTAGATTCTTTAGCCTTTAGGCTTTAGCCTTAGCCTTTAGACTTTAGACTTTAAACTTTAGACTCTGGTGAACTGGAATATTGACGATACAATAAACAAGGAGTTATGGTAGATAAAAAGACAGAAATGATGGTGAATCGAAAGATCGGGTATGCTATAGATGTTATAGATGCTATGTATCGCTATGTATCGCTTATTAGCTTTCTTGTTTATAAGAAGATGGTCGTCTATTTATTCTATTCTATTCTGGTCTAGTTTAGTTTAGTTTAGTTTATGTAGGTAATCATGAATTAATTACATGAATGATTAGACTCGCTTGGGTTATTATACGTGCTCTGGATACATACATATGTTGAGTAGAAAAGTGAAAAGGTAGAAAAGGTAGAAAGGTAGAAAGGTAGAAAGGTAGAAAGGTAGAAAGGTAGAAAGGTAGAAAGGTAGAAAAGTATGAAAGGACCAGTTACTATAATAAATTCTTCGTCAACCGTGGTATAAATACATCCATATCATCAATCCATCCATCTATTTATCTATCTATATGAACGCTCCCCATTTACAGTACAATGATACAAATATCCCCTCCCCCCTCCCCCACCCCCCAAATCCCAACCCCAACAACCATCTAGTCACACTACATACACTTCCCCCCTCCCCCCTCCCCTCTAATCATCTTCCCCCCGGCCTGCAACAAACTAACCGCCATCACCGCCCCCCCAAAGCCCACAATCGCCGCCGCCACGCCCGTCCTCCAGCTCCTCCTACTCAACCGAATATAACACAACGGCGGCAAGATATACGCCAACGCACACGCGCTCGTCGCCCCAATCAGCTCAAACACCACGCCCAGATCGCAGATTAGTAGACTGATTCCCATGGCGCCGATGACGAGCGCCGAGGTGAAGATTAGGTGGAGGTGTGGGGAGAAGGGGTCACCGGGGAAATAGTAGTTGAGCATTACTTCGCGGCAGACGAAGGCTTCGAGCGGGAGGGTGGTGAGCATGTTTAGGCCGAAGCAGAGGCGGGCGAGGTTGACGAGGGGGGACGTGGGGGGGAAGTTGTTGAGGACGTTGCCGACTAGAGGGGGAGGGGGGTGTTAGTTAGGGGTTTTGTTGAAATGATTTGGGGGGAAGGGATGGTTTGGGGTAAGTGGGAAGATTATAGGGGAGGGTAGAGATGATGGGGTATATGAATGGTGTTTGGAATTGGGAAGGGGAAATCAAAGAAGTGGGTTTGCTTACGGGTTTTGGAACCGAAGGTTAGGAAGCCGGAGATGGCGAGGAGGAGACAGGCGATCATTGAGATGGTAGTACTGTAATGTGTAACGAGAGTGAAACGGTCGAGGGTAGGAGTGGAAAGGGAACCATATATTAGGAGGGAATTGTGGTGGCAGACGAATGCTAAAATAAGGTAAGGGTCAGCAGATGGATATATTGGTTTGCTGGAAAGTAAGAGGATAGAAAGGAGAGAGGATTTACCAAATGATATTACACCGATGGCTTGGAATACACCGGAGTTAATTGTAAGTAATGGGGTAGAAAATGATCCTCGATCTTCTTTTGGTACCGCAAATCCTTGCGTTACAACTGTGAATAAGATGATCATCATACTGATCAAAGCCAAAGTACTCGCTTTAGCCAACTATAACCCACATCTATTAGCATCACTTCTTCCAAAAAAGCCAATATTCTCCAGTAAGAAGACACCTCGACTAAAATATACCTTAGCAATATCCCTATACAAGCTCAAAGGATAACTAATTCCCAACACAAAAACCACAATAACCCCCCTCCTCCCCGCCAACGCCCCCAAAACCGGCACATCCCCAATCCCCGGCCAAACCGCCTCCAGAACATGCGGAATCGTATCTCCCACAATAATACAAAACGCCACCATGCCTCCAAACGCAAATGCCCACTGCGCAACACTAATAGCTATGAGACCCGTCTTCCCAAAACAAAATTCCACCGTCCCCTGGAAGCTCTCCCGTCCGCTCAATTTACTATTTATAACAATAAGTCGAATCGTCCAATCTACCGTTATCGTTAAACCGATTAAGAGGATTATTCCAGTCAGTAAACCCGCCTGACGAAATGCATATGGTTGGCCTATTATACCAGCCCCAATGATCGAATTCGCCATATTCATGAATGCGGATCGGAGATTAGATTTGGGTCGCGCACGCTCGCTTTCCGCCCATTCGTGGACGGTGCTGCTGGAGTCCCAGGGTACATCTCGGGCGACGGTTACGGAGGGCGCGGTGATTCCGGTTAGGAGAGGTGTGAAGTGTTGGGTTCGGGAGGTGGGATGCGCGGGGGTGGGTGTGCTGGGTGAGTAGGGTGGGAGGTCTTCTTCATGGTTTTGGTGGCTGGATGTATCTGCATCGGAAGATAGTGAGGGTAGGTCGAATCGTACTCGATTGGGTGTTCGTGGTACATGCTGTTGTTCTTGTTCTTGCCCTCGTTCTTGCTCCTGTTCCTGTCGCCCTAAATGCCCTACATCTTCATCGTCACTGAATTCTTGCGCCGCTAATAAACCGATATCCTCTTCCGGATTCTGGGATCCCGAGTTCTCTCCATTGTTTCGTCGACCTGCTGTGTGTGATTTGGCTCTTGCCATGATTGCTATCGTGGTAGCATGATGTAGGTGTTTGAATTGGAATGGATGAGATGAGGTAAGGTAAGGCTGTGTTCTGGCCTCATTCGGTACGTAATACAAGGATCCTTGTTAGTTTCGGATCAAAGCGTCCGCATGCAGTGCTACTCGAGGCTCAGAATCTATTTCACTACAATGCTATTATTATTTGTACTTCTCATCTTGACCACAATTTGATAGTCGGCCTTTCAATTTCTTTCGATACACTGAGGTGTTTACTTTGCAATATACATTATGATTGCAATCTTACTACTGACAGACTCTAGATAGTTCTAGATCTGAACGAACATTCAGAATTTTGGCAGCTCCTTCCTTCACAAAGCCCAACCATATGCCAAAGATTGTTTTGAGGCTATTTCTGCTATCATACTGACACTGATCTGGATTAAGTCCTACGACTATTGTTTTGAGTGGATCTCAACATTGAGTGCCGTTTGTCGTGTCGCAAGTTATTACTTGGTTTCATTTTTGATCACCAGCGAGTGCTACTCTGGTCATGTTCAAGTCTTTTAGTAGCCAGAAGATCTAATACAACCTTTTGAGTCTCAAAGATTTGTGATCGGTGAGGGACAGTACCAGAGCAACAGTTTTGCTACTTAAGCTTTCATGATGCATGTCGCAAGTAATTGAAGGATAGCGGCATGGAGCTCCATCATGATAGCATTTAACGAGTAACATTCACGAGAGACACTCATTTGACAGTCTTATTGCCCTTGGAGCGTTAATTCCACTGAACTTACCATGTGCTGGTTGTCCTACAATTATCCATGGACTGATGCTACATATCATGCTTTTCGCTTCCCAAGTCCATGCCAAGCAAGTAGAGGTATGAATGTGACAAATGTTTAAGCAATTTTCTTTCGTTTTGATATTGTTTGTGGTTATAGTAGCTTCATCCAATCTTCCAACTTGATCCCAATCGGATCGAAAAGGCATATTAAGGAAGCGCCCAAAAGGCGGTGCTCCATATATATTCCACAGATTGATCCACGATACGATGTTGGTAGTATTCTTGAACATTGTTCCAGTGTCCGAAATTTGCGACACGGACATTTTGTGAAATGACACAATTGGCGCACAGAATCGGTCTCCACGTATACATGTAACTTGAGGGGCCTCTCCATTGAAATAGTGCTTGTACCTTTCATCCAAATATATACCACATTTCAATGCCGTTGTCGCAATAAGTTTGTCTCCCCATTGAGCATCGAGCGATTCTAGGTGGGCTTTCGCAACTATTTCAGGATTCTCAAGGCTACTCGTAAAAGAACCACACCTGAACCTCCATGCGCAAATCGACCCCTGTAATCGCCAACTGCATTTCCAATATAATAACGATGCGATGGATCAAGTTGTCCAAAGATAGCTTTAAGAGAAGTTTTCAGGATATACGTATCGTCATCCTTTCTCCAATAGTCTGCGCCACTTCTAGATTGCCGCTAGCAATAGCAACCGTGAGGTTGGCGTAATCTTGCAATCTCGGCGCATCTGGTCGTGACAACATCAATTCATCCTCGACCATAGCTAACGCATCATAGACTGGCACACCTAGATCGTCGTAGCTGGAACTTTTTCCTCGTATGCTAGAATAGTCGCCTACAATTACGATGTTACCCCTCCTATGCTCATCCTGCAAGGTGTCTCGCTGAGCATGGAGCCGCTCTCGAGTCGAAAATCCTGTCTTAATGATAAAGCCAACACCGTCCATTTCGAAAGGGAATACAGGCTATTTGAATGGCCGTCTATGATCTTTGGCGATTATCGCGTTCAGAGCCCCATTGAGACGCCATCGAACGAGTAGAATAGCGGTACTGTCATAAGGAAGAACTATTCATGAGGAAGAACTATCCATAACAGTATAGAGAGAAGGAAGAATGTCAAGATGCATGAACGTAAGTGTAGCCGCTTGAAAGATATTAACATTCTCATATCTGTAGATGAGGAACGCACACATAGTTTTCCATCTCGCGAGATCTCATGTGCTCATACATAAGAAGATTTAGTAAAGTAGCAGATTTCTATTAGATATTCTATCAAACTAGCCTAGTCTCAGTTTGACACTATATCAGATAAAAAGAAGAACCAACTCCTTCAAAATCCATCTCATTTTGGACATTCAAATCCGAACCTAACGCAAGCTCAGCCTTGACACTTTCTGTCAACAATCGTCACTCTCACATCATACATTCATTTCTACCATAATATATATGTACATACCAATCGTTGGTTTTTGGGGGTATGAATATTTAATTCGTTCATTCTAGATACCCTAGGTAGTGAGTTCTATTCGGAATAGCTAGGAATACTCTTATTCCGAGATGAACATTTTATTAGGCTTTCCGAACAGTAAACATGCATGAACTCCGATAAACTCTGGTTGGAAGCTGTAATGCCGTTGTACAACAATTACTTCCCTTTTCTCTATTCTGTCTTTGTTTCTCCAGCAGAGGATCACAAATTTTGTATGTTAAGCCTCAATCCTTAGACTAAGGGTGAACAATTACCGAGTAGATAAGAGAAATATTTTACTTTCATATTACTCCATCACTCATACTAGCTGATTTCTTCTTCCCTATATTCTGCATTCTTCCCTTCTCACACTTCCTAGCTACAGTAATGGAAAGAGAAATCCATTCATCAACATCAACAATGAAAAGGCAAAGAAAACCTACCGATAAAATTTCCTATTCGAGGCTGCCATTTCTTAAAAAGTACGAGTTCACTCTACTGTGCTTCACAACTGCATTATGCGAATTAGTACCAACACCCCAGAATTCCCCCGTGCTTACTCTCCTCATCGTCCTCAACGGTTGAGGCTCAATTAAGCGAATACTAAATCGATTCTACTAGGCGAATCCATGGTAACCATGCACCTACCTACTAATTTGTGCAGAGTCCGGACGGAAAAAGTCTAGGATCATGTCTAGCAAAATTGTTGTGTGCGTGTTTTGAAGAATTTTGAATTGTCGTTCGTGATTAAAGCATTGAGTATGTAGTTCTTTTCAATACGTGACCGTGACTGGAAAGATGAGTGAGTTCCACTCTTCTTAATCTGATCAGTTAATGTTGGAACGGCGTTGGTGTGCTGAGAAACATAAATCATTTGCAGGTTTATAAAATAGAGGGAGGCAGGGCACACCACCAGGAATTTACAACGGTGTAACAATGCCACTGTTATTGAACACTCCTCAATACGGGTATGAGAAGATGCTTGGTTTATTCATCACTACCCATATAACTACTACTATTTCAGGAAAAGATAATCAATTTAACAATAAAAGCTCGCTCTTATTCGTGTTCATCCATTCTCATCCAATCGTGATAACCTGCCATAATTCCCCAAACCAGTGTATACAAAACTACAATTGCAACCTGTACGTAGCAACCTCGAAAGGTTTAAGCGTGACATCAAACTTGCCCTTTTCGATCTTAATCTCTTCTCCATCATCCTCCAGAAGATTGGTTCTGTAAACCTTCTTGACATCCAGAGAAGTCTCGACTGTACCGTTGCTTGTGCCACCCAAACTGTCGTAGATTCTAAGAATCACACTTCTTCCTTTCCTCTTTTCTAACCCGCCACGACTAACATCTTCGTCATCTTCGCCTCTCTTGACCGTATCCAAGATTAAAGACGGGTTCCCAGTAAGTTTGATTGGGGCTTGGAAAGAGCTCGCTTGGATGTCTTTGGAGGCTTTACAAAGCTTCAATGGGTTGTTGAAGTTGAAAGCTGTTCGGACGGTAGTTGATCCAAGATCACCTTGATGAGGAAGGATGGCCCATCGGATATGATGACGGCCCATATCAGCATGTGCATCTGGTGCCTTTGGAGCGCGAAGGAGCGACAAGCGCATCATGTTTCCACAAGTAGCAAAGCCATATTTGCTATCATTCAAGATAGAGACACCATAACCATGCTCGGATAGATCTGCGAATTTGTGACAGCAAACTTCGAATTTGGCCATATCCCAGCTGTTGCTAGTCAGTAAAACATATTTCAATATTCATAAGTCATGAAACTTACGTAGTGTTGTAATGTGTAGGTCGTCTGATGATCCCAAATTGAGTCTCATACGATGCTTCAGTGTTCCTAACATCGACAGGGAACTCGACCTTCAAGAATTTCATACTCTCTCTCCACTCAACTTCACTCTCTATCTCAACATATGATTGTTGTCCTTTGAACGCAGCAGATAGACTAATATAGACTTTAATCCAACTATCTTTACTGATCTTCGTCTCGGTCATAACAGTAACTTTGTGGGCGTCACTCTGTACAATATTAGTTTCTCCAGAGGTAAGTTCCTTGCGAGATGCTAAGTGGAAAACTTCGACATCCCAAGCCTGCCAGTAGAGGGGCTTATCATCGAAGATGACAAGTTGGTTAGCTTTGCCTCCTTTAGCAATAACTTCCCTCTGAGTTTGCCGATCGTAGAGCGAGGTGATGACTCCACCCTCAACTTGTACTTTAAGTTGCTCATTCTCCAAAACAAACACACCTCGTCTGACCTCTTTGACAGTTACTTCTGGGGTCTCGGAAATCTTGAATGTTTTGATCTTGAGAACATTTCCTTCGCCACAGGCAACACCCGCACTGTTCTTTCCAACTGGCACAATCTCTCGTCTGTGCCATGGCATAGTGTTCAGTGCTACAAGATCATCACTGCTAGAGCTCTCGGCTTGCTGTACCCCGAAATACTTGTAGAGATCTTTGAGGATTTTCTCGCCAGTCTTAAAAACTTTTTCATAAAGCTCATCACTATCATCATAACACATCTCAATAGAACTTCCAGGGAGACAGTCATGGAATTGACAGAGTAGAACATCCTCCCACATATCATCAATATCCTCCTTAGGATATTTGAAATCCTTGCTCTTTAAACTAGCAATTGTTGCTAGGAGCTCAATGTTATGGAGCATTATTTCGGAATTTCTATTGTTGCGTTTGTTGTTTGCTTGGGTGGTATATGTTCCACGATGCAACTCGAAGTATAATTCACCGTACCAAGTAACGAAGTCAAGTCCATCGGAGGCCTTTTTCTCTAGTTTATCGAAGAAGTCTTCGGCAGAATCTCCCATGTGTACTCTTGGCAGCATGCCAACCTTATCACTCATTCCGCGACATCTTCGGAGCTTTTCCATATGCTGCCAAGTTGGTCCTCCACCTCCATCACCCTTGCCGAAAACAAGAAGCGATGTCGGATCTTGATCCATGGATTTGTGCTGAGTTATTGACCTTTTCACGTCGCCAAAATTTGCCTCGGCAGTATACGTCTCTGCGGGTGTCATATGGCAGAGGACTTGACTTCCATCAAGTGCTACCCAATTGAAAGTAGTGTGGGGGAAATTATTGATGTTGTTCCAACTCAATTTCTGTGTAAAAAATCGCTTCATACCTGCCCCACGACATAATTGAGGAAGTTGGCTGGAGTAGCCAAACGTATCGGGAAGCCAGAAAGTCCTGCATCGCTCCCCAAAATTGCTTTCGAAGAACCTTTGACCGTATAAGAATTGGCGTACAAGAGATTCTCCACTAGGCAGATTAGTATCGTGTTCGACCCAGCTTCCACCAATTGGCTGGAATTTGCCCTGCTTGACCTTTTCCTTGACACGGTCAAAAACATATGGGTAATATTGCTTCAACCACTTGTACTGCTGAGCCTGTGAACAAGCAAATCGATGCTCCGGATAACGGTCCATGAGATCACACTGATTTGACCAAGACCTGGCAACCTTTCTTTTGGTCTCAGCCCATGGCCAAAGCCAACAAGTATCAATGTGACATTGCCCAATCCCATAAACCATGGGTTCTGTTCCAGTCTCATAAACTTTGGATGAGCTAACATTCTCCCCGATATACTCTTGCGCAATCTTTCGGCCTTTGATGATCGAATCTTGGCTGCCCAACTCGAAAGCATCAATAATTTCATTTGCAACTTTCAATGCTTTATGCTGTTGCCATGAATCTGTTGAGAACTCTCTGGCAGCATCTCCAATGATCCAAATATCAATCCATAAATGTCTAGCTTGCACATTCACCGCAACAATTTCGGCTCGACTTAATTGAAAATATTTATTCGGGTTAGGAGGTTGAATGGAATCCCCACCTGGGGCATTCCCAAACATGCCGTTGCATGCTGAATAAAGTGTTAGTAACTTTGATGAATAAAGAGTATTGTAAAAACATCCAGAGAGCTGAAACACTAAAGCAACCCCCCGACTTTCTCATGGTGGGTTCACTAGAACCAATCGACAGATGAAAGTTAGAAGATGGGTATAGATAATATGCTTACCCATTTCGATGTAAATCGTATGCTCTTTTCCATCCCTGAACTTTTCCGGCAAGATCCACTCAACTCTTTCACCGCCACCAGTCAATCCTTGAAGGGGATTGCCATCCTCAGTCCATACCATTCCCTCATTATTCGCATCCCAATGAAGTTCTAGTAGCTCCTTCTTTCGAAGCTCTGATGGCACAGTAATCTGTACTTTAAACCAATGTGTTGACCACGAAGGACCGAATGATTCTCCGACTTGTGTAGATCTGAATTTGTGGCTAGTTGCTTCTTTGAATGTAGGTCGAGAAAGGTCGGGTGCATCCCAGACTGATAGCTTGATGTGAGATTCGCCCGATGCAGTTCCTTCTGTGAGCATTCTGTTCGGGCGCTTCGATTAGTATATATCATGATGAAGGAAAGTTGATAAGGATGGTTGCATACGCTCGCAGATTACTATTCTCATATTGTCCGCCGCCATAGAATGCAGCAATTCGATCTCTGTATCTATAATTATCGAAAAGTTAGTAAATTGGTAATTTAATCCGGTATGTCACATTAGATTTCCAGTATGTTTACTTACAAGTTTGGAATCCATTTTCCGACAGGACCTTCTGATCTCACTGGAAATGAGCTCTTGAGTTGCTCTTTTATAACTGTTTCACCACCCATAATTGGTAATTGAGTGAGTCTATTGATGGATTCGAGCTGAGTTGGTTGGATTGTACTATATATAGAGATTGTGGTCAATTTTGAGATGTTTCAGAAAGAGAGTGAAAGATAAAGTGAAAGAGAGAGCTCTTGATTGAATGTAAACTTGGAGTGTATGTGAGAGAGAGTAAGAGAGAGAGAGTAATAAGAGTAAGAGTAAGAGTAACGAGATATCGTATCTACAGTACGCCGCTTGTTACGGGAGGTCCGTACGTAAGGGTGGAGTGGAGTGGAGTCAAGAACAGGGACACAAGGGTAAGATTTAGGAAAGCGTGGGGTAGCATAAAGGAAGAGATTATCAGCTCGTCAGGTCAACTTACCTCGACATTTTTCTTCAATTCAATGTTCTTTCTATGTCATCAATAAGGAATATCAACAGAAAATATGTCTTCTTATTTTGAATAAAGAAGCTCCAAGATCAGATCATCAAGTGATGAAGAGAGTCACAAGCACATATAGAAGTATACGATATTGATATTCCCCTCTTTGAGATCTTGGTCGTAGTACAAAGATGCGGGGTTGAGCTGCAGGTACGGGATGATAGTATCAAGTAATATATTCATGGATAGCTAGGTAGGTATGAGGCTTCTCGGCGGCGAGAATATGACATATTGCCAGCCTGGCTCAATCAAGTACTGGGCGGATTGTGGGATTAATTAAATTTGGTATTTGATGTTTAGGGACCGATAGCAATATTCATTGATAATGTCCCAAGTATTCATATTTTGGAGCATCGATATATCACTAATTGAGTGCTACTGTCATTCTCACTGGCTCAATTGAATTTGTTATCATTGGGCATTATTAATTTATAGAATTTTTACTCTTTCTATCTATCCATTGTATGTCTTATCTATCTATCATATTTTCATTTCCTCATTACAGCCATTCCGATATCCGGCCATCTGTAGAAATGCAATTAGTTTTGTATTTTGCTAAAGAATTGCACATTACCTACCTGGACTTTGATCTGTAACTCCAACTACCACAATTTGCTTTTTTAGTTCTTGTCGTCTTCGTTCCTTTCGATTCATACTCATTTTGGCCTTTTCTACTACGTCATGAAAATGTTCATTGCCTTTCTGTATAACATCTGGGGCCCCTTTGATTCCCATGAAACCTGATTTCTTCGGCATGGGAGTATCTGGACCTGTCGCAGTTCTTTTAGCATTCGAAATTATATTGTCAGCTGGCGCTCTTTTCGTACCAGATATTCGTCTTATGACGCCAGAAAATTTTTCGCCTAGCGATTCTGACTGTGGGGAATCTGGTGATTTGTGAGTTGAACGAAATGGAAAGGGACTTTTCTGGGGGTGTTTACTGCTTAAAAATTCTCCTCTCCGTGATGGTGGAGGTGTTATTGATGTTGGTGTTGGTGCAAATGATACAGATGGAATATCGTTAAAGTCATACTGTCTTTGTTGCTTTGAGGTGATAAAATCAGGATATGCAGAAGATGAAGCACTTTCTCCTGAGTATTCGCTGAAATCGCTTTTCTGATAATGTTTTGTGCGAATGGACAGCGGCGGTGGCATCAGGACAGAGTCTTCTTGCATTTCGCGAGATATCTGATGCCCATTTCTATTTCGCTGTTCATATTTCGTCCGTTCTGCGTCTAGTAAATCTTCGAGACTTGTGGGTTCAGTTCTGTTGCTAGGCTCTCCGATTTGGCCTTGCATAAATCTGTTAACTCGTTCTCTGTATGCTGCAGATGATATGGAGTTCGCTTCCGAGCTCGGCGTGCTGACACTCGAGACATCCGAACTACCATGGATCCAGGATTGCATATAAGCTTGGCTTGTATGTGTTTGGGGTGCCTGGAGAGAGGTTACAGATAATCCTGTCAAATCATCCTGTGAAGACATGCTCCCTGTGTCATCAGAACTACCTGCGAATAACGGTGAACTCTGATGTACTACTCCATTATAATACGTGGTAGAACCCGCCATTTGGTTGAGATCCGTTGCTGATTGCGACATATAGTGTTGTGAAGATGGTGATAATAATCTGGGTTCTGGTAAAGATCGCATCCTGCTAATTGTGGGCAGGTCCTTTCCTCCATGCACTGCATCATTGCAGCTGAAAGCTCCTCGGTTATCTAATGGTGGTCTTTGAAGCGGTTGTCCATATGGCTGTAATCTCCCATCAAGTCTCCTGCTACCTCCTTTTGCATAAGCTCCTGGATAAGCAGGAAGCTCTTCTAATTGATAACCCATTGGTACGTTGTTTGCTGATCGAGTTTCTATTTCCACATTATGTAGCGAATGAGGGCTCGAGCGAGTCCCTCGTTGCGGAAATGGTACATTTAAATAGGAAGTATCTGGTTCTGAAAGAGAATAGGAATGCGGACGTGCTTGATACGAAAAGGAATATTGCGACTCCATCACCTCGAAAGCGAATGGAAGTGACGAGATTTCTATCTGTGAAAGAGTTGCAAATGCATTATGTGCGGAACGCATATTGGCCGTCGACTTTAAGAGAATTATGAAGACAAAGAAAAAAAAGAGCTAATGGCTCAAAGAGGAAATCTTGAGGAAGAACAAGAATAATAGAAGCTAAAAATAAGCGGAATGAGATACTTCTTTCAAAGAAGGAAATTTTGTCTGTCAGTTATGAATAATCGATATTCTGTTATGAGTTCTTTGAAAAGTGCGGAATACAAGTAGAGGGGCACGAGTATCGAGGAGTGAATCGGAGCTGCATAGTTTGAGATCTCGGTTTGAGTATCAATCGGAAGACATTAGAGAAAGTAAGAAAGTAAAGTTGTCATGAATGAGAAACAAAGAAAGAAAGCCAAAAAAAAGAAAAAAAAATACAATCACGGAATCAAAAACAAGAAAACGATGGAGGCTTGAGGGAGGCTCAAGATTATATTAAATTCTGGTGATATTTTGTGTTGCCTTCAATAGGAACGAAGGGATTCCCCACATTATGCGAGCTGGTGGGGGGAGGATCATTGCACTGCTTTGCGCATCCGCCGGAACACACACTCACAGCCCACCAGCGACGAGACGCCAGGAATTCTGGGAATAAATGGAAATTTGTTTGAAGATTGTATAGTCAGGCTTTTTTCCCCCTTCTAAATATCATGCTATGCTTGTTTGAATTGTATTGCGTATTATCTAAAATCCTTTAAGGGTTTGCATCATTTGTATTGATATTAGCGCTGTGTTTTATACATAAATGCGCATCTTCAATATCTACTATATTGTACGTACTTTTGATAACGATCGAGATACACTTCCACCCACAAAAGATAAATAGATAAGGCTACAGAATTATTATCACTGTATTAAATATATTGAACAAAACCAATGGATTCTTTCGGGAACAATCAGTACGCCCCAGTTCACTTTGTGAAGTAAATGCTGGCTGTAGCACAATGAACAAAATTAGCGCGCTACTCCAAACAGTCAGATCATGACCATATATGAGACCAATTAACAGCCAACCTGCCATCCAATTTAGTCCAAATCGAATCCAGCACCTTATATCCACCAATACACTTTGATTGTACAAGTCTATCCTTATTCGGCTGCTGCACTTTTCAATTCCGCAGGTGGGTCTTCATTGCCTTACAACTGAGTCTGAGTAAGAATTGGGATTTATTGTGTGTTAATACAAACCCTTACTCGCAAGGTATGGTCCATGTCGATTCCACTGACTGAATTGCCTGACAACTTCAAACGGTTGATTAGCATGCAAGATTAACTGAGAAAGGCTCGGTAGATGGCCTTCTCGATATCTAATTCTTGGCCAAATGTCCAGCTCCTGATCGGATACTATAAGAGAAATCATATAGGAACTCAACTTGTGATATCTGTCAAAAGTTCTATTCTTGTCTAACCTCTTTTCAATATGATGTTAGATCAATACAAAACATTGAATTCAAACCTGAGAAGGGGAAGGTAGCCGAAACGGCATACCGTTGGCAAACGATGAAAAGGGCAAATCGTATGAATAGTCTCACGGTTGCATTTCAAACCCATCACATCTCTCGAGCTTCACTTCTCCTACCCAGCCCATCAACCAATTCGTAACAACCCTCACATAATTCTCCGTCGCTCCACCCGTCAAATCCGTAAATGGTGGTTGACTTCCCGAGTTAAAGGTCATACTCGCCCAATAATACGCCTGACTGTCCGTTACTCCAGCCGTTCCCGCTGCCTTCAAAGCTCCCTCCAGCCCATCACTATCTGTTGTTCCATGTGTTGCATCTCTAATCATACCGGTAATTGTAGCACTGGAACACGGTTAACATCGACGCAATTGTAGAACTCATGGTATAATCTTTGCCAACGCAAGAAACATAAGGCTCGGCTCATCACTTTAAAAAAGAAAAGGAAAATCCATTAACTAGCGATGCAGCGGAACCATTCTGCCGGGATTACTGTGGCTTGGCAGGGTAGATAGCTTTGGGCTCACATTGCCTCACGATAGATATGATGAGATCTTTAGAGCTGATGAAATTTTTTTCAGTTGATAGGGGATGCTGAGTCGATCAGAGTTATCAATTGGGCTTCAAATGTTCAATTATGTTTCGAATTGAAGATGGACTTGTATTTATTATATGTTGAGTTGATGAGGGGTATCGAATTAGCTTTTATACGTGACCTCGTTGATAGTTCGTTCATAGATGAAATTATATCAGATGTTGTACTGTGTTGTTGTCTCTTTCTTTCTAAGTTTAGCCTCATGATTACCCCATGGTTACCTCATGTATGCATGCAGTGACTTTGTACCTTTCTAGTAAGTTTCATACATTATACCTTTCTATGTAAAACTTATAGCTATTAGGTTACCTATACTAGGTATTGATTAATAGCCAAGTACGGAGTCTTGAGGCTCAAAACGAGTAGCCATTAACTTTCCAAAAGTCAATTCTATATATCTTCATATCAAACTTCACAATTCAATAATAAAATCCATTCACTATATTTCCCAAGATAATTCGTTCAGAATTGCTCCTAAAAGTGTCATATTTTGATATCCGATCATTAACCGTCAACGTCAACTAAAATGACCCCGCACCCCACCCTCATAGCCCATAGAGTCACAGACAAAGGCGGATCACTACGTTCAGGGTCCCAAGCTTGTTATTTACTAGTTATTTACTAGTCCTTGGTCGTACGGTTATCCATTGCAATAATGTCAATGCCTCCAGCTCTGACCAAATCAAATTCCAATCGTAAAATCGTAGCAACAAGGTGGCGGTGGCCATAGTGGCGTCGATAGTCTTACTCTTACTTTTTTACTCTTACTCTTACTCTGAACCCGGCGAGGCTTTAGGCCCAAGAACACATCATTACTAGCCTTAATAACTGTAAATATTAACAACAAATTAATTTGGTCCTCTCCTCTTCAAATTCACATATCCGCTTCTGGTCCATCTTTCTCATCTGCATTAAAACCAACTGAAGATACTGTTACAGTGGTAGATCTCAATTCGAAAGAATAGACGCTTTGGCTTGCGATTTCAGAAACTGGGGTTATTTGGAGCTCCGCCTTTGCCTTTAATTATCTTCACAAACCACGACTAAAGATATCCCAACAATGGAGACGGAAGAAAACCCCCAGAAAAAGGCAGAGAGCGCCAAGAAAAAGTCACTTATTGAAGCGCTTCCATTGGAGTGTAAATCTGGGATATTAAGCTATGTATGTCAACCAGTCTTCTATCTATGTTGATGGGATTTAGATCGATGTGTTGCGCATACTGACAATATATCTATTCAAGGCGACAACACCAGATTTAATTTCGATTTCTCTTGTAACGAAAGAATTTAGAGAACTAGCGGCAGAGCATTTATATAAAAGCTTTCATATTGTTTTCCCAGACGACGATGATACTTCCAACGATTCTCTAATTGATAGCTTGGCTGCCGGGTTGGATACTTTTGCGACCAGCGACTACAACTATGCCAAACATTTAAAAGAAATTATACTTGAGACTTTAATTGGGGGGGATAAATCAGAGCGCGCATATCATCATTATCTTTATGATGTGAGCTGTGGGAAATTCATGAATACACTGTTTCTTTTGACGTTGCGCAAGGCAAAGGCTCTCGAGACATTCAAGTTGGTTTTATCCTGTGCGAAATACTATACATAAATATCATACTAATTCTTTGGCTCTTAGATGGGATATACGAGTTGAGTTAAGCCGGGAAGTTTTCAAACAATTACATCGAATCTCTTCACTTCAAAATCTACATATTCGAATGCAAGCTGGCAAATCTATATACGAAACTCCACCTCCGTTGAACAATGGCACACCTCATAATAACAACTCGTCCGCTTCGAATTCTATCCAATCTCAAATCAATATAAATCCATCTATTTCGAGCAATATCATAGTAGAAGGTGACCAAGAGGGTACTGATAATAAGAATGGGGCCGTCAAGAAACACCCCCCAACCATCTCCGGATTCAAAAACTTAAAAACTCTCTCGATTGTTGAGATGGATAGTTACGATTATATTTCTGAAATTAGAGAATGTATACAAAACTCCTCGGCGACTTTGAGCGGACTCAAATTATCCATTTCAGAACCTCTTGCTACGAAATCCAGAAAGCCGCCTCCAGATATAATACCTTCGGATGACGAATCAGATGAGGAAGATCAATTTGAACAGCTCATCCCCCCACCACCGGGTCCTGGACCTTCTTTAGGCACTGTCGGAGGGCTTGATCCTTACGCTCCTAGTAAATCTCTAATGGCTACCGAACATAAGAGAGTACAAGAATCGATTCTTGCAAGGTTATTTGGTTTGAATACAGCCAAGTCAAACCCCCCAAAAGGTGAAGACGAGGAAAAGCCAGAAGAGACACCACAGTCAAAAGTCATGCGCGCGTTACCCGGCATAGTTTCCAAAATTATGAATTCATATCCCGCCGCTAATACTACTGATGAGAGTGGAAAGGAAATTGTTGCCATGATAGAAAAGGCTACTGAAATGTTTCTTAAAAGAACTTCTAGAGAGGCCAATGCAGGAACCAAAGTGGGAGAATCTAAAGATGTCACCAAGAATGAAGTAGGGCCGTCGTCTACGAATGCTGATGATTCCAAAAAAGATGCTGCTGAGGGAGCTACTAAAGAAGCTACTGAGGTTAAAGAGCAACCTAAGGTCTCGGATGAAATGAAAGAAGAACCAGAACACGCAGAACAGCCTGGACTATTCGACAAACCTACCAAGAAACCAAAACATACCAAGGATATTTCCGATCCGAATGATATTGATGTTGAGGAACCGGAAGGGCAGGAATTTGTAGCTCATGGAGAGCAAGTCGAAACTATTGATATATCCCCATCTGAATCAGAGAAAACACAGTTAGAGTCGACAGATACGATACCCAACGTCCAAGTTGATACTCCATCTACGGAGCCTAATGAAAATCCTTCAGTTCCATCGGTGCCCAAGAATCCTGATTCCGAACCTCAATTGGATGCGGAGAATCTCAAGCGGGTTCTTGAGAATTTTCGAACTAAATTGGAGTCGGCGAGCTCTTTACTTCAAGAGGGGGGACCATTAATGAAGAGCCTCAATGACGTTAAGGCCAAGATAGCAGAAAATGAAGCTAATCCTAATGCTGTAGCAGAATTGATATCCGCAACCAGGGCATTTGATCAAAATCTTGCTAAATGCCAAATCTCGGATTTGGCATTTGCGGCACAACCATCTGTCACAATGAATGATTTAAGTAACAAAAAACTTGAAGGTAGTCGGGATAGTACAAGTAAGGAAATGAGGGAGTATATTCGCAACACACGTGGACTTACTCTCGACAATCTATCGATCTACTTAATCCCTCTAAAAGCCTCAATAATCTTTAAGGCAGTGGATATAAGAGTTTTGAGAAGCATCACTTTACTCAACGTTGGAAATCAATCCAACTTCTGGAGTCAATTGGCACGTGAGAATAAGTTGGACCCTCTCCCATTGTCTAAGATTTACAGCGACAATGTCACTATGCCATTTTTGAAATGTGTTAACCAACTCAAAACGGTCACGGATTTACTTCTGCTCGAACGCTCACCGAGAACAAGAGTCGAAACTACAGCGGCAAAGACAACCATCACGATGGAACAGATCCGCAAATCGGTTTTGAAAAAACATATCGCTACTTTAAAGGTTTTGTCTATTCGTAACAATAGCTCACATGATTGGGATCTTGATGAAGATAGTGCTTATCTGTTATGTCGTCGAGGGCAAGCTTTAGAGGAACTGGCTGTTATTTTCAATGTTGAGACAATGGTATGGTTCCCCCCCCCTTCCTTTCAGTCATAATATACTAACAACATAAACCCAGCACATTATTCATCAACATCTAGCTGGCCTCACAAACCTTCGCGCTCTTCACGCAGTCGAATTTCGATCAGATGATACCTGCATGTGGGTTGTCAAGGAGTTCCCAAAATTCACCATGGATATCATCGCTCATCATCCCGGTTGCAAAATTTCATACCTTGCACTCGATAAATCGGTCTTCCGACTCGTTCGTCGTGCTCCGAAACCTCCAAAGAATAATACAGATTCTGATAAGAAGGGGAAAGGGAAGGATAAAGGAAAGAAAAAATCAAATGCAAAGAAAGCTCAAGTGGTGGCGAATCTTTTCTTGGGGACTCTGGATGTTAACTCTCAGGCTGCTAATATGCCATCAGATGACTGGGAGGGCTGGGATTCAGATAGTAGTAGTGAAGACGAAGGAGATTATGACGGGAATGGAAACTCGGATAAAAGTGGTTGGGGCTTTAATGTCGTGCAGAGCGTGGATGTTCTGAAGTTTTGCGATGTGGATGGTGTGAGAATCTTTGAGAAGGATGCTATTTGGGGGAGACTTTAGAGGTAAATAGGTATGGTCTTGTATTGCATGGGATGGGATGTATCTGAATGGGTTAATTTGGGGTGGGGTTTGGGATGGCGCGGAAAATGGAGATTTTAAAGGTGGAGTCTAAGCCGTTTTCAACTGATATCATATGTTTTCTTTCTCACTTCCATCTCACTCTCTTCTATCTTGTGTGGGAGAAGAGAAGATAGTTGAAGTTAAATAGTTGGTGAACAAAATAAACCGAACTAGCGGGTTGGGGTGAACTTTTTTTTTCTTCTACTTTGCACTATAATATTTGCATGGGAGAGGAGTTGGAGATGGTTCCGGCACAGTGGATGAATTAGCGATTAAATGGGATTGAGAGTATGGATATGAATATGATACCTATTTGTTGTTATTTAACTTTGGACTTGAGATGATTTGATTGGTGACTTTTGATAGTGGCACTGTAAATAACTGTTTGAGATGGGATTGTGATGAAAGATGGAATAGAAGGGACTGAAAATGTATATGCCAGTATAGGATTGATCATGATGTCAGCTATATGACCAATAATATTGATGTAATGTCACTATGTGCTATTGATTGAAGGAATTAGAGAAGATAAATAGTGGTTTAATCATCTGTTTGGCACATTAACCTTCGACTTTCTTTGAGATCTAATAGTTATTGGTATTGCAATGAATGGTTTGATTGGAATTAAGTTGAAATTATCAATGTCATTCATTATTTAAATAGAAAGAGAAATAGAGCGATGATTGTCACGTTGTAAAAAAACGTTGGAGTCATACGTTGTGTTTGATAGGAGACGGAAGGTGGTAGCGGAGTATGGTTCTATGTGGAGTTGGAAAGGATTTGTTTGGTTGATGACGCATAACTGACTAATATATGATGTTGCTCACTAGCTACCATCATGATTCATACATGCTAAATTACTAGAGGGTTTATTGATTTATGAATTATCAAAATTATTTTGATTGCTCATCTTTTAATCAAACAATCAAGATCCTTCATGTATTAAGATTAGATCCGAGAAAAGAGAAAATGCAATATTGATATCTCGATTGTTTAGTTCGAAATCAAACAATCATAAGCGTTTGATTTGTTAAAATTAGATGGGACTATATGACTGACTAGAACTAAGATAGAGAATACAATGTTTCAATTATTCATATTCAATACGAAACGAGAATGACGTGAGAATGATTGAAGGTTTGATACACCCTCATGCATGGCTCTCAGGAAAAAAATTGAAAACTGAATGGATGATTTTAATCATTGAATACTGTTGAGAGAGAACTTGTTGAGCCCCATCCGAGATATAGAGAACTCTTGCCGTATGATGCTATTCATAACATATCCACCATATTCACCTACATTATTTTCTTTTTCCAATATGAAGACTGGCTCGACTGTCTTGGTTATCATCTTATCGTTATACACTCACTTCATATGTATATTTCTTAATGCCTGGGGCCATTTCTGAACAACGATATCTAGATTCTTTTTTATGATACTGATTGTTTTAACATCATGCTTTGTGTATATTGACAACTATTAATATTCAACGCTTATCAGCCCTCGGAACGATCAATCAATCCCACTTGCGAACTCTCCACCCATAACGTCTGCTGTAATCGAATTCATTATCTCAACCAAGAGTCAAAACCACGACTGTTGAGTTATCACCCAGAACAAACTACATTCGGTGAGAATTTCAATTTGAAGTACATTCAGATGACGTCTACTTATGTCGCCGACCTTACTAATGAAACGACTCTATTGACAGGTACTTCATGCTAATCTTCAGTAATCTGGCTCCTTCCATCGAACGAACCGGGCCGGCCGTACTTCCTCACAAACTCGGACAGTAACCCTGAATCGGTTCAGATTATAGAACATCAAAGGTAACGATAGACTCATTACAGACTCCAGCCAAAGAAAAAAAATCCGAAGTGGAAAAAACAAAATCCACAACAGACGAATATCAAGCATCAACCAAACCTCGAAGCTTAATCTCAACCAATCTTCCCATAGTCAAACAAAGAACAATAGAAGAAAGGGCAGTCATAGCATCCATTTAGATCTTCATATCCGCAATAACTACCCACTACGGCAGATATCTTATGACACGACTGGAAAGATGTGGAAAAAGAGACGATAAAATGATACGTCGAGGCAGTAAAATATTCACCCGATAGACATCGATTGATTCTCTCCTCTTGAATCCACCAATAACACCGGGATCGTTCCATAAATATATTCTCTGTAATCTCTGCAAAGACAAAACTAAAAAAAAGGAATCATTCTTGATATCGACAACTTCTTCCGTTATTATATTTCTTCCTAAACACTTACTATCAACAACTACACTTTTGAGAAGAAAGGTGTATACCAGACCTACCATAACTTTGCGGTAAGCTCTCTTTACTTCTCTGCTCTTTCCCAACGATTTAGTTACACTGTCCTATTATTCTTAACAACCTCTTCTGTTGGCATCTCTTTATTCCGTCAAGAAGAAATCTTCTTACCCTCTACTCAATGCCAGCAGACCTCTCATATATCAAGGCAGATAACTAACAGCCCAAATATATAGAGAATCCACATCAATAGGTATCAAAGATTGATAGAAACCATAGCATACTACACAGGTAAGTTTAAAAAACCCTCCTCCAACCCGCCTATCACACCACTCCCACCTCAATCGGCTGCAGAATATATCATAAACTAACTATATTCATCACTACAGATTGATCATACTACGAAAAAGCACCTTGAACAAACATCAGGAATACGGACACGGCAAATATTCTTAGAATTGCAGAAAAATAACATCCGAAAAAAATCCCAAACTTTACACTAGGTCCACACAACTATCATCATCATCTTATAATATCCAAAAAAAGAGATCGTCAATCTTTATCATAGAACGCACACATCAATCACCACCGCCTCGTCGTATCAGGCAGAACTAGTCTCAATCCACAGCACAGAAAACCTCACATTCGTTACCATCTCCTCATCCTACAAGATAGAACCACCTTGAACATTCATTACAGTAAGTTGTGCGGCACATTCTTCTTCATCGCTTCATCTACTAGACAAAACTAACCTCAACCCTCATCACAGAACACCGCTCATTTCTCATCCGATTCATAATACCAGGCAAAGGCAACGACAGAGCTTATCACCGAACGGAACACCTCTTCGATTTTAATTAATACGGATTTCAAAAATATTGTCTACTTAGACAACATCGATAATCATCCACAATTCAGCAGATTGCTTCAAATTCACTAGTCCATAATCACCCTTTTTAACCGACCCACATTTACCTAACTTACCTCGTAAGAAACTCGTACGAACCTCATATCCTCAGTTTCTTGAAGCACGCACTAACCTCCGATTCCTCAAGAAAAATGTGCGTCAAAAAATACCTCGGCTACACTTGCGGCCACTGTTCCGTCCCCACCCTGCATCAATGCCCCCTCTCGCTCGCTAACGAGCAATACCCTCCCTGCAAGATCCCAGCCGAATGGCCTCAATATATGAATCAATACTGCCATGCTTGTACGCGTGTACAATGGAATAAAGCAGTAATTGAGAAGGAGGCGGCGCATGAGTTGAGTCACAAGATGGGAGAGTGTGGGTGCGAGATCATCTTTAGTAGGGAGGAGAGGGAGAGAAGGGAGGGAGAAATTAGGGAGGGGAAGAGGGCGAGGGGTGCGAAGGGTAGGGGTAAGGGTTCTGTTGTTGGTAATGGTGGTGGTGGAATGACTAGAGGAATGGGTAATTTCTTGATGGGTGGAGAGAATGGTGGTGCAGGTGAACGTGCGGGAGACTTGGCCATGGCCAATCACGGTAATATGAGCCCTGGAATCATGAGTCCAGGCTCAAACTTCATCATGAGTCCCTCAATGATGGGTGTCTATCCAATTGGATTCATCAACGGCGCCAACGCCCAACAAACTGCTGGAAGTAGCAATAGTACCAACTATGGTTGGAATGCAGGTCCACAAATGGGTGGTAACATGCAAGCCGAAAATAACATCAACGTACGCCAAAATCCAGTCGAGCACCAATATCCGGAGCCACGCTACTATGCGCAACAAAGAATTCATCCAGAAGCCAACGTCGAAGTTCGAGCCCCAATCGAGCAACAAGCTCAGCCAACTCACCAGTACGCACAAACAAGCATCAATCCTGCCAACATGCAAACCCGAGGTCCGTACATTGATCCCTACGCTCAACGCGCTGCCTATAAATATGTAGGATACTACATAAACAGCACACAAACCTCACCTCGTCCACAACACCCAGCTATGCAAGATCAATACGCGAGCATGGGATTCTCTCGGGCTCCTATTATTTCGCCCTTGCCAGCAGGTATTCCTGGTGCGGGGATGAGTTGGCATCCGGAGGCAAATGCACTTCCTCCTTTACCACCACAGACTCCATATTTTGCGTCGGAACACATTGACGAGCAAGTTGCTGAGGTTGGTATCCATAAGGATCCACTTGAGCTCCAGGTTCAAATTCAAACCCCGATTCAGCCTGCTGATAACGCAAATAATGGTAGCAGCAGGGCTGTTAACAGTGTTAGTCCTGGTGTTGGAGTTGGTGCAAGAGCTGGTTCCGATGCTGCATCATCGACATCCTCACACCATACTGGCTCACATGCTCAGTACGAGACTCCCAATCAAGTAATTCACCAACATTATGCAGCTCAGCAACAACAGCAGCAGCCACCGAAGGTTCGTACACCGATCGTTGTCAGCAGTGTCATACCTGCTCAGCAATGAAGGAAAGGGAGAAAAGCAAGTATGAAATAAGGTCATCTTTCAGGTTAGTAAAAAAAAACGGGAATAATGAAACACGGTGGTGACAACGTTGTTTGCACCGAGTAATGTGATTGGATGGATATATACTAACTCGGCGAGTTCATAGAAGAAAAAATATACATTTGTTACAAAGAACTTTGAAAAGTTGCGCCGGAATTGCTAGCTTGGATAACCACGCCCCCTCTCATCAAAATCACGCACGATATTCTATTTTTCATATGTTTTTCATTCTCTTTTTACTTCTCTTTTATCGATCGACCTCCCCGAACACTACAATATTATAATTAGCGATGGATCATCATTTAAAAAGTTTTTGGAGTTTTCTTACCAAGATCCATAGTACCGATGATAGCGACAGCATCGGCCAACAAATGGCCTCTAGAAATTTGATCGAATCCACCCAAGTGTGCAAAACCTGGGGCACGAATCTTGCATCGGTACGGCCTTTCACTTCCGTCACTTACAACATACACGCCCATTTCTCCCTTTGGCGCCTCGATTGCGGAATATGTCTCTCCTGGTGGGACGGTATATCCTTTGGTAAATAGCAAAAAGTGGTGGATGAGTGCCTCCATATTTTCCTTCATAGCAGCACGGGGTGGAGGAGATACTTTGTAGTCTTCTACTCGAATTGGTCCAGGTGGCATCTTATTCAAACATTGGTGAATAATTCGGAGTGACTGTCTAAACTCCTCCATTCTGCACAGGTATCGATCGTAGCAGTCACCGTTGACGCCAACTGGTACATCGAACTCAACTTGGTCATATGCATCATAAGGTTGACTCTTTCGGACATCCCATGGAACACCACTACCGCGTAGCATTACTCCGGTAAAACTTAGATTTAGAGCATCGGCAGCTGATACGACACCAACGCCTTTGGTTCTTCCGATCCAGATTCGGTTATCGGTGAGCAATTCCTCGGTTTCATCAATACGATCAGCGAATTGAGTTGCCCATTGATAGATATCATCAAGAAGACCGACTGGGATATCTTGATGGACGCCACCTGGTCGGACATATGCAGCGTGCAAGCGAGCTCCTGATACACGTTCATAAAATTCCTATGAACATTAGCATTAAAAACATATCTAGATAGATAATATCAGTTTTTCATAGTGCCTCCTTACCATAAGCTTTTCACGTTCCTCAAATCCCCACAAGAAAGGTGTAAGAGCACCAACATCCATAGCGTGAGACAAGACAGACATAAGATGGTTCAAAATTCTTGTAATTTCACCAAACAGAGTTCGAATCCACTTCGCTCTCTCAGGAATCTCAATATTCAATAACTTCTCTACTGCCAAAGAGAAACATTGCTCATTGGTCATCATAGAAACGTAATCTAATCGATCAAAATATGGTAGAGCTTGAATGTAAGTCTTGTATTCAATCAACTTTTCGGTACCCCGATGCAATAATCCCACATGTGGATCTGAACGAACGATTTCCTCTCCATTAAGTTCCAAAATTAATCGTAACACACCGTGAGCAGCAGGATGTTGAGGACCAAAATTGACGGTATAATGACGAATCTTCCTGTTTTCAATTCCTTCGCCTTCTTGAAGGTTGGAATCTGGTGTGATGTTGTTTTGGGAGGTAGGATGTGCAAAGTGCTCGTCGGTAGGAATTAATCGTGTGCCTTCATATGGGGCAGCGTATCTCCTTGCTGGGAGTGCGGAGAATGATCGAATTGAGGCTCTTGGTGTTGAGGTTCGTGGTGAGAGTGTGGTGGTGGTGGGTCGCATAGAACGTTTGGCAGCGGTGCGCCCGGCCTGCCGGAATATGGATGCAGCCATTGCGAACAAAAGCGAGGAGTACTGGATATTCTCAATAACCAGGTCTCAATGCCTTCGGAATATGAACGGGTTTAGAGTGGAGAGTTGCGATTCTTTGCCTCCTCAATATCTAGATGATGTTCATGACTTCTTTAGCTCGTATCTTTTGTTTAGCTTTAATTATTATCGAGCCTCTAATTGGTTATTGCAATATTACATGGGTCGGAACTGGATTGACTTTTATTCCGATGTTATCTCAAAATTTATTTTTTGATCTTTGAATTTTATAGAGAAGCTTTGCGACAGCCCCGCGGATTGACTTCTACTTCGACCTCGAACAATTTCTATAAAATGGCACCAGCTTTACCACCAGTACAGCCTCCTAAACAGTTTTCTGAAAGGGAGCTAGCAGCCAGAAAGGTGAAGGAACTTGTATTGTCCTTTAAGTTCCATCTCTAACTCTTCACAGATTGTAGGAATCAACTCAGAAACCGTCACAAATTTCTCCTCCAACGATTTCCCAGGCCATTGGCCAAACGAAGATCATTCATGGGACAAAAACCAATTTCAAAACACATTCAAAGTCCAATTTCACCATAATGACCCAAGTCTCGCCTCTTTCTCCCTCATTGGAATCGATGCCGCAGTCGCAAATGCCTTTAGACGAATTCTCATCGCCGAAATTCCTACCATCGCAATCGAATACTGTTTCGTAAAAAACAACACCTCAGTTATCCAGGATGAAGTTCTCTGCCAACGTCTCGGTCTCATACCTTTTAGAGGTGGAAAGCAAGGTTTATTGGACTTTATGAAGTGGTTCCAAAAACCCAACGAGGAAACCCCCGAAGAAGATCGATTCGGCGCTTCATACGATCACAATACCATTCAATTATCCCTCAAGGTGGAATGTACACGCAACAAGGATGCCGAAAGGGGAGAGACGGACCCGAAAAAATTATATCATAATGCCCATGTGTATGCGAAGGATATTGTATTTAAGCCATTTGGACGACAAGCACAGTATTTTAGCGGAGAAGATGCTATCAAGAGTCCATATCCAGATATTCTCATTGCTAAGATGAGACCTGGTCAGGTCATCGATATTGATATGCATGCAATTAAGGGTGTGGGAAGAGATCATTCGAAATTTTCGCCAGTGGCTACAGCTTCTTATCGATTATTGCCAGTGATTGATATTACTCGACCGATCTTGGGCAAGGACGCGGATAAATTTGCCAAATGTTTCCCGAAGGGAGTTATTGGTATCGAAAGAGTGACTGCGGAAGAAGCACAGATAGAGGGAAGTGGGTATGAAGGACAAGAGGGTGAGAAGAAGGCGGTTGTAAGAGATGCCATGAGAGATACGGTCAGTAGAGAGTGTTTGAGGCACGAGGAGTTCCAAGGAAAGGTCAAACTGGGAAGAGTAAGAGATCACTTTATCTTCTCTGTGGAAAGTTTAGGTCAATGGGATAGTGATGAGTTATTCTTGGAGTCAGTCAAACACCTGAAGGTTAAATGCCAGGCATTGAAGAGAAATTTGGAGAATATGGCGAGATAATTTATATATGAAAGCTGTGGCTGGGCGGATGGAGTCGTGATATTCGATGCATGGCTGGAGTTCAGGGTTCGGCGTTGATGGGCTCTTAAAATGATAGATCGGATGGGTTTATCTAGAGTTTTTTTTCTACCACGTTTCTAGGCAACTTGTTGTGAAAAATGCTGTTTTCTGAAACGAATATTCTTGTTGATTTTATGTTTTTGGCATATACATTGTGACATCATTCGTGTAGTGAGATATCGAGTATGAAGGTATAAAAAGGAAGGGGAGGGATTTAGTATATGCTAGGTATGGAAGATTGCGTTACTATCAGGAATGAATGACTACTACTATAAATGAGATTAATGTTCAACAATAAGAGTTACTGAACATAAATATACAATATCGAAGTTCCTTTTTGAATGATAACATATTAATGATTTAACAATATTATATATTAGACTAATAATAATAATAATGTCTAATATTACCCCTAATAAGAGACTTTAACCCACCTAAAATTAGACGATTGGTCTCAATGTCTACAAAACTCCAGACATTGAGTTATATAACACAGCCCAATTACCGAACAAACCACTAGATAAACTTTATTCTCACATACTCGAAACTTTAATACCATTTATTTTCCCAAACAAAGATAGAAGGGAGCTCTATCTCAATTAGCTCATCTATACACACTATTTAGCCCATCAAACACCCCAATGAAATCCGTAAAAATCAATATAAATTCTCATCGCTAATAGGTTATCATATGCACATTCATTAATTATTCCTCACCTATCGTTCCCATCCGTCATATATCCTTATATCCCACCTCCTAAAAATCACCCTCAACCTTCTTTTCAGCCTCGAACTTTTTCGAAAATTTCAGTCTGTATTTGAACATCACGGCGCCTAAAGAAGGATCCGTGACGGCGATTTCATCTCCCTCTCCTACCAATTCACCCATTTTTCTCACTAGGTTATGTTCTGTCTTCACACGCAAACTCTCGGGACTTTGCATGTACAGGGATTTGTTGTCTGCGGAACGAATCGATGGTTTCTTGAGTTGGGCCTCAGGTCGCGCGGCTAACGAGTCGATAAATTCTTGTAGGGTGACGTTGGGATCGATGCTAATATCCCTAGCTATGTTGCCGCAAACAGGACAGTCGTCTTTCTTGTCATGCTTGAAGGTGTATGTGTAAATACTATCATTTCCACTATACATCATGTAATTCTCCTCCATGCCCAGAGCAGGATTGGTGGATGTTGCGAGTTTGAAGGCCTCATTACAACAGCTTGCGGCAATGATTGCATTGGTTGAAGCAATAGCCGGAATGATGTTCTTGACTACTCCCTGGGTAAGAGAGTAGGTGACGCCAGGAATGTTGAACTCCTGTGCTCGCGCTAATGCTTTTTTAAACAACCATGTGATATGTTCTGGATCATCGTTGTCTAACTTGGGGAATGGTTTCTCTTGCTCCCATGCCATGATGTGTGCCCATTCGATACAATGTTCGGGTTGTCGTGGGATGGTTGCGAGAGTGCACAGAGGGACAGCGGCTCGAGGTGCATGCATATCGAGTTGGCATTCAATACAAGAGGTCATTGTGGGAAGAATAACTCGAGATTGTCCTTTGAAACCTTGAATTAATGTTAGTGGTGATTCTTGTAACAATAATAAGAAGAATCCGCTTACCTTCGGTGCCTCCGTCAATCAACGGTTTCAAGCTCTGCGGATTCTCTTCATCCACCATATCAACTAGTTTAGAGTTGATCCATCGCCGAGCTTCAATGCTATCCAATCCGCAAACAACAATACTGAACTGCATGTAGAATTCCTCGTCTTTATCCTGTATTTTGCAATTGTGTGGTACAATCGTGACGCCCTTGACCCTCTTCTCCACAAATTTAGCTGCTACCTCAGCTTTCGACTTGCCAACATCGCTGTGACGGAATAGGAACTGTCGATTAAGATTCGAGACGTCGATCGTATCTGCAAGGTATTGCTTAGCATATTCGCAGATGACTTGCTTGAGATCTCGACCTACCCATATCTATAACATGTATGGTTTTGAAACCCGACAGAGCTAAATTCTTCAATATTTCACATCCGAGACCTCCAGCTCCTCTGCTTCGAATTAGCATATCATATTTGCATCTAGTTCGTTTAGGCAACTAACATTACTCTAGAAAGCTGTTAGCAATGATAATATTTGAGATCTAGTATTTTTTGCCTTACAAAACCTTCATTCCGTCAATGAAATTGACTGCCTCCTCACTGCCATCAAATCCATCAGGGTCGACAAAAGGTCCAGGGTTTCGGCGAATATTGTCTAAGTAGCTCCTTGGAGAGAGTTAGGTTATTGTTGGTCTCAAAAGAGAGTAAGAATAAATACCATCGTGAAAGCGGCATTGTGAAGATACACTCGCAGGATGTTAAGTAGAATATGAATCTTTGTTTAAATTTCGAGATTCGGAGTATTTCTTGTTGAAGAGGGGGAAATAAATGTGCATAGGATTAGAACTCGAAGACTTTATAGCTGTTGGTTACGTAGGAGCTTCTTATCGGACTGCAGCTCGGAATTAAGCGGCCGCTTTCAACTTGTCAATGTCTTTGGTTTATTCAATTTCTTTTTAGAATACAATAAGAATCTACCGTATTAATTAATAGAAGCTAATCCTCTGTTCCATATGTTTATACAGATCTATTTCATGATGAATTAAATACGTATTCGAATCCGAAGGAAAATGTTCCCATATACCAAAATGATGTGGAGAGGGAAGGTAGAGCGATCTATTTAAGCGCTATCACAAACGCGACTAACGCCGTTTTCCTTACAAAGCCTATGAATTCAACCCTCAAAAATATATGCATAGAATTAAGCACTTATGAGAAGTTCTTCAAATTCTATTGAAAATAGATGTAGCCATGGACAATCTACTCACTCCTGTGAGTATAATATACAAGAATTCGGAACAGAAAGATGAAGATATTCTCGTTGAAGCCCCGATTGCGTCGCAGTTACTTACACCTTTAAGCTCTCAAGAAGTTAAGAAACCAAGTAATATAAATACTGCTGAAGAAGCACTCGAAATAATACGCCATGAGCCAAGCTTCGATGATCTAAAATCAGTTCTTGTATTTCTGGATACAGAAAAAAGCTTTAAAATTACTTCGCCTGGTCCAGTAGCAGCCCAATTTGTTCATGTTCTTGTGTCTGAGGTTATACCAAATTACTGGAGCATTCTTCACGAGTTAGTTGGCAAGTCCATGAAGAGGAAAAATGCTCAGAAATCTTGGGAACTCAAATTCATATTGACTTCTATACAAAGTATCACGGGCGTTAATGCAATGTTGCTGAGCCTGAAACAACTTATTGAACGATCGAAGGAGAGTAAGAACATAGGTGGTAAGCAGTCGACTTAAATTTTTGTTAAATTCTCATCTATTGTTTATTACATTTCTTTCGTTCATGGGATAGTTCTAATATTTTTGCAGGACCAAGTCTCTTAGAAAGTCTTAGAATCTTGTTGCAACTCTTTACTGAGGTTCTGGATGGAGATCATACTATCGAGAAGTTCTGGGCCACTATCTCCCAAGCATCCGATACTCCTACTAAACGGAGAGCTCTATGGCAAGAGTTTTTGAACCTAGTAGGAAGTGGAAAGATCATTGGGACTTCAGCTGAGGCGGAGGCTATTTCAAACAGCCTCAGCAGCGAGCTCAACGAGAGGTACTGGATTACTGATGGCAGTTCTTATAGCCAGTGGCTGGGTCGTAATATTGTTTGTTGGTTGAAGGTTCTTCCAAAGGATTCAGAACAAGAATGGAAGAGTTGTAGTGAGCTTCTGGGAAAATCTCTACGTCTCGGGCATATTGGTAGGATTTTATGATTGACTAGAAACAAACTTTATACTAACTATCAAGCAGATATTATCGGCAAACAGATTTTGGATTTCGTCCTTATTCAGAAGGGTGATACGGCACGATTTATAAAGCTGCTTGGACACCTTCCAAGTTTTGAGCAACGGAACCTTTTATACACATTTTTGAAATTACTATCACAAGATAATCTTTCCCTGGATCTCACATCTGAGGATGATCCCAAGTGGTGGCAAGCAAACACATCCATTGTATCAGCTGCTGCCAAATTTATTAATATATTAATAACTGACGATGAGTCGCGTAAGAATCATCTAATCTCATGGTTAACAAACTCATCTGGGGCTGGCATTGGTGAAGGTATAGCAATCAGACGTGCAGTTATTGCAGCTCTATCCCAAGATAAAAAAGACGTTGAGATTATTTTGGAAAAGACTTTGAGTCAATTTGGTGACCAGTTGTACATTAGACATGCGCCTACCTTACAACAAGAAGGTATGAGATTCTTCAATCCCTCAATTAAATATTTTGCTAACACAAGCCAAGTTCATGCTCAAGTTCTTTTACTATCATCAGGATATGTCCACAGAATGGCACCTCTTCGACTTACCATGATGATGAGGACGGGATCGCATTTGAGTGTAGTCTCAAATAGGTTAGCTGCACCATCTCTGCGGGCACGCTTTTTGGGAATGGTCGTTGGAGAAGCCCTATCAAATCTCGTCGACAAAGGAGACAAGATCATGGATTTCAAAGCGGAAGATACAAAAACTCCAGAGGCGAAATGGTACAAAAGTCTAGCCAATGTGTCGGACACTATTGGTAGCCTTGAGCCTCTCCAATCAAAATTTGTGCCAAAATCACAGAAGGTGAAGCCAGCCAGTAGCAAACTACCAAAGAAGCCAAAGTCCCAGCAAGGAACGTCGAAGATCATTGCAATCGAAGAAGTTGAAGATGACGATGAGGAAGAATCATCAGATGATGGCCTCATTCCTTACGCCAAACCGGAATCTGACGCAGAAGATTCGGATGAAGACCCGACTCTTATCACTAGAAACAAACCAACAGCCCCGGTATATATTCGTGATCTAATTACCTATCTTCGAGACACCGAAAACTACGATCGCCAAAAATTAGCTATAAATACTGCACCCTCTTTAATCCGCCGAAAAGCATATTTCGGTACCGAAGTGAGTTCCCATGCTGAAGAACTTGCTGCTCTACTTGTAGGCCTCCAAGACAAATACAAAATAGAGAATTTCCAGGATCTACGTTTACAAGGGATGATCTCCGTACTCATTGCTCTACCAGAAAAGATGGGCCAATGGTACTCCAAAACTTTCTTTGACGGCGATTACTCTTTATCTCAACGAGCAGCCATCCTCACCACTCTTGGTCTTGGCTCACGAGAACTAGGGGGCTTTGGATCTGAGGATAAAAGTCTCACCGACAATGGATCGACATCGTTCCCATCGAAAATGCTGCCCGAAGCAATGCATAAATTCTATACTAATAACAACGCTAAAACTTTGACTCCCACACCCACTAATCCCGTCGACACACTTTCCAACACCCTTCAAAAAACCATGCTAGCACCCATAGCCACCAACGCCGCCGATACGCTCACCGGTCCCAACATCCTCAAAGTGCGAACCTTTTCTTCTCGACTCTCGGTAGAAAAGTCCCGCAAAAAGCCCCAACCAAATAAACTCTCTACCATCCTCTCAGGCTCCTTCTTCTTCCCCCTAACCGGTCGCTTCTTCGTTCATCTCAAAGCCTACGGTTCCTCTTCTACAACAAACATCACATTCCAACCCTACCTACTATCACTTTTCCTCAAAACCCTTGCTCTCCTACTTCATGCCGCGGGGCCTTCTGCACTAAGTATACAGCAAATGACGAGTGAATTCTGGGATTTATGTCTTAGTTTGCGGGGAGCAGCAAGAGGCGATTCAAGTGTACAGGATGGATTACTTTTTAGTTTTATGATGATATTGGATGTTAATGAGGGTGATTTGAGGGGGATAGCAGAAAGACATGGGAGGGAATTAGTGGAGACTAGAGCGTGGACAGAGGGGATTTTTGGGGGTTTGAGAGCGGGGAGTGAAGAAGATGAGAAGAGGAGATTGTTGGCTGCGGGGGTGTTGGTTAGGATTGGTGAGTGTGTGGAGAAATATCAGAGGCTTATGATTGGGGATTTGACGGGAGGGTTGTAGATATTATATAGTCAATTTAGCAGGCTAAACTGGTCAAAATACGCAAATCCTATATTGTGTATGAAACTTTATTGTATCCTATTTGGAATTGTGCAGAAAACTCAAGCGGCTACCTTTTCGCAAAGCATAAAAAATAAAGACAAAAGGGAGCATAAAGATGAAGAGTGAAAAGTCATAGTGTATTGTATAGTATAAAAAGATCCGCTAAATGCCACCAACCCACCAGCTCCAACTCCAACCTACATCAATAGTCCATCGTCCATCATCTATGCATCAATCCATCCATTCTTCTATCCACCTGATTTTCATAACCATAATCAAATCATAACCCTCTAACCACACTCCTCTCATCAAACAAATCCCTCAACAACCCACTCCTACAAGCCTCCCAATCTGTACTTCCCATCGAGTACGTACTCTCGAATGCATAAATACTCAATTGACTAAAAAACGGTCGAAGAACTTTCGCCACCAATTCATCTTTTCTTTCCCAGGTACCCTCATCATTGATTCCTGCTTTTCTACCTAACAACGGTCTACGCATTGAGTATTTCGATGCAGATGGGGAATTATTGGATTGTAAAGCTGAAGAGGAAATAACAGGCTCATTTTGGACGATGGGGGTAGTAGTAGTAGCCGAACCCAATTCTTCCGAGAGTTCATCGACGAGACTAACGGGAGGATGGGACGAGGTTCGGTATACGGCATCGATAGTATCGGTGATAAAGAGCCATTCGTGTAATTGGAAATCATCGGGAGCGATACAAAGTAAGGTATCTAATAATTTACAAGCTTGGAGTACGGCGTGATTATTATAAGTGTCTGAAGCGACACTGTGATCGGGGGCCACGACTGAAGATATCGCTACGTGCAGTTCGGCGTTGATGATGGGCCAGAGTGTAGCGAGGTGAATGGCGGAAGTTTTGAGAACGAGTGCACGGAGTAACATATATGTATCTGCGCGGGTGGTGGAGGAAGGTGAAGACGTGGTGGTTGCGGCGAGAAGTTCGACAACTTTTTCTTGCATGGTGGGAAGATCAGTGACGAAATTATCGTCCATTGTGGCAAGAACTAGGGTAGCCACTCGGCGTAGATTAAGTTGTGTTTTTCTGTCGGCTTCATAGCGCGCTGAAGTAGCACCTACACCGAAGACAATACCGGCCGTCGAAGGCGCTACTAATCGTGATAGTAATTCTGGCATTCGCTCTTTATCACTCAACGTCCATTGTTTAAGTAGAGGCAGCCAGTCGCTTTCAACAAGACCTAAATTATTAGCAAAAAATCGTGTATCGTTGAATGCGTCTCCAAGGTCTTTGCGCCATGACTTTTGAGTATTAGGAAGTCTGGAAAGCTGGTATAGTAACACTAGTGTGCTTTTAGACACGTTATCAGGAAAAGCTTTTGATTTGAAAGTTGGTCCGATGACACTCGTAGAGATAGTGCTTGCTGCATTTAAGATTCGATCAGGTTCAACTAGAATTTTTGGTAGATTTGGAGCGATAGATGCCAAGATAGCAACGACATCTTCAGAACGTGGAGACGGGCGTGATGAATTGGGTCTGGAACCATTATCCGAACTCTTTTCTGAGATGCTTTCTGAAAATCCCATAGGTCTCGTAGTGAACATCGCTGTAAGTAAACGAAGAAAAAGGTCCTATATCTATTAGCTGGTATTTTCCTACTTTTATAAATCAAAAACTTACGCCCAATTCTCTTCGCATTCGGCGCTGCTCCCCAAAATTGGTATTGTCAACCTTCTCACCAAGTATAGCAGCGAATTCTAGTAAACTTGGAAGTGTTTGTCGATGCGGAAATGGATTTGCTAATAGATCTCTGAGGAATGTCATACAATCCACCCATATTTCATCCATTGAATCATCGTCTAAAGATTTTGCATACTCGACCAAGAATATTACGAGGTCTGTATCACTGAGCGAAGCTGTCAAAGTTGATTTTCTGGATGGGTCCAGAGCACCTGGATTAGTTCGGCTATATATAGCATTAAATATAGCTGGGATAGTATGCTTTGGTCTAGATCCGTCGAGTACTTGGAGAAGGTTGAATACTATCGAAGGTCTGGTATCACCGGAGCTTTTAGAAGACTTTTGCCAAATCTCGACCAAGGTTTCCAGGCATTCTAAAGCCTCGGCAGTGAAAAGGTGTTCGAGAAGTCGTCGAGCTCGGTTGCGCATGCGTAAGGAGGTATAATTGAACGATGCTGTGGACTCACTATCCTGGGCTCCACCGTGTCCACCCCAAGACCATATAAGGAAACAAATCCGGACAGCGTCCTGGAAAGAAAGTAATACGGTCAAACGGTTGTTTGCAGTTATGCTTCTCGCTTGAGGTGTTTCTGAGGCAAAAACTCCGGATACCATGTTCCCGAAGAAGCCTTGTGGTTGATCAGGACTTTTAACAATCGGAGCTCTCAATTCATCTTTTAATAGTCGATCATGACCTTTCGCCAAAACGAATTCAAGGCCATTGAGCAAGGATATCAGGGTGGATTCAGGAGCCGCTAAACCTTCTAACACTACACCTGGTTCCTTAAAGGTAGTCTGAAGATTGGAAAATGTATCTCCGATCTGTGAGCACAATGTTTCAACCAACGGTATGAGGATTTGAAATATTGTGTCGGTGTAGAAAGGCAAACATTCCGTTAGAAAACTCACCCAGCTGTCTAATACTGGTCGACTAGAAGAGGACTCGAAACCGGCCTGCAAGCATTTTACCAATGACGGTGGAGGAGGGGGCAATGTATTTGTAGGATGCTCGCCACGATCTAGTGATAATGAAGTAACAGAGGCATTTACGTGCTGGGTTAAAGAACGCTTTTCAGAGATTGGTGAGGATGGAGGAATCGCAGTTACAGGTCGTATCTTTAAGGCCGCATAAACCACATCTAACAGTAGAACTTGGATGAATGGGTCGGATTCGTTCAGTGAGTGACTTAATCGTTGGATTAAAACATGCTCGAATTGAAGCTCTCCAAGAAATACTGAGTAAGGGCTCAACAGTATTTGATGCAATATAATCAAAGCACTACGATGGAACTGATGGATGTTTGGTTGCGCTTTTGTTCTTTTTGAATCATGAGTGCCAGAAATCGACTGTAAACATACATGCGCAAAGAACTCCAGAAGCGAAATCTCATCATCACGTCCAGCTATATCAAAATCAGTACTGAATTATTTAGCATTAGATTGTACTCACTGATCTGAAACAGAGACCGATGGCTCTTGTCAGTAGAAATTGTATTATGAGCAAGAGTTGCCCAGGTGTTATCTGAAGACCACCGCAGCACGTTGGAGAGTGTTTGCAAATAATACAAGCATTGATCCAGGTCATCGTCATCGGCATAAACACGTAAATTATGATGCGCCGCAGTCGAAGCATCATCAAATGGTGTATGAAGAAACTTGTAGGAAGAAAATTTGGCTACGAATAAATGGAACAATCTAAACAATATACAGTTAGCAAACAAATTCATAGGAATATTATTGGGAATGCATACTTGTCAATACCAATGAGGCTTTGGAGCCAGATACGGACAGTCATGAAGAGTTGGGTTCTTTCATCAAGAAGGGCATCAAGCAGTAAGAAAAGAGGCTTAGCAAGCATGACTTCAAAATTGCCCGTCCCGGATAGTCGCGGGGTGTTTTTAACCTCATTGTTCGAGCCTCGACGGTCAGGATGGGTAGCATTGTCTTGTAAAGTATGCGTCCACAGTACACTGAAGCTTCTGCCGGGATCGGCATCTCGAGATGCATATGTCCCATTGAGATCACACTCAATCATCAAATTGCAGATAGATGCTTCTATGTCATGGTTTTCGATAGAAAGTGTCGTTTGTAACTGCCAAAGACTTCGTACAGTCTCAACATGATATTTAGGATGGGAAGCTGAAAGATATAGCCAGGCTAAACGGACAAGTGGGTCCACCAGGCTTGTTAATTCTGGCAACGAGATATAATGGGTCGAGTAAAGAGTCGTTGAAAGAGACATGATGGATGTGAAGACAAGAAATGGCAGTTGAGTCGATGTCTTCAACTTGTTTTGCATAGACTTTAATAATCCCTGGACATTAAGACTTCCAACTTTCGGTACTTTAGCTAACAACACGACAAGCAATCTGCTCTTGATCCCAACATCAGCACTTGACACTGAGCTTGACAGACTCTCGCAAGCAATGCTACCACTCTCGCGGATAAGTAATTCGCTTATATCACGAGATGAGTATGGTGGAGGAAATGCGTCCAAATTGCCTTGCTCCTGAACATAGAATGTGTTTAAGCTCCGAAGTATTTCCATATTTGAAAGGGCGCGAACTTCGTCTTCGTCGTATTTTGCCATTGATTGGCTTGTAGGTGGCCGCATCTGAAAGGCTCGTTCTGGAACAAAATCAACTAAATCCATAGCAAGATTCAAAGCCATCTTTTCAACTTCACTTGTAATGCTAGCATTCTCGATAGGTTGTTGTAATTTTTCCTTGCTTTCCTCTAGCATACTGAGTATAGTCAAAATTGCCAACGGGGCGTGGACCAGTAACATTTCTTCTTCTCGTACATTGAAGTGAGTGATGATAAAATTGACGAGAGAGAGTTTATCAATCTGTTCTTCAACAGACAATTGTCCACTGCCTAAAGCCTGTGTAACTAAACCAACTATCTCACCCCAGATTAGACCACTTTCGACTCCATCGAAGAACACGCTTGCACTACGGAGAACTTCTGAAAAGTCGGCTTTACTCTCTGCTTTGCTCTTATATTGCTGGACACTGTTTACAACTGGTAAGAAGATATCTGGAACTACCAAACCACCAATCTCCCATCGGTCCATTAAAGATAGGCATATCCTAAATGGCCGAGCTTTTTCCAGAGGATTGATTGAATCTCTCCGTATCAATTTTAGAAGAGCTTGCGTTAGTGGCTGTAAACCAAAACTTTCGAAATAATGAGTCCGTGAAGATCCATGAGAAAATCCAGTCACTGAAGTAGGCGATTCTGGACCAGTTTCATTATCGTGGCCAGCCGGCTCCGGGCCTAATAGCCATGTCCACAGACGTCTATTCAAACTCATATCACGACGAATAACTACGCCCGCTGCAGCAGTGATGAGAAGCTCGAGGTCTTCTGGCTTTACTCTTTTTTGTAGGACATTCGAGTGCAAAGGTAAATGAGTAACAAGAAGGTCAAGAAACCCACGCTGTATCAACAGCTGCTCGTCACCCAAACCAGCAGCAAAACATCTTAGTAACAAACCTGGCTCTGGCGAAGTAACTAGTTCGGCCAATTGAGCTTGGTTTTCGTTTATGTAATTCTTGTAGGATCCATTGGCCGTAGAAGTGCTAGGTTCGGTAGAGAGTGTTTGTCCAAGTTTCGGAAGATTGCGATTGAGATATGCCAGAGCTCCCAATCGACGTCCATTACTTGTTATTGCAGCAAGAAAAAAGCATTGCCAAAAATATTCATCTCCACTGCTATGGTTTTCCCCAAGATCCTCCGTCCCGGTGGGTCTAACAGCGTATTTGAAGCCATCAAGAAGTTTCAATGTACGCTCGAACTCCTCACTCGTTTCCTCTTCAAGACCAGGTAATAGTGCAAGTATTATTGCTTTCAAAGCTGGGCGTAGTGATCGACCTTCAATTTTAACTAGGTGCTTTTCGAGAAGTTCAAGAAATGGGCCCCTCACAGAGAGAGATGCAAATGACAAAGTTGTTGACAAGCCCGGAAGGTACAAGGGCAAATCTTGAGATAAAGCATCCTTTCCTATCATCGAGAATATATATCCGTAAACTTCGAGAGCTTTTTGGTGAACACCAGAAGGTAGTGAGGGGTTTAAACACTGAGCAAGACGTTTTGCGACAATTGCTTTCGAGGGAACAGCAGCTATATTTGTAGGATGTGCTTGCAAGGACTATAAATAATGTCTCAGTATATTCCTTTTTTATACATTCTTGAGACCACCGACCTTCAATAACCGCCCCAAAAAAGAAATATAATCCGCCCATTCTTGTAAGGCTGTGTCAAACAGCGAGAGTGAACGATCGACTCCAGAAGCATATCTGCGAAAAGCTTTATCTTTATTTGAAGGCTCATCTGAAATCATAAATCAGTATTGCCATGAAATAATGAGTAGAAATAGAAGTTTACCTCCACCTAACTGGTTTCTCCATTTCTTTGAAACTGGGGATGCTCTACCTGAGCTCGCAGGAGATACCGACTGAAGCCCCGGGCTGGGCTCAAGGGCCATGATTCTCGTAACACTTCACAGAAGTAAATTGAAAGATGATTTGCATCTTCTTAAACCGTTGTTCGCATTAAATTCATGAATTCGTATTTCGTACGCGTGGCTTCTTTGATCATTGATGTTCAAATTCCCAAGGCTGACAAAAGTCGCTAAATTCCAACATTCAGTGATAAAGTCGCTACAGCCCTGTGTAAATGAGAACTAAACTACAGCATAGCCTTAGAATAAATAACCCTGTTTATATTTACAACCTATAGACATTCAAATCTGTACATAGGTAAGTTACTACAAGATGTTGTGTTATATACAACCATTAACAATATTGACGTGCATCTACTATTAGTTTATTTATTTATTTCCCCCGCAGGGACCTCATGGGAGCTTCTCCCGAAATCACGAATACAAATGAACAAGCACATACTGGGGAAACGCCGTCTGCGACAGCAACGGCCAACGATGTTGCCACGAATTCGATGACCCATAATAATAATAATGGCTCGGAGGCCTCGAAACACAGAGATGTTGAAGCACTTGAGAGCCCCACAAATTCCCCTGAAGATACCACCAATAGAGAGGATAACATACCAGGGGATCACGATGATATAAAGGAGCGACGACCTCCTCTACCTCCAAGACCTTCTCTACTACAACAAACAGACGGAGCTAAGAGCCCACGATCTTCTCCTCCTTCTAAAATACGGCCATCGTTGCAATCAAAACCTACTACTGCATTGTCGTCCGTTGACATACAAACATTATCATTTCCTGATGGCTCACGAGGTACCTTTTCTACTCCAACAAGTCGATCAGCTTCGGAAGCAAAACCAGGACACTCTGTCAGTTCGCCACCAAGCAGAAGGGTTAGCCGTGCAGGAAGTGAAATTGATGATGGTGCCAGCCTCGTGAGCTATGCACCTACGTTGAAAGCAAATGGAGATTTGGCAAGTCTACTTGATGAAGGGCTTAATGCACAAAGTCCTGCATGGGTAATGTTAAATTCACAGGCTGATCAAGGAGAGCCATTCGACGAAAGCATTGTAATCGAGGATACTTCTTTGGTCAATTTCGACCGTGAATTTGACGAAATAGGCGAAGTTGATAGTAAAGGGGGCAATGAAGAGGAGTTGATTAGTCAATGGAAATCAAAGCTCAAGCATTACTTGATATTATCTTCGGCCGGGAAACCTATATACAGTCGACATGGAGATCAAAATCTCATCAACGGTTATATTGGAATTATTCAAACAATTATATCATTCTTCGAGAATTCAAATGATCCTTTAGTAGGCTTCACAGCTGGCAATACAAGATTTGTCATCTCCACTGATGGGCCTTTATATTTCGTGGCTATCAGTAAACTTGGCGAGAGTGATGTTCAACTGAAAGCTCAACTTGAAGCATTATACATGCAAATCCTATCCACATTAACCTTACCGACTCTGACACATTTATTCTCAAATCGACCAAACACGGATCTTCGGAGGCCATTAGAAGGCACAGAGTCATTATTATCATCACTTGCAGACACATTTACCAAAGGCTCACCATCGGCTCTCTTATCCGCATTGGAATGCCTCAAACTTCGCAAATCCCAACGACACGTGATTAATAATACCCTCTTGAAAGCTCGAACAGACAAACTTCTCTACGGGTTGATCGTAGCTGGTGGAAGGCTCGTTAGTGTAGCCAGACCCAAACGTCACTCATTACATCCAAGTGATCTACAGCTAATATTTAACATGTTGTTTGAAGCTGGAAGTATTAGAGCTGGAGGAGGAGAAAACTGGATTCCATTATGTCTTCCAGGATTCAACAATAGAGGATACCTGTACATGTATGTGAGTTTTCTTAGCGTTCAGGATGAGAATCAAGAAGACCAAAAAACCGCCACGCCCAAAGATGATAACGTATCGGAAACCAAAAAATCCCGAGAAGACGAAATAGCAATTCTATTAATAAGTACCGATAAAGAAAGCTTTTTCGAACTCAAGCAAATGCGTGACGATGTTGTTAGTCAACTTGAGAAGAATGGAAGTATGGATATTATCAAACAGGCTGTACGTCAAGGACGTCCTACTACAACTGATATCATACCGGGCACACCATTACGACATTTTCTCTATAAATCAAAAGGAAATGTTCAATTCACCATGCCATCATTCTCACCGTATTATGATACTCTAATTTCTCGTCGTCGGTAAGACTACTTATCTTAAATAGTTCCATTTCCCCATCTTTCAAATGCATCCAGCTAATACTCCCTTCCCCATCTAGCCTAATGACCCAATACCATGCCCTTCACTCCAGCACCCACAAAAGACACTCACATCTTAAGATCCTCCACTGCGTAAATAGAGACAGCATAGCCCTCGCCTGGACAACCTCCCACTTCGAATTCTACTGCGTAGCCGGCCCTCACGCTTCACGCGCCAGCTTGGCACAGGGTGCTAACAAAATCATTCAATGGGTTAGACGTGAAGAGGAAAGGGTTTTTATTGTTGGGGGTGCCGTTTTCTAAGATTTTAATGGCTGCGTTTGGTTCGGAATGAAAGGAGATATAGGGTTGGTGGTGAACACTATGATAGAGATTAAGAAGGCATTTCGGGTTTTGGTTGATTTGATTGATTAGTCTGTTGGTTGATTATCATCATTCAAGAAGTCTACTGCCTCATTAAAGGGTGTATTAGATCATGAACCACTTCGATTTATTGTATTATTTATTTTGACTTGAAACAACTATATAATTTTACCAAATATCAAAAGATTATAATCTTGATTTCTTCGATTGAAGATCACATAATCACAGTTCAAAGTCAAAGAAAATAGCTGAATTAATACAACCAATGATGCCCTTTTTGTAAGAACATTTGCATAGAAGTTAGATATCTCCATTCCAGAGTTGAGAATTACAGATTGTTAAGATTATTACATCAATTGCATATTTCTTCTCCATTTCGAATTATAAATTACATATTATCTACTAATATTCATCCATCATTCGGAGTATATACTGGACACCAAACTAGACCAGCTTCATCTGGTCCGCCCCATTCGCAAATATCGCCCATTTACAAATCGGCCATCCCATTGATAAATCGGTTTATCTTATTGATCAATATAAAGTAATTTGCAAGTGAGATATTTTATTGCCAGTGACTAATCAGTTTAAAATTAAATTTTTTGATTAAAATAGATTCAATATTTTATAGTTATTATTGCTTGTTTAACTTTTTACAAAATAAAATTTAATAACATTAACACTGACAAAATTAATGATAATAAAAATATTAAAAAAAAACATTAAAATATAAAAAAGCATTAAAATAAAAAAAACATTAAGATATAAAAAAAAGTTAAAATATAAGAAAAAACATTAAAATATAAAAAAAATTAAAAACGTTAAAGAAATTAAAAACATTTTAAAGAAAACATATTCTCAAAACCGCCCAATTAATAAACCAACCGACCGATTAACTAATAAGATGCTCTATTTGCAAAAAGGGGCCGATTTGTAAATGGGCGATATTTGCGAATGGGGCGGACCACATCGGCATTCTCTCGGTTGACCAACCAATCCCGAACGAAGCGAGAAAGCCAAGACAAAAGCTCATACCGAACGAACAATTATCACAGATTCATACTTCTTCTCTAGGCGATCTTCCGAAACTTCATCCTCCTCCTCCTCTTCAGATTCAGTTACCAGCGCCGAAGTAGAAGCCATGCCCGCATCCATCGAACCAGCATAAACCTTCTTCTTCTTAATTCCGAAGAATCCACTCTTCGTCTTCTTCTGCTCCTTCTCCTCCTCCGCATTATGCTCGATCAAACTTGAACCCGAACCCGAACTCGAGGACGTGCCAAACCGGAAAATAGACTTGAACTTCTCCAACGAGGGTCTGATCTCTTCGTTGGCCTTCCCTTTTCCCTTACCCTTTTCCTTCTTCTTACCACCCTTCTCCCTCTCCAAGTCCCACCCTCCCATCTTCATCTCCTCCCTCACACTCTTAACATTCTCCCAGCAAAAGTCCACCCACTCCTTATCACACGGCCCCCCCTCCACCCTAAAAACCCTCTCCGCCCAAGGCTCAAACTCCCCCTTATGCTTCCACCCGCAATCCTCAAACGAAATCGCATACCCCTTATACTCCGTGCGAAAGCGAAAATGGTACCTTTGTACCTTATTATCGTCAAAAGAGTGGTAGCAATACGGCTCTTCCATCTTCGCCTCGTCCCAGGTGAGAACTGCCGCTTTGGCTCGGACATCACTGTATTCTTCTTTTACCATCGGGCTGTAAGAGTCCTCAGATGGATAAAAGCCCCAGGGTTTTGGGTCCAGATTTTGGAAGTTTCTTTCATTCTCCTTGTTCTTCCCAGCTCGGAATCTGCTTCCTCGCGAAAACCGTCGTTTTAACGAGCCGAAAACCATGGTTGCCCTTCTCGTGTTGTTTTGATACCTTTGAGACTTCGTTTCGTCTTTTGGGATCAGGACTCGGAGGTTATGCTTGTAATAAGACAGTATGTTTTTATGGAAGTTGAGAGGAAGTGAAGATGCAATTCTTATGAATAGGTTTGACTTCTTGAATAACAAGGATGGATAAAAGGGCTAGTTGATAACTTGACTTGACAGTATACGATGGAACAGAAAAGAAAGGGAAAGGAAAGAAGAAAAAAATCAGAGAGTAGGAACCACCTACTTCATATATACTTTCTTGATCCATAAGACCAAAATCATTGACATCATTATGAAGACATGATCAAGTCATCAAGGTACCAAAAACTTAAAAGACTTAGGCAGTAAAAGGCGGGGAGAGAAGAGGGGAAGATGATCTATATGAATCTGGACTCGGGACAAATCCAAAAGTAGAGTCTAATGGAGAGGGGAACTCAAACAGAGTCTAGAAACAGTATGAATCCATCCTTCCATTAAACCACATATACTTCATTTGACTAGCGTACCAACTGTCAAAAAATATCAACGCCACATAACCGGGCATTCGGTAGTTGGAACAAACTAGCTCACATACACATTACTAGTATCATTAAAGGTTCATCTAAGTACAATGCGGGTCCACTGATGCCATCTCAAACTCAAAACCCCACTTCCTATAGCCTAGCCTCCTTTTTACAAAACCAACGGTTTTCCCACAAGCAACACAAAGATTCGTGCTCATTGACTCCCAAAAAAGCTATTGTTTATATATAAACCGGACAAAAGGCTCGAAGTACAATCATACAAGCCAAATGAAAACACTTAAAAACATTATGCTATATCCCCAATCATGCACTTGTTCTTGTTGACTCACTTCTATTCGCTGTGCTTCGTGACTTCACACGCGCAGAAATGGCAGCTCGTGCTCCTCGAAACCACTGAGACACCTTTGCTCGAAGTCTTTGTGCGTGCAATCTATGTTCCGAGTAATGTGGTCTAGGCGATTCAAGACTAGTTCTCATAGCTTCAAGGCCTGTAGTTGACCTAGCTGCCAAAGGTGTTTGACCTGCGCCAATATTTTGATCTCTCCATACTATGTCATCACAAGAGTACGATCCATTTCGAGCTGTGTATGGGACACCGACTCGTGCTCGAAAGTTTGATATTCTTTTTCGAATGCTGTGAGTTCCATGGCAATGAGAGCTATCATCTGAAAAAAAGCTTCGAGCATCAGATGGACTAGGTAAATTAACTGACGTCGGAGAAGCTAGGGGTGCGCCAAGATCCAAGCTAGGTGTCTGACGGAGGGGTGATTGACTTGACGTAATTCCCGAATTCGCCGGCGCTAGCTCAATAGAATTATCATCGAAAGCCTGATCGCTATTGGCACTTGCTTTGCGCGAATGTATATGCTTGCTAACTTGCTGGAAAATGTTGTCAAATCTAGAAACGGGTGTGAATAAGTCCTTGGGTTGTCGTAGATGTGGTACACCTGTGGCCTTCTGGTCGCCAGCATCCCTATTTACTCTCACAGTCCCAGAGGAATCTGAACCTGTAGTACGAGTAAATCTCAACTTCAGCTTGGGTGGCCTGGTATTCGAACCTTCCTTTTCTTGATCGAACCTTGGCAACTGACTAGTGTGATTGTAGTCTGTCTTTTGTTTCAAAAGCTCAAAGGCTTGGGCTGGAGCCACTCGAGTTGCGGAATTTCTTACTCTGAGCTTCAATTTCATCGGCGATTGACGGAGATCGTCACTTTTGGCAGGCTCATTAGCTTTTTCGTCCTGAAGTGGACTAGATCTTAGCACAACTACCTCAGGTATTTGCCTAACTTCATCCGTTGTTAAAGTTTGCATTGGTGCAGGAGCTTCTGATTCGCAAATTGATGAGAATTTGGCCTCGGGCAAAAGGGTCGAGATGTGACTAGGCAGTTTGGCATTTTGCGACATCAGCTTTCCAGGAACTGACAGTCCACCAAATGTTGGGTCCGGAAGAGCTGGCAGAGCTTTCATGAGCTGCGGTACACTGTTTTTAAGCTTCAATTGCCTTGCTGGAGAGATTGGCTTAGGCGCTAACATAGGAGATTCAGAACGAGGTAAGATCTTGGTCGGGAGTTGCATACTGTAGCCAAGGACTTCAGATGGTCTATAGTTTGATAATTTACCCATATCGACATGTCGATGTCTATTATTCCGAGAGGCATTTGAGCTGGGAGTACTCTCTGCCTCGCCCGTACCTAAAATGTTGCCTGTACCCAGAATATTACCAGTACCCTTCGATGATAGCACAGGAGGAGTAGTGTTGTGAATCGAAGGTGTATCCATAGAGAAAGATTCGTTCGGTAAAGTTGGAGATAGCATAGGGGTCCTCCGTTGGCCATCGGTGTCTTCATTGTCAGACGTTGCGGATCTACTAGCATCTTCGAACGATGTGATCATATCTGCTAATTCGTTGAGACCAGTATCGATAGAGTAGAAGCCACTTGATCTAACTCTACCAGCATGTGCAGAATTCGATCTTGGTCGTCTGCTGGGTTCAGCCTCAACTTTTATCAGGGGTGAGGAGATCTCGATTGGCAAATGTAATCTAGAAGATGAGGAACTGGCAATTGCATTTATTGATTGGTTAGTTTGTATTTCAAGAACCAGTCCCTTCTGGTTACGCCCCTCAACTCCCTTGTTTATATTAGCTCCCTGTGAAGATACATCATGGATTGTCAACATTTGTGGCGGTTCTGAAGCAGGTCTATCGATACCAACTTTAGACTCTACAACAACATCTTTGGTTGCCAAATCAGAGAACCAGGCTTCATCGGTCTTCTCTAAATGAGAATTCAACACCGGAATTTCAAATGGCGATACAAGACCAAATGCTCTTGACACACTCGAGCTCAGCTCTAGAGCGTTAGCTCCTAGAGTTGATATATTGATTGAACTCGTCTTCTCTGGGACAGAATCGGAGGGAACAGTCGACATGGCGTTCTCTTTACTTCTAGTATTAACATCATTGAACGGCGGAGTATGTGCAACTTCGTTCATAATAGTAGCTTGGCCACTTGCAACTTGGTTTCTCATCGACTGCCGAAGTATAACTGATGTGGATGACGATTTTCGGAGATGATGGTTACTATCATTAGATCCAAGAATGTGTCCGCTTGTCCTAGATAACGGAAGTAGAGCTGAACTCAAAGGACGATCTTCATGAATTGTTCTTTGCAGTTGGAACTGTGGCGGAGGTTCTAAAGTCGTACGATTGCAGTTTTCGACGTCGAAATCTTCGGTGTAATCATAATATAGAGGTGATGGCTTTCCTGGTGTATTCGTTGCAGATTGTGGAGGTACTATTAATCCTAGATTTGTAGTAGATGTCAAGCTGAAAGTACTTCGAGCTGGAGATGTGTTGATTGAAGTTGAGCCAGTTCGAACCTGCCAATCTTGGCCAGTCATTACATTACCCTGTCGCATATTTGGGCTTGGTGTACGTCTTTTAGGCGAAGTTTGGCTCAGCAGCGAAGGTGTTGATCTGTTTCCCTCTGGTCGTAATGACAGCGGAGGAGGTACTCGTTTGCGGGCATATAGAGAAGAAGGGGAAGATGCATTTCGATTTGCTCCCTATATCCAAAGTTAGCAAGATCGGATTCCGCAAAAATACTTTGTGTTAGAGTTATGGGTACTAACGTAAGGTATTCGGTCGATCTCGGCACGGCGGCTGTAGTCTATTCCACCACCATCAGTAAGGGCTGGGGAAGAAGGACGAAATCCAGGTCTTCTCAAGCGTGTTGGATATGCGAATGGAGATCTTGGACGTTGAAATAACACAGGTCCACCAAGTCCCCCTACTCCTCCCAGGTGATCTGGTTGGCTTCGAAGACTTGCATATGATTTGTGGTTGGAAAGTGTATATGCTGAGTAAGATGCTGTTTGGGTCATAGAATAAGATCGATAATCGGCATCCTCAAAGCCTCTGCTTCCTGATTTCTGACTAATAGAGTCATGCATCGATGAGATCTCTGAAGAGCCATCTCTCATATAGGATGGAAGCCTTTTCCTATCATCGACTACGGGCACGCCGTAAGGTTGAAAGGCTTGACGAGGTTTCTGAAGTCCGCCGTCTCTATTGAAGCCTCCGTTAACTCGTCGAGGTGTACTGGAGGTTTGAGACAAGCGTGAAGGTTTGATTGAAAAGAGGCCAATGTCTCCTGTCTCTGTTGTAGTTTTTAACATACTGTCAAAGCCTTTTGGTAGAGCAGGTGGAGAAGCATTGTTATCTTGGGCAGTTCTAATGGAGGACCCATTCCGTGTAGATATTTTGTCAGTGCTTGTTCTGGGACGCATTGAATAAACACCGTTGGGGTTGTTCTCTCCATTATTAGTAGTTGCACCACTGAGCCCTCTTTCTCGACCACTTGACTGTTTGCCTGATGGAACAGTCTCCATTGTGAATACATTTGATGTATACAGACCAAAGTTGACTATTAATGAACCTAAGAAGATAATACAATAGAGATTGAGTATCGGTCACAGGTTGAAGATGTTATACAGATCTGGCTGCATGGATTCAAGGCTGCAGTAAATAAAGTGGCAGAAGCTTGAATTAAGCTGACCAAAAGATGATCCTCTCCATAGGAGAATCTGAAGACAGATAGTAAGAAAAAAAAGAAAAAAAGAAAAAGAGAAAAGGAGGAAGTAAAGAAGAGAAGAAATCTACATGTTGAGAATTCAGAGATTGAAGTATGGGTAAAATAGGTAAGTGAGATCCGTACTGAAATCAAGTAACGAGAGAGAAAATAGGAAAGAGCTCAAACGTCAAACATTCCGAGTCCTCTCCGAATAAACAATGTGACTTCCAAATAAAGCGATATCAATGTTGTCGTCGTCGTTATTATAAAAAGTACACTTTTTGCGGTTAAATAATATATTGGTTATCATGAATGATAACACATCTAGATAATTTAGTATATGCTAGTATTCTCATATTGATTTGGGGTTCTTGTCGATGATGGAACTCGAGGCTATCTTGATGATGATGATGATGATGATGGTGGTGATGACAATATATCAAGGAAAGTACCCTCAAATATCGAATGGAATGAACGAATAAATTCGGACTTTTAGCATCGATCTTTTTATAACCACTCGAACTTACCTATTTCCATATCAACCGCCTGTAGTCCCTTGATATCTAACCCCCCAGTCTCTTTCTTACTATCTCGACCATCTTAAGACCCACTAGTTTCGGATTCCCCTTTAACCTCCAAGTCTCTCTCCAGGGCTAATCTCCTATATCAAAATTAAAGCCACTATCATATAACATCAACCCCAAGTCATCCAATTTGGGTCCTTAATTATTGATCATGATTCGAAACATCAAGATGTTGACTACATAGTGATGTCGAGATCAATATAAAGTTTATGATGAAAGCAACAATGGTTCTTTTTAGATAATTGCTCCATAGTAGGATGCTGAACTGCTGCTTCCTTTGATCTTAATTACCAGAATATCAACCTGACGGTAGTCCCTCGAGGTATACTTAAGAGCAACAAATTCGTGCATTGTGGTATAATATGGATAGATTCAGAAGTCTTGGATGATGACAATATTGCAAGACATCCTAACCTTTCAGGATATCTTTTTTATTTTGCTCATTGGAGGATACTTCGTGTTTTAGAACCTATATCTAAAAAGTGTAGTCAACTTAACTCATCCATTACTTCGTCCGAGAAGTCCACATGGCGAGTACTAGTCTTAACATCAGATGAAATCTATTCTGTTCTCATCTGATAGACATTTGAGTCCACTGTTGTATACAGTAAGAGAAGTGGGTGAGCTACTATTTTTGGATCCGATATCAAATAAGTTGATACTCAAGTAATGTAGGTTTTATGAGAACAAAGCAGAATGCTCACTGGGTGGCTGAAAGAAGTGACAATCTTTACCTCGTGTTTGGGAAATCTCACATCTTATTCCTTTCTGACAAATAGATTCATTTGTCATTGATGTTGTGTGCATATTCTCTGGTTCGAAGATTGTGGATATTCAACATGGTTAATACATGCATTCATACTCTCGATATCGATTCGAGAGGATATTGTGCTGTGATAAAAGGAAGAAGAAAGAAGAAAAAGAGGTTACATATGTATATTCACTCTAGCTGAAGCTTGTTACAGTCAAGGTATACCTTGCTCTGATCTACGAGTCCTTCTTTGGTGGTACAGATGAAAATCACTTGTGGGGAAATGCAAGGCTGGTGAGGCTGTCTAGCTGTCTAAAGTCTTACTTGCTGCTATTCTTTGTTGGAACTATAGGAGGTGTAACCGGCACCAAAATGATATTGATATTGGCGAGAATACATCATGAGTTTTCACCTAATCGAGAAACCTAAAGATAGAATAAATTGATTAGAAAATCAGAAATATAATGAATAGAAGTTGTACTGTTGTCCTCTTCATACTTCCAATATTTAATAACAATTTTTGATTTATAATTTGATTCAGGCTGATTCCATTGCCAAGGTCATTTGTACATTAAGAAAGGCGGAAAGGCGGGAAGGCGGGTTGATCAAATACTGCAGGGCTACACCTTCGAAAGTACATAACACGCTGTTATCTTATTCACTAGTGGTTATAAGAGCTGTAGGCTGATAAATTTGGCGGGAGCCGAATTGAACTTCAAATAAAGGGACCACCTCTCCTCTTCTTCTTCTCCTTCCCTCTTGCACAACCACCCTCTCTTCTTTTTGTTTTGTTTCTTATTCGACAATTTTTTTAAAAGACGTATGTTTCAAGAATTTACTATTACCTATTCATATCTATCTTAAGATCTGCTGAATCGTACACATCTTTTGCATAGAAATACAACTAACGCTGACTTATCCAGGCCCCGTGAACGAAAGATATCTTCAAGATGCGTCCTTTCAATGCTTTAGCCATTGGTCTTGCAGGAGCTGCAGTTGCTTCAGCTTCTGATGTATCATCACTCACAAAAGATACATTCAATGATTTCGTAAAGGAACATGATTTGGCACTTTTAGAGTGTAAGTTTTCTCTTGGCGCATCCATTTCTTTTGGAGCAATTAGCTAACTCTTTCTTTCTATATAATATAGTCTTCGCAGTATGTTACTTCACTCCCTCAATCTCGCAGACAACCTAGCAATACTAATCTTTGATTTGTATCATTTAGCCTTGGTGGTAAGTTAGATTACAAATGACACCTATTTCATATCTAGATTGCTAATTGTCTCAACAGTGGCCATTGCAAAGCATTAGCACCCGAGTACGAAGAAGCCGCTACAACTTTGAAGGAAAAGAACATTGCCCTTGCCAAGATTGATTGTACAGAGGAAGCCGACCTTTGCCAATCTTACGGCGTGGAAGGATACCCAACTCTAAAGGTTTTCCGTGGCCCAGATAATGTCTCGCCCTACTCTGGCGCAAGAAAAGCTCCAGCGTAAGTATTCTCGACTTTAGGATATTATGCAATGTCAATTGGCTAACAGAAGGATTTCAGAATCGTCTCATACATGACAAAACAATCTCTACCTGCCGTTTCGACTTTGACTAAAGATACCCTCGAAGACTTCAAGACTGCTGATAAGGTTGTTTTGGTTGCTTACTTCGACGCCGAGGACAAGACCTCAAACACCACTTTCACCACTGTTGCCGAGAAACTTCGTGATAACTTCTTATTCGGTGCCAGCAACGATGCTGCATTGGCAAAAGCCGAAGGTGTTACCTTCCCCGCTGTTGTTCTATACAAATCATTCGATGAGGGTAAAAGCATCTTCCCAGATGCTTTTGATGCCGATGTTATTGAGAAGTTCGCCAACACTGCATCTATCCCATTGATCGGCGAAGTTGGCCCAGAGACTTACGCTGGTTACATGGCAACTGGCATTCCATTGGCATACATTTTCGCCGAGACCCCTGAAGAGAGAACAGCCCTTTCTGAGGCACTTAAGCCAATTGCTGAGAAGCACCGTGGTGTTATCAGCTTCGCAACCATTGATGCAAAGGCATTTGGTGCCCACGCCGGTAACCTCAACCTCAAGACAGACCAATTCCCTGCCTTCGCCATCCAAGACACTGTCAACAATAAGAAGTATCCTTTTGATCAAGAATCTGAGATTACCGAAGCTTCTATCGGAAAATTCGTTCAGCAATACGTTGATGGCAAGGCTGAGCCAAGCATTAAGTCTGAGCCTATCCCAGAGAAGCAAGAAGGTCCAGTTCAAATCGTTGTTGCCAAGAACTACGATGACATCGTTTTGGATGACGCTAAGGATGTTTTGATTGAATTCTACGCTCCATGGTGTGGTCACTGCAAAGCTCTTGCACCAAAATACGATATCCTCGCTGGTCTTTACTCTGATGCTGGTCACAACGACAAGGTTACCATTGCCAAGGTCGATGCTACCCTCAACGATGTTCCCGATGAGATCCAAGGATTCCCCACTATCAAATTGTACAAGGCTGGAGACAAGAAGAACCCAGTCACTTACAGCGGTAGCCGTAGCATTGAAGATTTGATCAAATTCGTTAAGGAGAACGGCAAACACGAGATCGAAGTCACCTACGATGAGAGCGCAGCTGCTTCATCAGCCGAGGCCAAGAAACCAATTGCTGAATCATTGGCAAAACAAGCCGAGGCCGCAACTGAATCCGCAAAGAGTGCCGCAGAGGAGGTTAAGGAAACCGTCTCAAGCAAGGTTGCTGAAGCAACTGAGAGCGCTGAGGCTGATCATGATGAATTGTAAACGGAAAACAAAATGAGGGTTGTTTTCCTACGCTATTTTCTTTATTTTTGATGAATCTTTTTTTGGTTTGGGCTTTGATATGTATTATGTATTCTGCTGGTTGATGATAACTACAGAACTAAAATTGAGCTGAACACGAAACTATTTTTTTTACAATTAAACCTTGAAAATGACTTTATGCGAATAAACGAACAAACTGTGATCTTAATCCTCTCTCTCTCTGTCTTCGATAGCTTCATGTAGTTTGACAACATCTAAATTGGTATACACCCCCCGCGCGATATGATTGGTCGCCACTTATTTTTACCCCTCAAACGTAAGGTATCAATCAGCATCGCCAGGCCAACATTCAGAAAAGCCGGGGAAAGCTGCGTGCGTACTACAAACAAAATAAAACAAAGCTCGAACCTTCGAACCTTGAACCGCAAACCGAGATCTGATCTTCAACCTCCAACCATCTTTACCTGAGCATTCGACTCCACGCACATATCGAATCGAAATAGACGAGAAAGAAGAAAGAGGAAATATCGGAAAAATGGCTTCGCGTATTCTCTCTAGGGGAGCTACCATGAGTTTGGGAATGGGTGGTCGCGTTGGGACGAGGGGTTTTCAGATGAGTGCGAGGAGGGGGGCTGTGGTGGAGGGAAACCCGTTACCGGTTAGGAAACCGGTGGGGGCTTTTAGAGGGGGGTGAGTGATTTTATTTATTTTTTCCTTTGATTGGAGATGAGGAGGGGGAAAGGAACGGGAAATGAGGGGGGGGGGGGTGAGGAGGGGTATGTTGGGTGAATGTGAGGATTTGGGTAAGGAGAGGGGCAGGAAGGGTGGGAATGCAGGAAGAAGAGGATAATCGAAAATAGCGCATCGCATTAGTGGTTATTCATACTGTGAAGGAACATGTGCTAATATTCTGCGAACCATAGATTGACCGGATTCCTTCTTGGCTCTGTGTTGGCTGGTGCGGGAGTTTATTACTATATTCTGGAGGAGTATAAGGTCAGCAACGAGTTGTTGACAGAGGATATCTATGTGAGTACTTTTTTACTTGCGATTGGGCTTGATCTGGGGTTGAGAGGGAAGGTTCGGGATAGAGTTTAATAGAGAGCGGAAGGAGGGGTGGTCATGGAGGAGAGAAGAGCTTTGGGATCTGGGAATCTCCGTGCGAGGGAGGAGAGAGCAAGGCTTCTGAGGGGTATTAAGATATGACCGGAGCTAATACTTTGCTAATAACAGAGTCTGCAAAATTCGGTTCAAAGAGTTCATACTTACGTTCAATCTTTGGAGGAAAAATTGGCAGCTTTGGAGAAGGAGAAGAAGAAGAAATAAATCAGTATGGCGATCAATGAGGCGATCAATGAAGTTGGAGGTTGAGCTGGGAAGGACGGAAAATATGGCAGGAGAAAAGCAAACAAGAAGGGGTCGGGGGAGATTGGATGGACAATCGATGGATGAATGGATTATGTACAACATTTTGAGGATGAGATGATTGCATATCGTTGTATTAATGAATGAATGGTATTAGGTACATGGAATTGAAATGCATCTTCGAACATTTTCATGTGTCGCTGAAAAATTCCGCATATCATGCTGCTTTTTGCGCTATACTCGATATTTTTGGGTGAATGAAGCTATCTATCTAGGAGTTTAAAAAATTTCGAGCATTTAGAATCTTTACTAATGTTTAAGTACATCGGTTTTGTATACAACATTGTTGATTGTAAAGTGAATTTTCGATTGTTGTTGATGGTAAAACAGAGCGACAGCCTTCAATAGATTCTTTCAGCCTCGCCTCGCAAAAAAGATCCCATTCAACAACCACCAGCAAAACCACAACCCATTTCCAATCCATCTTCCTCCGCAAACCTCTCTCGCCATGAATTTTGGCGTAATAGAGCTAGCTAGTACAACCAAAGGTACCATCGCGCCAGGCTATGCATATGTCCCCGATGCCCCATCAACAAACACTCCAGCCTTACAGCCTTCCTCACGACGCGCACGCGGCGCCCCAATAGCAAGTTTGCGCGAAACGACAGCAAAACAAGATGCAAAGATTGTGAGGGAATTGGCGCAGCTTGATAGGGAAAATCATAGGGATGTTAATATACCGGTGACGGTCAGAGGGAGGGATGGAGCGGGAAGAGGTGGGCTTGACTTTTTTCTGTTTCTTGCTTTGGATGGTTTGAGAAAACGGGATCGATATGCAATGAGATGAGGATATCAAGAAGGCAAGCTAACAGAAGATCTTCCGAACACAGTAACCCATGGAAAAGTAACCCCCTCCGTCCGAAAGATCCTCACCTCTCAAAAAACATTCGCAAACCACCTCTCAGACTACGAAGCATTTCTACAAAACCCCTCCTCGACACCCGCCCCAAACCCCCCCAATCCGCAACCCAACACCCCTCTCACCAGCACCCCCCATCTAACCAAGACCGGAAACCGAAGCCACAAAAGAAAAGAACCTCCTGCCACCAGTTCACCCGCTCCCATACCCGAAAAACGAAGTCATAGAAAAAAAGACCCAAATGCCTCTTCTACTCCAACCGCAACATCTACACCTACCCGCAATCTACCCCCTCCACCCCCTCCAATTATCCATCCTATCCCCTCAACGCTAACACCGACTACCAATCCCCCGCCTAAATCTCATCCGAGTGACAATGATCCTCTTCTTATATCACGAGTTCCTCCTCTTCCGTCTCAGGAAGAGATAGATAGATTGATGAGTGAACCGCCATTAGGATATCATGAGGCGAGGGGGGGATGGACGGAAGAGGATAAACGGAAACCGGGACGGAGGTTTTGTGAGGTTTGTGGGTATTGGGGACGGGTGAGGTGTAGGGGATGTGGGGGGAGGGTTTGTGGGTTGGATTGTTTGGAGATGCATAGGGAGGGGGGTGGGTGTACGGGGGGGAGGTATACGGGGTAATTTTCTAGGTGGATGAGGGATTGGGAATTAGAAATGGGGGTGGTTTGGACATTGGGTGTTGGGGATTGGGGATTGGCGTGGAATGTAATAGTGGTTCTGGCCAAGATCGAAGATGGAAAAGAGACGAAATCTAACCCAATCCAATTCCAAAACCCAAAATGCCAACGACAAATATACCCATCAAAGTTTCTCTATCAACACCTCAATCCTTACGAACTAATGATGCACCAAATACTATAGAGTAAAATCTATATCAGAGTCCAAGCAATATTCTATCTCTCACCTATATCAATTACAATCAGCAAACATACATATGCTCGAAACATTATACCAGATTTAATTAATCGCGAGAGAGAACCCTCGATGTGATTGAAGGTCGCGATACTGCGAAGAAATTTGACTCGAATCAGCTTAACTGGTTTGATTGTTCGTTGATGTGGGAGAGAGGTGGGAAGAGGAAGGGGGGAGGGGGGAGGGGGGAGGGGGATGAATGGAACTATTCGTGAAACTATTACCAATTGATTGGACAAGTGGATATGGTTGTTGAATTGCAAGAATTGCTTGGGGTGGACGACTATCTCTTGCTCTTACTCTTACTCTTACTCTTACTGGATGGCAGAGAGATGGGCTGTGATGAGCTGTGATTATGTATATTATGTAACAATTCCCATATCAATGTCAAAATATGCATCGAAATTAAGACTTACAGCTCGAATCTAAATTTCCACTCATTTGTTTTATACATATATATATCTATCTACTCTCTTCCCCAACACTACATCCTATCCACACACCCATCCTCTCCACCAACCCACAAATCTACCTCCTCCTCCCGGCCCCTCCTGCCCCCACCCCACCACTCCCATCCCCCCTCTCCCCAAGAACAACCACCTCCCCCCTACCCATCTCCTCCTGCTCCTCCTCCAACCGTCCCACCTCCTCCCTACTATCCCACCACCTCTCCTCACTCAACTCAAACGCCTTCGTCTTAATCTCCTTCACACTCAACGTCTCCGGCGCAATCCCCTTCCATCTCAATTGCGTCATCAATGTTTCCTGCCACGCATGTGTTGTCCGCTGGAAGAAATCACGGCGGGATTCGAAGGGCAGTGGGAATGGGAGGGTATCGGATGCAGAAGGCGCGGTGTCGTCTGTTGAGGGGGTATCGTCGAATTCGGGGGTTTCGATTTGGGGGGTGAGAGGCTCTTTGGTTTTGGATGATTTTGATTTTCGTTTGGATTCGGTGTGGGGTTTGTCGGGCATTTTGGTGTCGCCTTCTTCGTCTTCGTTTTCTTCTCCTTCTTCTTCTTCTTCTTCTTCTGAGCCCGACTCATCATCGTCATCATCGTCCTCGTCATCTTCATCTTCACTTCCTACCCATCCTTCAACCTCCCTTCTGAAAATCTCCTTCACTCCATCCATTTTGCCCAAATCAATAGCATATAACTCATCAAATGTATACTCTCTATCACCTTTCTCCCACGTTCCTCCGTAGATGTATAACACGTCATCCTGAACCGCCAACTGCGCATTAAATCTCACATGAGGAAATTCCAACAAAATTGCCTTCTCCTTCCCTTTCATTTCAGGTGTCTCTTCATCCTCATCTCCCATCTCAATATCTATATCCATCTTACCACCCTCATCATCCAACCCCCTTCCCATTTCCAAACTCTTCAAATTCCTCAACAATTCCTCCTCATTCGCCTGACCTCTTCCTCTTCTCCCACCTCTCCCTTCATTCCCCTGCCTCTTCGAATGAGCATTTGCGTTGTTCCGTGGTTTTCGTAGCGAGAGCGGGAAGTATCGGTTTCGTTCTATGTTCCATGCGAATAATGTGTTGAAGAATTCACTGTCGATTCCCTCCTCTGTATCTTCCACATCGTGGACACCTCCGAATTGGATTCCGCGACCTTTGTGATATGCCATTGTTGCGCCTGCTCGGGGAGGGTTAGGTGTATTAGTGGGCTTTTTGCGACGTTCCCAGCGGACGGTTGGGGGTGTGGGTGTTGATGTGTCGGCTGGTTGGACGATCCTTAGAAACCAGCAGTCTTGATGGACCATAGGTCTAGAGCGTGTTAGTTTTACTTGTTTGATGGGTCGGGACAAGGGATTGTGTACTTGAGAATATTCCTCTGAGCTTGTCCACCTCCTTTGGTTTGCTTTCCTGTTAATGTTGTCTTGACACGTGAATAGCCACCGTATAGAACGGCGCCGGATTCATGAGGCAATAAGGAGAAAGAAGAACGAGCGTCCGGTTTTTGGGTGACTGCTGATAAGACAGGATTATGCCATACGAAATTTTGTGTATCGTAGATCCAAAGATCTTGGAGGTATTTCGTCTGTTGGGAAGTATCTTGAAACCCTCCAAAAAGAATGATGTAGTTCTTGTAATAGGTCATACGATGACCACTTCTTGCTGGAGGTGTCTTGCCTTTAGTTTCAATGCGTGTCCATTCACGTTCTGCGGGATCGAGACGCCAGAAGTCCTATGAAATATGTTAATTGAGTTCGGTCGTTAGCAAGATATGAGCTTACATTGTAATGATAAAAAGTCCCTTGTTTAGGTGACGAGAACTCCCCACCAAAAAGATAAACACCACCAGCATTCCCACCTCTACACCATGCATGACCACTTCTCGGCAATGGTGCATTCGGACTCGTCACCAAATGCCACTCATCCTTATTCGTCGCATATACATACAAATCATTATAGAAACTAGCCAATGCACCATTGAAATACTCCCCTCCAAATAGAAGCAGTTCGTTAGAATTCGACGGACTGGCAATGAATGTCGCCGAAGCTCTAGGTTTTGGAGGTTCGCAAACAACTTCAGTTACTTTGAGAAACCGTTCTTGCTTTTTGGCATATTCGGCAAGGACAGCATCAAGATCTATATCTTCGATATCACTGTCGTCGGCTTGGGCTTTGGCGGATTTGGCCTTGGATTTCTTTTCTCCTTTCTTCTCTTGTTTTTGCTTCTTTTGAGCTAACTTCTTCTTCTTATCCTCTGATTTGGATTTCTTATCTTTCGCCATTTTGAACTACTCGAAACTCTTGAGCTCTTTGGTCGAATAATAGAAATTTTGATATTATCACGTGACTATTGTAAAAGTTGTCAGATGTTTCTTGGCTTTAGCAATGTAAATGAGATATGAGATGTTGCTCCAGATAGGGCTTTAGCTACTAGTTTTTTGTTTTTAAAGTAACTGCAGGTCTTCGAGTGGCTTATTTAGTAGAAAAGATGTTCGCTTGAAGATTCTGCACAATTGTACCACGATGGACTTCCATTTTACAAATGAATTATTCAATTATAAACGGTAAATCTATTCTATCGCCTCTTCATAAACCATCCCCCGAGTACTTAGTATAAGAGATATTGATCTACATACCTCAGAATATTATTGTTGAGTTAATATATATGGATTGTAATTGTATGGTAATACAGCATTACTGCCAAAAGGGATTGTTCTTTCATAGTGGGGATATCAAATTTCTAAACGGCAAACCGAGCCGAGGCCGATGTTAACCCCACCCCCACTATCATTCCTTCAGGTGCGTACGCGACGTACCGACTATTCACCTACGACAAGCTACAACAAACTACAAAACCTATAACTTCTTCCATCAAAGTCTTCCAGAACATCTACAGCTTGGAACGCAATAAGGTGACTTTAGCCCTTTTTATCTGACCAAATCTGAATATCCAGCTGTATATCACGGGCAATTACAACCATACTCATCTTTGATATATATCCCATATTCACCCACTCTTTCCTGCACGCATCACCTGTATCATTTCTATACCAACACGAACTATACATAGCCAAATCTGTGAATCCTTTGGCCTGTACTGAATATCATAACTATCTAATCATAGTTTTACATTTCACTCACTTACCTCTCGTATCTCCAAAGCCAGATTTTACATCTATCCTTATCTTATTTATATCTAGGATTTGAGTTTTATGACTCGAATATAGAATACATCATGACTCTAGCTCGACTTATTGAATCCAAATCACATCTGATACCAGGTGAGAAACTCTCAAATATTCTAGGTTAAAAGGGGGTATATATTACTATATATTCCTATCATTGTACTCCTTTTACTTCCCCTCCACTCTTGGGTTTATACAATATGTCCCCGGCACTAATATTCATGCGATATCTACTCACCAAGGGATAAGTTGCTAACACTCTTATAGGCAAACTTAAAGTTTCAGAACTGTTCTTTGAAGTGCCATTAGAGTAAGTACTTTTATGGTGTCTAAATCTCAAACTTAGCTTGTGATTTGAGCTTTGGAATCCTGAACGTCTGATTAGTTCACATCCAATCGCTTATAAGGAGTGATACTTGAATATCTATATCTCAAGCAGACATTCAAGACTAAATCAGCGAATGATTATTCGGAGAAGTGTTCGAATATTTATGTTTTCGACAGACATTTAGAAATGGGTCAATTAAACACTCCATAAACTAATTCAAGACATAGTTACTCTAATCTTACCAGAGGAACAGTAAGACTTTTTGCTCGAAGCGTCACCAAATATGAGAAACCAGCATCAGTACCCACAGACGAGGAAGCCCGTAAATCGTCTCAAAAGCCATGGTTTGTCTATCTACAAGGTGGACCTGGGTTTGGATGCAGACCACCACAAGATTATGGACTCACCAACGTGGTTCTTGAAAAGGGATATCAAATGTTATATATTGATCAACGTGGTACCGGCTTGAGTAGTCCGCTTTCAGCGGCCACATTAGCTTTACAAGGTGATATTCATCGACAGGCGGAATATGCTAAGCTTTTCCGACAAGATAATATCGTAAGAGACTGTGAAGCTGTGAGAAAAACTCTTACTGCGGATTATCCTGATGAATTGAAGAAGTAAGTGCTTTTCGACGAATGACATCCGAGTTTCTATTTCCCCTGGATTCTAATAATTTATTTAGATGGTCTGTATTTGGACAGTCATTCGGAGGATTCTGTGTCCTCACATACCTATCCTTTTTCCACCAAGGTCTCCGCGAAGTATTCACCAGCGGAGGGCTAGCTCCTATTGGTCACTCTGCCGATGATGTCTACGAAGCCACCTATCAAAAAGTAATATCTCGAAACCGAGCCTACTACGAGAAATACCCCGAGGACATAGAGACAGTTCACAGTCTAGCCATTCATATTAACGGTCAAGGTGGACTTCCCTTGCCATCGGGCGGTACATTAACCGTCAGGATGTTCCTCACTATGGGTATTCATTTTGGGTTTCATGGTGGTTTAGATAATGTTCATGATATAGTGTTGAGAATGAAGACGGATCTGGATCAGTTTTCTTTCGTTACTAGGGCTACTATGAAAGCGGCAGAGGATATGGTTAGTATGGATGGGAATATTATTTATGCTCTTTTACATGAATTTATTTATTGTGAAGGGAGGGCTTCAAATTGGGCAGCTGATAGGGTATGTATAGCTCCATCCCACCCATCCCATCTTATCCTATCACATCCAAAAATCAATCCGGAAACTAACAAGAATCAATAATAGGTGGGAAAATCCATCCACGAATTTAGATGGTTGACAGGCGAACCACCATCCCCCACAGCCATAAAAGAAGAACCGCTTTTCTTCTCAGGCGAAATGATCTACCCATTCATGTTCGAAACTACACCTGAATTGGAGGCTCTTTCGCCATTGGCTCATCATCTTGCTCAGTTTAAGGATTGGCCTGATTTATACGATGAATGGCAGTATGTTTCTCCCCTCCCGTCTCCGCCCCCTTCTCATTTCCCATCCTTTCCCAATACCTCCTACTCTTCATGTCATCCCCCATAGCCATTCTAACATCCCAACAGACTAGCAAGGAACACAGTCCCCCTCTACGCAGCAACGTACATAGAAGATATGTACGTAGACTACGCATTAGCACAAGAAACAGCCAGCAAAGTAAAGGGTTGCAAACAGTTTGTTACGAATAGTATGTATCACGATGCTGTTAGGTCGAAGACGGATAGTATGATGGAGGAGTTATTTAAGTTGAGGGATGATGTTTTGGATTAGTGTGAGACGGGTGGGATAATGGGTGGTGGGAAGCAAGGGAGCGGGAGAAGAAAGGGGTGGTATATGGGAAGGTAGAAGGGGTGATGAACGGACTGTGGTATCTTTATGCTCAGAGTATGGATGGATGGATGTATGGCATTGTACACTTGTCCTCTTCTAAACTACTATATCCTTATCTATAACATTATTATATTACATGAATAAAACCCAATTATTATCTCGTATTTATTCCCATAGAATTCCAATCTCAATCCTAATTCCAATTCTAATCTCGAATGATTCATTCATTCATTCACCCACCCAACTCCATAATCCCAAATGCCAGAAATCTTATGAATAGATATAAACTTTAATCACCCTACCCTCCCTCGCTAAAAGAACTCCCAAAATTATACATACATAAACACGGTAAATCTATCCCCAACATCGCACGCCCATTCCATCAACTCTCCATCTATATTCATAAACCGAAAGATAGAAGAACACCACCATCTCATCTCCCTTCATCTCCCTCCAGACCCTTCCCACTACACCTTCCTACCCCCACAAACTCCACAAAACGCCACATCCCCCGCATTTACATATCCGTTGCCGCTACAAGCCTGACTCCCACACCTCCAAGAACCGAATACACTGTCTGGATATAGGACGTGTGCGCATGCAATGCAGCTTAGTGAGGTGGGGGGGTTGAGGAGGGAACATATTGGGCAAGTTGTTGAGGTTGATGTTTTTGTGATGATGGCGGTTGCCGTGCGCGTGGGGGTTGAAGATGAAGATGGCATATACTTGTTAGGAGGCGGTACCGAGTTTTGTTTCTGTATAGAAGGTTTAGGTTGGGATTTCTTGTTCGAGATATTCTTAGCTAACTCCGATTTCGATTTCGATCTCAAATCCGGTATCGATGTCAAAACATTTCTTTCCTCTTCCCTCTTAGGTTCTGTTTTGAATCTTGATTTCGATTCCGGTATTGATGCCAAAATATTTCGTTCTTCCTCCCTCTTCGGTTCCGTCTTGATTCCTCCAAATTTCTTCAATTCTCTCATCTCATCATTATTACCATCCCCATCAACTTCAGCACCACCTTCATCTCCACAAACTCTAACTAAACCCCTCCCATCTCCATCGACCAATCTCTTCCCATCTATATCCAACGCATCATCTCCTTCGACTTCATGATTTCCAAATACCTCTCCCTTGCTCTCATCCTCTGCTTCACTATCCGTTACTAAATCTTCATCTTTGGTATGGGTTCCTTCTTCCTCCTTAGGTTTAACTTCAAAACGAGCCAGAGCAGCCGCGGCTCTAAGTTCTCTTCCTCTTGCACTACCTGCTACGCGCGGCTTGCCAAGCCCTGTTTTTCCTTTTTCGAGTTGTGTTTTTAGAGCTTCATCTTCTCCTACTGTATGTGGATATATGTATTAGTATTCGTCATAGAAAGTATAGAGAGATGAAGGGAGAAAAGAAAACACATACATGTCATCCCATTAACCCCAAATTTCTTCCTAATTCTCCTCTCCTTCTGTTCCTTATAGGTAATTTTCCTCTTCTCTCCCTCACCTCTCTTCCTCTTCCTCCCACCCCTCTTCGACCGGAAAGTCCCCCCACAAAGATGTTCCGGTAATATTTCGCCCTCTCCCAACTGCTCGCCCATAAACGCGCCATCTTCCAAAAGAACTCCTCGTCCCCACAATCCTTCTCCCGTATATCCCTTTTGCCATAAAACTTTCACTTCTTCTGAATATTCGTTTCGGACTTTCCAGAATGCGGAGGAGTGGTTCATTTGTTTGCAGTGGGCTAGCTCGTGCATCATTACCATTTGGACGAATTTGAAGGGGAGGTAGTGGCCTGTTGTTGGGGATTTGAGAACGAGTTGGATTACTTCTCCGTTGTTGAAGTTGCGACCTGGTTGGATATGTTAGTGATTGAATAATATAAGACAAACCATACGAAATGAATAGAAACAATAGAAAGAGTGGAAGATGTTGACGAGGAAATTAGAGATCATTACCCCAGAATTCTAAATTAGGTTCATATTCCTCCAGAGATGCAACAGCTAGATGATGTTTATTCATGATAGGTAAACATTGCGCAGCTATTCGTTCAAGAAATTCTTGTGATTTGGATTCATCCGGACCAGAACGAGGTTTAATAAAGACAATATTTTTATTTGGTTGAGAACGACGAACATTGATCCTTTCCCAACCCAAAGGCATTGTGTTTGGTTTGGTTCCTGCGATGAGTATTAGGTAGAATAGATGAGAGTTATATTATAAGGGTTTTGACGTTGTTTGTGGTTTTGTAGAGACAATGTTGGAGTAACATGGTAGTTTCGAGCTTAAAGGCGTCATTGATAACGATAAGGATTTTGTGACGCGGATTAGCACGCTATCATGTGATACTCTTACAACATCATCGACGGCAAGAATCAGCAAGGTACGGCATCTTTATTTTCAAGATGTCTCACATCGATATGTACATTCAAGTACTTATTACGTTCAAAGTATTGGTGGATCTGTGGGTTGGTGCCGGTATCCAGTGAAGATGTATATATTACTCATGTGTCACTGTATAATGGTTACAACCGTGAACACTTCTAGCCAGTGCTAAATAGATGATCATCTAGGACTAATTATGGCTACCTATGGATAGTGATCAAGTCCCGACGTCCCAATCGGATTTCGTTCGGTAGTTGCACATTCGGAATGTATGTATAGTTACTATTTATTTACCTTCATGTAATCAAGACTCAGGCTGAAGAGTTCAAATGTTTACATTTAAGAAACACATCCAGTAAGAGAAGAGGTAGGAATAATTTACATTCAAGTACTTAAGTATATTTTCCTTTTTCCTAATCCAATTAACCCCGCATCGTAGAGATAAGTAAATCTTACTATACTCTCCTATAAAATCACTTTCCACTACTCAAATCTTACATCTAAACCAAACATCTACTCGAGTATAATGTCTTCTTCAGACCAATCCGAGAAACCATTTCATATTGCAGTATGCGGTATGCTTACCTGCTCTCTACTAAAACTCCCTCTTAATGATGTGAATATCTAGGTGGGGGAATCGGTGGACTATGTCTAACAATTGGTCTCTTACATCAAAACATATCATGCACATTATACGAGGCAGCGCCAGCATTTGCAGAAATCGTATGTGTCCAGAACCTTACCAACCACTCTTCAATCCCCAAAACTTATATCTATCCACATATAGGGAGCAGGGGTATCATTTGGACCAAACGCTCTCCGAGCAATGTCCCTAATAGATCCAGCCATTAAAAAAGGCTTCGATAACAGGGCAACGAGTAATGGATATCCGGAGAAAAGAGAATTCTGGTTTGATTTTAGATTGGGTATGGCTGAAGAAGGATGGAAAGATTTCAAAGGGGGAGCACCGGGTAAAGAGGGGGAATATATAACTAAAGTAGTTGCGTCTCCTGGGGGACAGACATCTGTTCATCGAGCGCATTTTCTAGATGAACTAGTTAAGTTAGTTCCGGAGGGGGTTGCGAAGTTTGGAAAGAGGGTTGAAAAGGTGGAGGAAAGGGGTGATAAGTTACAGATGACTTTTGATGATGGGACGACGGCGGAAGTTGATGCGGTTGTTGGATGTGATGGGGTGAAATCGAAAACAAGGGGTATTGTGTTAGGGGAGAATCATCCGGCGGTGACACCAAAGTTTACAGGAAAGTATGCTTATAGAGGGTTAATTCCTATGAATAAAGCAGTTGAAGTGGTTGGTGATGAACTGGCTAGAAATAGCCAGATGTATTTGGGTCATCATGGACATGTAAGGTTTCTAATTTCATTTTGTATATTATTCCGCATTCAAGCATTATTTTCATCTCGAAAATGTTACACAAAAATCACAAGCTAATCTGTATACAGCTCCTAACCTTCCCCATCGAAAAAGGAGCAACCATGAACGTCGTAGCCTTCCAAAACAAATCCGACGGCCAATGGCCCCATGAAAAATGGGTTCTCCCCATGAAAGAATCCGATATGTTTGAAGATTTTGCCGGTTGGGGAAAAGATGTCAAAAATGTTCTCTCAGTTCGTGATTCCAAATCCAACCAACCTAATTCTCTCAATTTCGACCCCCCTCCAAATCCTCCATCAGAATCTGGCTAACCCACCCCCAAGCTAATGGAAAAACCTGACGTCTGGGCTCTATTCGACCACGCCCCCGCTCCAACATACTACAAAAACTACCTCTGTCTCCTGGGCGACGCAGCCCACGCCTCAACACCCCACCAAGGCGCCGGTGCTGGCCAGGCTATAGAAGATGCTTTTATCCTATCTAATCTCCTAGGTGATATACAGAAAACACACTCTAATGCTTCTTATAACAAAGAAGATATATTAAAGGCCTTCCAAGCCTACGACGCGATCCGTAGACCCAGAAGTCAAAAAGTTGTATCCACGAGTCGGGAGACGGCGGGGGTATATAATTTTGAGTGGGAGGGTCTGGGTACGGATTTGGAGGGGGTGGGAGAGGTGTTGAGGGGGAGGTATAGGTGGATTTGGGAGGAGGATTTGGAGGCGCAGTTGGAGAGGGCTAGGGAGGTTATGAGGGAGGAGGGATTATGAGGGGGTTATACTCTCCTACTAGTTTTATGGCACAATTATCTTATTATATCTACCTATCTATACATTCATCGATGCTATCAAATAATACTATTCTACAGTATAATAATCAACTAGCCCCATTCATCTATCCATCCTTTTAGATCAAAAAAATGATACAGTGATATGATACAATCAAACATTCTGACCAGCAAACAACCGTTCCCATTGCATCCACTCATCAGGCTCCAAATCAAACGAAAGTAAATTAGAAAAATCATACGAATCATCCAACCCCGAAGCCCCCGCCGTATAATTATCAGTAACATTAACCCCTAAATCCCCACCCAACCCATTCAACTCAGGAACCCTCTTCCCCAAGACCTCCGGTCTCCTACACTTCCCCAGCCTCTCAATAAAATAAAACTCCTCGACCATCCCCTCCCTCTCCCTCATCTCTTTGCAATCCTCCCACACCCTCAATGTCCAATTTCCCAGCGCGATATAGAGCGGCTCGCACCGATTTCCCGGCTCAAATATCATCGGATAGTTCCTGAATACTTCGCCGATCAATCGCCATGCTCTTTCTACTTCTTCTCCGGTTTTGCGCTCGCGAATCGATATTAATACGTAGAGTAATGTATCCCAGAGATAGCCTGTTTGGATGGCCCACATGTATTTTTGGAGGAGCGTGTTAGCGTGGATTAGGTTTCCATATTCGAGGAGTTTGGTCGCGGAGTGGAAGATGATGTCGCGGGAGGATTGAGGGATGGAGGTGTGAGCCGGTCTTTTACTTTTTGCTTTTTGGGTTGAAGATGAGGATGAGGATGGGGAAGCAGCAAATTGTCTTGGATTATGTGCAAATAACCGCATCTTACATATCGTATATCGAGCCATGATGGAACTAAAATGATGAAGTGGATTACAGGGGTCGGCGTAACGGAGATATTTCCGCTCGAATTGATCTTCCATGGTGGTTATGAGGTGGTCTTTTTCGCTGAGAGTGAGGTTTGTGTTGCTTAGGTTGTCCCAACCGGCGGTGGGGTCCAAGGTTGGGAAGGAAGATGAAGATGGTGTGAAACGTTGAAAGAGGGACGTTACGTCGCAGCGGATTAGGCAGAGTATGACGGTTGTTATGCCGGTTCTGGGAGTAGGGGGAATGGTTGTTGCAGGGGCTATGTCGTTGTCTTCTATGTTGGAAGGGGGTTTGGTGTCGGTTAGATAGAGGTCCATTGACTTGATTGTGAGTCGGGGGTTAGTAATTGTATCTCATGGTGGGGTTAACATGAGAGAGAAGAGTATGTTCTAATATCAATTGGGACATTGATCACAGGATAACAAATATATAAAAAGGGGAGTTTAATTGAAGACGATGGAATGAATGGAAAACTTGGATATGCTTGCTTACAGGTTTAGTGCCAGAATAGTCAGATGTTCGACCATCAATATGAACGATATGCCACCATAGTCTACGACGCATTTCGGTTTCGAACGGACTAAGTCCAAGATGTGTTCCATCTCGATGAAGACCCATTCGTCGGGCCAGACGTACGGCGATTCCTGACAGGATAAATATAGTGTCACTTTGACAATGACTTTTAATACCCATCTGATGAGTGAATGAATGAATGAAATCGATTAGCCACTTCCAATACCAAACATTCATTACATTTATCTAGGGATGTTTCAACTTACGAGAAATATCGAATATGCTTGAAGAGTCATCAAACTAGAAGTTTCAATAAAACTAGCATTCGTTAATGCCTGTTTAGTTGCATCTTCGTACCGTTTCAACATAATGGATTTGAGTCCTCCAAGTAAAGAAGGACATTCTGAATCTTCTAGGGAACATATCGTGACGAAATAGAAAGCGAATATGAGCGCCTCCAAACTTTTCGACATTTCTTGTCGAGGAAGTTCAAGTGAGGTTCGGAATGTAGGTATATGTAATAGTTTCATCAATGGATCTACCCGTTCAATATAGATCTCCACCATTCTCCTCAAAATAAGGAGAGGTGGATGTAGGGCTGAGAGGTCTTGTTGTTGGGAAGTGCAGAGCAGTATGAAACTGTTTCCTTCAAATGTGTCGGGAGATGCATCTGCTAGACCATTGGAAGCAGTTTTATGTTCATTGAGCATTTCTTCTTCAGGATGACCATACTATCGATTGGTTAAAAGGGGCTCGGAAAGAAGAGGTAAATAAGGCATTGACTCGGACTTACTTCATCTCCCAAATTAGACCAAATACCACTACCAAAAGTGTTCAGTTAACCTCAGATTGTATTAAGAATCTCCCAAAAAAAGAAGGCGGGGGGGAGGAGAATATACATACGTATCAAAATATCTTGTCGACCCATTCTTACTTATGAGTTTTGTCTCAGTATCTCCAAAATCAAAATTCTCACCATCTTTCTCTCTCAACCCAATAGTCCCAGATCCACCACCACCACCACCACCATGACTATGAGAAACACTAGTAACCCTCATTCCAACAACCCCACCACCAACAACATCAACCTCTGAAATCGTCTCCCCATCATCCGATACATCATTCTCATTCTCATTCCCATTTTCATCCCCATCATCATTATCATTATCATTCGCCCCCCCAACATCCGCACCAAACCCCCTCAACATCTCCTCATACCGTCTCAACTTAGCATGCAACCCCTCCCTCGGAGCCTTTCTAACCCGTCTCGTCTGTGCTCGTATCGGGGCTACAAAACTACATTGTCGCCCTGCTCGAACGCAATTAGAACATGGGTTTTCCCGATTACATTTTATTTTTCGTTGTCGACACGTTAGACAGGAGTAGTTTTTAGAATTGATTTCTGATTGGTTATGCGAGACTTCGGAGGGTGGGGACATGGCTTGTGAGGATGGGGGAGTTTGAGAGTTGGTTTCTTGAGTAACTCGGTGCGAGATTTGAATAAATAAAATGTTTTATGGATTCAGTGATCCGAGATAGAAAGTGTAGGGAAATGATGAGTTAATTGTTAATTGCATAATATTTCTGTCTAGAACAATGACAATTGACGTGAAAAGTCACTGGTCTGTCGATCTCGGGGTCCGGGAGTCAAAAAATAACTTTTGAACACCGAGAAGCGAATGATTTCTGCCCCAATTTCCCCTGTCGAGGCTCGCTTTATACTTACAGAATATCTCCAACAACACCGAACACTCATTTTGTTATTTGTATATAAGTCGATAAAGTCGCACAGAAACGGAACAAAATGTCAATTTATACTTCATCAGGTTGTTGCATAATAGCCTTTTTTAATAATGTCTTCCAATATCACAAGCCCTCCATCACCTGACGGTGGTAGTCAGAAATCATACTCTAGAGATCATGATATCTCATCTTCTCAATCGGAAGAGAAGACGGTGATGAACCAGGAAAGTCCTGTGGAATATCCCAATACTCAAAAACGTATTGCTATTATGGGATCACTTTATTTGTCAATTTTTCTAATCACATTGGTAAACATACATTCCATCATATACATCTATCACACCTATCCTACATATATTTTCCCCAAGAAACTACGACAATTACTTCCATGTAACCAATAGCTGACTGAGCCCTAGGATCAAAACATAATTTCAACCGCCATCCCCCGCATAACCGATGAATTCCACTCTCTAAACGACATCGGCTGGTACGCAAGTGGCTACCTCCTAACCATGTCCTCCTTCCAACTGCTTATGGGAAAAATGTACAAATACTACCCCGCCAAACCGCTCTTCCTAAGCGGCATAACGATCTTCGAAATCGGCTCCGCAATCTGCGGTTCCGCGCCCTCGTCAACCGTCTTCATAATCGGCCGCGCCATATCAGGAATCGGCTCCTCGGGTTTGTTTTCCGGCGCGATGGTTATCATGTTTCATACCATTCCGTTGCAGGAACGGCCCATCTATCAGGGTATGGGCGGGGCTTTGTTTGCGCTTGCTTCGGTGGTTGGTCCGTTGCTGGGTGGTACGTTTACCGATAAGGTGACTTGGAGGTGGTGTTTTTATATCAATCTTCCTGTGGGCGCGATCACTATTATAATCGTGAGTTTGATACTGCATCTTCCGAATCAGAAACTCGATGAGCGGGCAAAGGGGTGGATGGGGAAATTCAAACAGCTGGATCCGATTGGGAATTTGGTTATTTTTCCGGGGGTCGTTTGTTTGATCTTGGCGCTTCAATGGGGAGGGACGACATATTCGTGGCAGAACGCGCGGATAATCATCCTCCTCATTCTCAGCGTCCTCCTAATTCTAACCTTCACTCTTATTCAAATCTACCAGGGAGAAACCGCAACAGTTCCACCCCACCTCCTCAAAAATCGCAGCATCGCCGCCGCAATGTGGTTCAGCATCTTCAACAACTCAAGCATGATGATAGCCATGTACTACCTACCCATCTGGTTCCAAGCCATCCGCGCCAGCACCGCCATGCACTCCGGCATCATGCTGCTGCCCACCATTCTGTCCACCGTCTCCGCGGCCATCTCCTCCGGCATCCTCGTCTCAAAACTAGGCTACTATACCCCGTTCTTCATCCTCAGCTCTATCATGGCAACGATAGGTGCAGCCCTCCTCTCAACCCTAACACCCGATGCTAAGCCCGCCCATTGGATCGGCTACCAAATCCTCTTCGGTCTCGGCATCGGTCTCGGAATGCAACAGCCCATGAACGTCATATCCACCGTTCTCAGCCGCTCCGATATCGCCACCGGCTCCGCAATCATAACATTCATGCGATTCCTCGGGTCCGCCATCTTCCTCCCCGTTGCGGAAAACGTATTCCTGAAAAGTTTGATCGCGAAGTTAAAGAGCAATTTGCCGGGGATTAGTCCGAGTACGGTTTCTGATGCGGGGGCTACGGATTTGAAGGGATTGGCGGGGGGTGATGATTTGAAAGTGCTTTTGAGGGATTATAATGATGCCATTGGGGATGTTTTTTATATCGTTGTTACGATTGCGGCGTTGACTATTGTGGGGAGTTTGGCGGTTGAGTGGAAGAGTTTGAGGAAGACGGCGGAAGAACAGAATCGTGGCGCTGCTGCTGCTGTTGTTGCTGATGATGATGAAAAAATTGGAAAAGTTGAGGTGAAGGGGGTGGAGGAATCGGTTTAGAGATTCAGGGATATATCTTCTTGAACTCTGGAAGAACGGAATAAATTGTAAATATACCATAGATGGTGAGCAAAATAGAGTAATAATCGGAAAAGATTCTTAGACTTTCAAAAGAAGATATTATAACTATATAGTATTACACTACAGATGGATCATAAAGTTACACCTCAATCAACTATACCGTACCTCCCTCCCAATCCTCACATCTAAAAATGAAATGTCAATTCCCTATCGCAAAAACAGACGCAATAGATCAATCGATCGATCAACCAACTCCGCGCAAGTGCCCATCCATTGATTCATCTATCAATCAGTCAGTGCCTGTCTGCTTGCCCCTTCCCTCTTCAGGCATTATCAAGAACTCCCACAGAGTAGTATATATACAAAGAAAACCCTACTTCAGTTTTTTAGAACCCAATACATTTACTCACTCACTCACTTACTCACTCACTCACTAGAAATAGAGATAAAGCTAGAGATACAAAAAAGAAAGCCACGGCCGACCAAGAAGAGCTGAGTGCGGTATTGAGTATGTATATCTTCATCCATCCATCCATCCATCCATCCATCCATCCATCCATCCATTCATTCAAACCCAAATACCCATCCATACCCTACCTTCTTTACCCTAAAGTATCATCAAGTACTCTCTACGACTTAACCAACCATCAATCAACCCAACATCATTCCTTTTCTATTTCCTCTTCCCTCTTCTCTGAAGCTCAGCATCCGATTTCAATCCCGATGTTTCGAGATCCTCTCTGTCCGTACGTCGATCATGAAACCATCATCTCTGAGATAATCGTTTGATATCTTGTTGGATTCTCTTGTTCTACTTACAGTAGAGAATGAGAATGAGAATGAGGATGAGAATGAGAATGAGAAATTGTAACTGTAACTGTATGATATATACCGAGTAAAACGACGATGGTAGTTAGGAATCCGAGAAGTTGGTGAGGGGGGGATGGTAAACGAAGGGGATTGACTGACTACCTAGCAGTGTCAGCATTCATTTTCTCTCCTTCGACTTCCGAAAGAAAGCTATTCTATCCATAATAAATAACATTCAATGATTTGCTCACTCACAAACAAATACGAACAGATAGATGAATGGATATATTTGAATTATAAAAAAAACCCGCCTGACCTGTTCAAACCAGACCAAGCAAGCAGACAGACCACGGAGACCCGAAACCCAAACCAGCCCAAGCCAACCCAATAACAAAAGCCCCCCTCCCCTCCCCTCGCCTCCTTTCCCTTCCTCTTCCTCCCCTATCCTTCCCCCTATCCCCTAGAAACGAAAAACAAAACAAAACTCAAGTCTCTAATAATGATATGATATGATATGATATGATAAGACGCCGTTATAATGCTATGGTATGCTATGCTAGATATGCTAAGGTATGATATGCTCATCTCATCAATTCCTTTCTTTCTTCCATGCTTATCTCTTTCCCCCCCTCTCTTCATCTTAATCTTTGTTAAGATATGAAGGTAGAAGGTAGACAAGCTCGTCTATGTATGGTATGCATTTATGGTATATAAGTCGTTGTTGCTGAATGTTATACTTGCTGGGTTGATTGGATGTGATATCTATCCAGTGGTATAGGGTATGATGTGATATGATAATGCTATGGTATGGTATGGTATAAAGCGGTGTAAAATAGATAAAAGTAGAAAATTTGAAACGATGGATCTCCATGCAGTTTTGGTGGCTGACTGGCTGACTGGCTGGCTGGTTGGAATGGATTGTGTTGCGTTGGAACCGGGAGTGTGAGTGTGGATGGATGGATAGATGTGTGGTATATTAGCGAGAGAGAGCAAGTGAGAGCAAGTGAGAGGTCCTCATGAATGGTAGTAGCGAAACTGAAGTGAGGTGAGATGTGTGATGTGATATCTGGTTGTGACAACTCTTCTTTCGATATAATATGATATCATTCCAATGAATCATGAATTGGAAGATCAAAACCATAAAGGAGTCGTTTAACACCAACCAGTAAATGTGTATGCGTATGCGTATGATGTGTGCAGTTATTATCCACTCAAAACCATCCAGGATAAAAGCCAAAAGAGAAAAGATTCGCCTTATTTTCCCCCTCCATGACATGGTAATCTGGTAAGCGTTTCGGATAATGTCATTATTCAAGCCTCCTCCGGATTTTGCATCGCGACATGCTTGCGTCTCTTTTTAATCTGCCAACCATTATGGCGTGTGGCTTTTCGCTTTCCATTTCCCACCCCTCCTCCTCCTCCTACGCCTTCCTCTTGATCCATGGTTTCATAGGCTGATGGCTATTTCTTTCTACCTCCTGCGCCCGTTGAAGTAATCTTTGACGTTGACATTAAGTCTCCAATATACTTCTGTAGGAATTTATTGTTGTTATCGAGTTTATCGTGTTCTTCCTTTACGGCTTCGATACGATTAAATATTTCGAGTAAGGATTGTTGAAGAAGTTTGGCGTGTCTTTTTAGATGGAGAAAAAAATATTAATTAGCATTTCGTTACTTTCTTCTTTATAGATATATATATATATGATTCTTTTTCTTTTCTTTCTTTACACATATATATCAGAGGTGAAAAACATACTCATTAAGTTGCGCTCTCGCGTCTTGACTCATCTTCTCTAAATCTTCACTATTCCGTCGTGGACTCATAGCTCTCGCATCATCTTCATCAAAAACCTCATCGCCTTCTTTAAGTTCCACGCGCGGATGTTCGCGCGGTACTATAATTGTGCCGCTAGATTTTCTTGTACCAAGTTTTGGTCTTTTGAGTGTAGGTGTATGACTTGCGGATGTATTTGCTGGAGTACTTCCACCACTTGCATCTATTGAAGATGATGTACTTGAAGGATCCGACAACATTGATGATAAATCTGCGGGCGATGCGTTCGTAGTATTTGGTTCGACGATCGTATTTTGTGTTATTGGAGTTACCGTAGTTGAAGTTGGTGATGCCATACCGGTATTTCGAAGGGAAAAATGGGTATGGATGGATTGAAGAGGTGAGCCCGTTTGCTCAAATAAATAAAGCTGGAGGAGCGATGCAACTTATTACTTATGTTGTACCTTGTTGAGGTTTTTTATTTCCCTTTAGTAACTTATCAAATTCCGAATAATATGGAAATTTTGAATGGTTGGATCTGATGTGTGGTGCTGTGATGGTGTTGCAAACCAAAATAACGTAACTTCTTCCAACTCGGTGTGTGGTATAATTGAATAGGTGATGAATGATTCGAAAATGGTGGTAGTACAAAATAACGATAAAAAACAAGTGTATCTGTTTTTTGTTTTGTTTTTGTTTTTTTGAATCTCTCTGTCTGTCTCCTGGCTTTCTCTGCTTTTACTCTCTGTCTGTGTCTTCTGTCTTCTGTCTTGTGTCTATGTGTCTGTTCTCTCTTACGTTCTCTTAACTCTCTCATACAACACACTCTCAGGTCTTCTTCCCTCGATCTTTTTCAAAAACTCTCTTTAAAATATCGAAGAGTTGTATGTTCGAATGTGGTGCTCAGAAGAGCTAACAGCAAAAATAATTTGCATCGAATCTCTTTCCTCGAGTCGAATGGAAAGAAATGATATGATGTTTGATGATATTGTATGATGAACGTATGATGAATGTATGATGAATGTATGATGAATGTATAATAAATGTATAATAAATGTATGATGTTACAATAAGAAAATTGTGTGTAAAGGTTTATGAGGTTTGTAACTTGTGTGAGACTTTTTTTTTTGATGTTGTATTTCTTTGGAGGGAAAAAAAAAGAGTATGTAAATCGTTACGAGGTAGAACTATGGATAGTTTAAAATAAGGCTCCGTAAGGGCTCCGTAAGGACTCTGTAAAGGTACTATATAGATAGTGACCACCTCTGTTATATGATAATGGATTAACTTATAAGTACAGTAGTAGTATATAGATTTTTCTTAAGGATTATTCTCTCTTTTTTTGTTTTTTGTTTTTGGTGGTTGGGAAAAGGTTTTCGAGTATTATGACTGAAAGACTGAAAGACTGAAAGACTAACTGAAAGACTGACTGACTGACTGACTGACTAACTGACTAACTGACTAACTGACTAACTAACTGATTGACTGATTGACTAACTGACTGACTGACTGACTGACTATTATGGACCGTAGTGAATAAATATACTTTACTTTTCTCTCTTTAGTGTTTATGTCTATTATCATTTTCTGTGGTTCCTTTTTCTTTACTTACTCTGTTAAGAGTCAAGTTCAAGTCAAGTCATTTCCCTCTTCCCTTCTTCTTAGTCAATTAAATTTCACTCGATTATTTAATCAGTTCTCTTCTTTCGTTCAAAAGATCCGTAGTGACACACACAAACCACCCCCTCAAAATAAAAATAAATAAGAGAAATAGAAGAAAAAAGAGGAAGGGCCAACCCAGTGAGGTAAGAAGAAGTTTAAACTGTTCAAAAGATGCCACTTAACTTACATGCCTTAGAGATTTGATTACTCGATAGAAAAGGTCGGTAGCTCCATTTTGAGCTTCATATGGACGTGGGGCGATACAGAAGCCACAGATGGCGTAGTTAATAAGAAAAAGAATTTTTCGATTAATTAAAAATATCATGAAATATTTTGAAGACATTTTTTATTATTACAATAATGATAATAATGATATAAATACTAGTAATTTAAAAATTAATTTTTAAAAAGATTTTCAACTTTAAAACTTCAAGTTTAAAAGACTTTACTAGTAATCATAGTATATATAAAAATATATATATATATGATATTACTAACTATTTTAAGAATATTTAGTCTATTAAAAATATTAAAAACTTGAGATATTTTAAATTTATCTTTTAATATAATAGATAAATATATTTAATATATTTTAAAAAGATTACTACTAGTACTAGTAATAAACTTTTAAATTGATATTTTAATATATTATAATTTATACGTTACTAACTGATATATAATATAGTAATATATATATTATTTATTTTTAACTTAAATATTTTATATTTCAAATTGAATTTCAAGAAGTTCAAGTTGTTATATTAATTATTTTAATTAGAAGTTGAAATTAAATATATATATAAATATATTATTTTATAATTTTAATATTAATAATTCTTTTTTTTATTATGATAAAAGTCTTTTAATCATATTAACTTGTAAATTTCAAGTTATCTTTTTTACTAGAAACATGAATCATTCTATAGATAGATATATTACTACTAGTAGTAGTATTTATATTTCAACTTGAAAGTTCTCAAATTAATTATTCAATATATTAACTTTTTACTATTATCATTCAAGTTACACAATCTAAATCGTAAGAATTTTCTTATTTTTATTCTTATTTTTATTCTTTTAATTATTCTTTTAATTATTCTTTTTTTTATTCTTTTTTTTTATTCTTTTTTTTTATTCTTATTTTTATTCTTATTTTTATTCTTATTTTTATTCTTATTTTTATTCTTATTTTTATTCTTATTTTTATTCTTATTTTTATTCTTATTTTTATTCTTATTTTTATTCTTATTTTTATTCTTATTTTTATTCTTATTTTTATTCTTATTTTTATTCTTATTTTTATTCTTATTTTTATTCTTTTAATTATTCTTTTAATTATTCTTTTTTTTTATTCTTATTTTTATTACTCAATTAGGACACACAAACAAAAAAAGATCGGATAGACTTTCCATTCATAGTAATCATGACTTCCGTACCGCCCCATGTCCATCATGATATGAGCCATTCAATGTATAAACTTATTGATGAATGAATATATACCTGGGTATATTCGAACTTGAATATATATAATACATGTCCGATACAACTATTATTTGTCGGGTCAGGTAGTTTAATATCATATCCACAAGTGTGTATTATAGATAATATTTGACAACGGCAGCAAGGTTATACCGTTATAATAAATAATCTTGAGATGAGATGTGATTGGGGAACTTGAAACAAACCCTTCATATACCGGTATGTAGGTAAAATTCTGAAGGTTTGCCAAGTATATACCATGTTTATGCCATGACTTTTGATAGGAGGACTGATATATAATATAGTATTTTTTTTTGGGTTGTGATATAAGAAGCTTCTTTATTTCTTGATTTGAACGTACGGTGGTATTAGTGGATAAGTTTATTTATTTCTTCATTAGGAATCGAGCCGACATCACTTCTACATTATTCACATTACTTCTGGGTATTCCCGTCAGATTACTCTATACTCCATTATTTCATATCCTCGATACAATGGTGATACTCTGTTTACAGGGCATTCTTCAAACCCATGGACATCAAAACTTTAGAAGTATCAAGTACCGACCGACAACGGCAATGATGGTACATACATACGTACATGATCTTACACGATATAAGATCAACGATTTTCTTTCTGTTTACAGAATGATGATTATTTACATACCCAACATACATGACGAGCCAGCCAACCAAAGCTCTCACTTCTTTCCATGATGATGTTTATCTTACCTTTCATGTCTTGTCCTGAATACAACATACAGCATCTATCTATTCACACATAAAAACCATAACCACCCATATCCATATCCATAACACCCACAGCATCCCATCCCATCCCATCCCATCCCTTCCCTTCCCCTCCCATCTCTAACCACACAGCATAGCATAGCATAGCATAGCATTCCAAACACACCCATACTCCCAATCCCTCAAAATGATGTAATAATTAATATAACAAACCAAACACCAACACCCAAGGCCAAGCACAGAAACATGCATATAGCACGTGTGCATCAAAAGCAATGCACATCAAAACGCTCCTTCTCAAATCTCTCTTTTTTTTTTTTTTTTTCATCAGGAAGGATCTTAGATCCTAGATCCCTCCTCACCTAACTCGCCGAACTGAAAGGGAAAGAGATCAGCGTCGTATTGCCACTTAGAGAGGACGTACGATGTGGAAACAGCGATATACCCAGTTTCATGCTCATCAGGGTACGGATGGATTGATTGATTGATTGTCTGTTCTGTTTGTACGATGGGAGTAGAGTAGGTAGGTATTCGCCCCCTCCACCTTGTGTTTCGATCCTTTGCTGTTCGTTATTATTATTCTTTATTGAATGATGAATTGATGGATGGATGAATAGGTGGATGGATGGGTATATTGTATACGAATGTACAGTATCAGAGGTACTTACTTACTTACTTTACTTGGGTATCGGCATCTTAATTCAATACTACTATAAAAAATACAATATATATACGTGTTATATGAGTTAAGGTTATTTATTGATGGATGAACTACCATACTACTGTCTACCTACCTACCTACCTGCAATACCGATACGGGTTATATTATCTACAATAATGGCTATACAACAGGAACAACAATAAGTACAGATCATGAAACCGCTAAACATCCGGGACATCTAAAACTGCATAAGTAAGAAAGTAAGCGCTTACTCGGATCGTTAAGTTTATGTTACCGGTTGGTATGTATACAGTGCTTGTTTATTATTATGGGTTATAGATTTGTGATGTTGTAATATTTATTGTAGTGATTGGTTTGTTGGTTTGGGGGCAGTTAGATGGATAGATAGATTGAAGTGATGGGATGGGATGGGATGAATTGAATGGTTCTTGTACAGCTACGACACGATGTGTGCGAGCAACGCAACGCAACGCAACGCAACATAACACAACGCAAGGTAATAATGTAAAAATAGGAAAAGTAAATAATGGTGAGATGGGAAGGAAGAAGAGGGATCCTAGAATTATTTATTTAAGTACTCATATGATGTATGCCACGTGCCTATCCATCATCGTCATCGTCATCGTCATTAATTACTAGGTAGATATACTTTCAACTTTGATCAATTTGTATTCAGATCGCATGGATGGATATATCTAATACAATACCTTATTTATTAGTCTACAAAACCACTACGATCTCCCATCTTCAATATAAAAAAAAAAAAAAAAAAAAAAAAAAACATTAAACATCAAAACTCACTTACGCCTCTACCCATCCTTTCCTTTCCTTGCCTTCCCTTTTGTTCGTTCCCATGACCCAAAAAATCTCTTCCCGAAAAACCGTTGATCATCTACTATTTATTACCTACCTACCTACCTACCTAGCATGAATAGGGTTTTCAGGGTACTTGTACACTAACTATGTTAGTTATAGATACCTACCAAGCCAAGAGGAACACAGAGAAACCTAAGTGCTGCTAACTAGGACCCTGAAAAAAAAAAATTGAAAAAATTTCGATTGTAAGTAGTGGGAGAAACGGGGGGGTTGAGTTGAATCTTTAATCCTTATGGGAAAGTTTAAATTTTTTCTTTTTGTTTTTTTGATGGAGGGATGGAGGGATGGAGGGATGATGGGATGAAGGAGGGATGATGGAGGGATGGATGAGAGAGGTTTGGTATATACGTACTGTGTATTATTGTAGAGAATAAAAGATCTTCATAATAATCGTAAGCCAAGAAATGAAATTGATTTAGTCTAGGATATGATGATGATGATGATGATGATATGATGATGATGATGAGCTTGAGATATTATGCTTGTACGACCATCGGATCAGAATCGAATAAGTATGGTAATGGATTCGTATTTCCTTATTTTCGCCTCTGCTCTAGGGAAGCTAATAATTGTAGGTGTGATGTGGTTATAAATCAGATTCCATCCATATACATACATACATATAAAAAAGAAGAAAAGAAGTTCGTATAAGCCATCGTTGTTTAGGTTTTGCACTACTTGTCGGGTGGATACTGCACTTTAGCTACGATCTAGCTACTGTACCTGGTAGGGGGTCGTATCCATATGTAGGGAAAAGTAGGGGACGGGCTTGGTATATAAGTACATAGTACATAGTATAGGCTTTATAGGGTAGGGTAGCTGGGAATACATTTCCGAGGAGCCTCCGATTTTTTTTTGGGTCTTGGGAAGAGAGGAGATGATGGGTGGGTGTGGGTGGTAGGTAGTTAGATGGCTTAGGGCAGGAATCAATCATATTGTACTGTCTCGGAGCTGTACATAAGGAAAGTCAAAGACGTGATATGAGTTTTAGAGTATTGCCAACACATCGACCAAACCCCCTCCAAATGAAGATTAATCCCAACATCAATCCAAGCATACGAATTTGAAGCGGTGAATAAACCACCAACCATCAACCACCATTAGCAAGAAGGAAATCAACATCTAGAGTAGAGTTGCTTGGCTATATCTATGAGGAGTATGTGAGTATTATTAATGTTATAAGACACCATGTATCTATGTGTTTATTTAATTGACTTTAATCCAACTAGAATCTTAAATAAACCTTAATTATTCTATTCTATTCTATTCTATTCATTTCATTTCATTACGATGTATAATATAATCAATCCACTGGCACAGAGAGTAGTAGTTAATTAATTAGACTTTGAGTATTTCATAGGGCTATTTATCATACAATATCTACTATTAGTATGTACCTAATAAGTTCTAATAAGTAGATAAACACCATTTTCTCCCTTTTCTCTTCTCAAAATACTTTAGACAATATAACGTCTATCACTTATTATTTATTACTTATTCCTTATTCCTTATTCCCATCTACAAATTGCTTTATTTCCACTAGTAGATACAATATCAGAAGACCTATAAATCCATCGTTACCCCGTCGTACAATTACATACTTAATAATAGTATTCAGCTGGCTGCTGGCTGTCTATAGGACTACTGGATTCCTACTCTGTATTTTTATTTTTATTTTTATTTTTTGTTATACAGATAGATACAAGTAAGCCACAAACGTAGATGTGTAACCCTAGGTGTTAAGTAGGCATCATTTCCACGTGTGAGGCCTGTCGTGTGGTGTGCTTGTGTTTGTGTTTGTGTATGGTATTGAAATTGTGGTAAATGGATTATTTATTGTTTTAGAAATATAATTAGAGTGGGATATAGAATAATGAGGTTTAAATTGTATTATATCTAGGTAGTTATTACTTATATTTAGGGCTAGCTAGGTAAGGTGTAAAAATACTATAGTTCTATGTAGGGAGGTTTATTAATTGTTTAATTGTTTAATTGATAGATTAGTATCATGATGTATATTAATTAGTCGCCTGCTGTGCCGTGATGATGAAATTTAGATATTCTACTTATTAGTAATATTAGAGATCTCTCAACCGTGACCCTAGATTTTGTAAATTTGATTTACTTGTTAGTTCCATTGCACTTGAGATCGTTTTCCATACCTAGAATTAAAAGTATTTAATTGCTATATTGATACAGAAACTAATCTTATGACCTTCAAGCATTGACTAAAATCAATTGACTATAACTACATATTATTCAACTTGAACTAACTAAAAAAATAAAGAATTAAACGATCAAATCTCCATTTGAGTGTTTTCGCAATATTTTACAAACAAAATAATGGATAGATGAGCTTAATCTTTTTAAAATAAAGTTAAACTAGATTAAAAGTAGATACTAACTTGAAGCTTAATTTATCTTCAAGTTTGTAGTATATCTTTTATAGAAATTTATAAAAGATTAATAAAGTTAATATTAATTAAGATGTAATTTTATTAAGTTTGAATCTAATTATATAAATTTATGTAAATTTTGATTTTAGTCTTACCAGATATAAAATTATAAATATTAGTATTAATATTACTTTATATAATGTCTAAAATTGCTAACTAATTTTACCTCTATACTCTTTTAAGCAAATTTCTATCCGCTATTCTGTCTGTAAGATACTGCAAAAACACTCTATCCCCCCCCCTAATCCCAAATCCACCCAATCGGGCCAATAATCACAATCCCATCACTCCTTTCCCTCTACCTCTACCTTACTCGGCTTAGCCTTTCGAGCCTATCTAATAACGCACAAACCTCCTCCCCTCCCAACGCAGGTCCCTCAATCTCAGAATTCGCACTACTAGTACATACATACATACATACATAGTACCATACCGTCTATACTGTCTTACCGTTCGTTCACTGGCATATAACCCTTATGGATCCGATGTTCCCCACTCGCCTGACTATCGCTAATCATCAAACTATTAGTTGGAGTTGTTGGAACTACCGAATGGGGCTATTCGATGGAAGGGTTGTATCTTGTTGGAATCAAGGGAGTTGTACCGATTCTTAACTTTCGTGGCGTCGTCTAAATTGGCGTAGTATTTGCGATATATGCTCATTTGGGTTGGGTGGAATTTAAGGCTAGAGATGGATGGGGTTTAGGTTGGCGTTTATTTATCTGTTCACTGTTTGTTTGTTTCTTTGTTTGTTTGTTTATGTTTGTGACGGGGTTGTTGTGGTTGTTTATTACATTGTAGAGATGGGGTTGTTGTGATTGTTTATTATGTTGTAGAGATGGGAGTATTGTATAGATTATGGATCATATCATGAAGAAGTTCGTATATATCGTACAAATACTGTAACTGCCATGTATTTAGTTATTGATATTGGGTATTGCATGTGATGGTGTGGTGGGGGAGGGGGGTTCATGTAGCTCAATAGCACAATTAAGGAAGGTGAAATAGATAACACAACTAACTCTATCACAACGTAAGAATTATCTTACTGTATCTACTCGCCCACCTATCCACTACGGCATGAATATTCATCCCGTTAATCCATCCATCCATCCATTCACATTATCCCAATCATCTATCTACCTGAAATAATATATTTGTATTCTTTACGAGCCAGTAATAACCGGAGAATTTGAGCTCAAAAGAGAATAGATAAAGCATGAAATCCTTGCTATAATATTTATCGATTTATCACTCGTATCCTTCTCATGCACTGTGATATCGCATGTACATACCTAGACAGTTGACTATATCGGTATGCAGCGCGTTAAAGTTACCAGACATCCCATATGTGACGAGGCTGCATACGTTTGTCTATCTTATCGACATGTTCAATCCAGTCCATTTCGATTACAAGCTAGACACTTTTTCCTTCTCACGAGTACTGAACTCTGCATTAGATCGGATCAGATATATTGATGTCAAGCCAGGCAACCTCCCCAGGAACAACATCAGTCCCGTTAACAGGTGTTGCTTGAGCTATATATTTCATCCCATTAGCCTATCTTCTCATTCACACATCTCCCCATTCCCCTCTTCCCCTCTTCCCCCCCCCCACCCCCCAAAAAAAAGAAAAACAATACTCATCACCACTAGTAGTAACCCACAACCTTCCATCCAAATCTATAGCCCCTGCACTCACCCCCGCCAACTCCGTACTTGTATTCTTCCCCGCCAATACTTCCACCTCCCCTTCAGATCCAGGACGGACGTAGCATGAATATAGTATTCTGCGCCTCACCCATGATGAAAATCATTTCGTCGGAGCGAATCACGAAATCTCGGGGTTGGGAATCGATGTGATGAGTGTTGATGCGTTTTGAAGGGGGAGTGCTGTGGGTGGGGAGAGGGATATGGGTATGGGTATGTAGGAGAGTGTTGAAAGGGCTGTGTTGGTGAAGTCAAGGTAGGTTGATTTTGGGTTTTTGTTTTCACAGTTTATCTTCATCCTGAACCTCGGAAGTGTAAGAGAAGGGATAAGGTTGCTCGAAAATCTTTGACCCGTTAAGACCCGTTGGGGCTTCACTCGTCTCTTTCATAGATGTGATATTTAGTGGTGTGGTATATCAAGCGTTTGAAAGACCACCGGAAATATCAATATTGTACACAACACCCAGATAAGAATCCGCGATGAGGAAATGCGTAGAATCGAGTGTTGTGGCTCCGTTTAGAATGGTTGAGGACGGGGTATCAATGAGATGAGTTATTGTGGCTGGGGTTAGGATTATCCCATTGGAGGAAGAGGTAAATGTTGTCATATCGAGAAGATAGATGGAATTTGGGGATGTGTTGGCGATGGTGGAAGGAGGAATGAAAGTATAGGGTGCTTGAAGAGAAATGACATATTGGTCGGAGGTGGGTGTTGTTGGGGTTATTCCTAGGAGACCAATGTAGAGATCGATGGGGAAGGTGTGAAGGGTTGTAGGGGGGTGAGTATTTTTAGGAGAAAGAAGCTGGATGATGGGGGTGTCGAGACGTGTTATTAGGATGTTTGAATCGGAGTTGGAAGTGGGTCGGGGAGCGATATTTTCAACCCAACTGTTGTTGGGGAAGAATTGGAGGGGAGTGACGGCCAGGGGGAGAGAGGGAGTGGATGAACATTGGGTGAAGGGATGGGAGTACTGAGGGTAAGATGAGTATAGAGGAGGATGGCGGTTAGATACCTGATGCTGTGAGAGAGGAAAGGCATATTGACTTGTCCAGGAAGAACGTGATGAGGTTAATTGAACTTACTGTAATTCGTTATTCTAGGGAGGTGTTAGAAATTATTTATATTTATAATCAATTACGCAAAACTCAATTTGAATAAACTAGCCATGAAGTTCAGATCAGATATCGGCATAGTAGTCACGTCACTCGGTATATATAATGATGTCCAGCCACTCAGCTGAAAATTCAATACCCTAGCACGCCGTCTGACTCAATAGTTGACATCTCGCTTATTGTTTTCGAGAGGATGGCGCACTACTTAGAGAAGGAATTCCATGTGAAAATATTGTAAGATTTTATCTCGATTAAATCGAACAGAATTCTGATTATTGGCATGTCGATAAGATAAGAGTTTGATCGATTCTGAGGCGTTTTTGTAGATGGAATGATTCGGAAAGCGATAAGAAGTGTTCTATTCTACCCACTTAAACGACTACGTTTAAATGTGCTTCAACGATTAGTTCATTTGAATATCACTTCTTAAATTTCGAAGATATAAAAATGTATTTGGCATATAAAAGGTTGATTATAAGCCAGCAAATAAATTCATGTTCTTTTACCTTTTGATAGAATGATAGTCGTGAAACTATATCTAAATACAAGACAGAAAATACTAGTATGATACTATATGTCCAAAAGATGGAACTGATCTGTGACTTTAGAACTAATCGTTGAACCCCACGAGAATACAATATATCAATACGATTGTAAAAGTGTAAATGATTGAAAAATTGCTATTTCTTTCTAGACAATTCCTTGCGGATTCTGTTATAAAATATCCTACAACTTAAACCAAGCCACTCGACTTATCACCCGGTGAGGGGCAAATTTCTTTTGAAGAGAAGCAATACTAGCAGTTGGTCCATCGTAAGGAATTGAGACGGGAGGAAAGTGCAAATGTAAATTTGTGGAAAATCTAAACTTACAGGAAGTGGCAATGCATTCTTTTAGAGCTCTTGAACTGCTCTCTCTTGCATGTCAATATTAGTTACAACTTTAAAATGAGGGAGTATTCAAGTAAGAGATTATTTCTTTGTTTTTGATACCTTCGTCGATAATATTCAGTCTTCGTACTCAAATAAGAATTGCTCGTCAAATGCAGATACTTTATTAAATCATTTCGTACTGACCATACCAGCGATTATACCAAGACACTTAAACTTATTCCATGAGCAAAACAATATAGCATGTGGCCACGGTCTAACTTCGCGAGTTCGATCCGTCACTTACGTCGTTTGGTATAGCCGATTTCCCTAAAAATATATCCTCAACACAAAAATCTATCAACAACACATTCGGATACTATTTGCACCATAACGACGACTACATTATCAAGAAAAATACCAAAAAAACTCAAGCTTCATCCTTAGATTACTACACAAAATTAGATGCACTCCAGAGGAAAAACGAACAAAATGGCAAAACCCCGCTCCGGACCCTCGGGGCCGCAGAGCAGTGATAACCACCCCCACTAGAACCTGGCAAATTCTAGCTTTGGTGGTTTGTAGTAACTCAGACTGCAGGCCATAACTGTGAAATGTTGGCAGCATTCCACATGATGGCCGGCAGGAGTCCGGCCAGGGCTTTCGCCCTGTTCGGCTGCCTTCAAGATCCTAACTGTACAGAGTTTTTAGAGTGTAGTTCCGGACCTACACTCTAACCACTCTGCCAGGTTTGATCAATCAATTGCATTAATGTATACATGTTTGATAGAATATATATACCATAGCTTTTAGTCGATTTGGTAGCGGTAGTAGTAGGCGAAAAGTAGAGTAGTGAATGACGATATCCACTAGTGATAAATCTCGGTCTTGAATGGAACAATACTAGTATGAACTTAGTATGCACACCATAACCATAGTCCAACCGACACTTGATAGACTGAGCTTTCCCATGCTTGAAACATTTGCGATATATGGTAAGCCAGCCGAATGTTTTCAAATTCTCAGAGCCAGGGAGTGAACATATTTGAATAGACAACTTGAGAGTCATCACTTTCTAGGATATCGCAATATACAGATTGAAACACGGAACATGTGGCGTATCAAATTAATGCAACCAATATAGAGCTACTTGCCCAGGATCAGCTCAAGTTGGTCTCAGACGTGTAGACGCTGGCTCGATGTTCAACATTGATCATAACCAAAACTTTAGAAGGCAGTTGATGGTAAAGCAAGAGAATTGCAAGAACTACATCAAAGAAAACATCAAATACCATATAGAAACAAGATTACTGGGAAGGAGTACTAGGAAAAACGAAGGATGGGTGGATGCGGCTCAAGTGAAGGAAGTTCTTCCTCACATTGGGCAACAATTATTAACATGAAACAATGTATTTATTCCACAACTATAACTAGAAAACATTAAACATTCAAGGACAATAATATTTGACAAGAAATAAACCTACATAATGCTGTTTGTACTGTATGAAGCTGGCATCCGAAGTCAAGATAATTTATACATAACTTACCCTTACACCGCCTTACATAAACTAACCATGTTGGGACAGCTTCCTGGCACAATTAATTGTCCCTGAGCGTTCATTATGACTTTAACAGATTGTAAATACAAAAAGGATGCACTGATATGGAGATATTTCTTTACTGATGATCTCACGAATGATATGAAAAGCATAAGTTGAGGTTTAGGAGCTTCTGTGGGTTATGCTAGGCTTTGAGCAATGGAACAACCATCATCAAGCTCAAAAGTTACAGGTATTGCTACAAAATTTATCTGAATAGTCCTATACTGATAAATGTCAAGTGGAATACTTTGATCCGCATGGAGTATATCAGCTCTTATCACCAGGACTTCTTCCTCGACTTCCCCTAAGAAATTTACATTGGGAATCTCATGCCGGTCCACTGCGATCAATATCCTCACTCCATATCGACTTGGTTAGATCTGCCCATGACTCTGCCCTAACTGCTCCTACCGAATCCGCTACATCGAGTAATATAGACCTTTCACGAGTAAAGAGCACCGATTCGGGGGCGAGCGCGGATGATGGATTCCGCACACAAGTTATAGGTCAAACAAACATCGAAAGACCACCGACTCTATCTCGCACCAATACTTCAAAATCAGCTGTGAAGAGTCGCAGACATCAAATTCCTGGTTTACGGCAGACACCATATTTGAAGATATTTTTTTTACGATGCGATGATAATGACACATATAAGTCACAGGGTCGAAAGCAGGTCCGAGAATGGATCAAGGAACACACACCAGCTACTTCAAGCAAGGCTACTTCGCAGGAGAATCATGATAATTTCGAATGGCTCATTGTTCATGTAATTGTTCCAAATACTGCAGCGGCAACACAGCCCAGAACCAGTGGGAAAAGTGCGGAAGGTAGCTCTGGATCTACATCCGATAAATCTGCAACACGATGGAGAGGTGGTGGATCGTCTACAATTTTGGAAAAATTGAGGGCGGATTTCAATGGGTCATCAAAATCGGGGGTTGATCGCATTGCTCAGATTCGCATTGGTATAAATGATGTTCCATATGATCTACTTCCTCGTGTCGTTCCAGCAATACCCGGCTCATACACCGAATCTCCGCAAGAAAATGAAAATGCATGGATAGATCTTGTGTCAAAACTCAAGTTCTTAATATTACAATCATTTGATATGCGTGTTACTCAATACGAAGAAGATATTCGAGAAAAAGATAGTCAAAGAAGCTTGCCTGGGTGGAACTTTTGCACTTTTTTTGTGCTTAAGGAAGGCCTAGCCAGAGGATTTGAAAGTGTCGGCTTAGTTGAAGATGCTTTAGTTGGTTATGATGAGCTTGCAATTGGATTGGATACAATTGTAAGAGAACATGCTGTAGCAGGATCTGGAGCTCAGCATGGCGGATCTTTTCTACCTTATACCGAGGATCTCAAACAACAGGCCGAGCGAGCTAGGGAAGCGATATTGAATGAGATGAGTATGAAAAATGCAGGAATCGAATCAGAAGAAACAATCGATTTACAAAATACGGATGAAGCTCCCCAGAAAGAGGATGACGAGATTCCAATAAATGCATCCAAAAAGCGATATCGAGAGCTCATTCTTTCAAACGATATATCAATCTTTGATTTCCGGTGTTACTTGTTTGCTCGCCAATTATTCCTCTTATTGCGTCAAGCAAATGCATGGTCTACACAAGCGGAGTTACTTGCAAAACTCAAAGAGCAACGAGAATCGAGCTTATTAGGTGTCGCTGCAAGACTTCCGGCTTCACAGCCATCAGATGATATAGAAAATCTTACTTTACTGGGAGAAGTATGTAAGAGGTCGATGGATTTTGCTGCTTCTATCTCTAGCATTATGCGTGAGGATATTTGGAGTGCCTATCTGCATTCACAGAAGGAGGTCTCTTATGAAAAAGCAAAATCAGATATCAAAGATGATCCTGTGATGACTCAAGTTATCGAGAATATTGTTTCATCGTTCACATTCTCTCTTTCTCAACAAATACTTGCACAAACATCCACCAAGGCATTACCTATACCGCCTTCAACGCTGGCACCACCTAGTGGCAGTGGACAGGAACCTAAAGCTGCAATTCCTGAACCTAAAACTATGATGCATCCTGCTAGATCAACCTCCCTTGCACTGCGTTCAGCATCTCGGGAACCTCCAAGCCCGGGGTTGTTTCCTGGAGGTCGGAGAGCCAGTATACCAGGTCCTGATTCTGCATCCTCGGCCTTCCTCAAGAATGGGCTTGAGGAACTTGCTGCTCATCGAGCGGGACTTTATCTACTTTCTCGTAGTGTTCTAGCGCATGTTGGTAAGCAACGTGGTTGGTCTACTGGGTGGGAGGAGATAAAGCAAGACCTTAGTAACAACCATAACGATCTAGAAGAGGTCGATCTAGATAAGGAGACGCCACAAGTAGAGGATTCGACGGTCGATGTGTCCCAGATACAACCTTCATTACACGGTATTGATAGTCAGCTACTTAGAACGGCATTAGACAATAGTGACGACTTTTATCGTCTTTATGAGACATTGACAGACAAAGTACTTCGTCATTATACTGTTGCAAATCGCACCCACTCTGTTCAGACGAGTATGGCTGATTTGGCAATCCTCAAATACCACCTTAAAGATTATGCTGCCGCTGCTTCCTACTTTTATCGCATAACGCCATTTTATGGAGATTCTTCGTGGACACATATCGAGATGTCGATGCTGATTATATACGCGAAATGTCTCAAGGAATTGGATCGTAAAGATGAGTACGTTAGGGTTGTGCTGAAACTCCTTGCAAGGGCGGCCACGATTGAGAAAGATAAACTTGCCAAGAAGTCCAGTTTTAAAATTGGCCGTACACCCACTTTTGATCAGGACGAGATTGAACTAAGTGATACATATCTGGATGAGTTGTTACAAATAACACAAACGCTAACCCGTGACGTTCATGTACCATTACATGATTACTTTAGTCATCTTGAAGTAGATGGCACCCCTCAGTATCATTTAAGCAAGGACAGCTTTGGGCTGCAACTTCGACTTCAATATTTGTTAAAGTATGATTTGAACATTGACAAGGCAAGGGTCAGAGTTGCGCCATTTGTTGGTGTCCCTGGTCGTGAGATCTGGCTCGAGACCACTGAAGCAGTTCTTTTCACAAGTGGGTGGGTAAAATTGCATGTTCAGAGCAATGTAAGTAGAGCCTTCCAATACTAAAACAAATGCTAACAACCTCAGGTCATAATTCCAGGTTCCTATCAAGTTACGCACGTTATTCTTCAAAGTAGTAAACTTGTTTTAGAATATCCATACGTACATGATAATAGTGGGCAATTGTCTGCAAAAGGCAGCCTATCTTTCAAATGTCCAAAATTACTTCTCTATCATAGAGCAGAGGCGTTCAATGCCAAACTATTTGCGTCGAGATGCATGCATCTAGATCGAAATCGCTCTCTAGAAATTGAGCTATCATCCGGTTGGAACACCGTTACCAAAGGCCATCTTCAACTTCGCGCAGCAACAGCAGGACTGAGACTGCAGACTAGTGAGGCTAAAGTGGTCGATGGACAAGTCGACATACCTAGATCATCAGAAGCAGGAGTAATACAATTTGGTTCCATGGAGTCGGAGTCAATCGCAAGGATTTCAGTACCCTTTAGCCTTGAGCATGAGGTAAATGAGATAACCCTCAGACTCGAAATCTCATATAGTACGGATGATGGAGACTTTTTCTTCGCCACCGCTTCGACAATATCAATCATGCTTCCTTTGGGAGTCAATGTCCAAGACGTTTTCAAGCATAAAGCGTTATTCTCTAAGTTTACAATATCTACATCTACAAACAATCCACTTCGACTACTAGGTTCAGACCTGGAAAAATCCGAGGTCTTTGAAGCACAAAGTGGATTTGGTATCACACGACCACTTACCATATTTCCTCGTCAGCCTGCATCAATGTTATATAAGATCACCAAAACATCATCACCTCCTTCTCCAACTTCACGACGGAAGTCTCAGAAGTCTTCGAGAACATCTTTATCACTTGTATTGCATTATATATGCCTTGATGAAGAAGTCAATGACGCCGTCGCTTCAGCCCTAGAGAATTTTCTCGGAGGAAATTCCTTACGACCGTATACACGCTTGATCATTCCTATTATTCTTGCAGAGTTTCGAACGCATTTCTTGCCATACGATCTCGAGCGAGCTGCCATCCTAGGAGAAATTCCAACATCTGCTATTTTAAACATTAACTGGCATGGCCATTTCTCTGGTCTAGGTAATTCCATTGACCAAAGTCAAGACACTGCCGTTATTATCGGAAAGTTACTACAAGAATGGCAGCAAAACAATCCGGTTATTACTCTACCATCCTTGTCTGTTAACGCAGACGCCATCGCCAAAAGTAGATCTATCGTTGTACCTGTCGATGTTCCTTCAGTTACGGTAGTACATACCGCAGATCTCCGTCTACTCCAAACTACATCCGTATCATCTAGTACTGCTATAGCAGCAGCCAATGAACCAATTCCAGCTTCATTACAGCTACAATCTACAAGAACTTGGGACACCGATTCTGCATCTAACATTGCTGGACAAGGAGATGAATTAGAATTCATATATGAGGTTTCTGGACAGCCAGACACATGGATTATTGGCGGAAGACGAAAAGGACAGTTCACAGTCCCAGGTATAATAGAAGGCAAGAGCCATAAGCTAACCTTCCCTATCGTTCTAATTCCTCTCCGTGAAGGCTTTTTACCATTTCCTACCGTGGAAATCAAACCATTTGTGGCGGCCAGGAACGTTGGATCAGGATCATCTGGTGGTGGAAGTGGAGAGGATAGCGCCCGGCCTAAACCCCACTCAATCACTTGTGAGACGGATTGCAAGAATACTGGGGAAACCATTAGAGTCATTAGTGATGCCCGGAAAACTACTGTAAGTCTGGATGCTAGCGGACCACAAGGCGGAGCATGGTTATTGGAAAGTGAAAGAAGGCAAGCAGGACCGGGAGGGATCGTGATTGATTGATTGGACATTTGAGAAGCATTGGTCTGCTATACTGTATTGTATTGTTGATAGGTAAATCCTCGGAGCAGCTTGTATATTTGTACGGAGACCTGATAACTTTAATACTCGTTACGTGCCCGTCAAGCTTTTACAAGCTAATTAGATGCCGAGGAGCGGGCAGGGTAGCGGAAGCGGGAAAGGCATAGTTTGAATAGATTAAGCTAATCGATTTAAGCTACCTGTTTTTGGCAAATATTCACCAAATTTTCATAACTCGGATTCTTCAAAAATTACAGGAAGGAGAAATTCACCCAGAAACGTAAAATCTACCGGTAGGCACTTCTTATCACTCTTATCCACCCCAACCCCCATGCATACCATGCATATTGCGTCAAGGATTAACTCCAGCTTTCGATTATTCGCCCAATTGAAGCAGCTTACTACTGTAGTATTGTAACGATGAAAGTACCCGAAGGAGAAATGATCAGTTTAGTCCCCGCCTAGATCTAGTGGTAAGCAGAAAACCTCCATTATAACTCCTATGATTCGATCGATTTCACGGAGGAAGGACGACCTGAATATCATGCATGGAAAGCTACCGTACCATCGTGCCATTGCAGGTTGTACTAAACCTTGAATGTTTCCGTGATCTGAGGTAACCTTTTTCTTTTCTCTCTTTTTCTCGTTCTCGATTTTGTGATATTTTCTTCCTGTTTTCTTTCAAATCAAAGTCAATTGAGGAAGATATTATACTCTTGGAATAGTTAGTTGCAATGGGGGAGATCAAGTCCAGCCAAGTGGACTCACTCGAGTATCCTACCAATAGAAGCATCCCGAACGAAAAAGATCTCCCAACCTACAGCAGTGATCCTGATAACAGTGGTGTGATCCTCGAAAATGTCGATGATCTCAAACGTCGTCTCTCGGGTCGACAAATCCAAATGGTCACTATAGGTGGATCAATCGGCACAGCATTATTCGTATCTATAGGATCTGGTCTTACGCAAGGTGGGCCAGGATCTCTCTTCATAGCTTTTGTGTTATATAGTTGCTTTTTGGCATTGGTCAACAATTGTATGGCGGAAATGTCGGTTTTCATGCCAGTCAGTGGAAGTTTTGTAAGAATGGGAAGTCGATGGGTGGATGAGGCTTTTGGATTCATGCTGGGTTGGAATTTCTTTTTGTATGAGGCTGTTTTGATTCCGTGGGAGATTAGTGCGCTGAACTTAGTGTTGACTTTTTGGAGTGATAAGATTCCGTTGGCGGCGGTTTGTGCGGCTTGTATTGTTCTTTATGGTATTATTAACTTGTTCGCCGTTAAGTGGTATGGAGAAAGTGAATTCTGGCTTTCGGGTGGCAAGGTAGTCTTGATATCCATAGTCTTTTGCTTTACATTCATTACAATGGTTGGAGGTAATCCAAAACATGACGCATACGGATTCAGATATTGGAGAGAACCGGGTGCATTTGCCGAATATGTTACCACCGGCTCCCTAGGAAGGTTCGAAGGATTTCTCGCAGCATTATGGAAAGCCGCTTTCACTATCGTAGGACCTGGTATGTCGAGACAAAATCAATTTTATAGATGTCTATCTAACAATTGTTTATAGAATACATTGCAATGATGTCGGGAGAAGCGGCACACCCACGCAGAAATCTCAAACGAGCATTCAAAACTATCTACTGGCGATTTGGAGTCTTCTTCATCGGTGGGGCACTCGCTTGCGGAATAGTCATTCCATATAATGACAAAAAGCTCATTGCTATTCTCAATTCTGGTGGCTCCGAAACAGGTACTGCCGCATCCAGTCCCTATGTTATTGCTATGCAAAATTTGGGTATTGGTGTTCTCCCACATATTACAAATGCATTACTTGTCACAAGTATCTTTAGTGCTGGGAATTCTTATGTGTAGGTTCACTTCCAGATATCATTTCGAAAATATTCATATTGACTTGCTATCGTAGTTACTGCGCATGCCGTACCTTATATGGCCTATCTCTCGATGGACATGCACCCCGATTCCTCCGCAAATGTACAAAAGCAGGCGTGCCTATCTACTGTTTCTGCATCACCATGATATTCCCATTTCTGAGCTTCCTCGCCGTGGGCAGTAGTTCCGGACAAGTAATTACCTGGCTTGCCAATCTTACGGAAGCTTCTCAAATCATCGATTACATTTGCATGTGTATTATCTATCTATTCTTTTATCGAGCGATGAAGGCCCAGGGTATGGATAGAAAGGATCTTCCTTATATCGGATGGGCTCAACCTTATTGTGCGTGGGCCGGATTGTGCGCCATGATTTTTACTGTGGCGTGTTATGGGTATACAACATTTTTGCCTGGGTGTAGGTTCTCTCTCTTCTTCCAAACCGTTTTTCTTTCGTCTCCTTTTCACAAATATCTCTTCCTGGTGACTGCTCAAATTTGAATGAACGAATTGCTAACTCGATACGAAACAGGGTGGGATCTAGGAACCTTCTGGTCCTATTACACAATGGTTTTTGTATGCCCAGTGCTCTACGTATTCTGGAAAGTGTTTAAGAAAACTAAGGTGATCAAGTCAGAAGAAGCAGATTTAGTCTGGGAGAGACCTACAATTGATGCTTATGAGGCGAGTGTTTCTGAGCAACACATCTCGTTTTGGCAGGAGGTTAAGGAGATGATGGGGAGGAAGAAAACGGGACATTTAGAATAATAGGATGGGATGGGGGTGGGGTGACATTTTACTAGTAGATTGCCCATGGGGTTTATTGCGAGTAAACAAAAAGTCATATACCTGTTGAGACCCGGATTCATTGCATCACCTTCATGTTGTTTGTGATTATATATGTCATGGGTGATTGGTTGCTACTGAACTGATCTGGACAACTGAAACAGTAGAATTGCAATGTCTATATATGAATCGTTCAAGGAGAATATATGAATAGCCAACTTCAAGATTATTGATAAGCCGGTTGTTGAAAAAGACGTCAGGTCATTTTAAACAAAGTGTAGTAAGAGGGAGATATCCTTGGTGTGTAATTCTTTTTCAATCCTCCAAAACCTCTTTCTCCGAATCCTGCTCAAAATGTATATTCCCCTATGGCTGCAATTTTCAGGTCGTTTTTCTATCTCTCTACAAACTATTCATTCATTCCAACTTATTTCATCTTGAATAAATCTGTCTTTGAGATCTAACTTACAGATGAACTTAGGCATGTGTTGATTGGAATAGAGATACGAATACCTATCGATATATGTACACGAACGGAGGAAGATCACAATTCCATAATCTTTTATAACAGAAAATTATGAATAAGAAAATAAACATTAATGGATTATAATACCAATACATAATGCTATTATGAACACGAAGAGATGAACTAGTATACATATACGGGCATCGAGTAGAGAAAAATAACACAAAGTAATCTAGAATAAAGTGAAGTAAAACAAAGTGAACTAGAGCCTAGAGAAGACTCAGGGAACAGGAAACAAGAGAAGAAACAAGTAATAAACGACCATACCATAACATGAATAATGACAACAACAACAACAGTAGCAACAATAACAACTTGACCAAACCAACAACATATTTCATCTCTTCATACTCTCATCCATAATCCTCTCCAATGAATACTTAATGCTCCTTCATATCCCTCATTCCATGTTATTCTTCTCTTTGCAAAGCACCACCAGAACGCGAAATCATACCATCAACCCCGTTTCTCTCTTCCTCGTTTCACACATCCAATCCCCCATTCAATCAGATGTTCGAAATGCCACTCAAAACACTCCTGCTAGTACCTACGACAGCACCGCCGCCATCATTACCGCCACCATTACCACCATTATCATCACTACTACTACCACCAACATTAATTCTATTGACTCTAACCTCTGGACCTCCTTTCGAATTCCAATTTGCCTGTTTCAAGTCGCCCGATGTATAAAGTGAACTCTCCTTTGAGTCCAATCCTACATTTCCCAGTCCCAATGACCCAACACTACTTTGCCTTGAGACCTTTCTTAAACTCGGCGAAGATCTTAAGGCCGGTTCATCTTCATCGTCAATTACCTTTGAACTGGCAGGTGTAACATTCCTTTGTCTTTTTGTACCTGTAATATTAGTTGCAGTAAATGGATGTGAAGATCTTCTGTTGCCAACTACAAAGTCCGTCAATGAGTTTGCCGGACTAAGGTTGTTGTTTTCTTTCCGGCTGAGGATACCACCCGTTGATGAAGAGCTTACCCTTCTGGAACGCGCTTCATTTGTTGTGGCAATTTCTTGGATGTGCACAGTAAGTTCCTTGGGGTCGGCTGATGGAATGGGTGTAGGAACGCGGTCGGCAACACCACGGATCAATTCTTTTGTGATGGATGGTTGTCTGGCAACTGTTGTGTTTGCAAGCACAGATTCGAGTCCATTCTGGGGCGTATTGACGGGTGCACGGGGGAGTAGTGCTTCACATAAAGCATCGTATCCACCATCGCATGATATAGTTTGACGTTCAGATTTCTCGATAATCATTGGGTCTGAAATATTGCGGACGCTTCCTGATTGATTACTTGCACGTACAGAAGACACATCTGGCATAGAAGTATCAGTAGATGATGCTTGACGACGCCATTGGGTAAATGCAGGTACGGTGGTGAATGGATCGAAAGTGGGCGCTTTTGAAAATGGCGCTGGTGGAGGTGGCATAGACGTTGTTTGGGAGCCAAGAAATCCATGGTTGGTTACTGGCTTTCGTGGAGAGTGACTATGAGCTTCAATATCCTCCACATGTTTAGGGGGTGATTGATGATGACCATAAAAAGGTGCGACAACAGATACTTGACGCCACATAGATGCATTTGGCCATGCAATTGAAGATGTTTCGAGGACATCTAATGATTGTTAGAAATAGCCCAGAAGATCGCAGAGACTCAGGCAAGTAAACGTACCTAAGGGGGCGTGTTGGAATGAAAATGCCACCAAGTTCTTGACTCGTTCGAAGGGCATAGATATATTATCTAGCGGAAAACCTTCTGCGATAACTACCTTAACGCGACCGAGATCATCTCCGGGGTTCCAATAGCTTTGCGATAGAAGTTCTCGATGAAAAGCAGGAAATTCAAGTTTCTTGTAATCGCCCTGTTTGTCAAGCTCTAGATGATATTAGCTTATCTTGTTTCTGCTCGCAACAATCATGTCTAGAATTACCAATACTAGTTTCGAGAACAGTTGGCCAAGGACCATTTCGATGAAACAATTTGCTTCTATATTGTCTGTCAGTTCAACTGATTTTGCGTAAGAAGTCCAGTCAACTTACCCGGCAAGCCTTCCGTCAAGGAATACACGGGCTTCAAATATTACATGCTCGGCATGTTTGTTACTGATCTGATGTATGTAACGACTGGGCTCTGGATTTTGCCAAGAATGAATGGAAATACGAAAATTTTCACCAGCAGGTAAACCTGGAACAAAACAAGTAACAGTGGGAAGCAAAAGAGCTGTACTTTGGGATGGATGGAATTCTATGTGTATTTATATCAGAATCCATCTCCACCACAGATTATCAAAACATACCAGGATCTTGGATAACCTGACAAGTGGTCTTGAACTCTTGCATAGGGATCTTGCAGAGTTCATGCGGGAACACAAGAACATCCCAATTCTGATAACGCATCTTGAGAACCCGAATTCGCGACTATAAATCACGACTTTGTGATTTTGAGAAAAGGAAACACAAGCAAATTCTGGAGCAAATCTTGCATGAAACAAGTAGGATAAGATGAAAATGGATGAAGGAAAACAAACGAACATCCTAGATGCTATGTAGGTAACAATTTACTTGGGAAAGAGTATTACTTCGGTTAGGAAAGAGCTGGTTCGGTTCATGGCGGTATCATCTTTTTGAGGAAACTGCGGCCAAATTTGAGGGGTAAACTCTATTGGAGATCGACGATGGTAATCAGTTCAAGAAAGAAAAAACCTACTCCTTCCTCGGAATATCCCGAGATATTCTCTGGGAATTCAATTTTGTTCATACAAATTGAAAGATGCTCTCGTAAAAAGAAGTCACAACCAACAATAGAACTTAAACCTCGATCAAAGCATGCTGAAATTGAAATCTTTATGTACACATCATCTATCCGCCTACAAAGCATCTCCAGGAGCTCTAGCCTATCAGAGTATGAGTATGAATATTTATGAAAAGACTTGAGAAACGAACTTACCCTAACTGCAGTTGGACCCCCCAATTCCTTTTCGAGACCACCCTCAAATTCTCTTGGAGCGGATTGCTTATCTGGATACAACATAGATACAGTTCCGCAGAGTCCTAAAAATGCCAAAATAAAGGTTCCAAGTTGTAGTAATCCCTTTCCTAACGTGACGTGAGTGTATTCTTCGGGTGAAAACATGCCCAAAATATCATTGTCTTCATGAACTGGCTCTCCGTAGTTTCGACGCTCTTGTTTGTCCCACCAATCTGCATGAGGATCTCTGAATTGTCTCTTGACTCGAGGTGGGTTAATATATCCTCCGTTCTTCAAATGTTGTTAATAGATATCCTGATATTGGAATTTCGGAGGAGTAACTGACCATGCCGGGATCCTCAAGATCTGTCTATATCCTACCACATCAGTATATGCCCTCAAAGTATGCTAAGTTATCGAGGTCGCGGTAATGTATAACTGACCAATCTAGGATAATTCGGTCCGCTTGGAGCTGCAGCCTGACTGGCCCATCTTTGTGATATAAGAGTCGTTGTTCGGGAGATGGAGAGGGGAGTTCGAAGTGGTCGCGCCGTCGCAATTCGTCTGGAAAGCATCTGCCAACAATTGATTAGTAAGTTGAGCTTCACATAATTGAATAGAAACATATAAAAATACCTTGACTGGGCTTTCGCAATTGACTATTACTATCACAAAGTTCCTTTCTCTATCAACTTGTGAGGTAATCGGAGAAGTCGATGTTACTCGTTCGGCTAAACTGACAACTAGTGTGGCTCAAGGCTTTGAATGGAATCTCGACGCGAGGAAGGTATTTTCTTCGTACTTCCCTCATCAGCACATTTAATTCGAACAGCGGACGACACAAGCATCTGGGCATGTACAAATTTCGTGTGAAGATTCTTTATGATACATGGAACCCTACGAAGTAGTTTCAAGTTCACAAATGAAAAAATCATCAAGTTCAAGGTAGTGTTTCGCCTTCCCTCTCTCAAAAAGTATGACAACCGCGTCAGAAGCTCCTGAGAGTGAAAAAATCTATGGTAGGTAATAATTTTCTATATCCTTCTCAATGACATCGAATTAATAGAATTTTTGTCAGATATACCTCCAACAGAAGATTTACCAGATATACCAAAAATAAATGGACATGCGATTGAAAATGGCGATACAGAGGGACCTCCGAGCAAGCGGCGACGAGTCAGCGAAACAAATCATATACCGAAGCGCAAACCCGAATCGCCTCCCTGGAAGAAAGTCTTAGCAGAAGGACCATCATCTTTTACTGTTGATGGAAAACGAAAATCCGGACGAGTCAATGTTATACCATTGGAACTACAACCTCCATCCGAAAAACGACAGACACGAGGCGCTTCACAAAAGTCATTCACTTCAAAAAGCAAATATGGAAATGCAAATGGCACTCACTCCCCATCCGTAGCCCGAGATGCTTCTACAAATACGCCGACCAATGCTTCTAAGAAGCATTCCGGCCAAAGTTCGTCCATTAAATCGGTAACATCGCCCAAACGATCACATCGAAAGTCTATGCCTTTAGAACAGAATGTTACACCGGCGCGGCCAAGCAATAAGAAATCCGGCAGTGTCAAAGATCCTCCTCAATCTGCTCCCACTGCATCGAGATCACGTCGCTCGGGACGAGTTTCTGAGATAACGCATGATGAACATGCGACTGCAGCGCCTCTAACGAAGATAGAAGATGTAGTAGATCCTAGCCCCAAAGCTGCATTGTCCAAGATCAAACTTCGAGTTAAACCGACAGTCATTCCTCTTACTCATCCCAGTTTAGTTGTCCATTCGCCCAAATTCGCGACTTTCAATGAGTGGTATCAACATGCACAACATACACCAGTAGAGCAGGGCGGGTTGCTGAGCTATGAGGACGAACCGGAATATACAGCGGAGGATGCAAAAAGAGATGCGCATATGATGTTACTTATCGAAGAGGCAGCGGAACCCGGTGGTATATTGAATGGACCTGCTTCAGGCATTGCGCCTGAGAAACATGAGATGCCTGCGCAGTATGCTCATAGGGACCATCTTAACAGAGCCCACATCAACATAGGGAAGCGCATGAGGCTCGAAAAAGCGTTCCATCAAAAGAATGCAAAAATGCTGGCCGAGGCATGCAGAGACGAATGGATTCGACGGCAGCCGAAATCGACAGAACAATTGGAAGCGGAGCTGAGACAGGCTTCATTACTACAATACAAGGGTGTCCTGAAGGTTCTCTTAGGTACATGGGAGAATGTCAAAGCAGAGGTTAACCGGCAGCGGTTAGTTGAATGGGAGGCACAAGAGCAAGCCCGAGTAAGGAAGGCTCTGAATGAAGCTGTAGATTTATCGACACAAAAGCTACAAGCCCGGAGAGCGCAACAAGATTCCGATATGGATACAGATGAAGAAGATGGTGAAGATGACGAAGACAATGATGATATGTCTGATGTCGAGGGCAGCCTAGATGCTGAGCGGGATGGCGATGAGAGCAACATGTCCTCATCTGAATCGGAAGCCGATGAAGAAGGCAGTAAACAGGACGCAGAGGATGAAAACCTTACTGTTGATCAATTACGTGAGAAGTATGCAAGTCTTCCACAACTTCCGCATGCTAGTGGGGACGAAGAAGTGGATGGAGATGAGAGTGGGGGGGATGAAATCGATAGTGACCCTTCGACCGACATGGATTCCGACATGGACTCTGATGAAGAAGACGAGAATAGTGAAGAGGATGATGATGATGATGATGATGACGATGACGAAGATGAAGATGTTCATGGGTCAGGCCTTCTCGGCTTTCTGTCGGCTGCGGATGTAAAGGAACTCGAATCGAAGCAAGCCGAACTGGGACCGGACGAGATGAACGTAGATGAGATGGAGCAAGATTCGACCTCCATTCCACCGAATAATGAAATGGAAGTAGATGATGAAACCGAAGTATCTCTTGTGCCAAGTGGGGTTGATCCGGTACAGGCGCAGGTTAATAGCGTTTCCAAGAAGAAACCATTAATTGAAGAGATAGTGGATGATCAACCACATGTTTCCACCAAATCTAAAGATTTGTTGGCACCTCATCAAACAACAGAAGCCACAGATATGAGCCCAGACAGAAGCAGTCAACCTACCCCAAGGACCACCGAAACGAAAACATCCGAGGTAGATTCCGTATCATCTGTGGAACTTCATCAGAGCAGTAGGCAGATTACTCAAAGTGCTACTCCCCAACCTCCTTCGAATCAGCTCAAGACTCCGGTACCTTTCCTCCTACGTGGAACTCTTAGAGAGTATCAGCATTACGGTTTAGATTGGCTTGCGGGTCTTTATGCAAATAACACGAACGGAATTTTGGCTGATGAGATGGGACTTGGTAAAACAATTCAGACGATAGCTCTACTTGCCCACCTCGCTTGTGAACACGAGGTTTGGGGTCCACATCTTGTCATTGTGCCAACTAGTGTCATGCTCAATTGGGAGATGGAATTTAAGAAATGGTGTCCAGGTTTCAAGATTTTGACCTATTATGGTACTCAGGAAGAGCGGAAACGCAAACGTATGGGCTGGAAAGATGATGATGCTTGGAATGTTTGTATTACTTCTTATCAGCTTGTTCTCCAAGATCAACAAGTCTTCAAACGTCGACAATGGCACTATATGATTCTTGACGAGGCTCACAACATCAAAAACTTTCAATCTCAAAGATGGCAGACAATGCTGAATTTCAATACTCGAGCACGGTTGTTATTGACCGGCACACCTTTGCAAAACAACTTAACGGAATTGTGGTCACTACTTTACTTTCTAATGCCCTCAGATGGCAGTGACCAAGGAGTTGGAGGATTTGCAAATTTGAAAGAGTTCCAGGATTGGTTCAAGAAACCCTCAGAACAAATTCTGGAACATGGAAGAGAACAAATGGATGATGAGTCCCGAGCTATCATCAGCAAACTCCATAAAGTTCTCCGGCCTTATCTTCTTAGACGGTTGAAGGCAGATGTAGAAAAACAAATGCCTGCGAAGTATGAACACGTAGAGTTTTGTCGTCTGTCTAAAAGACAGCGTGAACTTTACGACAGCTTTTTGAGTCGAAGCGATACCAGAGATACTCTTGCTTCAGGCAATTATCTTTCTATCATCAATTGTTTAATGCAATTACGAAAAGTCTGCAATCATCCGGATCTTTTCCTCGATAGGCCTATCATGACTTCCTTCCCAATGGAGAAATCTGCAATCACAGATTTTGAGATCAAGGATCTTTTAATTCGCCGCAAAATGTTTTGTGAGAAGCCTATGACCAAAGTTAGCCTTGAATTTCTGAATTTGGTCCCAACTAAACATGAATCGTTGTCCGGCATCATTTCTTCTCGGATTTCCACACTTAGCGCTCAACGTATACTCATAGATATAAGGGAAGCTCAACGTGCAAGAGCACAGAATGCATTCACCAACCTTGACCCTTCAACTGTTAAATCGAATTTGGTGTACCTGGAAAGTGCTTCAAGGTGGGGTCGGTTTGAAGAACTTCAGCATTGCGTTTACCTCAATGCCTTACGAAGACAGCAGAAACCGATCTATGGAAGCTCGCTTATGGAATTCCTCGATCTCGGCCTCGATCAACGTCCATTACGTCGGAAGCCACGTCGGCGCGCTAGTCTCATACCTTGGTTAGAAAACACTTCTCCTATTTTGACCTCAATGGTTCCGACGTTCGCTTCAAGATCTGAAGCCTTGCATACAACTATTCAGAAGTTTGCTTGCGTTACTCCACCTGTTGTTGCAAGGGATATGAACACACTTTTGTTTACTCCAAAAGGAGTCAGTAATTTTCAGAGCACTAACACGGATCGAGACACGGATCCATTCCATGAGGCACGTATGAGGCTATCGATACAATTCCCTGACAAACGTTTACTACAATACGATTGTGGCAAACTACAGACTTTAGACAAATTATTACGGAAATTACAGGCTGGCGGGCATCGAGCACTTATATTTACTCAAATGACTAAGGTTTTGGATATTCTCGAGCAATTTCTTAATATCCATGGACACAAATATTTGCGTCTTGATGGAGCTACCAAGATTGAGCAACGTCAAATTCTTACAGATCGATTCAATAATGATACACGCATTCTAGCCTTCATTCTATCTAGTAGATCTGGAGGTCTAGGTATCAATTTAACAGGTGCTGATACCGTTATCTTCTACGATTTAGACTGGAACCCTGCGATGGACAAGCAATGTCAAGATAGATGTCATCGAATCGGACAAACTCGAGATGTTCATATCTATCGTCTCGTGTCAGAACATACAATCGAAGCCAACATTCTCAGAAAAGCCAATCAAAAACGGATGCTTGACGACGTTGTGATTCAAGAAGGAGAATTCACCACCGATTATTTCAATAAAATGCATGTACGAGATGTTATCGGAGAAGAAGAATCCACTCTTTTAGATGGAGATGCGGCAGCTAACGCCGCTATGGATCGAGTTCTCGGTGGTCCCGGCAATGAAAAGAATGTCCAGAATGTTCTCGCACAAGCAGAGGATCGCGAAGATGTAGCCGCAGCTAGAGTTGCCGAACGAGAGGTCGTTCAAACGGACGCAGCCGATTTTGATGAGAACGCTGCAACGGCTTCTGCTACCCCGGCTGGTGTTGGAACTCCTAGGGAAGGCGGCACTACTGCTCCGGCTGACGAAATACCGGTGGTAGAAGACATAGAGATGATAGATGAGGATGAATTAAATGCTTGGGGGCAGCCGGTTGGGTCCACGGATGATTACATGCTCGGATTTATGACAAAAATGTTGGAGAATGCTCCGATTGAGTTGCCGAGGGACAAGAAGAGAGGTAAGAAGGGGAGGGATCACAGGAATCGGTTTCATAGAGCTAGATGATCATGTGTGGCTGGATGGGAGAGCTTTTATGTATTCTATTACTTAATACCTTTCTTTTCTCTTCTCCCCCGTCTCTCTTTTCCCGGAGAACGGAAGGCGTTGTGTTATTAGAGGGTTGTGAATGATCGATCTTTATATCATATAGCCGATGAGTTAAGATAAAGAAACATCTATGAGGTAAGATGTGGTGGAGGGTGTCGCAGAAGAAAGAGAAATACAGAATCCCTTCTTTATACGTTGTTATTATAGTAATGTTATACGTATGCATGAAATGGAGTTGAATTGCATTATTGCTACATTTTTGTTGGCGGAAAAGCATGGTTTGGTTTGGTTTGGTTTGGTTTGGAATGGATGGATATCGGAATTGGAATGGGTAATGGGGGGCTTTGGAAAATCAACTGGGCGATGGATGAATGAAAAGGGCGGGATGTGTAACGACAAGTGAGGAGAGAGGGGACTTTGTAGATTATTATATTCGTTGGGAGGGGGTAGGGGAGGGGGATTTAAGAGAGCAGTGAAGGAAGAAGATAAAGATAAAATAATGGAAATAAAAATTATATACTCTACTTTTATTTATATTTCTGTGCTGCTGCAATAGACCTGCTCCAATACATATATTTATGTTCTTATCTGACCCTATATCAATACGATATACAATACAGTACAATGTTCAAGTAAGGAGATTAAGTATATCATCACACAATCTCATCATAGCATCGAGATCTAGTAGTACATCCATACATCGAAACCCACCCACACCATCATACCGATCCGACCCGGATAATCGGATCGGAAATAATGTGGCATTTACGCTTAGCTACTATACGTACATCATACATCATACATCATACATCATACAGGATGAATCATCCAGTTGCTGGGCTTGTTGGTCTAAAATCAACATGCATGATTCTGTAAACAATAGATCTTATGTAATGATTGATGAGATGGGAAGTGGCTTGCTTACAAATCTTTCAATCGGTATATTTTGGTTTCAACCAACATATTTTTTGATTCCAATTGTAAGTTCAGCCGCAGTGTATTTTTTACAGCTTTATTTGAGATCTTGTTTTGTCTTTTTTCTTAGAAGAAATTGTGTTTGGAAGGAAGAAAACACTCTCATTTCTAGTTGAGGTTAAAATTTTTGTAGGGAAACTTTTTTGTGTCGTCCGGTCCGAGATTTCCGGTTGCACAGGGGTACGATTATCGATTAACGATCAGTGAAGGAAACGAACCTATTTCTTCTTCCTCAGTCTTCTGGATAGAGTTGAAGAATGAAGGTATTCTGAGGAGTAAAAGAAAAGGAAAACAGAAAGTAGAAAGGAAGTTTTCTTTAGCTACTTTGCACTAGCTTTGAGAGAAGGCTTGAGGCCTTTAGGAAAGAGCGATTGCGGGTTTGCTTGCATTATATATCCGTTGAAAGAAGACAACGTAGATCTTCATAGATTCTACCCTATTTTATCAAGTTGAAGTTAGGAGAGTTTTTGGAAGAAATCGTTGAACATCTATATATCAATCAGGTGACCCTGAAAAGGGAGACGAAACAAACACACTATACATTGGACGATTGGATATTTCCCTCCGCAATAAACATACATATATACATACATCTACAAAAAGAATGAACACCACACAACCACTTTCCAACCCTGGAACAGGGATCGGTCTCTCTCCTCTCATACACGAAGCAATAAAAGCAGCCGTCTATCTACTTCTTCCAGCTGAACTCCTCTACTTTTCCATCTATTTCCTCCTCCAAAACCAATACGGGATCTATAAGAAATTAACGTATCTTTCGCTGGTCACTTTCTGGTTAAGTCATTTGTTGGCTCCGATTGAACATTGTGCAGCTTTAGCTTGTTTAAGGAATTTTGCTGGTATGTATTTGGGTTTCCTTTTTCTCCTTTATTTTTTTGAGACAAGAGGGACAAAACATAAAAAAAAAAAAAAAAAAACTAACTACCTCAAAAGTCGCAATCGGCACCCTCAAACTCCTCGACATCCGCGGCCGCGTGACCCCCCGCCTCAAAACACACACCCTACCCAAACCCAGTACACCCATCCCCACCCCGGCTCTTCACGCCCTCCTCCTCCTCACAGAACTTCGCTACGAATCCTTCACACCAAATTTTATCCGCGTTCCCCGATCCCAGGAAACGTTTAACGAACCCCTTCAACTCGCTATTCATATTGGGATTCTTAGTTTTTTATTTGCTGCATTGCCGCAATCATGGAGCTTGGTCGTTGCATTTGAGATTTTGTTGGGGATTTATTGCGTTTGGACGACTATGCAGTTGGGACTTAGGTATAAGAGTTCTCCGGCGCTTTTTGGAAGTTTGTGGGAGGCGAGAGGATTGGGTTGGTTTTGGTAGGTTCTTTTCTTACTTGTTGTTTGATATCTTCTCCTGCTCAAAGACTAACTTCCCCCTCAAGGTCCAAAACCTGGCACAACGCCTTCTCCTCCCCCTGCACAACCCTCGCCTACGACCCCATCCGAACCACACTCCCAAAATTCGGGATCCCCCTCCCCATAGCCCGCTCCTCTGGTATTCTAGGCGCCTTTCTCCTAATGGCTATCTTCCACGTTTACGCTCTGTATCCCATTATCAGCGAGGAGGGATTACGAAGAATTGGATTATTTTTTGTGGCGAATGGAGTTGCGACGATAGGGGAGGCGGTGGTTTGGGGGAGGGATGATGAGGATGGGAAAGAGGAGGAGTGGAAGTGGAATGGGAGGAATATTGGGAGGATGGTGTTGGCTTGGAGTTTTGAGATGTGGATTGCTAGTTGGACGGTTAGGGGTTTGGGGCTGGAGGATTTGGGGTGGGAGGGTTTTTGTAGTGGGTTGGTGGTGTAGGTTGTTGTTCGTATGACTCCGGGGGGGTGGAACGGTACAATATGGGTGCATTCCTTGTATTGTATAAATCTGTTCAAGGAGATCAAGAAGGGTGTTGTACGCCGTCGAGAGTATATATATCCTCAACGGGCACGTGACGTAAGGTCACGTGTTGACTGTACAAACAGTTGTTAATTTGAGTTGAGATGTGTTGGGCAATGATTTTGGTTTTGGATAAATGAATGAGATGTGGTGGTGGTGGTGGTGGTGAGATGAGTTTATGATTGATAGATGCCACGATGGAGTTTGGCGAGATGGTTTAATGACAATTTACAGTATACCTTTATTCTTCCTCTTCGTGTTTTCTTCCTCTTCTTTACAGCGTACCAGAATCATGATAGAATAGCTCCTCTTTTTGCCTCTTAGAATGGCAATGGAATTACACCTAACTATCACGAGGAAGAGAAGTTGAGACTATGGGCAAGAATAGGGTCGATTGACAGGAAAACGATTGAGCTTGAATGGAAGATCAATCAATTTGAAGATTCTAATATTCGAAAGAAAAAGAGAAGGGGAAAAATGAAGGATATAAGAAGAGAATTTGAGCACATACGCAAAGGAGTTGATGACGTAAACGAACGACTATTGAGATCAAGATTGGCGCTAGCTAATTCACAGCAAGAAGTTGAGCAGCTCGCCGACGCGGTAGCTAAATGTGTGAAAGGATGTGGCCGTGGATAGGGTTTCGGTGGATCGAGAATGGGAAGAGGTGTGAAAGTGATTGAAGCTGGGCGGAGTAGACTGAATTTGTGATGTATGCACACAAACATTACTCGGAAATCAAAAGAGAATCCCATTGCATCACAGGGAGACGTGCATAAAAACAAACAGATGCCTCATTGTCCCTCTAGCATGACAAACATCCAACCTATTCAATAAAACCTACTGCCCAACTCATTCTCTTTTCATTTCCATGCATATTAAACCATTTTAGCTTCATCATGATATGTATGCTGAAGAATAAGAGCAATAGTAGTCAGTCGAGAAAAGCTCACACATAACCTGAATCGACAAGTAGACTCTCATATGGTAGAGTATTATATCATCATTTGGTTATTCATATCCAACCAACTAAATAGAGACTCTCTTCTCTTTCTCTCACCCAAACTTCGCAAAAAATATCACCACCCACTAGATGATACAATACAATACAATACAACCAACCAACCAACACACTCGCAACAAATCCACCCCCCCCCCCCCCCATTCCCTATTCTCTACTACCCATTCCGACCATAGCATACATACAACAAAAGAACGAAAAACCTCCTCCACCGAAATGCGAATAAAATAAGAGAAGTAGCTGGGAGACATACATCCACGCGCTCCTCTCACAAAATATTAGACCTCCCAAACAAAAGAACTCACTATATGCACCAAAACCAAGCTCAGCCTAAAACTCCAAGCTAACCAGTCCATCCCATCCCACTCAAAACAAAGCAAAATAAAACCCCTCGAACAAAAAAGCATACACGAACAGAAAAGCACCCCTGGGTTCAAACACTCTATAGAGCACGATGCGAGATGAATAAATAAATAAACGAAAAAAAAAAACCGAGATACAGGCTCTGATTGAATATAAGCTTGTCGATTAATCATTTCCTTATCCATCATGCATACCCCTTGAGCGTTACAGGTGGGTAGGTAAGATAGACTGGTGAGATGAAGTCGGGATTGGTAGATGGATGGATATAGCAAGCAAACCAGTAAGACAGTAAACCCCAAAGACTTAAACCCTCAAAAATGAGAACTAGAAGAGGAAAATAAATTCATGGTATCATGTACTAACCAGTAATTACAATAATGAGATAGATAAGACAATGCAAGGCAAGAAAAATAAAGTAAAGTAAGGTAAGGTAAAGTACAGTAAATGGAAGACAAGGCTAGAAGAAACAGCAAAATATGATATGAGATAAGATACGACAAGGCAGAAGGATCAATAAATGGTAGATAGATGATAGTAGAATGGAAATAGGGATATAAGTTTTCTTTCTTTCCATCTTTCTTTCTCGTTGCTATGTTTGCTCTTGATTGTCGATATTCCAATCCATACCTAAAGTTTCTTTCTTCATCTACTCCCACTCCCACATCCACCCATGCCCTAACCTAGAAATTAACACTAGGCTGCATAACCCCCTTCTTCCCCCCCTTCAACCCCTTCCCCAGCGTAATCTGACTCAAACTCAGCGTTCTTGTCTCTCCCCCACCCCCCTGTCCCACACCCTCAAACCCCCCAAAAACCTGATCATCCCCAAACCTCACATCACTTAACTCTTCCTTCGGAGTTTGAAAAATTTCTTCCGGATCCTCTCGATCCGGTGTTAAATCTCCATCCGCGTCATTATCAGCATCATCATTTTCAAACCCAGAAAATGAACTCTTGGTGCTAGAATTTAGATCATTGAGTCCTGCGGGCCCCGCAGTAGCAGAGTCAGGAGTGGGATATGAAGCCGAGGTCCTAATGGTCGTAGGATGGAGAGAAGAAATCTGTTGTTGGAGGTTGAGAACTACGGATTCGAGATGTTGACGAGCGTATTGTTCGCTAAGGAGGAGGTTGGTTAGAGTGGAATAGTGTTCGATTGTTAAGGGGGTATCTTTATGCATTGTTGGTGAAGAGGAAGATGGGAGCCCTTGGATGGTGGTGGAGGTTGAGAGGGGTCGAGCATGTAGGTGGGCGGTTCCGATTGGGATGTGATCTTCTACTGAAGTGGCAAAGGGGAGGGGAATGGTTTCGTCAAAGTTGGGGTGGTAGGAGTTGTGGGCTGAGGATGGTCGTTTACTACTATATAAGGATGGCTGTAGCTGGGGTTGTGTACCAGATTCATTCTGCCAGTCTCGTGATCGAGGTAATCGGGGTAGAGATATTTCCGAATTACCGGTTTGTGGTCGACGGGTAGAGGAGCTTCGACATCTTCTAAATCCCTTTTTGGGAGGGTCTTGTAACGTGAGACGATCACCATTCAAACGACGATGCATTTGATAGACGGTCTTCTCCATTTCAAGCATTCTAGACTCGAGTTGATTGACTCTTGTTTCTAGATCAGCAGCTTGAGTAATCTTCATACCGGCCAATCCAGATAATTGACTAAAGTTGAATGGCTGTGGCTGATCTCTAGATTCCACTGGCCGTGGGCTTTCGGGATCATTCATTAATATAGGTTCATCCACTTCCGCCCTGTTGGAAGATAATGGAGACATTGGTCCTGGGTCATAACTTGCTCTCCAATATCTAATCTCGTCACTGCGTCGTCTGATGATACCTCCTGAAGCTCTGGCAGCTTCCCGCAGTTGACCTAAAGATCGCGAGCGTCTATGAGGGTGACTACCACTTGTTATCGCCATTCCAATTGATCCATAACCTTCCTCGTCAGTTATAACTTTACTACCTCTAGCATGACTACTAGCAGGTCTTGGCGAAAGCCCAGTCCAATCCACATATCCAGGTGTTTTATCAGGAGTGTATAACCTTCCAGTATTAACTCTCGTCCTCGCTGCCGTACTTTGCGTTTGTGTAGAAATGCGATTCTGATCACGCTCGATGAGGTTCTCTTGGATATGTTCAACAAAAGGTGAGTGTGAACGTAAGGCTCGATTGAAATCGTTTATTGGCATAGAAGTAGAACGTTTGGGCGAGGTCGAGTTTGATATTGGATTGCGAGTCAATGCTGATGGGTCCTACAATGTGTTAGCTAATAGTAATGTAATAAAATGCAGCGCAAATATCTACTTACGCTACGATGATGTTGTTCACTTTGCAGAGCATCTGTACCCTGCCTCGTCCTGCTTGGTGCATCCCTTCGTTTCTTTCCAAATAATTTCCCAAACACTCCTTTTAAAGTCGATTTCTTCCGTTGGGGCTTTGACATGACCGATGTCGTTCCACTAACGGGTGATATACTCCTCCTTGTAGCGCCAGTAGTCTCTAATCTTCGCGGAGGGTTGTATGATGGACGGTTGGAACCTTGAGGGGAGGAACCCAACCTCCTCGGCGGTTCAAATGGGCTACCCATTCCATTATCTACCTGAGTAAGGGCACTCTCTCGGCCAGAAATGGCAGATCCCCTCATAGCTTTTTCGATTCCATCAGAGGTTCTTGAACCAAGAGGGGTAGCTATACCAGTCCTTGGTGACCTAATTGGAAATTCGTGGTCGTCCTGTATTGGAATTGGGGCAGATATTCTCCCTCGAATAGTAGAACCAGTATTTGTTCTCCCCGAATTATCCGACCTCCAGGTTCCAGTCTTCGAAAATTTGCTCATCTTAAAAACTCAAGAGCGAAATGGATATATCAAGATTAGTTCTCGATCTCTACGGATATTCATAAGTGGGTCGAAGACAAGGCTGTAATGACAGTGGATTGATGATTCTTCGGCATATTCGTAAATAGGTATATATAGGACGACGACTTGGAAAGGGTTCGAAAAGTCTCAGAATCCTTTCCCTTTCCCTTTCCCTTTCTGTTTCTGTTTCTGGGTAATGTTATTAATTATATATGTAAATGAATGTATTGTAGTAGTAGTAATAATATGAAAAGAATGTCGACTAGGTAGAGCTAACCTTTAAACCTCTTACCCTCTAAACCTCTAAATCTCTAACCCAAGGAATTCATATCCATATTTCTATGTTGATAATTTTATTGGGTCTAGGCGCATCACACGTATCATAGGCTTATAGCTAGTGTTCCAAGGGTTTTCTCTGGGGTGTGCTAGCTAGGTAATGCATAGCAGGCTTAAGTATATAATTCTTTTGAATTTCTGCGACACCAGTTAACAGGAATGACAAGGAATTACCATGAAACCAAAATAAATAGTAAATGCCAAAAATCGATCGAATAACGGGAGCGAGGGAAGAAGGGAGATGGATTTGAAGAATTTAGTTATAAATTAGGTATAGTAACAATATAGTATCAATATAGTAACAATATAGTAACAATATAGTAACAATATAGTAACAATATAGTACTATATAGTACAATATAGTACAATATAGTACAATATAAATTATGTTATGTATATCGGTATGTATGTCCGCCGGTATATTTGATAGATAGATAGATAGATAGATAGATTAACTTTTAATCTTATCACATGTAGGAGACGCATTTAACCCACGGAGCGGAGCAGATGAGAGATGAATATCCGCGATATCCTATATGTCCTACATATTAAAGTGGTTTAGTAAGAAATTATATACGACTCGGAATAAATGAATAGAGTTTAACCTCTTTAAATTAAGGAGTAGATCCACCATGAAGAAATCTAACTATATTAATGATGCATTCGTAATAAATATCAGTATTATAGTCTTTTATAACTTGAATGATTTTAAATAATCTCAAATAAGTTAAAAAATCTATTAAAGATTTAGATTAGATTTTCAATTACTAGCATGATACTAGTATTAATTTTTAAAATTTTATACACAAGTTAAAGATACTACTACTACTACTAGTAGAATAAAATGAAAATACTATATAATGTTATAAAAATAAACTTACATTGTAACTTTTGATTTATTATTTAAATAATTAAATTTAAAAAGAAAATCAATTTACTTTATAATTAAATAAGAAATAATTAACTTAATAAGAAATAATTAAATAAGAAATAATTAAATTTAGAATATATATATATATATATATATATATACTAGTAATAATATTATTAATAATAACTTGAAATTATTTTGATTAAGTTAATATAAATTAAAAAGTAATATTATATATAATATAACTTGAAGAATTTAAATAAATTATATTATAAGGATGAAAAAAGAATATTAAATTAATTTAGAATAATAATCATAATCAAAATCAACTTGAAGATCAAAATCTATATCAAAATTTTAATCAATTTAGAAAGATAAAAATTAAATTGAATATACTCGAATTAAAAATAAAATAAAGAATTTTAATAAAAACATTATAAGTAATATTAATACTTTATTTTACTTTTATTTTTGAAAAAATAAATAATATACTTCTTATTAAAAATATTATTCAAAAAATATTAAACTTTATGTATTTCTTTATATATACTAGTAGTAAGATTATTATACTATTATATATATACTAGAATTAATAATTTATTTTTCATTATTATTATATATTAAATCTAATTACTAGTATTATATCTCGATTTTTATTATATTAATTACTAGTAATTATTGATTTCATTATCAAAGAAATCTATAATTAAAAATAATAATTATTTACTAATAATGATATTAAAAATTATTTAATTTTTAATAATTTAAATAGATAAAGTTATATTAAATCTTCAAATTATTCTCTAAAGAATAAGGTTTTTTAAATATTATATTGAATTTATAAATTTATTCAATTTATTATAATTATTTAATCAAGAATATCAATATAAAATCTTTATAAATCAAGTTATTATGAAAATAATAATTTTCTTCAAGTTAAAAATAACATTTAATTAAAATAAATAATCTTATAGAATTTTAAAAAAATAACTTAAAGTTAAAAAATATTAAATTATAATTAATATATTTCAATTTCAAGTTAATAGTATTAAATAATTAACTCGGAACATTATATTAAAAAAATAAAATTTAATTATATTTATATATAGATTTTCATTTACTAGTATATTATCTTTTATATAATTAATATTATCATTAATATTGAATTATTAATATAAATATTAATAATAATATAAAAATAATATTCAAGTTATTTATAATTTAATCATTTTGATAATAATCTTAACTTTTCTTTTTATTTAATATTATTCAATTGAATTAAATTCTATTTAAAGTTTATTTTTAACTTGATTAAGACTTGGATGAATAAATACTATTCATTTCTTCATGTATAATTTTTTATAATTTTCTACTAATTTAAAGGACTCGGACTCTATTATGAATAGATTATTCAAAAAGGAATAAGATACTAGTATTGAAAACAAAGCCACCATAAAACTATTGAGTCTAAAAAAGAGTTAAACTCTTTTTTTCATCGAGTATATCATACTATATCTCCGGTTTGATTTGATTGTACTGTACATCATACATGTTATTTATTTATCATGGATCTATTGTGTAAATATAGCATAGACATTCCATCTAAAATTCCCCTTCGAGAATCTTTGACCGAAACAACTTGAAGCAATTCGAAGATACGAATGAAAGTGGAGGAGGAATTTCTGTAGTATCTTTTTCTAGAATCTATGTGTATGTGAAGTACTTCTTGAATCTATTTCGCATAAGGGGGGGGTACTGTAATGGATATAATGGATGTAATGGATGTAATGGATGTACTGTAGTGTATGATTTCATGGAGTTTTATCATGTGTCATTATACTTACTGTACATGCATACTCGTATATACCTTACATGCAACCAAAACGTTTCTTCAACCCGGATCTAAGTTTCTCCTTCATTCATTTTCATTTTCATTCTCATTCATCATTCATCATTCATCCATCATTCATCATTCATCATTCATCATTCTCCTATTCATTTCCCCCCCGTCTTCCAATTCACTCACTCCCTTCATGTCTTTTCTCATGCGTGCAGTTAGTGGTCCATGCCATACCTATAGTAGGTCTTATACCCATACCATGCTGTGATGCGGCGCCAAGGTATGGAGTAAATCGGATACGAACGAGCATTGCACTGCACATCTCCTTTCTTATCCTCGTTCTCCGCTCTAAAAGAAGCGCGCACAACCTCATGGGTAAGATAGAGAAGGAAAGGAGCTTTTTTTTCTTTCGATAATGCAAGTAAATTAATAGTTCATCAATTTGCATGAAAATCGATTTTATACCTTGTTCATATTGTTTCTGTAATTGTCAAAGCGAAGGAAAGGAAAGGAATGAAAAGGGAAATACTCCGAAAGTAATTCTGTAAAGTAGAATAAATGCATATATTTACCGATGGAAAAAGCAGCACAACGTTCAAACATTTCATGATTATATGCGTAATATTTCCTTCCTCCACCGCCGCACCTCCTCATACATCACCACCAGTAGAATAGCAAAATAGAAATCTCAAAAACTCACTCACCCATCATATCAGCAACACACACACATACATACATACATACATACATACATACATACACCAAACCAAAAACACACCCTACCTCCGTGCATGCACACTCTGAAACGACCAGGATAGCGCCAAAAAAAAATGCGCCTGCAACGCGTGCAACGCCCACAAACGGGGGTATTGAGTTCGTCATCGCATTCTATTTGTCTGATGCGTACTGGGTGTGTAAGATGTATGCACACACCACACCTTCAGAAAAATCCTCGTGGCACGACTGTCGGTGCTGGTGGGTGGGTCGGGAGGGAGAGAGGGAGAGAGGTGAGGGTTGAGGAATCTAGAAGCTGACTGACTTTCTGTTGTGTTACTTGGTGTTGTATTTGCTGATTGTATTCAACTGCACCGGTTTGTATTGTTGTAGGGTACGGATGAAACTTTCCAGAAGGAAAGGGGATATTATCTAGTAGGTGTGCATTTAGAAGGTAGAGGGAGAAATATGTATGTATCTATTTCTAATTCTATTTTTATCTTTCTTTTGCACAATATGTACTCGATACCAGACAGCCAGTACTCGTACACACTCCAGCGAGTATGCATAAACAGACAACTTCCACCCATCCATCACCAACAAATCACAAATCTCCAACCGCAGGATATCTCAAATCAGCATTTTCCTCCAAAAACTCCATCCATCGTTTAAGGAAATGACTACCTCTACAATCCCCAATGATCAAACATAATCCGTTAGTCAATCGTCTCAGTATCATGCAAGTTGCAACAAGAGAGCGAGAGAATTGGGGGTCCAAACGCATAACCACAAAAAACAGAGAAAGGATAAACTTACCGAGAAACGGTTTCCGAATCACCCATGATGGTTAAGGAGCGTCGTGGTCGGGTCATGGCAACTATTTTCCAATTAATAAATCATTCAGCCAGCGCTACATGCATGAATTTCATTCTCCATTTGGGCTTGTTTGGAGTTTTATATGTCTTAACTTGGCACTCTAGATATGATATTATAGAATGATACCGTTTAACCAAGCAAAGAGAACCACAACATTTTTTTCCCCCCTTTCTCCTCGAACTCAAGTCGGGAGATGGACGTTCCCCAATCCTCATATTGGGATCTTGAGATACGATAGGCGGACTTTGTTTATGCGTTTGGAAAGTAGGGGAAGAATAACGGGAAGGAAGGAAGGAAGGAAGGAATGGGTTCTAGAAGAAACAACAGATGAAGAAATTCATGCAAAGGAAAATAAGGGGTCAAAAGATACACTAGTATAGAATAGGTAGAAGGAAATTCAAAAATTTACCATTCAATCTGCGTTTCTCCCCCAAAAATCCAACTTCATGTTCCTCATTACTTCTCACCAAGGAAACAATAATTGCTTCTTTTTCTCTCCCCTGAAATCCATCCACGCTACCGAGTTCAATGCCAGGAAATGCTTCTTTCATCGATCTCGACATTAAAGCAAGCTAAGTTCAATATGTCAGCGAAAATCGAACTCCTGGATTTTTGCGTTCAGATTACTGCCCTGAACTAAATACAAGAACCTACTTGTGCATTATACGGTGTGACGACAGCAATATCCTCTGGTTTTAATCCAGCATCTACGAGATTCTGCACATGCCGCCGCACGAGAAGAGCTTCCATTTCATTGCTCTTACTTTCACCTAGCATGCCCTTACTTGCCTTCTTATCGACATTCTCCTCCTCGCTTTTTTCTGGAAAATCACCTCCTTGCGTATCAAAAAATATTAAGGGCTCAATGGTATCTTCCGTTTCCTCGACCTCGTATGGTAATTGCGTTAAAAGTCTCGCTTTAACTCCCTCCGCAGCGATTAATTTAGACTCGTATAGTTCGTCGGATGGAAATCTCATTATCTTTTCATGCATTCGATATTGAGTTGTAAGCATTACTTTGATATCGGTTCCGTGCAATTTGAGTAATCGGTCGAATAGAGTTGTTTCTAATGTCATGCCCTTGATTATCCCTTCGTCGGCATCTTTGTCTTTCGTTTTGGTCTTCGTCTTGGAATTCAACGATTTAATCGTAGGAGGCAATTGGAGATGATCTCCTGCGAGAACAACCTTACTAGCTGATAGTAAAGGTACCCAACATTGAGCTTCTAGTGCTTGACTAGCTTCATCAATAATTACGACGTCAAACTTTTCGTCTCGTAGTTGGAATCCTCCAGCTCCGTGCAATGTTGCAAGTACTACTTTTGAACCCCCCACTAGAGTATTAACGCATTTCCTCTCCCTCTCTCGAAACTCCTTTCGTAATTCTTTGAGGTCACCATAAATTGCTTTTCTTTCCCTACCACTTTTAGTTTTCTTGATAGAGGCCTGTTTACTGTCCATTTCTTTCCTAACGTCTTGCACAATAGCAGCCGCATCTGAAGTATGTGTCAAAACATCTAGAGAATGATTTACAACTGATGGTAGAAGTCTTGCTGGATGACCTAAACGAACAATGGGGACCTTATGTGGTGCTAGTCGTTCAACGATGTTATCCACTGAGATATTTGACGGTCCACAAACTAATACCCGTAATCCTCGCTTGATCATCTGTAGTATAAGTTCAATCAATGTATGGGTTTTACCAGTCTATCACCACAGCGATCAGTAAAAATTAAATATAGAAATTAAAGATAACCACTCACTCCAGGTGGTCCATGAATTAGAGCCATTTCAGGTGAAGCCAATGCGAATTTGATGGCATGCTTTTGTGAATCGTTTAAACTCGGATCAATCCATTCCATCTTTCCTGCTCCCGCTTCCTCATCGTCTAGATTTGCAGGTACTGGAGATGGAGATGACAATCCAAATAACGTCCTTATAAAGGATGAATATTCAGACTCTTGCATTTTTTGCAGCTTTCCCAATGTCTGATTCATCCTACGATATCACGTTAGTGCATTTTTCCATTAGCTACAAGGTAACCAGCAAATAACCCCTTTCCCCCAGAACAGTAAGAACCAAGCAAAACAAAACAAACAAACCTCTTATAAGTAACATCATTAGCCAACTTGACCACCCATAACCTCCTCACCCCCACCACCCCCTCATCATCCTCCCCATCCAACGCAACCCAAATCGCCCTCCCCCCAACCCTCGTAACAACCCCCTTACACCCCTTCTCCTCCAACTCTCTCACCTCCCTCTTCTTCGCGCTCCCCCCAGGTTGCTCACTAACAACCACTATATCCCCCGTCCTAACGCCATGCTCCTGTAATTCACCCCCGGAATCCCCTCCTCCTCCACCTCCTTTCGAAGTCGCCGGATCAGGTCCCAATTCCACGACCGTCTTCCCACCTAATCCTGTGCGTTGTGAGAGGAGCACTAGGTTGATGATGGCGAGACCGGCGCGCTGGAGAGAGGTGGGTGAGGTTCCCGTTATGAGGGTGGAGGTTTCGGTTAGTTCGGATTGGAGCTCGTTGGCTAGGAGGTGGAGTTGGGTGGTGCAGAATGAGGGGATATCGACGGGTTTGGGGGCCATGGTTATGTGTATTTTATTTTGGTTCTAGGTTGCCTGTGGATCTTTTGGTTGGGTTGAGGCGGGGTATGTTTGTGTTTGATGGAGGGTTTGATTTTCACGTGTGGTAGTGGGGTGTGGTGTTACCGGATTAAGCGATTGAAAGTGAGGTCAAAGTGATCAGAGTATTTTTCTATCGTATATTTATTCTTCATCAGTTTATCGGTCTGCTGGGGAACATCTCATGATGGTGTCATTGGAAGCATTTGGAATTAAGCAGCGTCGATTTGCCTTTTAAATAGATGGATGAATCTATGGTGGCTGTTAACACGTGACGGAGTACGTCAATTCTTTTGAGGATAGCCAAATTTTTTATATCTTTTGATTTCATCTATATGTTCACTGCAGTTAGTTGTACGAGATTGCTGTTCATATTGAACTCTGACATATCATTGATAGATTCTAGTGAATCTATGCTACATGTTTGATGTCCAATTGATAATTTTGAGCTTTATACTATGAAAATCCTCCTATTTCCCTCTTTTCAATAATCGTCCGTTCCAGTCCTCATCTTCTCATCACATTCCTCTATTTCGAAGTCGGGAGTGATTCAGCCATAATATCTAAATGACCGTCAAATATTTTTAATAAGAATTTTGAAAAACTATTTATTTTCCTAGATTCTTTTTATCTAGTTGTACAATATTCTATAATAAAAATCATAGGTTAGAATTTTTTTCTTGTTGGTTTTGATTGTCCGTGACTGTACATCATAATATGTATCCAGACTATTCAATCAAATCCCAATCTTAAGATTCTTCCTTTAATACATGCTAGATTATAACATACAAGACCTTACCTACTCCATACATCTTCCCACCATCCACCTTCACCCCAACGCCTACATCTACACTCTAATACCCTGCCATCACCTAACACTACCTCATCAGCATCTATAGCCAGCCCTCGCCACTAGACTCCATCTCAAGTATACCGATTTCTCACCATTTCAATAATGCAGAGGTGTCTTCCGAAGAGTCGCGCATTGTTTATACTTGGATTGAACTTTAACAGAATTCCCATTCACACTAGTTTGATTCACAATGGAATAAAAAAATTAATATATCAACAAGTGTGATTAAAGACATATAAAGCATAAGGAATTGGGTAGAGATAATGGAGATAATGGTATCTTTGAGCGGGAAAGAGTATCTTTAGGGGAATGATATCAGGGATATGCGATCAAAGGCACTGAGAGAGAGAGAGAGAGAGAGAGAGAGAGGGAGTGAGTGGTGGAGATTCATGTTTGGATTTGATATTTGTATGAATCTAGGTGGAAGAGAGGAATGATGCAAGTTTGGAGAGGAGGACGAAAGAAAGAGGATGGATTGGTGGTATGTATATATGGTGGTGATGATGATGGTGGTGGGATTGAAGACTGTTTATTGAGCGGACGTTGAAACTTCGAACTCGATTAGTATATTGAGAGAGGTTCGAGGGAATGGAAGGCTATGAGGAATAGTTACGAAACTAATTAACAACTGTATAGCAGAAACAGTGATGAACTTAGAAGGTACAAAAATTAAGAGAAGGTTTCCATGAACTATAATACCACATTTTTACTAATTTCTTTCGTTTATCCTCTCCTTTTGATATTTGGTGTATTCCGAATTTGCTAGCAATCGAATATCATTTTCGACTCAGCCCTGCTTGTGCATTCCTCCCTCACAGCTTTTGAAGATGATGCATATGATTTGATTCATGTTTCAACTTCCTAGCTATGGAATGTATGAGCACATCACTAGGCATATCCCCCGCGTGTAAAATATGTGGCGGGATCATTTACCAAGTATACTATCACTTGACATATAAATAGAGTACTTGTTACCTTGTGATATGTGTGGTGCATGCCCAGTGTGATTCATTAATCACAACCAGTGACTTCTAGAATCCATGACCCAGCTTGAAGTTTCCTCGGCTGGTGCTTGCAATACAGCGAGAGTAGACTCAGTCGAGGATATAATCAATCTAAGCGACCAACATATACGCACAGTGGATGTCTTGAGGTAAGATGGTAACGTAATTACTATGTAACAAGATTGCCACTCAGAAATCTTAGTCTTGATTGAGTACCTAGGTAGGGAGTAAATGAATAAACGAGAATCAAACAACCAGAGAATGATCAGAAGTCTACATACGCATCATCATGACCAGACTATTTCAATGGTACTGAAGCGGGGTAGTTCGTTCCAATCTGGTATGATGTCCGGTTGATTGATATCTCAAGTCATTCTAGTTCAACTATAGTCTATAGTATAATGAGGATAAGAAGAGCAAAGATCCATGGACAGATATACATTGTGTAGATAGCTTGAATGAGAACAAAAAGCTTGCTTGAAAATTATTGCGGCAGGAAACTAGCAAGTAGATTTTTGAGAATAAGAAATTGGAAATTGGAAGTATACCTTAAATCCAGTAGATATCTTCCCGTCATACAACTACATGCTACGAAACTATCCACCTACCTACCCACCTACTCCACAATACCGACATACATCGAAGCCGCCAAACAGAATAAACAAACCAAGCAAAAATACCTACTATCCGGATGGTACTTACCTAACTCAAACAATTCCATAATCCAGACCTTTTCCCCCTCCCTCCTTCAAAATCCAAAGTTCACTTAAACTTCGAACCGTCGGATACACGCGGCTGAAAGATCGGGGCGGGAGATAATATAGAAGACCGTAGAACTACCTACTTAAATATATTGTCATGTAATTTCCTTAGACTTTATGTACTGGTATAGTTCTCGGATTGTTCTTGTTCCACTCATCAAAAGTTGAAAACTGAAAATTGAAAACTGAAAGAAAGGAATGAAATTGGGATATTATAGAACTATTGTGAATATTAAATGTTGTGCTGTGATACGATAGAATAGGTAGGTACCACAGGACTCGTAAAGAGAGTCGATCAGAGAAAGTGAGGTAAGGTAAACAAACATAAATATCGTATATACTGGTGGTGGTGGTGGATACATTGATAGATATGCGATGTAAAAATACGAGACGAGATGACTTCATCGTCGTATTTATTATATTTATATTTTTTCAACCAATTGATTAATTAATTAATTAATTGATTGATCAATCAATTCAGATTCCATACCTCGTACTCATCACTCACTTACTACTACTGTACGCTGTAGGTAGATCTCACTCATCTCATCTCATCCATCCATCCATTAGCATTAACCTCAATACCTCAATACCTCAATACTTCAATACCAGCAATTGCGTGTTTATCGTACATAAAGTATTATCTAGCTGCATAATTATGGTACCTACATTAGCCCTCTAATAAATGTACTATGCATTTATTTATGTAACCTTAATAAATAAAATATCTCGTTCCGTCAATTTTATCCTTTTCTATACCTGAAGATCAATTGAACTATCTATAGCAGTCAGGGGGTAATCAATCAATTAGCCTTGATGATTTTAGTTCTACACTACCATTTTACGATATTACCACTACAGTAGCTCGCTCTTGAGAGTAGTGGTAGGCTAAGAATATTAATGGACGGCTGAACCCGAGGTCTTGATGTTGGCGGCCTAGTCGGTGATGAGCGGGCGGTTAGATTGGTTTTTGCTTGGCGTTTATATTTATTGTAAATGGGTGAGGGATGAAGGTAGGAAGGTTGGAGAGGATGGTATAGTGAGGTGAGCGTGAGGTAAGGAAGAAGAACAATAAATGGATGATGTGTGGATAAGTAGATGGTTTGGTGGAAGTTAAAGATATTTGGCGCCCAGAGCTGAGGCTTAGGAATTCAGGACGAATGGAGAGGATATAATCATATATTTGTATTCATGCGTATCACAGTGGATTGGATCGAATTAAAAACAATATCGTAATATCCATCCAATCAATCTAACTATTCCCATCGTTTCACAACCCTCAAATCGTTCATCCCATCCCATCCCATCCCATCCCATCCTCCATCCATCCACGCATTCCATCTATCGAAAACGTGGAAATACACTCATCCACACGCATCTATGTATAGTCAATCAAGCAAATCCATCAAAAACGTGGAAATATACACTCATATACCTATGGATGCTCCTATATAGAATCAGTAGTCAAGTAAACAAACCACAAGATTCCTTCTAACTTCACTATTCATTCGGTTCTGTTACACATCGTATACGTACGTCGTATATCATACATACTAGCCAGTCAACCGACCACAATAACAACAAATTACCCATCCATCATCCATCCATCCATCTGTAACCATAGGATACGTAAAGAAAGTTACAATTGCATGTTATTGAGGTGTAAACAAACTCATTTCAAATTTTCCCCACCAATACGTATACAGTAGAGCGAATTGAATTGGACTGATATCACATCGTCATCTACCTATATACATAGCAAATATACATACATACGTAATCATATACACAACAACCGTTATTCAGATTAAAACGGCATAACGAAGATCATTAATCCCCTCCTTTTCCTCAAGTGTTGTACGTTCTTCGGCTACTATATCATCATCATCATCATATTATAGTATAGCATAGTATATTTATCTAGCATATCCTAGATAGATAACAAGTGCCTACATCCATCTCATCCATCATCACACAATCACAACATCAATCAATTTAATATTCAATAGATTAAAATGAAAGTAAAAGTGAAAGTTGAACAAGCAACTGAATGTTAACGATGAGATTAGGTATGTGTTTGTCGCCAACTAAATCAATTACAGTAATCACCGCATATATATTATCGTCTGTCTTGTCCTATCTTAACTCTTCCTTTACTAATATTCTATCTAACTATATTATATTGTACCGGTGATTCCCCTCGAATAATGAATAAATGACTTGAAGTCAAATGAAGTCAAGTCATGAGGTCCGATCTATTAATCTTTGAATCTACATAGGTAGATAGATAGATAGATAGGATAGATACCGGAGGTTATTGACAAATAATCGGACATTTTCTTTCTAGCTTTCTAAATTTTTAGATTCGATTTCGACTTACCCCTGAAGGCGGCGGCAATCAGATACCGTACGGTACTGGAGATAGATCCAATGCCAATATCAATAGTATCATCGATCTACTATATCTAGTGAATCGACGGAGATTTCAACCAAAATTACCTACCTACTGCCTGTGATGATAATCTTTACTCGAGATCATTTCCCCAAAAGACCAAGACTCAAAAGAGTTGAATTAACTTCAAATCACCACCGTGCCAACCTATGCTATTCAATCTCACGATGAACCACCACATGGTAGTAAAGTTAAGTTTCAAATCAAACTTTTGGAGGAAATCAAATTTCCCGAAGGAAAGAAAGAGAGACCAAATATTGAAAGATCTCCATCTCCGTCGGATCTGTTTCTCTTTTTAAGATAGATACTGTTTTCTCTTTCTTGTGAGGTGATGTGATGTGAGTCTTGATCAGCGAAATTGGAACTGAAACTTCCTCGGTTCAATACATTCAACCACCATGTGGCATGAGTGAGAGTGAACCATGTGGTATAAAGTGAAAACCAACCTCTTCTCCAGTACTATGGGTCTATCAATATCTATGTAAATTCAAGGTTTCAAGGTTTCAAAGTTTCAAAGTTTTAAAGCTTCAAAGCTTCAAATAACTCTAGATTTTCAAAATTAGTGAAATGATGCCTTTTTTTTTGATATAAAAAAAAGGTTTTATTGCGAGTCTATTTAATTCTTATTTTTGTTTTGAGATAAGGTTTATTATGTTAATATTTTAGAAAAATCTTGGTATATTTTTAAAATAATTTATTAACTAAAATCTATTATTCTTTTTATCACATATATATTAGTAGAGAAGAGGCGGCGTGTTAGGGTAGTTAGAACCCCAAGTACGAAGTATGTACTGTACCCATTGAACAGACAGTCAAAGTAGAAACATACTTATTATTACTGTAAATACTTGGGTAATTTTCTTATTAGATCTCTTAACGATTTGATCTTAACCTGAAAGTTTCAATTCTAAAATTAATAATTTCGGCTGTCCAGCTTTTCTTGTCAAAAGCATTGGCTGTGCGTGCAACAAACAGCTGTCCAGCTCAGGTGTATTGTATGAGATGAAGTCTGGTGTTGAAAGTGGAGAAAAATTGATAAATAAATAAATACACGGTCGATTGATTCTGTTGTGATTTGTTTATACATGGATTTATACTATATATGTTATATGTCTCTTTTTAATAGAAAAAAAGAGGTTTTATTTTAAGATAACATTTATTATAAAAATAAAATTGAAGACGAGATATAAAGATGAAATCGGATGAATTCATGAAAATCATTCACTTAACTCATATCGTGGTATAACTGAAAATGGATAAGACCTCCGAAAATAATAAGGCCCTGTTCGGATCATTTGTAGTTAAGATTTGTTTCGTATCTCTTTTTGTGTATGAAATTCGAGAAGGAAGTCTTATTATTATTACTCAGTTACAGAACCAAGTTGAGGTTTTTTAACCGATGAAAATCTAGAATTGTAAATGTTTTAGAGATTACTTCAGAAGAAGTTATTGATGTAAATGTAAGAGGTGATAGATAGTGGCTGTTTAAATGTCTTCTCATCGATACATGATATCTTTGATATCTCGTAAATACAGTAAAAGACGTTTAGATCTGATCTCGATAATACCCTCCGCAATGCTTATATTTTCATGAAAGTATTGTGAATTGATGGAGTATTTCCTGATGAACCCCTTTAATGATACCATCGATACCATGATCATGACCATGATCATGATCATTCAACTCCATTTTATAGAGGTGGTATTGCTATTGTTATATTCATATAATAAGTATAGTATAACATGTACAATGAACGTATTGTATTATATCTGGATTTGGATCTGGATCTGGATTGCTGATATATGGATAGTCAACGTATTTGTAGAATCTTTACCTTTTTACCTCGAGTGTAAATTGATAATAGTAACAATAATAATAATATAATAATAACTATAAGATCTTTCGGAATTTCTCTCATATTCTGTTTGAGTCTTGAGAGATGCAAAGATATTTCCATTTCCCCAAGGGCCAGTTCATCTCGAATACCTGAATATTACTAAACAAGTCTAAGCTTAGATTAAATTAAATTAAATTAAATTGAATTAAATTAAATTATGTCAAGGGTACTCCTATTTATGTAATAAGATATAATTAAATGATTGGTTAGTTGAAATCTCTTGTACCTGAATAATGAATCTAATCTCGTTAATTTAAACTGTCAGTATTATTCATTCAAATTCAAGGTTTCTTGGCTTATGAAATTATCCTTATTTTGATTTTATTACTATTACTAGTTCTTTTTTCTCAAATTACCCCTGGATGGCCCTGAGTCCCCTAACCCTGTACCCATGTTCATCTCCCTTCCTTCCTTTCCCTTCTCCTCTTTCTAAAAACTAAACTATCCAATACGGCCCCCCTTCCTCTTCTCTCCCCTTCCCTTCCTTTCCCTTTCCCTATCCTATCCCTCCTCATATCCTCTTAATTATTTTTTGACCCTTGAGTGAAAAGGGAAGGACCACCGGATACGGAAGTATTATTCTCGTGATACGGAAGTACTTCCTCCCTTTACTTACCCACTCCCCCCCCCCCTTCTTCCCTTCCAAATAATCACCTCCCCATCACCTTGAATTCCAACACCTCATTCATTCATTCAATCAATCCTCTCTTTTTCCAAAAAAGCATTCCCATCCAACTAGAGAGTTGTTGACTTAATTCTGATCAACTCTCTACCACATTCATTTGGAACAGCAGCGACTATAATTTGAGATTTTTTCTCTTCCTCTTCAATCCAAAAATAATAATAAACAAACAAAAAATAGTTCTGAATTACCTACAACTTCTCACTCAAACAAAAAATTCCCCCAATTCCCCCCCCCCTTACCACATTTATTCTTCTCCGTCCTAGAATCCTAGAAAGAAAAAAATAAGAAAAAAAAAAAAAAAATTCCTGTCTTCTTCATTTAAAGTGAATTCTCGAGATTAAAAAAGTTGGGTCGAATCAGAAGCCAAGGTATGTCATTTTATAATATCTCTCCTGATTTGTTTTTCGTCTTCACTATACCGCCATATGCTCCAATTTCAAAATATATATCCCTTCCGCCTATCGTTGGTATATTATTATCACTCGACTTCGCCTTCTCAAGTTTAATTTGTTAAGAGTCGCGTCAAGATCGGAATGCTAATTCCTCCTCTCAAACTCTCAGCCACTTTCAATCCTTACCCATCGACCTGAATCTCAATTCCTAATACGACTGTGCGCCGAGATATCAAATTGAATAGATCGAAAGGAAAGCGAAAAGAGTCCAATTCAGCTCGAAACAATCTCTTTAATCATACATCTATACTCCACGAAAAAAAAAACCCCATTCACCATGAAGTTTACTCCAGTCGCTCTTTTAAGTGTTGCCGGTCTTGCGATCGCTCAACCACATAACCATCAACATCGTCACCCAGCGAGAGCTAATAAAGTTCAAAGAGATGTTGTAGCAGTGACGGAAGTTGTAGCTGGTCCTGTCGAGACGGTTTATGTCCTCAACGGTAAAGACGTTACTTTGGCTGAAGTTGAAGCTGGATTGGCATCAGGAAAATATATTCTCGTTGGTGGTGATGAACTTACACCCGTGGAAGCTACCAGTGTAGAGGCTGTCGCAACCTCTGTTGCAGCCGTTGCTGCAACCGCCAAGCCAGATTCTTCTACTGTTGCTCACCAAACCTTTAGCGCAGCCGAGCTTGTTGAGAAACCAAAGACCTCCGCTACATCAAGTGCTTACGTCGCACCGTCTTCCAGCAGCGCCGCACCTTCAAAGGCATCATCCAGTGCTCAGGCTTCATCTTCCAGTAGCAGCACTACCACAGCCACCAGCTCAAACGGTGACTGGAGCGATTTCCCCAGTGGTACCATTCCTTGCTCCACCTTCCCATCTGCATATGGTCCTGTCGCAGTTGATTACCTTGATTTGGGTGGCTGGATTGGTCTCCAGAGTGTTCCAGGATACTCCTCCTCTGCCTCGAGCATCACCACCATTGACACTCTTACCAGCGGTGGATGTGTCAAGAACTCATTCTGCTCGTATGCTTGCCCAGCTGGATACCAGAAATCTCAATGGCCTTCCGCACAAGGAAGCACCGGTCAATCCGTCGGTGGTCTCTACTGTAACTCCAATGGAATGCTCGAGTTATCCCGATCTTCCGTCTCCCAACTCTGTATCGCCGGTGCAGGTTCAGTTCACGTCCAGAACAAACTCAGCGAGACTGTCTCAGTTTGCCGTACCGATTACCCTGGACTCGAATCTGAAACTGTTCCATTGGCCGCCGCTCCTGGTGGCACTTACGACTTGACCTGCCCTGATGCTTCTAACTACTACACCTGGGAAGGTCTTCCAACCTCCGCTCAATACTACATCAACCCTAAGGGAACTGACACTAGCGATGCATGCATTTGGGGAACCTCAGGTGGAAACACTGGTAACTGGGCTCCTGTCAATGCTGGTGTTGGCAAGGATGCTTCTGGTACCACTTACCTCTCCATCATTCCTAACACCCCAACCAACAACTACGGAACATTGGACTTCACCATTACCATTGAGGGTGATGTTTCTGGAAAGTGCTCTTACTCGAATGGAGTATACTACAACAACGGTGTTGAGTCACCAACTGGTTGCACTGTAAGTTATTTATTAATTCATGATGATGTGGGGATGGTTGCTAACTAAGCGTCTAGGTCTCCGTAACTCCCGGTGGAACCGCCACATACGTCTTCTCATCATAGTTTGGAGAGCTCGATTTCCTTTGGATCTTTCTGGTGCACATACTGTTTTTTCCGCGCTTTTTCATGATTGCGACTTATGATCGTTGTCGATTTTTCTTTTAACCGCCCCCGAATCTGTTCCAACCTATACCGTTCGGATTTACGCTTGACTGGCAATATTCGAATTAACCTTTGTCAATAAAGAGATACCCCTATTGGTTTTCGAATCTGCTTCGTGTGGCAACTTTTCCTTTGTAATAAATGTCGCTAATGTTTTTACATTATTGAAGAGGGAGTCAGTTTGAGCGTTGGAATACAACGTTCAAGATGGTGTGGATGAGCTTTCTTGATGAGCTTTGCAGAGGTTGAAGAGATGTGGTGGTGTTCTCAACAGATGAAATGTTCATAGCATATGACGCGAAAAGTCGAGATTCCTTTGAGCGATTACCTTGGTTAACTCTACTACATATATGTTAAGCATTTGGAAGGAGACTATTGCGCCAGTTTTCTGGTACGGAGTGTCAGCTATTTCTTACGGCCTATCGATTCGCCGCAGGCACTCTTGCATATGTCTTCGCTATTCAATTTTCATACTGGCTAACAAAGTTTGGACGGGAAATCATATCTAAATCTCAATTCAAGAATAAAGCATCAATAGGGAGATTGATGATGGGAACTGGAGGCTAGATCCTTATGATATATATCAATATGAATAGTCTAGTCGGCACAGAAAGAGGAGAGATATTTTGATCTGTTACACCTACTTCTTGAAAGCTTTTCAATCATTTTTTCAAAAAACACTCAAGAAAGAAAGAAAGAAAGAAAGAAAGCCAACCAAAAAAAAGAACTTCAAGTATGTTCCTTCGAACTTTTCATGTACAAAATACCAAAAATTACCTACTTTATCTTATGTTAATAATTTCTTGAGTTCTATAAAAATTTGTGATTAATGGAGTGTCCTTGTGATTTTGATTTTGATTGTAATTGAATTGAATTGAATTGAATTGAATTGAATCCGTCTGATATCTGATATGATCGATCTATTTAACCTTGATGACCGCCGGCATGACATAATATGATATTCCGGTTTAATTCGGTTGAGTATTTATCAGGGGTAAACTAAAGCTTCCTATCCGCTCATCTACCCATATATCGAACAATAAGAAATATAAAATATATTTTTTATTGAATAAGGATCTAAATATCTTCGCTTTAACACTTTCTCTACCTTTTACTTCTTTTTTAATCCGCTTTTTTTTTATTCACAAGTAGAAACAACCTTACAAGCCAAGTTCATCAATCAATCAACCAACCATTTGTAGCACATACATACACCGAGGTCGGCAGAATTTTGGAGCTATCTATATCTATAGCATAGCTACGCCTAGGCTGGGCTGGGCAGAGCTACCATTATAGCGAACGAAGTTACGATTTATATATCTCCAATCACGTCTTTAAATACCGATATTACGTGCGTTTGTATCTATTGTGTGCTCTGTGGTTGGAAAGCCGCTTTATCTTTATCTTTATCTTTTTTTGTGTGGCTTGGTTGGGTTCGAGGTGCGAGGGTTTACGGTTTTTTACGATACGTATCTATACGATATAAATATAAGGCGATATATTTTTGAGTTGGGAATTTGATTGGGATAGCTTTTGTGCGAATTTGAACTATTGGTCTGAATTGGATTTGAATTTGAGGAAAGGAAAAGAGAAGCACCTAAGATTACAATTACTGTCGTACGATTCTGAGTCGAAACCTTTCTCGAGAAGAGCGGCAGGATTAGGAATTGCGGCCAGGGACTTATTCGGTTTTAACTGCATCGATAACGGATTGTCTTGTCTTGCATTGTTTTGTCAATAACCGAATGGAGATATCCAATAACAATGAGAGTGGGGCAGGAAGTAGTGGAAGGGGGGATCGAAATCGAGAGGACACTGCATCTGCATCTTCCACTGCACCCGCCACTAATGCGTCTGCGACGAATATTACAAGTGGTGGTGGTGAAGAGGGAGGAGAATCAGGACTGAGATCGGGATCGACTTTTACTTCGACTTCTTCAATGAGGAGTATTAGACAGCCCGCGAGGGAGAGGATTGATAATATTTTGGAGGGAGCGAGGAGTAGGAAGGTGGAGAGGGAGAGGAACGGAGGAAGTAGAGGGAGAGAGGGAGAGAGAGAAAGGGAAAGTAGTGCGGATGAGGAAACGAGTGTTTTGAAGAAGGAAAGGACTCATATTGGGTTCAAAGGCGCAGGGGGTGGATATGGTGGTGTGGATATACAGAATAACGGGGATACGAGTACGAATGTGAATGGAAGTGGTAGGAAAAGAAAGAGAATATTTGAGCTTGGTGGTGCGAGTGGGAATGCAAGCCCTACTGGAGGACATGATATTGCGAGTGAGATTGGAAATGGGATTGGAAATGGAAATAGTGCCGAGAATGCAACATCGAGGGGAAGATTACAGAGAGATAGGGATCCTGGACAAAGTTGGTGGAAGAGATTGGTGGATAATTATGGGAGTATTGAGTTGGAGAATAAGGGGAGTGTGGCTAGAGATCATTTGGCTCTTGGTTTGTTGCCCTTTTTATTACATCTTGTTTTATTTTCATTGATTTTTTATTTCACGATCCTTCTTAGTTAGATGGATTGGTTGATGGCTAATATGCGGTTGTCTTTGTGAGTATAGAAAGGACATTCCTAGCCTGGTTAAGAACCTCCCTAGCATTCGCCAGCATCGGAATAGCAATCACCCAACTGTAAGACCCTCCTTCTATCCCTTCTCCTCTCTTCTCCTCACCCAAACTAACCCTTCACCCCCACCCCCCAGTTTCCGCCTCAACACATCCACCACCAACCCCGACACCCCCTCCCCGCCCTCCCACCTCCGCCAACTCGGCAAACCCCTCGGCGCAACCTTCATCGCCATCTCAATCCTCATGCTATCCGTCGGCTTCCACCGCTATTTCGAAGGCCAGTTTTATATTATCCGAGGCAGGTTTCCGGCTAGTAGAGCTAGTATTGCGCTTGTGGCCGCGATTACGTTCGCGCTTATGGTTACGAGTTTGGTGGTTGTGGTGGCGGTGGCGGTGGATGGGGGGAGGGGGGGTGGCGGGTATGAGAGGTGAGTGGTGGTATATGTTTGTATTTTTGGGGTTGGATGGGGAGTGGGTGAAGGGGAGGGAAGGGAGGATGATGATGGTATATATGCGGTGCGTCTACTGTAAAGTAATGGTATATGTATCTTTTAATCACGCATAGGATCTAATTTATTTAATCCAATCAATCTAGTGATATGTATTGATGTAAATGTAGATGATTGTTTGTTTGTTTGTTTGTTTGTTCGTTGGTTACGTTCTAGTTGCTTTCTTTGTATTTTGGTTGGGCTGAGTTGGGTTGAGTTAAGGTTAAGTAACCAGTTTATCATACCTACTCTAATTATCCATAATTGAGACCTTGTCAAAGGTGACTTAAAACAGGATGACCTTGAGAGTGATTATCAAGTTGGTTTTTACTTTAATAGATTAGGTGTTGCTTCATATTCTAGCTGGTGAGAGATAATACAATGGAGGGAGATTCTTGTGGATGAATTTGGTTGGTGTACATCACGTCTGCGGTGGTTTTGGGGGATTTTGCTTTCTTCTGTTCAGGTTTGAATCTGGATCTGGATTTATATCTGGAGAGTGGTAATTTGAATCTATCGAATCTACGAATTAATCAAATCAGTTAATGCAATTATGCTGGTCAGTGTGGGCAAAATGTGCCATTTTTTGGTGTTTGTGAGTAGCCATTTTATTCTATCCCATTCCGATCGTATCCTATAACATTCCAGTGTGTCCCATTTCGTTTCGTCTCATTGAATTTTCGGCTCTTCATTAATACCATTCTTCTCATCTCATTTCATCTCATATCCTTCATGTAGCTCCTCCTCCATTTCCTCATCGTTGCCCTCTTGCTCTCCCGCCACTTGCTCTTGCTCGTTGTGACCATGCAGCGAATCACTATTCATGCACTCCCGTTTCCCCTTCTTCCATTCATCTACCGCCGCCTTGAACTCTTCCAAACATTTATTCGCGTCAAAGCCTGGTGGTTCTGGGGGCGGATTATTTAGGCATACAATGAGCTCATATGCTTTCTCCTTGGCCCCTTTCGACGAGTTCATGATTGATACGATTTCAATCATGTCTTCTTTCCTCGGCCTGCTTTGAGCAGAAGCGAGGTTGCTCGAGGTCTTTTCTAGAAGGTCGGCACAGTTGGCTGAAGGACTTTGTTGATTCTGTGGCTCCTCCTGGGCCGCAGTCGAGCCACTAGACTCGAATTAGGATTATAGGTTAGCAAACGAAGCAGGATTTGAGACTACTAATTATTATAGAACTTCATATCTCGTTTTTCTCCATCCTTTGAGATCAAAGTTTTGAAGATATGCTATGTTTTGCAGTCTAGACAAGTGTTTGAATAGAGATGAAAAGAGATTTTGAAGGCAAGATAGGAGAACAACTTTATATTCATCCACGAGCGCGAGTGGTTTGAGAATTGCTAAAGAACTCAATGGAATAGATGTTAGTACAGGCTGACTTTCTACTTATGTTGGGCTCGAATTGGCTCATCGATGGCTTATATTTCCTTTGAGCTTGAATGTATGGCGTTTTATGGTAGTGATGAGATATATAGGGGCTTGGCGATAAGGTGTGCTGATTGGTTTGTGTTATGCATGCTTTCTAGAAGATGATTCGTATGTCGTCCTGTATTGTTTTTTTCGCTCTCAACGATGCGGTAGGCTGCAGTAAGAGGCATTGAATGAAACGAGGAGGCGTAAATGTTGCTCTAAGGTTTGCATGGATGATTTAGGAGCAAACGAGCCAATCTCTTTGGAATATCAGTATTCAAGAATTTTCCGTATAATATAATCTTTACACATTTTCAAACATCTTTCTTTACCACCTTTCTACATTGGGTTAGGGTTGCAAAATCGCGATGACAGTTTTTTGACGTGACATGGAATGACATGATATGACGTTTGGAACTAACCATCGTGACGGTCACGTAATATAGTGGGGTAGCATATAATATGGCTTCGTTAAAAATGGAAGTTTTGAAGATATACTTTTAGCAACTTTTTTTTTAAAAAAAAATCAAAAATTATCGATAAATAGTTATATATGTATTAATGTTAAGTATATTCTTCAAAAGACGCATGACGTCTCAAAAGAGGCGCGACGTGACATGAAATGACAGTGCAACTTCATATGACGGTCTTTTCACAACCCTACATTGGGCACTCATGTATTGAAACATATGTAGTTGCATCGTAGCTGAATAGCTATTTGGCTAGCACTTTGATAACTTGTATTGATGACCATGATATATGAATTCCAAACTTATGTTCTTGGTTTCTTATATTTTCTTCGAGCTTTGATTCATAACTCTTTACAACGGCAGCTGTATAGACATGGATAAAACGAAGGGCTTGAAAATCGCCTCAAACTCTATAACAAAGATGTTTAGGAGAATGTGAGAATATACTTCCAAATCAAAACGAGACGGTGTGTTCCAAGTCAATAGAAGAAGATGAAAAAGAAAAGAAAAGGTAGAAGAAAGAAACGCCAAAGATAAAATGTGATTCATTTTTAAAAGTCAACGAGCGGTAAGAGAAAAGTAGGAAGTATACGAAGGTTCAAAGACATCTGCTGACCAAAAGTCATTCAACATTTGAACTCTCTACCCAAATCAATAGTTATTTGATTTTTCTATGTCTAAGACTGTAAGCCTTTAGGCTTTGATACCGAGCCCAACGATCTTATGGTTTCTTGAAAGGTCATTTGTCTCGTAAAGAACATGGACCTTCACCACATTTGTGGTCAAGACCCTATCCTTACTCTGTTCAATATTTTTCCCCCTCTACCTCTCTTTCTCACTCATCTATCTCTAGCTCTATTCCCTCATTTCTCGTCTTCTTTCTCTATCTTGGCTGCTAAATTCTATTTCTTTTTGCCAGTATCTAATTACACCTCTCGACCCGGTTTTATCTCTTCTTTATCTCCATCTTCTTACACCGCACCTCTTTATGCTAATTCGACATTGCTTGTTCCAGATTATTCAATTCAAATTGACAAGTATTGAACCATACGACCTTCATCCAACAATAGTTCTTGAAAGGCTTTGGAATATTCACAAGTGATACTTGGTCACAGAGTGAAGTTGGAACCTCAGATGAATCAATCTTATATTCCCTCTTCCATCCCTGGGATTTCAATACTAAACCACTCCTCCAATAATAGCTCCATCTATCCTTAATTAATTCTCAAGAACCCTCCCAAAACAGAAATCTCAGCTTCATGCCCTTCAATAACATCGTACTCCTCCTCAACCGACACATCCCTATCCCCCAACTCCTCCCTCACACCACCCATTTTCAACGCCTCAAATCGCTCACTCGTCTGCCTGTCGACCAGCTCACGCATAGCTATGAACTTTTCCAATCGCTCATATATCTCCTCCTGATTCTTGATTTCCTTCTCTATCATATCCACGTATTTACTCATCCCTTTGTTCAACCAAATAATTTCTCTGTCTTTTTTAGAACAATCTTCCAAGGCGGTATCGAGAGCATGTTCGAGGTCAGTGACTTGTGTATGGGCAGTTTGTAGTTCTTCGGCGTGAGTAGCTAGGAGTTTATCGAGGCGGTTTGTTAGTGAGGGGGCGATGAAGTCGATGAGGGAAATATATCTTGTGTTTGCTTTTAAGACCGTGGGGTTTTGGTAGGTTTCTATTGTGATAGCAGATGGTTTGGAAGATAATGATTCTGCAGGTTGAGAGAGCTGAGAACCCATGATGGAGTGGGGCCGTTGTTGGATGTATGAGGGTGTAGTGGTGGTGTGATGGGCTTGAAGGTATACTTATGTAGATGGTACTAGGCAGAAATTCCGAATGAAGCGATAACCTGTTTGTGGAAAATATGGGGCATCTCCCGATGCTAAAAGTCAACTTGAGAAGACTCTTTTGGATTCTGTGTTCTAGAACTCAATACTGTTGTTAAGATTAAGCATACATCTTGCGAAACATCAATCAATCACTCCGCTTTGATACTGTGTATTACACAACTGTGCGTTCGTGAATGAAAGAAAGAACAGCACGAAGTATAACGAGGGGCTTGATTCACTGGCATTTCTGAAAGTATGACTATTAACTATAATATTAGCATCGAGAAAGTCTAGAAGTAGATTGCGCTATCTGAGTGGCAAAACTCAAAGAATTTTGACGATATCAGCAACATCTTTCGCATTCTCGATGTTCCAACAAGCATCACTCGCATCCTTGACAGAATCGCCTAGAATTGCAACACATTGGTCCTCGAATTTTCGTTGTAGCATCTGATCATCCATTGGTACCTCGAGACTTCCAAGTGCATGCTTAACATGTTTCTCTAAGACTTTATCGTCACTCATTGTAACGGTAAGAATCGCTTCATCGGCGCCAAGGCTACTATCGGCCTCAGCGTCGACTCTATCACGTATGGTAATAACTTCAGTGCTCTGTACAATATCATCCTCATACTGGCTAGGCGCTCCTTTACCATACATCAATCCTATGGCTGCCCCGTGATATACGCTAAACTTCGCTTCAAGACCATCTCGAGGTTTATTTTTTCCTGTCAGTTCCAATACGAGAGGATGAACTTTCGCATGCACCGATTTGATATCGTTAACATCTGTCCCAGAGCTCTTCATGTCTACATGAAGTTGCGAGCAAGCATCAATGATTGGATGAATCACAATCCCACACGGAAATGGCTTGAAACTATTTCTTAAGATCTCCCATCTTCCAGGATGTTCTTCTGTATGAAGACCAAAAGTTTGTTCCTGTGCGCTGTTTGTTCCCAGCCATTTTGCTAAACTATATGCAATATCTGGTTTCGTAACACCAACAACATTTGCCCAACTTCTCTTAGCCTCAAGTGCTTGCTCACTACTTGTATAACCTCTTTGCGCTAAAATAAAAGCCGTGAGACCGTTTTGAGCAGATGAAATGATTTAGTGTGCGACCCGAACATTTCCCTTAACCCAACAACTTGTGTCGCTGCAATTCCCAATGCACGTGTCGTTTGATCGATAGAAAGCCCAAGTAATGTCGCGACAGCAGCAGCAGCTCCAATTGAACCTGTCGCGGATGTGATATGCCATCCTGGATCGTAGTGCTCGGGTCAGACAGCTAGCCCTACTTTACATTCCGCTTCAATGCCGACGGTTAATGCTAGAAGGAAGTCTTTTCCAGAAAACCCTCCTTTTCATTCAGCAACAGCGAGTAATGCACTAGCCACTGGACCCGTTGGATGAATGATCGTATCTAAATGTGTATCATCATAGTCATGCACATGAGAAGCTATGCCATTCAATAACGCCGCATGTTGTGCATCGAGACGACGAGATCCTTTGTGACCTAACAATGATTTTGTGGGTGCACCGAAGAATGTAGATAAAGAGTTATGCTTTTGTATGGATTTAGTGTGATGTAGACAAGAATAGTGAAGGGAAGAATACCTACCGCTATATTAGCTGCGGAATGGTTACTTCCACCGATAGCACACCCTGCCCAGTTATAAAAACTTTTAACAGCAGCTCGGAGAACGTCCGGGGGTAAATCGGAGTATTTTAGAGCATTCGCCCACGTTGCTAGATGCGTAGTGGCCATTTAAAATCGAAGTTAATATGCATTTAAGCTGCTGTTAACGTTGAGGAACAGTATAGTTTTTTATATGATCAATTTCCAAGGAATATTTTCGTCCTTTGTGTTCTCCTTTGGAAGTTTTGCGGAAGTCTGATAATTAGATGTAAGTATCTAGTATCTCGGTAAAAGAATGTTATTGAATAGCGATGATGACGACGACAACAATTTCTTCAACAGGTATCTCTAACGGAAGAACATATCCGTATATGTCATAAGTGGGTTGTATCTTGCTATCAGATTGGGGTATAAGTGACGTTCTTAGATGTCGGGATTAGTTATCACTCACATCACGGATTCCAGGAGTTCATTTGCGGGGGAAGAAACTGAAATATATTGAACAATTCACCACTTCATTGGCGGGGAAAACGGGCAACCAACCCTTGATATATGTTATAATGCATCATGTATAGTAATCCATGTTGATTTTCCATTCCAAATTGTCGTTATCGTTGATTTTAATTCGTTCACCATCTTTAAAGAGGTGTGACTGTGATGCTACTTCATGATGTCCATGTGCTCGACATCTCCGTAATTGTAAATCCCTCAAAGGAGCAATAGGAATGATCAAGTATGGTTGTAATTAAATATAATAATGGGACTTCGCGCAGGTCTCCAGATTCTATTAAAGTGCCATATACATTACTAGCACAAGGAGTTACTAGGTCTGCTCGCCTCGGGGTTATCTGCTTCTCTATCTGGTAAAAGTCGCATTGATTCAAGGATTGCTCTGGCCAGCTTAGAAGAGTATTCTGCCGGCATCAGTCGTCATCGATAGCTGATCAGCGCATCGATGAGCTCTGACATTCTCCAATATATACACAATTCACTCCCGACTAAAAGTTCTCTCAGCATAAGGCGATAATCTGTTGTTTTAAAACTGTTTTATCATATACACGGAAAGATGGGCAAGTTCTTTGGTCTTCGTGGGCCAGCGCTCAATCGTGCAATGATTTGGGCTGTCATAATGCCTGCTTATATATTGTGAGTACTAGATCGAACTCGTCCTGATATTTCTGCTAATAGAATAAAAGATTCGGTTACAACAATGCAGTGAGTTCTCGTGTGCCAATATCAACTGTTCGTGAGGTTGTCTAGACACTTACACTTTCAGGTTGCTGGCGGGCTTCTCAGTCTGCGTTCTTGGATTGAAATGTTCCCAGAGCTCAATACTGCTTCGGTGACTGCTAGTCAAAAGACCCACAACTCTCGACTACAGGTAAGTCAAGATGCTCTCGCTAACTAGGTCCAACCACTTACTATGAAAGGGTACTGTTGTTGCTCTCTACACACTTGGCTGTTTCTTTGGCGCCTTGTCTTGTATTAAGATTGGAGACCCCCTAGGTCGAAAAAGGACGATTATGCTTGGAGCCGCTGTCAACATCGTTGGTGCCATCCTTCAATCATCATCCTATTCTCTTGGCCAACTTATCGTTGGACGTTTGGTATCGGGCTTTGGTTTTGGCGCTTTGACGGCAACGGCACCAAATTGGCAATCTGAGTGTTCCAAGGCAGAACATAGAGGTTCTGTTGTGCTTCTTGAAGGAGTTTTCATCAGTGCTGGACTTGCAACTGCTGCTGTTGGCTTTCCCTTTCCTACCTTGTTGCTCTTTCGTCACCGATATAAACTAACGTCAGACAGTGGGTTAATTTTGGTATGTCCCATGCCACAGGATCAGTCACTTGGCGCTTTCCTTTGGCACTTTCGATATTGTGGTCTACTATTGTCCTTATAAATACACCGCATATGCCAGAATCTCCGCGTTGGCTTGCCAAAAAAGGACGCATAGAGGAGGCCCGAGAAGCTCTATCAGCGCTTTTAGACGTCCCGATTGACTCGGAAGAAATAAACTCTTATGTGGCAGAGATAGAAGAAAGTCTCATTATCACCGGCCAGGAATCATTCCGGGATGTATTCCGCATGGGCGACGAGCGACTCTTCCACAGAGCTTGTCTTGCAGCATGTGGGCAGATGTTTCAACAGATGTGCGGGATAAACGCGATTGCATTTTATCAAGCCACAATCTTCGAATCAGGTCTTGGCTTATCGCCACAAATTGCACGAATATTAAGTGCTTCTGTGTTCACTTGGCAGACGTTTTGCTCACCTATTGGAGTCCTGACTGTCGATCGATTTGGCAGGAGAAAATTGATGATGTTTGCAGCATTTGGAATGGGATCATGCATGGCTATCATCGCAGGGACTTCTGCCCAGATTACCAATATCTCCTCAGTCATTGTCGCCGCAGTATTTATATTCATGTTCTCGGTGTTCTTCCCCACAGGATTCCTAGGATTGACCTTTCTCTATGCTTCGGAGATTTCGCCATTAGGTGTCAGGGTTCCTATCACGGCTATCTCTACAGGTATGCCCATTTCGTAGAGAAGGTCTCATATCAGTATATGGACTAACCCAATATTATAGGAAGTGCATGGATCTTCAACTTCATCGTAGCAGAAATAACACCAGTAGGCTTCGCTACCATAGGATATAGATACTATGTCATATACGCCTGCATCAATTTCTTTCTCATACTGCCGGGTAAGACAAACCTTGATCATGTTCCGAACAGAAACACTAACCTGAACGAAGGTGTATACTTTTTCTTCCCCGAAACTAACGGTCGCCATCTCGAAGAAGTGGATCAAATCTTCATCCAAAGTAAAAACGCATTTGATCCTGTACCAGTTGCTAGACGTATAGCACAAGGATCGCTTAGCCATGCGGCAGATGTAGAGAAGGATGAGCTGGACCATGCAGAATGGGCAAGACGAAATTCTTGATACTTGACGCCAAGATTCTGCAAAATCCATATTTGCATCACCGGGTGCTTACTCTCGAGAGCTACTCGTTATGGAGAAGTTGAAGCAATTCCTTTTGATTGCAGGGAAAGTAATATTGAAAGTCGTAGAAGCCAATGGAGCAGAATTGTAGAATTCAAGAATACCCGACTTTTGAGTGTTTGAGTTTGAGTTAGACTTTCGTAAAACTAGATAGAAATAATCACGAACACAAAACACAAAGTGAATGGATTGTTGACATTGAAGTTGGCCCGACGTGTCGAGGATTCTGGGGAGACGTGTTTAGTTGTTTACAAAGATATGCAACAAATGGATAAGAAGCAGATAGTTGCCATCTACGTTGCTAGGAGAAGATGAAATGATAAACGAAGTGAATATTTGAATCATCCTCCAACTTTGAAGGTATGTACTAGTAGGTGAAGATTGAGCTGTGGGTAGAGAGGAAGTAATGTCTCAGCTTGCTTCGAATCTTATAATACCAGTGAATGGGTCCACGTTAAGTGAGAGCCACCTGTTGTGAGATTTCATCACATTGTAATCACGAATGTCCATTGTACGCAGATACCAATCTGTGTAGCTGAATGTATGTTTGGAAATCGCAAATAGCCATATTAATAACATCTGTGTAATCGCAATACTTAAATATGAGTTATTAGATAGATTTGAGTCGAGTCAACCCCTTATTCGTTAAAACGCGCTCCCTAAGGCCGAGAAACAAGCCTCAGATTATTCTTAAACATCTGCATCTGCATATTCCCATTTTTTACCCCTCCACAATACAACACTCATTTTTTTTTCGAAGATTTGAGGAAGCAGAAAAATAGAAAAAGATATACATCTGTCCTCTTAAATTGTTCTTCAGGCAACAAAGATATTGGGATACGTGGTCAATAAATACCCAACAAACAGTTCGAGGTGTGCGTCATTTTTATCTGAAGCAGGAAGGTGAGGGGTTCATTATAAATAGATGAAAGGCATCCCACTAATCATTGTATTCTTCCAGTCTATTCTTCCACGATTCGCAATAAATAAATCTATTTCTTTAATAATAAGCATATCAAATCAAATATACTCGAGTTATTATTGTCTATTGATATATACTATCACGATCTGCGAAATCTATAACGAAGTGAAAAGAGTCTAGCAAGTAAGAGTGAAGTTAGCTATGGCCGAATTCTTTATCTCCCTCTGGGAATCCGTCTTCACACCCGGTCCTACACCTGTTCTCCTCGTCGCAACTAACGCCACATTCGCTGCCCTACAAGTCGTATTCTTCTTCCTCTTGGTCGCTACATACAGTCTTCACTTTGTGATCTTGTCGTTTCTATGTGCTGGGCTATGGTGGAGCATAAATTGGTTCGCGGCAGAGTTGAAGCTGGAAAGGGAGAAGGAGCTGCGGAAAAAAGCAGAAGCTACTGGACCACCGGCGGATAGTAGCGATACGGAAGTCGAGACGGTGGTTGATGAGGAGGGGCCAAGTGGAAGCAAAGAAGTGGAGGTTTTGGATGTTAAAGGGGAGTTGAAGGAAAGATCTCAGGCAGGACGGTCTAGCAGTAAGAGTGAAGTCAGTACGGAGGATGAGTGGGAGAGAGTTAGTGAGAACGAAAAGGATAAATAGGTTCTGGCGGATAAGGCAATGAGAGAGTAACGGGTGTGGAGGGGTGTTGAGGGGTTCGCATTTGGTAGAAGATACCGATTAGATGATTATGAGTTTGGTGTTACTATATTCGGAAGTGCAAGCTTGATATTACCTTCACTATTACATATACCCACAGAGCGTACAGCAAGCAATTTATTAGTATTTAGTAAAGCCAGAAATGTTATGTTCTTCAACCGATATCACTCCCTGGCATTTGACTTCACCGGACCAGTAGGTAGCTGATAGTAAACTTTAAGCCTGTAATTTAAGGCACCAAAACACGATTCCCGTATTGCGATAAAAGCTTCAATTAAAGTAATTTATTTGTAGGGCAGACCCATCAACGCCTACTGGAACTACCGCGACGGCCATTCTCCGAACCCAATCAAGATATTCCAGACCACAGAAAAGGCAAATTCTTGAATCATGAAGCTCGTCAGGTAAGCTCACCCCATCATCATCAAGGCTCCCAAAGACATTCGCTGAGCTCGAACTATTTTTCAAGGCTCTTATCCCAAGCTCCTGACTGACTTTGCCCTTTCCATATATAGATTTCTTATGAAATGCGCGAACGAGACGGTGACGATTGAACTCAAAAATGGTAAATTACAATTCGAATATCCCGATACTTCCTACTTTCCCAACCTTTGTGGAAATCACCCATATCAAACTCTTTCTGTTAACACATCTTCTAGGCACAATTATTCACGGTACCATAACATCCGTCTCTCCTCAAATGAACACCGCTCTCCGCACTGTCAAGATGACACCCAAGAATGGCTCAACTATTACCCTCGATACGATCAATTTACGAGGCTCCACAATTCGTTATTACATCTTACCTGATTCGCTACCACTCGATACATTATTGATTGATGATACGCCAAAGCCGAAGAATAAGGCTAGAAAGGAGGTTGTAGGTGATAGAGGTGGCAGAGGTGGACCAAGGGGTGGCAGAGGTGGAAGAGGTAGAGGGGGCGGGGGATTCAGAGGTGGAAGAGGACGAGGCGGTGGAGGTAGGGGATTCTAAGTATTGGAAATGGTGTAACAGATGTGATGAGATGCGCATGTGGGAGATTTCAACCACCATTATATTGATGAGGAGACAAGAATATGCAGGAAGAATGAATATTGGGGGAGGGAGTGTTTTACTGGACTATGTGGCTGGGAACAAGATGAAGAGAGTGCTGCGCATGCACAACTCTTGGGAATATTGGCGTTTGTGTGGCATATGAAAAGAAAAAGCAACAATAATCGATCGAGCATGACCGAACGAACAAGCATGTCTACACAATATCTCATCGAAGGCGATTTGTTAGAGGGAAGCTCAACGTTCAAGAAGCATCAGGTGGCATACGCCAGATCCTAATAATTTGCAATTTTTCCCATCCTCCTTTCTTCCCACTACTACTAACAGTTTCCGCTTTCCATTCCTCTCCGAATCCACGTATCCGTTGTTTGACATCCTCTGGCTTGTTCTGGGCACAGAGTAATATGTATGCACATCCCCTTTCCGGATGCAAAATCCCAGGTAACGCGTCAATCAATCGATCTGTGATCTCCATCCCATCCACACCACCCGCATACGACAATTCCAATAATTTCGAATCTCCCTCATAAGTCATCTTTCCCTCTTCATCCCCTGCACCCGATATCGAAGCTATGGGTACCTCTGGAGTAGGCACATATGGCGGATTAAATATCAACATATCTACCACCCCCCCTCTCAAACAAGTTCCTAGATTCCCTACTACATTCCCTAGATAAAACCCATGCGATACACTTTGTGTAATTTGTTCCTTCTCTGCTACGCTCACCGTCTCCTGTGTAGCTTCGCATGCATAACGATTTATATCCACACCCGCAGTAAGAATATCTGCTCTCCCAAATATAAGCTCTGAATGTGCATGAACGAATGAAATGACGACTCCAGATCCAGTCCCTACTTCCACAACTAGCGGAGAAGAAAATTGAGCATTTGAGCTTGAGCTGTGAAAGCGCTGTTGCAGGAATTCTTTCTCAGAGGTTGATGAAAGTGTGTCGAGTAAAAGGAATGAATCTTCAGCTGGTTCGTATATTCGCTCGAAGGATACGTGCGATGTATCTGGGGTTGGGAGCATTTTCCCAAGCTCGTAGAATTATCTTTATGCAATATGTATGTAAATAAGAGAAAGCCTGCTTTCTTGCAGGAATAAGGCTGAGAAATGTATTCAATTTATCAATTTGTTTTTATTTATATTTCTATCTCCTCCATAATTTTGGCGGGGAAAGAAAGAATTGCCGAATCCGACCCAACTACATCATTAATCGAGCTCCATAAGCTTCCCTTTTCCCCAGATTTTCTTCCCACAATCTCGATTTCACAACCATTACCTCACAATGAAGCTCTCACCACGATTACTATATGCCAAGCCATCTGCGGTCGGTACTGGAAATGGACTTCGGCCTGCGCCAATGGCGTTATTGCCCCCGATACCGTTGTATCGACGATTATTCCGAGCGCATCGGAAACATTTACCGAGGGAGATGAGGTTATTGGGGGACGAATATATTAAGAATGAGTTTAGAGCGCATAGGGCAGTGGAAAATCCAGTGCATATTGTATGTTTATGTTTTATATTTGGGTTGTTTTGTTTGTTTGAAGTAAGGCTAGATGGGCTAATGAGTGAATTGTTAGATTGGCTTTTTAACGGAATGGCAAATGTATGCGCAGAAATTGGAGGGGGATAGTTGGATTGGGGAGAAGATGGATAAGGGCAAGATTGATAAGATGAGTGGTGTGTATACTGTTATTTCCCTGGACGAGGTTTGAGTCTGGTGCTAATGAACGGATAGATCAACAATTGGGGCAGTTATATGAGTTGATGCAGGCGATTCGGAAGAAGCAGCTAGAGGAAGGTGATGAAAATACACCAGAACCGTTATGAGATACCGAATCAAAGACACTGTACATCTATATATATGGGCAAGGAGTTTTGAGAATGGGCATTACATTGCATGGAGGTTTAGCGTTGCTCTGTGATGGTACAATAGAAAGAAAAAGAAGGAGTCATATATTGGTAAGTTCTAAGATTCACAATGAACATAAGTATGATTCCGTGATTCACCTTGTTGGCTCTCTTCTGGGAATGATTATAGATTTGTTGAGAGTATCTATTCATCTGGTCATCGAAAGTATATCAAGGTATTGCTACGAATAACATGGTTATTGACATAACGAGACAACACCACCTCCAAATACTACTCGAGTTTCTGAATCTCCCAAGAATCCCCTCGACTTTTGCCTCCAAGTCAATATTAATCAACTCCAATATTCTTAAATTCTCAAATATCTCATCCCAACAGAACAGTCAAACCAAATCCCTCAACAATCCAGCGAAGAAACCACACTATGTGCAACATAACCTTCCATAAATCCATAACCTGTCGACATAAAAACCGCCACCACCATTGCGAAACCAAACCCCCAGTCGAGTCCTGCAAATGGCTCCAAATAGCACGACCCTGTTTCCGGGGCGCTGGTTTCCTCACCTGTCCTATCTTCGCGGACGACGCATTACGATTAGAAGGACCGACTGTTATTAGGATCATGCAGGAAATGTGTCCGAGATGTGATTTTGACGGGGTCTATGATAGGAATTTAGTTAAGATGATTGAGGAGGTTAGGGAAGGGAGGTCGGTGAGTTGTGATTCTTTTTGGTTTCTTGGGCAGTTTTGTTGAAGAGGGGATTAGTGAATGAATTACGGGGTGTTCTATATTTAGTGGGATTAGGGAATGAGAGAATTGAATATTGATACTGATGACTGGGTTTTTGTGTTGTAGTGGTTTGGTCCTCCGGAACTGAAACCGGAACCTAGGAGGGAGAAGGAAAAGGAGAAGAAGAAATTTGGAAAGTCTTCACCGGCGTTTGTGTTCTGCGCCGTTATGTAAAAAGAAGAAATAGTGATATATACAACTCGTGTGAAGAGACGAGAACCTGCATGGATATAGAGATTTCGGTGCCAATTGGTAATAACAAACAAATAAGTAAGTCATTTAGGAACATCAATAAACAAGAAGGCTAACTCATATTTCAGATCTTTATGCTATCTGAAGCCATGATCTTAATGAGAAACATTTTTATACAAAAATTGCATATACAAAACAGAAGCCTGTGATAATCTATTCCGCATCTAGCGGTGCAACAGGAGGTTGATCATTAACCTGAATACCCCCCCTCTTCTTCTCCTCAGAATCATGAAAAGGTAATTTCCAACCTCCTTCACTCTCTGGCGTCGCCAACCATAATCTCATGAGATGTCTTCTTGGTGCAGGTGGAGCATGGTCTTTATACTCCGTACGAGCATGAAGGACGTGTTCATTACTCAAGAATTGAATATCTCCAATCTCAAGAATCATATGTAATCTCAATCGATGACAAGTTTCTTCCAAGACCTTGGCAGCCTCGATTTGTTCAGGTGACAATGGAGGAATTATACCAGCGTTCATGAATCGATCAAGTGACTTGATGTAATATGGATCCCATTTGGAATAGACGCGACCATTGGGACCTTTCTCGAGGTAGAAGACGGATGTTTTGATGTATGGTTCTTCGCCTACACTCACTTCTCCCTTGCGATCGAAATACCAGATTGGTTTGGTAAGGGTTTCGGCTACATCTGGACGTTCTCTTTGCAATGTATTCCAGACATGGTGGGAGGAAACAATATCCGATTCCCCTCCTTCAAGTGCTCGTGCAATGCAAAGTAAACCGACAATATCCGAGTCATCGGCATGGAAGAATTGTCTAAAAGTATTGGTTAATTTTAAGAGAACGAATTAGGTACAAGAACATATAGACATACCTGGCGTTTGTTCTATATATCCGAACTTTATCAATCTGTGTTGCATCTTCGCCCAGATCCTTAACGTGCCCAAGAACATGACCTCTTCCATTTTGGCTGACAAAATATCCAAGATAAGTTCCTAGACCCATATATGCAACAGCCGACTTGTGATTTCCCCATTTCTCGACTGGGAACCCTTTGAAGAGGATAAATCCCTTTCCATTTAGAATTTCGGAGCGAATTGATCCTAATAAAACGGATAATTTTGGAAGATTGAAATTATCCTATATTGTGATATGTTATTCAACTTGTTATGATGGGTTGGTTATGTAGAGATAATTTGATAAACATACCTTAGAGATACCAGTCAGCGGAATTTTATCCGCGAGGAACTTATCAGCTGTAGCACTAAGCTCTTCGATTTCCTCATCATTGAAAACATGAACCCATCTTTCAGGATTATTTGTATAATCTTCTGCTTTCCAAACCGTTTCTCCAGAAATTTCTTGAGGAAATTCAGAATATGGTTTTAGTTCATTGTAAAGTGGTGGATGTTGACCCGAGGTCTTAATTCCATCGGGGAATATCTTCTTATCGACAGGTTTTTGAATAATAGGAGAGGAGAGTTCATGTGGAGCTGTAGGTTGAGTGTCTAGAAGCGAAGGAGCCATTTTGAAATCGAGTCTCTTCCAAGAGATAGTATAATAACGATGATATTAATGAAGTTGAATACACTCTTCAATATTGTAAGTTCTTTAACTTGTAGAAGAAGAGTGTGTGGTATATCACAGATAATAGTCTAGAAGCGGGGTTTAAAGTGAAAGGACAGGACAAGAGGAACGGGAACAGGAACAGGAAGAGAATTAGAAGGGCGGGTTGAAATATATTTATATTAAAATTGATAATTTATAACAACTCTAACTATTAACCCTACGTAATGTTTTATCAGTGTACGACATTAAGTTCTCTTTTGATATCATTTATTAGTAGATATCAGCAATTTGATTGAGATTTCATTTGTAGACCTATGTAATTGCGTGATATGGATATAGATATTGCGTTTTTTTAGTTGATGTTGATTCATTTGAGCTCTGACCGAAAACGCGGGGCAATTTTATGGCGGATAGATCTATATCTATATTTATATCTACTAGTAGTATATTTATATCTATATTTATATCTATATTTATATCTATATCTATATCTATATCTATAAATGAAACGTTTTGAGAGATTATATACGTCTTTGGTTCAGGTACAGACAGTCTCAGTATGTTTTTCATGTTTCGGGTTTTCTAAATCCTGTTCACATGTTCACTAATAGGTGTAACTTATTATTTTAAACTAAAGAGGAACCGTTTAGAGGAGGTTGAAGGAAGATGCTCATAGTTAGATGTCGGCAATTAGATTCTTTTTCATATGCTAATTAGATTAATATTTGCAGTATTCTAGATAACAAGTCGAACTTAATGTACTAGTATACCCCTTTCTAGACAATCGTCTCAAAACCCCACAAAATCTTGCACCTTAAAATGGTGCAAAAGTTATTGGGAACATCGATATATCGAATTCTGATTGTTGACCAGGTGGAAATAATGCATCGAACGCGTCCTATGATTAAATCAATCTATGCACAGTCGAAATGAAGTAATATTGTATACTTACCCAATCGATATCTGCCATAATATCGTCATTATGATCTTGTGTTGGTGTTATTGTTTGCTGCTCTGTTGTACTCTCTATACCACCAGTTGTCTCAGAGCTACTCCGAAGACCTGGAAGACTCCAAAATGGTTCATTATTGCTTGAGCCCTGAGCCAGAAGGGCATCCGATATTGACACTCTTCCGATAGATGACTGCGAATTCTCAGGCCTTTGTATAGTAGGTATGGCAAGGGAATCATCGTAATTGGGAGTTTGAATTAAGGGCAACTTTTGGCCGACTTGGTTCATAGCTATTGGCGCACGCATTCCTCTCATGCTTTGATAAATTGCCGTTTTCTGTTGTAACTCTGACAGGATCCTTCTTGCCTTTGTAAGTCGTGGTAGGTAAGGTTCACATTCGAAGACATAGTCAACACATGCCCATATTCGATCTGCTTCTTTTCGGTAAGGATGGGCATAGATTTCGATGAGAAGAAGAAACGCCGTGTGGTATTGCTGGTAGGCCCCGCTATACCATTCGAAATGTCGAATATCAGGAAGTGTTTCCAATGCTATAGCACACTCTAGACTTTGAACACCGGTCGTGATCATAATTTGTCGTAGGCGGTCTGGCATCGGATGCTGAGTGGAGTTATGATAACTGTGAAGTAACATCACATGCAGCCTAGCAATTAAAAGATTTTTTACGAGCCTGGCGCATCTTTGTATCGGTACTCGATCATCCAGGAACTTGTCGTATTTGGTCATGTTCTGTCGAAATGTTTCAATCTTACTCAGAACAGCCGTAAGACTTATTTTTCGTTGCTGAACACGAGGCCTGTCTGTCCAAATTGTCCTGTTCATTTCATTGATCTCAAATCTAATCAATGAAAACGTTGCATCTGTCCAGCGATTCGCGCTTTTTGGAGCACTGCCAGTATTATGCAAATCAATATCATCGACATTAAGTGGTAATTTCGTATCGAAATCATCGCGGCGAATGGTTGGTCGTGGACCTTGTGCTTCACATGTTCGAATATCAAGAAAACATAACTGATGCCAGATAAGTCGACGTACATGAGTCTCCAATGGTGAAAGACCATAATTCTCTCCATCGCGGTGGAGTCCCATGCATTCGGCCATGCGTATTGCAGCTCCAACTAATACGGAATGAGCTCTAGAGACCTCAGCTCGACATAGGGGGATCTTTTTATTCTTATTAGTAGTTACACTAGAAAGGTTCCGTGATCTTGGCATACCATGTAAAGAACAAATGCTTGAAGTGTTTCGATTTTGGTTGTTCGAAGAAAGTTAGCTCTGGCTAAAGCGGTTTCAGTCCCGAGTTTGAAGTTATCAATTAGGCTCTCTTTCACTACTCCAAAGTCACGAATAACTATAGAGGGATCCATGCTGATAATTCCAGAAAACATTGTTGCAAATACAATAGCTTGCACGGAATTTGGTGGTTCTATGCTTAGTGAAACTTCATCCCAAAACGTGTCATACTCCTTTTCAAACGAAGGACGATGTAGAATTTGAGCTATTGGATGAACAGCAAGAAAATATTGTTTTATGAGCCTGTCAGCCACAAGACGAGAGGGCAGGAAGTCTATCAAAGATGCTTGTTGCCCTGCTTGGCCAAAAAAGAACCCAGAGGTCGGGGCTACATAAGAAGGTCCAGGTTTAAGCCATTCCTGTGCAGATGGAAGTTCCGGGATCGTACTTAGAGGTGTCGGATCTTCTTCTGTTTTACCTCCCATAAAGGGATCTTTAATTGCATATTGAAGCTATGAATCAAATGTCAGTGAATAGCCCTTGAGTTCAAAAGAGGACCAATTAATCAGATCTGCTATTCATGAGAACGATAATAGCAGAAACATCTCACATTTCAGATGATAAAAATCATGCAGTTGCAACAGCCATTAAAGTAGCGAATCGTAAGAAACTTGCCACTTGTAAAGAAAACCCCATTCCAGAAGATGGGAACTCATGAAGGACAAGCATACTTAAGTACACTAATACAAATACTTTAAAATAGAGGAGGGAGCTTATAACGAAAGTTACCTCTTGACTAAGTTTAGGTCTGAAAAATCCACCTATCCGCTCGGTGATTCGCATCCGTCCCAACTGTATCCCCAGATCAAGTAAATCATCATCATCCCCATCCACTTCGTAAGCCGCATCTAGTGAGGAAAGCGATGTTGGTTCAAGATCCTAAGTCGTTTGAGCTAGAGATCCAAAATGATTTAAATATTTGACATTGATTAGCCATACCTTCTCATCATCAATTGGGGGCAAATTATCATCTGCATCATCAGGTAAAGCTCTACTTTGACTTGAACTAGACGCCTGAGTTGCTGATTTTGCTATATCACGTTCTAGTAAACGCTCTAAAGAGCCAACTTTCTCTTTGATTTCTGTAATTTTGAGCTGGCTGGCCTGATCAAGTGCTGGGGCAAGAAAAACACAGTCTCGAGTAGACTTGAGGCAGTTCGTACATGGGTGTGATTTGTTGCATTTTAGCTTTCGTCTGCGACATTCAAGGCACGATGTGATCATGCGATTCCTTCGTCGGATTCGCGGTGCGGATGTATTAGATTGTGCTGTGGTCGGCAATGATGAGGAGCCAACCGAGCTTTGAGGAGAGGAGGCATTGATATGGGATGAGTATACTGTAGAATCAGAGGCAGGCTCTTGATTGGGTATATCAGACCGTCGATGAATGTTAGTGTTTGAGTCATTGAAGGAATCCATCTCGTGACTCGTGACTCGGAATTTAACCGTGATTCAAACCACTAAGAAATGAAGTTCTACTACCTTCCCTGTTGGAATATTCTGCCTGTTGGATCGCAGATAATTAGTGTATACCTATATGTTTGTTGTGAAGTTTGGAGATTTCTAGGATTTTTGCATATCTCATGAGGTTTGGATATGAAAGAGGCTCGAAGTGCACTAACGGATTACGGCTGACTATTATAGTAATCCCTATAAGGAGACAAAGCACTAGAAGGTGTACTAATTCATGAACCATCACATTAATTTCAAAAAATCGAATATAAACAAACATTTTAATTGTCCAACATAAAACTAGACAATATGGTATTTTGAGTGTTGAATATCAAATAATGTAATAATGTTCGGCATTCTAATCATATGGCATTAAATTAGATCATATGGTATTTTGATAGATGATTCTAATCAACGAGTGTTGCAGTATCGCTTGTAATAAGTTATCTATTAATCCATGAATACAGACATACAAGTAATGTATACCTTTGTTCGTCAATTACCAATGGTCATCATTATAAACATCAGTGGATTCTCAAGCTACCAGTAAAGTCATTCATTTATGGTGCGCCTTCCGTTGATTCGTCATCATTGTTGATACATTTAATAGCCCATCCCAGCCAGTTGAGCCCTCGTCCTTACATATCAATATCCATCTTCTCCCCTAACGCGGATTCATCGCCCTTGAGCTCATGTACTGTGACATACTTGCTAATTTCCTCCCGGGTGATAATTTTCTCGTTCAAAACAGCTGTAGTTCCTCTCTTGAAAACATAACTCTTCTGTTTTTTGCTTCGCTCGTTTGGCTTAACATAGCCTCTCTTTAACGTTGTCTTGTCCTTTGTAATTACTGCAACATCTACATTTGAACCCGACCCAAGATCGTTGAAGATACCAGCTTGAATAGCATTTGATGCCAGATCAATTGCTTCTTGCTCCGTCAACTTAGCCTTCCACTGGGTTTCAAATACTGACATCGCAGCAAGTGAACCACTTCCCATAGTGACGTAAGGTAATTTATCCGTACTACCGTGTGCGTGGACTGTGAAAAGACCAACCCCCGTTGGATCAACTCCTGCTACAACAAGATATGCACCAATGTGTCCTTGGTATCTGAACAGATGTTGTTTGAGCATGGTCATGCAAGTAACGACTCGAGGCTTACGGCCAGTTGATAATGAGTGAAGCTCGAGTTGTGAGGAAATGAGGGCGGTTGTAAATTCGGTATCAGCGGCTGTACCTGCACCAGCACACCAGATCTGAGGGGCAATGTAATGAAGTTTCTCGCAGTTCTAACAATTATGAGCATTTTAATTTCGAAAATAGAATCTGAAACCTCGATCGTACCTTGTCTGCAACTATAGGTCCACTAGTTGCTCTTGTGTCTGCTGCAATCTGAAAGCTAATGTTAGTAAAGATAGATGAAATGGTAGCTCTATAATAGCTATTTCAGCCATATCCTTTGGGTAATTAAACTCACAACTACACCACCATCAAAAATGCATCCTACAATCGTAGTTCCGGTACTGGTTGCTTTTGGTAATGGCACGCCTCTAGCATGTAATGCTGCATTACGGGTGTGATTAGAGAAGTCGAAGCCAGGCATTTTGACAAACGAAGCTCAAGAGGCCTTTTGTCGTTGTGAATATCGTCGTTAAATGTTTTTTATTAACAGAAACGATTGGAAAAGAGCTAGAAAATTTATCGTAGTATTGAAATATAAATTCGCTGAGCTTTGAGGGAAATCGTTGTGCTTGTTTAAGGTTGCTGTCGCTGACGAGGTCGCTTTGGCGCCTGGAGCACCTGGAGCTCACCAGCTTTCGCGAATTGACACGTGATCAACGCGAGAACGAGAACCTCAGTTTTCGAACCGTTACTTTTTTTTAAGAATAGAAAGTTTGTACAATTTTCCTTGATCGCATATACCGCAGGATTTAAAAGTTCAAAGAGTTTTAGTCCTAATATTTAAATCAACGACAAACCTTCACAGGCTTCTCGATTTTCCTCTCTAAAGCTCTATCTTTTATTCTTCACTCTACCGATTCCCTTCGTTCGCTATCCATACCCTATGCGCCGGAACATCTAATGAATTGCCAGCCGGCTTAACAGCATTTAGTTTTATTGGAGCAACATGGCATTCTCTAGTTTTGGAAGTTCGGGAAGTGGTGCTTTCGGTGGTGGTGGGCAAACAAGCGGCAACGTACAAATGGGCCCAGGACTTGAGGATATAACAACACAGGTTCGTATAATCTCGACTTGTATCTCTTTGCTTTGTGTATCTAATATGTGGACAGGCACTTGGGTTTCGAGCTCTTGCTGGAGAGTCTAAAGTTCGATTGCTTCCATCATGGCCCTCCGATAATCTCCCCCCTCCAACGTCTTCGCTGATGGGTATTTCTTCACGTCGCGGACTGATTGCGGCTGCTGGTCCTGATGTTATAATTCTTGCGACCACGGAATCTGTCCATAAAGCATTTGAGATGGAGACTGGAGACAGCATTAAGCCTTTCGAGCCACAACTTAGAATACCTATGCCTATGAGAATCTCTCAGCTTGCTTTTTCTGCAGACGATTCTTATTTGGTCCTATCTGCCGAGTCGGGAGGTGGATTGGCTGTATACGAGGTCGATGCGTTACTAAACGGCTCTACCCAAACAGCCTTTGAGTTACCTACAAATGGCGAAGCCTTGAGAGCTCTTATTCCAAATCCAACGAGGGAGAAGGGCGAGCTCTTTGCGGTCGTGACTGTGGAGGGAAACCTTATGATTGCCAATCTAAAAGACCGCACTTTTAAATCAGGCCCAAACGGACAAGTTCTTAAGAACGGAGTTAGCTGTGTATCATGGTCTACCAAGGGGAAACAACTGGTCGCCGGGCTTGGTAATGGGAGCGCTTGTCAAATGACACCTGAAGGAGAAGTTAAAGCAGAGATTCCCAGAGTGCCGGGGTTAGATGCCAACAATCATGGTGAGCGATCTAAGATGTGTTCTATTATAATAATTGCTAACAAATAATAGTATCATCGATAACATGGCTTGTAAATGATGTTTTCTTACTTGTGCATACTCCCTCAGATAATTCTACACGAGATTCTACTTTCCATCTAGCTACTAGACAACCACCTTCCAATTTTACGTTTCAGAAGCTGAGTGATCCCACTCCACCCTACGGCCTTGATCGTTCGACACCTCATCATTTCATACTCCGTCTGAAAGAATTCCCTCCAAATTTACAGGATGTACTGATCGTTGGCTCAAGTGCATCCACTGATATTAACCTCTTTACTCGCTCGAATGTTCCTTTGACAACAGACAAACCAGCGGATAAGGTTACAGGAGTATTTACGATGACTGAAATGGCTGATGATTCTAGAAGAGCTCAGCTTCCTGGATCATCAAACGGGGGTTTTGGAGATACGTCTCCAATCGGATTTTCTCTCGATCTGTCTAGCAAGATTAAAGTCTGGAAGCCTATCCCAGGAGACGATCAGATTGATGAATCGCCCCACCCAGTACCAGCCCTTATGGTACTTAACAACGAGGGTATTCTGGCTTCGTGGTGGATCATCTATTCTGATTCTATACGTCAAGGAACGCCATATCGAGATCTCGTTGCTGTTGAAGGGATGGCACCTCCGCAGCAGGCTACAACAGCTGCACCAGCATTTGGTAGCACCAGTGGTCCATCATTTGGTAACCAATCTTCTACGACATCTGCCTTTGGGGCGGCAATGGCAAAGCCTTTAACTAGCACAGGCGCCTTCGGCTCACCATCTACCATTGGACAGAAACAATCACCTTGGGGTAGCCAACCAGTTGCGACGCCTAGTTTTGGCGCACCTTCTATGACCCCTGCTGCAAATTCCGGTACCACCCAGCCAACATTTGGTGCCGCTACTAGCCTTCCAGCTTTCGGGCAAGCAGGTTTACCCGGACGCTCCTCTGTATGGGGTGCCCCAAGTACAGGCACAGCATTCGGCCAGTCAAGTGCACTTGGCAGCTCCAAACCTGTATTTGGGTCTAGTGCTTTGGGTTCTGGCAATCAATCGCAAGCTTCAGCCTTTACCAGTTTCGCAAACAAAGGCGGTTTCGCTGCTGCTGCTGCTCCACCTTCAGGTGGAAGCATATTTGGCACTAAGCCCGCTACATCATCAGCTGCTGTAGGTAGTGTATTTGGCTCTAATATTACTCCTAGCACAGGCGGGGGGATATTTGGCTCCAATAATGCTACAAATGCGGGCAGTGGTGTATTTGGTAGTCAAAGTAGCACAAGTGCTTTTGGGGGCGGTGCCCAGACCACGCAGCCTTCAAGCACCTTTGGAGGAAATGCATTTACCCTTGGTACAACATTTAAGGCAGATACTTCCAAGGAAACCGAGCCTGACAATGCGAAAGCAACTTCAAGTACCTGGGGAGGATTCGGTACAGCTTTAAACGAGGCAGAAAAAGCACCTCAAGTTCAAGCACCCATTTCCAAAGAAACAGACATGGACACTGGGGATGTCTCTATTCCAGAGGAACCCTCGAAGATACAATCAACGACTCCAAGTTCGACCCCAGCACCTTCGAAATCTTCATTTTTCACTACTGCTTCTCCTAGTAGCGGGCTTTTTGGATCTACTATCAGTAAACCAACTCAAGTATCCGATTCAGCGACGGTAGGTGGCCCGCCCAAATCAAATCCTTTCAGTCTGGGAACCACAAGCACAAAGACAGCCCCGAACTTCTTTGCAGCAGCAGCATTTCCTAAAGCAACTTCAACTCCAGTATCACCTCCAGTTACAATCAAACAAGAACCATCCGATAAAAAGACTATTGGCGTTAGCCAAAAAATACCAGAAGCACCCTTGCCCCCAGATTCAACAAGCAAGAGTAGCTATGCCATAGGCGAGACTTCAGCGTCTGGCAGCGAGAACGATGCACCATTACCGCCAGACTTTGCACACAAATCCAAACCTCTGGCAAGCATTGCCAATGATGCACCATTACCACCGGACTTTCCCCGAAAATCTAAACCATCGACCAGCGTTGGCGAGGATGCACCGTTACCTCCGGATTTCGCTTTGAAGCCTAAACCCACACAAACACACCCAGTCGAGACGATCAAACCCGAATCACCAATTGAGTCATTAGACGAGGAAGATATTCCTGGAGGACCTGATGATGATGGTGATGACTCCGACTTTCTTACTGAGGATGAGGGAGATGTTCCAAGCAAAGAACCCAGTGATGAAGGAAGTGGGGAAGATCTTGGAAAACCTGATAGTCCTACATCTGACTTGAATGTGACTCCCGGTCTTACCCCCCAAAAGCAGAATGATAAAGTGGATACCAGCCCCTTTGCAAAAATACAAAAACCCGCTCCATTCGGTCAATCTAGAGGTCTTTTTGGTGAGATTAGTGCTAGTGCACCTGTATTCCCTCCACCACAGGCCACCTTAAATACTCCTCGATCTCCTCGCTCGCCTAGCCCTGTACGATCGGCTGTTCCACCAAGAATGATGCGACCTGATTCATCAAGATCTGTGAGCGCTCCAAGTGTTGCATCAAAATTATTGGGCGCCCAGAAGCCACCTGTAAGACCAATTACACCATCACAAAGCACTTATACAGCAACAATTGAACAAGAAAAGGCTCAAGAGCAGCGTCGGTTTGAAGCTAGAGCAAGAAAAGAAGTGGAAGAGACAAGGACTCTTATTGATGACGAAGATGAAAGGTTACAAAGGTATCTTGCTGAAGATATCGAGCCAACCAGAACGCTAGACGAGTTTGTTGCTCATTCAGATGTTCAACGCCCAGAATCGGTCGATAGTATTCCTGCCCAGGTGGAAATCTTGTACCGTGATATCAATTCTATGATTGATACTCTGGGCCTCAACGCCAAGGCATTAAAGTCTTTCATTAAGGGTCATACGGAGCAATATAAAGAAGATAGATGCAAGGATGACCTCGAAGACAACGAAAGCTGGTGCTTGGATGAAATCGATGCACTATCCCATATCGTTGAGAAAGAACTAGGTCGTGAACTGGAAATGGGTCGAATTCAAGAGGCGGACAAAATTGAGATATGCGAAGATCTCCAAAGAGAACTCGTCAAACTCCGACAAAAACATGAAGATGTCAAGAAGATCGTAACTTCATATGCTCACCCCGATCACATCGCCACCGCTCGTGCTCAGCCTTTGAACGCCGAACAAGCAGCTCAACAAAGTGATCTCCGTCGCGATTACCTCAAATTTCAACAACTCCTCTCAGAGGCCGAAGAAGGTCTCACGGTTCTCAGAGCTAAAATCGCTTCCCAGAGTTCAAGTAATGGGAATTCGAAATCTGCTGCTCCTACCGTTGAAGCCATCATGCGCACTATTACAAAAATGACCAGCATGGCCGAGAAACGTAGCGGTGACGTAGACGTTTTGGAAAACCAAATGAGGAAGTTACGTTTTGGCACTGCGAGTCGAGAGGGTAGTCCTGCGTTGAAAACTCCACAAAAAAATAATAGATTGAGTATGAGAGTTAACAATACACCTGGATCCTCAAGTACGAATCGCATGTTCTACACGCCTGATAGTAATTTCAAAGGGTCGGTGTCGAGGAGGCTGGGAGGTGGTGGCTCCATGTTTGCAGTGAGTGGTGGGGCGGGTAGTGCGTCGTTTATGGCGAGTCCGAGCCCGAGAAAGAAGATTAGTGGGTGGACCGGGGAGGAAAAGAGAATTTTGTGTGAGAGGGGAAGGAGAAAGGTGGATATCAGGGAGAAGTTGAGGACGGCGGTGGTTAATGCTAAGGTTGGTGTCAAACCTTTGGGGGATGACGATGAGGGGTTTTATTGATATGATTGCTGGGTTGGATTGGCATGATGTGTGAGGGGATGGGAAAGGAGAAAAGGGAAAATTAGATGTCTATATCATATGTATGAATGAAGGAATGAATGAATCGATCGATTAATCGAGTAAAAAATTGGACAAAGGCGTCAAGATGGATGGTTTTGTTGCTGGGCATGATGGATTGATTGGTTAATTGAGTATAACATAAAATAGACATGATTAGTTGAGGAGATCATTAATAGGAGACATTCCCTTTAGTTCAGTTCATTTTGTTTACTTTACTTCGCATTTTTTTCACCTCAGTTTAGTTGTAGTAAATCTTGTAGAAATGTCATACACCATATGCCATATACTATGATATTCATGTCCACATCCAGATTAAGATCCATATGCATGCATGCATATCATACCATAACATACTACTAACTATACGCCCCAACCTCCCTCTATCTATCTTAGTGCCAACACAATATAACACAACGCCAGCAAGCAACCAATCTAAAAATCAAACCAAAGCAAATCAATCTAGAGAACCTATCAACTAACCCAACGAGGTTAACCTGAGAATCTATCCATCTGTCTATTCCGCCCACTCGATGTTATATCGTTCGAATAAACAGGAGGAAAAGATGAGAAATCAGTTTCGCTTGCTGGCTTGACAGATACATTGATATAGGTTAATCTTTTAATCCAATATTTATTTGTTTATTTATTTCCTTCTTTCGCTATTTTTCATTTCCATCCATCGATCCATCCGTCGATTCGCCGCCTTTCTCTTTGAGTACAAACTCCATGCTACCCGCACCCCCACTCCTATCAGCTTTATTCTTCATTCATGCATGCATCCATATATCCATCCTTCCTTCCATCCATCCATCCATCCATCCATCCATCCGTCTGGATTTAGTGCATCATGTCATATTCATGTTACACGTAAAGGTCATGAGAAGGAAAATCATTCAATCAATCATATATCCATAAGTATGGAGATTCAATGAAAAATCATCTGAATGAAAGAAACGTTTCGATAATGCTGAATGAAAATAATGAAAAGATCCCTCTGGAGTCTCTGGAGGAGAAAAAAAATAAGAATGAAGATCAAAACCCCCCAGACCAGGCCGAACGCCAATACTACTATAAATTATTGAGAAGCACATTGGACACGTTCACCTCCTTGACCTTCCTCATCATCTTCATCCATTGCACCAGCACCTTGAGCCCTTGCTTGCTGGCTAGCATCAACATCCTCGAGGTCAACCACTTCGGTCATTGTCTCGGCTGGTGGTGCGGTTGTTGGTTCTGAACTTGGGAGAATGGCCTTTAGGCTCTCGAATGCTCCAGGATCGACAGTCCAGTTCTTTTCTGGGAATTTCACATCGAATTGGACGTAAAGGTTTCCGAAATCGTGATGACGGTATGAAGGCATACCTTGGCCTCGGATCAATTTAACACTACCTGTAGAAGTTGTTAGCAAGATTTATAAGAGCATAGCGGAAAAGAAAAGTTCTTACCTGGGCTAATGACCTCTCCTGGAAGAATCTCAACACTGAGCCATCGGTCATCCAAATGTTCGATAAATATGGTTCCACCGGCAAGGGCCATAACTAGGTCGATATCGGCATGGTAGAACAAATCGTCGTCTTTTCGTTGGAACCTGGCGTGTGGCTTCTGTTCGATCTCGAAAACGACATCACCGGGTTGAACTCCTGGTGTTTGATCACCCTCGCCTCTGAAATCGATCTTGTGTCCACTGCGAACACCTCTGTCGACATGTACGTGGAGAACCTTTCTCTCAACGGTTGTCTTTTTACCATTACAGCCCTTGCACTTATCCTTCTCCCGGATAATTTCTCCCTCTCCATTACAATCTGGGCAGACTGTTTGGAATCGTTGAATCATTGGACCCATTTGGCGCATCATAGTCTTCATACCATGACCATCACAGCCAGCACATTTCTTGACTGCGCCTTCCTTTCCACCTCGTCCATCACACTTTGGGCAGATAACGGATTTCTGGAGGGCGAGTTTTGATACCTTTCCACGGTAGATATCCTCGAGTGAAACCTTGTGAACGTGGTGAATGGTGCGAGCCTTGGGTGGACCACGTTGTTGCATTCCACCACCAAACATACCACCAAATCCACCACCACCGAATGCAGACCCCCCATTAAAGAATTGGGAGAATAAATCTTCGGCGTTCATGCCACCTGCTCCTCCACCACCTTCCAAACCTTCTTCACCATATTGATCGTAAATTTGACGCTTTTGGGGGTCGGAGAGAATCTCATATGCATGCGAAATTTGCTTGAATTTTTCCTCGGCATCTGGGTTATGCTGGTTCTTATCTATTGATTGTTAGGTGTCATGAAATATTGAGGGAAAGAGTATAGTTAAAAGGCTAACCTGGGTGATATTTTAAAGCGCCTACTTTATACGCTTTCTTGAGCTCTGCTTCTGTGGCAGTTGGTGCAACCTATATGATTGATCAGTATAAATGAAAGTTGCCTCGTTTTCCAAGGTTGGTGAAATCTTACACCTAACAGATCGTAGAATTTGGTATCCTTTGCCATTTTGTCTATTATTCTTTGATAGATACCTTTCTAAATGTCTCAAGGTACCGGCTGTGTTCCGACTTCGCCTTTCGAGGATATCTTATTAAATTGAATGATAAGTGGTTAAAAGTGGCCGAATTGTTGGCGGATCTACAGTTGATGATTAGATTGTTAGCCTGGGAACAATGGAGGAAAGCAATACAACGTATGTTAAGAAGTAGTGGTAGGTTAATGCTAGATAGATAGATAGATAGACCAGTAGATGTTCCAGATGTTCCAGATGTTCAAGATAATGCGACAATAGTACAATAAATTGTTTCCATCAATCTTGTCTTCACACAACCATAACAGCCAGTCAGTTAGAAATGAAAAAAATAATACCTTACAACTTCGATGTTCCTCACTTAACTTATGGACTCAAGAAGTAAGAAAGTAGAAGGATTTGTGGGTGGTCAAAAGAGATCTTTTCAGAGACACTTCTTTTTTTTTTTTTTTCAATCCGAAGCTTATAGAAACAATATTTATTTCTATGGGGATGGATTCGAGAATAATATGAACTCGGACCGATGATCTATCTATTTCCGTTGACTTTTAAAAAGAAAAAGAAAAAGAATATGAGGAGGAGAGGAGAGGGGAGAAGAGGAGAAGATATTGTAGTGAATTTGAATTATATCTTCAATTATAGAAAGAGAGAAGAAGTTCTTTTTCTTAATAAGAATGATTGTTATTGTGTTGTGTCAAAAGTATAAAACGGGTAGTTGAAGTTGGTTTTAGTAGATAAGTTTATAGTAGGAAAATAATAAATTGTTTGCCTTACATAGTCTCAAACTTATGGGGGGGGAGAGAAAAAAAAAAGAAGAAGAAGCGGCGATCTTATTAGTATGGATTTCGATGGGATGGAATGGAATCTCAAAGAAGGGTCTCGAAAAATGTACTAATCTGTTTTTGGCGAGTAATAATAAATTTTTCTATTTATACCTAGAGGGTAAAGGCTTTATATTATTAAAACTTCTAATAAGTAGAACCCATCTCTATCTTAATCCCCTCCCCTCTTCTAAAGAACTTATCAAGATAATGAATATCTATCTTATCGATAAGGCCTCTTAGATAATGAATGATATGGGGTTGAGAGAGATAGAGATAGAGATGGATATTGATGATCCATTACCAGTATTTCAAAGAGACTCTTTAATACAATAGTATATATATATATATATACTATATACTATATACTATATACTAATTAAATTTGTTTATATTATATGATTTGTTTATATTGTATTTCAAATATACTTGTAGCTTGTAAACTCCATACATGTGCCCTTATTATTTTACTGCTCCAAACTATAATAGATAGTTCTATATAACTACCAAAATTCTTAAACCCCACAACTTACCAATATCTTTCTTTCCCACCTTATCCCATTAAACATGTCTCCTCTCACAGACAAACAAGCCTTCGCCATAGCAGTAGAAGAAGCCAAAATCGGCTATGCAGAAGGAGGAATACCCGTATGACCTAATCCACCCTCTCCCATCTCATCACCCAACCAAACCAACTACCCTACAATATCTAACAAAACAACAAAAAAAGATAGGAGCTGCCCTGATATCCGCCGATGGAAACCTCCTCGGAAAAGGTCATAACATGCGTGTTCAAAAAGGAAGCGCTATTCATCACGTAAGAAAGAGATAGATACTCATACTAGCTTGCTTGCTTGCTTGCTTGCTTGTTTACTTCTATTCTAGTTGAATAATTGATTGGCGAATTTCTTACTAAAATTCTAAAAAGGGGGAGACTTCCGCTTTAGAAAATTCAGGTCGTTTACCTGCTTCGGCTTATAAGGGTGCTACTATGTTTACTACGTATGTACTATACCTATTTATCTACCTGTTTCCTTGATTCGATTCAGTTCCTCCATGTGGCGAGAGGAGTTTCTATGTTAGAGTTACGATTATTTGTAATGAAATAAATAAATAAGCTGACGGTGAATTGCTTTCAAAGATTATCTCCGTGTGATATGTGGTGAGTGCCACTTCTACAACATCTAACGCATCATGCATACGGGATTTACTAATCAACTTGCAATAAAAGCACCGGGGCTTGTCTTCTATATGGTATAGCACGTGTGGTGGTTGGAGAGAATAATACTTTTCTTGGGGGAGAAGCATATTTGAAACAGAGGGGTGTCGAGGTGCTCAATATGCAGAGTAAAGAGTGTCAGGATTTGATGGAGAAATTCATTAGCGAGAAACCTGAATTGTGGTATGTTATAGCTAATGTATAATGCTAGAGAAACATTTTTAACATATTTCTTCTCCGTAGGAATGAGGATATTGGTGTAGAGAAGAGGGTCTATTCGAAGGAGTGATAGATTATCCATCTTCGGATCTCACAGCTCTGAGCTATCAGAAAAGCTGGGGATATATACACGACATTATCGAATTATCCATCTTTGGATCCCATATTCTAGACTTTGGGCTAAACCGAAAATACAACGAGTATTAACGATATCATTGAGTTAATCTATGTATTTCCTGGAAATAGAATTTCAGATCCTCAGGGTTGACGAATGGTGTGATTCCTATAAAGATTAGTGGGAAATTATCAAGGTGTAACTGAGACTAACCGTGACCAAGGTTTGCGATCCATCCCTGTTTTCCACCACCAAATCCCTTAACCATTTCCTCAACTTCATGAGTGATAGCTTCCCGAGTTCCATATAGGACTCCTGGGTCGGCATTTCCTTGGAAGACAATTGGGCGATCACCTCGTATCCGTACAGCTTCTGCCGGGTCTTGAAGCCAATCTAATCCTACAACTTGATATCCAAGATCGCAAAGTGAATCTAAAGCGTACCATGCTCCCTTTGCAAATACTACCATTGGTACCTGTTCCAGACCAAGTTCCTTCAAACGTTTTGGTAGGTTTGCGGAAATGTAGGCAAGATATGGCCGTGAAAATTCCTTGAATGAAGCTGGGGATAATTCCGCTGCCCATGAATCGAAGACTTGTACCAACTGGATATACCATTAATGAAAGCTCGTCACACAAACCAGCGGACCTTACCTGTGCTCCTGCTTGGACTTGCAATGCCAAATATTCCACACAAACTTCTGCGATCTTCTGAAGGAGGTCTTTACTAGCTTGTGGATACTTGTAAACCCAAGTCTTCGTCTTTACAAACAACTTGCTTCCTCCGCCCTCGACCATATAGCATAACAAAGTCCATGGTGCACCACAGAATCCAAACAAAGGAACTCTTCCTTTCAATTTGTGTCTTGTTAAAGTGATTGCCTTGTAAACATAGTCTAGCTCTGCCGCAACATCGACCTTCTTGTTGAGTACTTTCTCATATTGACCATCATCGGGCGATTCGAGAGGGTTGGGGAAATGAGGTCCCTTCTTGTCTACCATCTCAACAGTCATGCCTAAAGCTTGAGGGACGACTAAGATGTCGGAGAAGATAATAGCTGCATCAACGAGTCCCGCAAAACGTTCAATTGGTTGAAGAGTTAACGTCGACGCAATCTCTGGTGACCGACAACATTCAAAGAAGTCATTCTTTCCTTTGGCTTCGTGATATTCAGGTAGGTAACGGCCAGCTATGGAATTCAGGCATCAGCATGAACAATATAAACAAACAGTGCAAGAGATTAGGACTTCACATACCTTGGCGCATCACCCACATTGGAGGCCTCTCAACCTTCTGACCTGACACACATCAGTATATATTCCAGTTTTAGGTTCGAAGTAAGGCAATTACTCACCCCATGCTGTTCTAATGATGAGATCGTTTTGCAACGGCTCAAATTGGTGAGCCATGGTGAAGATTGATGGAAGGAATAGAAGTCTCTAATTCAAATCACAACAATACTATTGGGAAACCAAGTAACACAGTGGCACAACAACAAGAACAAGAAAACAGATCGGTCAGAAAGACTTCTTGATGGGAATCTATTTTACCATTTCTAAACTTTGCCATCCCACCTCGGGATCCTCATCTCATTCCCTACCCCACCATAAACTATGTAAGCTCCAGGGATATGCTCTGGCGGTGAATAGTTTATCCAAAGCCGAACCAAAGATCATTGCTTGTATTGAACCTTTGGGATTGAATTAATACTAGAGCCCACGAATTCATATCATATTTCGAGAACAACAACAGGATTAACCAGCAGACGCACAAGGGACCTCAAGAATGCTGGAGTTGAGGGAACAATACTAAATCTAAAAATCACAACATCGAATTACCCGACCTCGTCAATGTCGAATTATCCTGAATCAACGGGGCTGGGTTTCTTTTCAGAGCGCTATGCTACCTCGACCAGCAAATTGCTGTCGAAAGGTTCAGCGCCAACTTCTTAGTCATTCTGATTTCGTTTGGGTGTCTGATGAGCATTTGCGCCATGCCTTTCAACGGTTTTGTGGCATAACAAAACCAACAAGACGGAATGGGAGTTCTGTACCTGGCCCAATGGAAAGTAGGAGAAGATTAGGAAAAAGACGTATGGCACATCTATCCGAAACAACACAAATCCCGCTATACGATCCAGCAGCTCTATGGGGTTCATCTTGGGGTTCGGAAAGGATTCAATGGCAATGGGAGGCTCCTGCGCCTCGAACTTCGAATAAGGAAAGCAACCCAAAAAGTCTACCCTCCTGGTCATATGAACCATTAGACGAATTAGCAGATTTTATAGGCTGCGAAGAGGCGGAAACCGGAATAAGGCAGCAAACGAAAAGCACCAGGGAGCAATTAGACGATTTTCGCTCTACAGTCAAAACATGCGGACCTGTCGAAGCTCTTGAGCTCTGTGATTCCTTCAATCAAAAGTTCCAGCAAAGCCTTATACTTGGTCTAGTAGATAGCGACTCTCTATCATGCACACTTCAAGGGGTCACTGATATTCTTAGAGACTTCGCTAGAAGGCGAGGTTTTGTCACGGCACAGCAGCAATTGGCCTTTTATTCATCAGTATGGGAGGGCATAATGTCTTGTAAGGTCCTACGGCCTGTCGATTTTGACAACAAAGTCATAGGGAAGTACTTGTCCTTGTTAGCAGAACTTCCCAGTACACTTGAGCTACAGTTACTGGCTTCGAAAGTCCTGGGTTCGCTCTCCACATCTCAGCTCGATGGAACCTTGGACCATATCGGGTCTCTACTGAGGTCATGGTTCGTAAGTTGGTTGCAACCACCAGTATCCTTGGCCAATGCGGAAATGTCGATCGAAACTGCTCGTCGTAGCGTAAGTCACGTTGCTCATTCGATACAACACCATGATGCTGTGAAGGCACAAAAGCTTCGAGGTTTTTTATCCAAGGCTTCTAAGGATATTTCCGCTGCCAATTCTGCAATTGCTACTGCGGAAAATGAACTGAAACAGTACAAACTATCCATCGAAACAATGGCCATCGCTCTAGTCAGCTTTCCTCAAGAGACCCTACACAAACTTGTTGCCTCTTGCTTTAACGTTCTCAACCCCTCAATCATTTCGGAGGAGCAAAGTTCCAATAGGAGTATAATTCAGAGTATGCGGCAAGGCCGTAGTATGGTTTGCTTCAATTGGCTCTTAGTAATTTCGAGGCTGAAAACTGTTGACGATTCGACATTCATGCACATTTGGAAAACGATAGAGACCTACAGCCTCGGAGAATTACGAGCGAATTCTTCACATTGTTTGAAGGAACATGAAATCGCAGAACTCATTCTAGATCGTTGGGTCAGTCAGGACTATGTGATGAATGGTCGTGCTATCAGAAAAACCTTTCAAGATATGGTCCACTGCACCCCGGAATATTTCAAGCATCTCATGCAGAGTCTTGAATCGCATGGGCAGCTAAGTCATGAGAGGATTCAAAATATGTTTGATATCCTGAATGAATTGCGAGGACCACAATACGTTTTTACGGCGCTCAACCAACTACTGGGCTGTAAGATAAAGGTTGATAGTTATCTTATCACAAGAGTTTTTAACAATCTAGATTCTTACAACATCCCTAGAGCATATGATATCTATATGAAATTCCTAATGGGCCGAACTGCCCCTGAGGCCTGCACCCCATTGTTCATTGCAATGATAAACAATGAGCGAATTTTCTCACGAAGCATATGGATCGCTGCAGATATTCCACACAAAAGATTTATCGATCCTTCAATAAAGCTTTCTCAAACAAGAATCGACTTTGTTCACGCGATAGCGACTGCCTTCTCTCGTTGCAAGATTCGAAGTCCTAGAGTTTTGCTTCGAAATGTTGCGCGTTGTTGGCATTATCTGCGTGCACATGGCGTGCCCCCTTCGGAGGAAATATCCAGAGCTATTGCTCATATAGCAATTACAAGAGATGTGGTTTGTAGGAAATGGGTAAGGACAGAAAGACTAAAATGGGCTTTGAGGGTGATAAAGGAAGCTGAAGGGCCAGAGGTGGCTGACGAGGTTGATAGAATGGTGTTTCAATGGAGGGAGAAGTTGACGTGGCAGGCTAGGGCTAGATATAGAGATGCTAATCCTCTGGGTCCGGATTATAGTGGCAAAATTAGATATGCGGTTAAACATTAGATAGATACCATAATTAGAATCTGTCTCATATTCAGATGCTGATTATATACACTACATTGTATTATCAGAAGCGTACTAATTCATTCACCACCTGTTGCATAAACAACCTAGATGATCTGTTGTTCAGCTCAATATCAAATGATGGAAATACCCGATGGATTAATTTCTAAGGAAGACAGTCAAAACATAAAGATACAGATGTATATTTGTACAATATATAGATTAGTACAGGTGCTACATTTAATTCTAAAACTAAACTATCATTCCTCATCCCCTTCCATCTTCCTCAAATTCCCAACTGCATACAACAAACCCCTCAATCGATCCAACTTCTCCTCATCTACAAATCCCTCCGTATCCTGCGTCACAAATTCATCACCACCGCGCTGCTTACTCACAAACTTTCCACTCTCCAATGTGAAGAATTGCAAAGACTCAACTATTTCAGAAGTATCGTCTCTTACAATGGTTGTAGATCCAGCCTTGTGAACATTGTCGACGGAAACAATAAGTAAGTTCGAGGTTGAAATAACGGATAGAGCATTTCCTGGAAGTGAGAGGGTTTGCTCGTATTGGAGTTGGTTGGAGGCGTCGAGGCTGTAGATGAATAAGGATGGGATTCTGGAGGTTTGGTTAGTGAATTGGTAGATGTAATAGAGGAGAGTATTACTTACCCTTCAGATGTAACAACGATGGTGCTTTTCCCAGATTCTTGATTGCTAGCGTGATAGATACCAGTGACTGCGATCTTTCGTGGTTCGGTCGCAGATACATTCTCTTTTGATCCTGAGTCGAGCGAGGAAACAATTCCTTCTACATGGCTTTTGAGATCTACTTTGGACAATAATTGTCCATTAACCCAGTCCCAAACACATAAATAATCATCCCCACCACCTGAAATCAACAGATCCGGTCTATCTCCTGGAATACATAGACGGCTAATATATTCCTCGTGGCCGAGGCAGAACCCCTCAACAACATGTGTTTGGGGAATTCCACGAGTAATTCGAATATGCTCATCCCGGTCAGCGGTGATGATGTAGTTGTGGTTGTTCGCGGTAGCAGTAGCGATATCAGTAAGCATAGAGACATGGCCGAGAAGTAGTTTGTGTTCGAATGCAGGGCCAGTTTTCTCCGGTGCTTGATTGTTGTGACGTTTCTGATATTCAAGAGCTCTGAGGTTGCGGGCAGAGTGTACAGTTAGGTTGCTAGCAGCTGGTTGGTATTGCTTTGGGTTTTGCTTTTCGTTACTAGAAGAGACATCTTCGACTACCGCTTCAGGTTGAGGATTTTGAATGAGCGGTAAAGAGTATACGTCCCCGAACTTGTCGGCACAGATTATGGTGCTGTCATCTGGTGTGGTCACCAGAGCACATGGTCGTTTGGGCATGCAGCTATTCTTGTTAGTCATGCTTCATAGTTGAGGGAAAGATATCATGAAGCTCACCGATCACTGATTTGTTTTAGGCCCTTTCCCGCATCGTTTTCCCATTTCATGACCCTAATCGTTTTATCCTCACCTGTGACTGCAATCACGTGTTGTTCATCTCTTGTAATAGTTAAGGTGGAAATAACTGCTGGTTCAACAGGCTTCGGGGGTGCTTTTTCCTTTTTCTTTCCTTGCTGTACAACGATCTTCTTTTCCGATTCTTCGGGTTTTCCTGCTTCCTCACTAGTAGACAGTTTTCTTCTTTTTGCTGGTGGGGTTGAAGCATCCAAAATGATATCTGGAGAAGAGGTCTCTGATGGCTTCTCCTCGATACTTTCGGTTTTCAAAGAGACCTCAGATTGCTTGGACTCGTCAGAATTCTCCAGTACTGGATATTTCCATGTTGAGAAATATGAGCCATCTTTGATATCAAATGTATCGATGCTTGAACCTCGAGCTGCTACCAGAAATGTTCCACATTGCTTGAGACACTGATATGGTAACCTAAGTTTCGACATTGTTTCTTTATAATACAATCGTTCTTCTAATTAAAGCTCTTGATATAGATAAATCTGATAGTATTGACCATATATGGCACCGTTTGGTGTAGGATGGCCTATATGGGACAAGATCTTCCAAACTCAAAGAATTCTTTGAAATTATACGAACAGCACTGAGTATAGTATCTTATCCAAATTCAAGCAACGAATAATTGCAATACAGAGGATCTGATTGATTGTTTAACGTCGATATAATCAACTTCAAATTCATATATAGCAAAATTCTCGAAATTCTTCAGCAACAGGGGTCTGAGGAAGTAAAATACAATTGACCAATCATAGCGTGGTTTAATGCTTAGCTAATAGCCACGCTAATTATCTCGTTGCCCACACAAATAATTGTTGAAAAAATATCCTCAAAACTTTTCTTTCCTTCAACAACTTCGCGACAATCACCATTTCTTCCAACGAAGAAAACCTCCTCTACTCTAAATAAATAAATTTGACCCTTAAACATCCTACCTTCACCATAAGAAGACATGGGGGGCAAATCAGGAAACAAGGCCGGCTACTTCGATAAGCTCAAGGGATTGCTCGAAGAGTTCAAGTCCGTCTTCATCGTTACCGTCGACAATGTCAGCTCTCAACAAATGCACGAGATCCGTGGATCTCTCCGTGGTGAGGGTGTTGTATTGATGGGAAAGAACACCATGGTATGCTCTTCTTCTATTTCCAGTTCAATTAATTATGTTCATACAGAAACTAATTTTTGTTTTTCATTAGGTCCGTCGTGCCGTCAAGGGTTTCGTCGGCGACAACCCAGAATACGAGCGTCTCCTTCCTTTCGTCAAGGGTAACATTGGTTTCGTCTTCACCAACGGTGACCTCAAGACCATCCGTGACAAGATTCTTGCCAACAAGGTCGCTGCTCCCGCCAGAGCTGGTGCCGTTGCCCCTGCCGATGTCTATGTTCCAGCAGGTAACACTGGTATGGAACCAGGAAAGACCTCTTTCTTCCAGGCCCTCGGTGTCCCAACCAAGATTGCTCGTGGTACCATTGAAATTACATCTGACTTGAAGCTCGTTGAGGCTGGTAGCAAGGTCGGAGCTTCCGAGGCTACTCTTCTTAACATGTTGAACATCTCTCCGTTCACCTATGGTATGGGTATCTCCCAGGTCTACGACCAAGGAAACACCTTCCCACCTGATGTTCTCGACATTGAGGAATCCCAACTCCTTAAGGCATTCTCCAGCGCCATCACCACCATTGCTGCTATCTCTTTGGCCGCCAACTTCCCAACCCTTCCATCTGTTATGCACTCTGTTGTCAACAGCTACAAGAAGGTCTTGGCCGTTGCTATCGAGACTGAGATCAGCTGGCCTGAAATTGAGGAGTTGAAGGATCGTATCGCCAACCCTGACGCTTATGCCAGTGCTGGCCCAGCTGCTGCCACTGAGGCCGCCCCAGCTGCCGCCGCCAAGGAGGAGGCTAAGGAAGAATCCGAGGCAGAAGAGTCCGCCGATGAGGGATTCGGAGGCATGTTCGACTAAGTCATTCCTGATCTTCCATAAAATCTGCGTATATTTGAAAGAACATACGAATCGGATATTGGAATCATCTAGAGGCCATGCAGGTATTTTGACTAGAGTCTAATAAAGCAGCTTAAAGTCAAGAGTGTGTCTTCCATGATATAATAATGAAATGTGATGAAAATCACTCGTCAAATTATTTGTAAGGTCAGTTATACTTTTTTCTCTCTTGCCGCGTTCATTTCCTCCCAAGCTTTTGTGATGAGCAAATCTATAGCTTTTTAACCCTTAATGGTGTTTGCACACCTTGAAGAATAAAAACAACAACACTCTAATTTTTTCCTGAAACGCTTTCTATCTTCAGTATTTTATTGTACGAACCAACCATATTCAAAACAATATACTGACTATATCTTTACAGAAATTACATCGTTGCCCAATGTGTGCCTAGCAATATCTATAGCTTCCTTCGGTAATCCAGCCAGCTTGGCAACTTTGAGAGCGTGACTCTGCCTGTTGATACCTTCCCTTAATTTATACATGTATCTAAATACTCCATCCGTGTTCCCATCCTCTTCCACATCCGTACAGTAATAGCCTACGCCCTTCATCTTGTGCTCCTCTATCAAATCCACCAAAGTATGAAAATGTGTCGCAAACAATGTCCTACACTTATTCGTATGGTAGAGATGATGCAAACATGCAAATGCCACGGCAGTGCCATCCGTTGGCGTTGTTCCCCTGCCTATTTCATCCATGATAACAAACGATCGTGAAGTTGCATTTTGAAGAATGGAAGCACTCTCCAACATCTCCACCATAAATGTCGACTGGTCTCGATATAAGTCATCTGCGGATCCCACACGACTGAATATACGATCCACAATTCCAAGTTCCGCATATTGTGCTGGAACATAAGATCCCACTTGTGCCAACACGGTGATTAAAGCATTCTGTCTTAAGAACGTACTCTTGCCTGCCATATTCGGTCCGGTGATCAACCAAGCCCGATTGACATCTCCTACCAAACAATCGTTTGAGATAAAACTTCGCCCTTCCTCCTTCAACCCTGTCTCCACAGTTGGATGTCTTCCCCCGATAATTTTGTGTGTGCAACTATTGTTCAGTATGGGACGAGTCCAACCTCTTTCTACCGCCAAGGTCGCAAATGAACATGCGATATCGATTTCATCTAACACGGCAGCGTTGCGTCGCAGCTTCACTAAATTGGTGATAGCAAGTTCTCGTAACGTGGAGAAGAGTCGTTGTTCTTCCGCTCGAATATGGATCCGGCATTGATCGATCTCTTGCCCGAGGGTAGACCATTCCGGGTGCTGCAGGGACCGTGTGCTTTTGCTAGAACTGACGGTTCGCGCTTCAGATGGGATTGATAGGCTGATATCTTTTCCTTTGACGTGACAAATATGACCGAGACCAGGTGTGAAGCGTAGTGTAAGACTGGTGGCTCCTAGACGTTCACAGAGAGAATCCGCGAGAGCAGTTTTGCGTTCCGAAAGGGTATCGAGCTGAGAGTGTAGGCGCTGAAGTGTTGGACTAGCTGTACATTTCATGATCCAGGCTTCGTTTTCTTGGTTGTAGTATTCTCGTATGCTGGTTGGTTTTCTGCGATTGCTTTTTCGTAATAGAGAAGGATCCTCATTGGTAGCTTCCGAATTTACGATCGCTTCTGCGAGTGCTTGCATCTCTTCACTTTCACTTTCTTCGATGCGATGCTGCTGCACAAGCCCTTCTTCATCAATGGCATCTGTGATCCGTTTCGCAAGCTTCAGGGGACCTTCAAGGCTTATACGATTCAATAACGTTTGTATGCAGGGCTCTGGTGATTCATCCTGAGCAAGTGCTGCTGCGAGATTTCGAGTTGCATAAACAGTTCCTGCTAAATCTAAAAGATCATCGGCGTCCCCACGACCAAAAGCAAACTTTTGAAGCAAACGCTGTGAATCATGACTTCTATTGAGAAACAGGGTGACTTGGCCTCGAAGTGATTCATCAGCAAGCATGTATGTTACAACATCCAGTCGGAAGTTAATAGTATCCATGGATGTTGATGGAGAAGCTGTATATTAAATTAGCTTCTGCAACTACTCACCTCTGCACATCGGAGAAAACTTACCTAGCCAATTTTCGAGCAGCCTTGCACCTCCCTTGGTGACAGTTCTTCGCACAGTATGCAGCAGACTACCCTTAAAGTTGCCTTCCTTGGTGGTCTTCTTGATCTCTAAAGCTCTCATAGTGTTCCGATCTATACCCATAAGATTGAGTTGACGAATTGGTGGCTGAAGCTTCATATTAGAGCCCTGTAATCGTGTTTCGACATAATTAAGTAGGTAACTACCCGCTACTATCTCTTGTTTTGTGAATGAATCTAGTGAAGATGATGACACGGGTGATTCAAGCATCGGAGTCCAACCAGATACAGATACGGATTTGAGATCAGGCAATGTTGTATATGTAATCAAATGTTTATCATCTGCGAGAACAGTAAATATATAATGATCTTTACATGATTCAAAATCTTCATCTAGCACAATCTCACGTGGAGATATACGGGCGATGAAAGAAGGAAGCTCTGATAGCAACAATCTCTGTGTAAAGAAATGGCCAGTTGATAAATCCAGCCAAGCCAGACCAATTGGTGTACGGAGACTCTCATGGCTAGTGCTAGAACCTGAAATATCTCGTCCTTCGTCCTCTATATGAATGGCAAGAACATAATTATTCGAAAGGGGGTCCATGAAATTTTCATCGATAAGAGTACCAGGTGTGACAATCCGAGAAACTCTCCGGTCGTGCATCAAGCCACCAGCCTTCACCTTGTTGGAGAGATCATTTGGATACTCTTCCGAGATGGCAACATAACGGTTCAGATCTTGTACAAGAACCTTTAAGTAACGATCAAGTTGATGAAATGGAAATCCAGCCTAGTTCATATTAATATATTAATGTTGATACCCTGAAAAGTTGAAAGTGATGATTTACCATTGCTACATATCCAGCATTTGTTTTCTTTCGAGCAATCTTGAGTCCAAGAAGTGGGCCAAACTCCTCTGCTTGATCAAAATAAAACTCATAGAAGCCACCAACACGCGTTAGAACGACGCAATTTTCGAATTTCAGCATATTACTACGTGCTTGCATAATAACGGTGGGATATGGTGGGGATTCACGTTCGAGCTCCAGTGGTTCCAGAGGAATCAATCCCTGGGAAAGTTCATGAACAGACCCATTTGCTTTTTTGTTTTTACCAATATGGGATGGTGAAACTGAACTATCCAGAGGTTCATAGGATTCTGAGGATGGCGCATCGAGAACGATCAAACCTTGAGGTAGATTCCTGGTGCGGGGTGGAGATCTTAAGGGTTTCTTTTTCTTTTTCTCTTCATCATCTAGACTCGAGGCTTCTAAACTCACCTCCTGTGGTTCGACATTTACCAACTCGGTGATATTAGGCGATGGAGATATTGTTGAATTTTCCACATCTTCATCAAAATTTGTAATGTTGATTTTGACAGGTTTTATTCCAAGCACTTCATCCAAATTTAACGGTTCCAGTGGTCTCAAATCTGGTCTCACAGGCAACTCATTAAAATTAAATGAAGCTGTTGTCTTCTTTCCTCTATGTTGATACGAAGGAGAAGAAATCGAGGGACGAAAAAGAGTGATATGCTGCGGAACAGATGAAAGAGAATGTGGAAATTGTTGACAGAATGAGAGTCGTTTGATTTTCAAAAAAGTAGCGGCATTATATATGCGAAAATATGGATGAGTGAGGAAGGACATTGAAGCTTTAGGATTCCATTCCATTCCTTAAAGCTTCTAGAAAAGTGTGATTAGCAACATTATTGAAGGCTTTTTTTTGGGGGGGGGGGGGGGGGGGTTGAGGGAGGGGAGGTTGGGTGGGAGGATGTATGCATGCATACAAACGAGGAGCAGAAAATGTGAGAGGTGAACCGTGCACCAAATGAGTTCGACTTAGTCATCAAGAAATTGTCAAGCTAAGTAAATAAGTTCCTTCCAGTCCCCCAGGTCAATTAATCAATGCGATGCAATCTAATGAATGCTTTCAAAAGGTTGGTAATCATCACATAACATCATATAACATAACATCATATAACATCACATAATATAACATCATATTACCCTTTTCACTTTGACAAATTCAATAATTCAATATCGATGCAACTATAATGCTTTCAAGATGCTTTCAAAATGTTGACAAGTACATATCTAACTACATATATACTTAACTACATGGTATGCACTTAGATGGTGCCGGTAAGTACCCATATATTTGTTGGTGATATATTACCGGATGATTACTTGAGGATGTGTTAATCAATCAATACCTAGGCGATAATCCTTGGCTTGAGATGAATATGCAAAAAGCACGCAAGGTTGTATCTATTTGGGGTTACACCTGCTATGGGAAGTGAGGGGTTTGGAACTTCTTTGACCCCGCTGATGGGAAACAAATCAAAACGGAAGAAGAATGGAAAGGAAAGAACAAAACAAGTTATTAATCAATATCAATATAAATAGGGAAGAACCGTCCTTTGATACTTGAAATCATCCCATTCCAATCCAACTTACTACTTTCTATTCAATCAATAGAGATTCTCTATCTCAATCTCCAAACTTTCTCCATACACATATACAATCAAACCAATCTATCTATCATCATGGCTCCTAAAGTAGCTATCGTTTTTGTAGGTTTAACCACTATCGTTGTGCGATGTTATACAATTCAATCACAATGGTCCTTTCTATTCAAAAATACCATTCCGTCCTACAACAATTGAATCAGAATGTCTAACCGATCCTATAGTACTCCATGTATGGCCATATTCAAAAGCTTGCCGAAGCTGAGAGGGAAGGTCTTCGAAAGGCTGGTTTTGAAGCCGATCTCTACCAGTATGCGATATTTCCTTATTCACAACGCTTCTTTGATTCTAATTCCATCATAGAGTTGCTGAGACTCTTCCCGAAGAAGTCTTAGCCAAGATGCATGCTCCCCCAAAATCAGACATCCCGGTCATTGATGCTGCAACTCTTGAGAAATATGTAGGTACAATGCCAAATCAAGTTCTTATTAAGCCACTATGCATGTTCATGTGACTAATCCAAGTCATAGGATGCATTCCTCTTCGGTATCCCAACCCGTTATGGTAACTTCCCTGCACAATGGAAGGCATTCTGGGACACTACTGGACGCCAATGGGGTTCTGGTGGATACTGGGGCAAATACGCCGGTGTATTCGTTTCCACTGGTACTCCAGGTGGTGGACAAGAGAGCACTGTCATTGCAGCAATGTCTACCTTGGCCCATCACGGTATCATCTATGTTCCATTAGGTTACAAGAACTCATTCCCTCAACTCTCCAACCTCTCTGAGGTTCGTGGTGGTTCTCCATGGGGTGCTGGAACTTTTGCTGTGAGTATACCATGGGTTCCATCGCGATTAAGTTGATCATGGACTAATTTTGTTATTAGGCTGCTGATGGATCTCGTCAACCAACTGCTCTCGAGCTGGAACTTGCTACAATTCAAGGCGAAGCTTTCGGAAATGCCATTGCCAAGGTTAGCTTCGCGTGACTGCCTGTAAGTAATCCAAATTTTCATGCATAGAGTATCATTAACATGAATAGGATGCTTCGAGGCAAGTCAATGGAGACAGAGCAAGGACTTATGAAGCACCAACAAACGATAATGTAGCAACAAAGAATACCCCAAATCCAAAGGTAAAACAATCGGAGGTCAAGGATAAGGAAGGTCCTTGTGGCTTACCTACCAAATGCACAATTTTGTGATCTCAAAATTGTGAGTTAATGTATTTCAAACATTATACTGGTTCTCTTATGTCTCGATCAATTTGTCTGAGAATACCATCTCCAGAATATTATCATTCCCAAATCATTATATCAACTTGCCCTCGCGTGAAAGAAACACATTTCATGAGTGAAAGCAGGCATGTTGATCGTGAGAAGGGAGATAAGTTCACCTTCAGATCCAACGTGCACCACCCCTGGAGAATTAAAAGATTAACCAAACAATTGACAAAAACCCTCCGCCATGATATTCTGCCCATTCCCATCGCTAAACAGACCGATAACGAGACTCATGACGAGAAATAGATAATCTGTGCCTCCATGGTGGCCCACTTTCTTCTATTCAAAGCGGAATTAAGGACGTATTTCATCTTGTTCTGCCAAGTTGATATCGAATTAATGTAACTACTCGCAATCGTAATACTTGTAGGCTCTGACAGCTTAGACCAAATAATGTCTGGTGGGAATCTTGCAGAAGTCTGATAAAGAGATGATGCCAAGCCAGGATTTGTCATCTTACTGTAAATTTGTTATTACACCATACATTGAACTCCCTCTCCAAGTAAGACTTGTGTTGATTGTACACGAGAAGAGAAATGTGTTTTCCAATTTGTGCCATAGGACGTAGATTCGTCTTTTGAGTTCTATGATAAGGTGGTCTCGCCATTAGGAGGTTGGAGTATACCACTATCAACTAGAGTTCGAATAGCTTCGCTGGTCCATTCTTGGCAACATATCAATGGCTCATTTGGTGCTATCCTCTTTGGTCCGTCAAATTGTTTCTTTGGTGGTGGGATATCATCGACAATGCTGCGTATTTGAGCATAGTTCTCGAGTGTGACGGTGCCATATGACAGCATGCTAAGGTCCATCGACCTGTGAGCGTTAGTTGTTATCGTTGGTAACGATGTAAGAATGCCGTTCTAGGAACGGGAATGATTCCAACGATAACGATATACCTTTTTCTCCTTTCTACGTGTGCTAGGAGACTCCCAGGATCTTGTAGACACGAGTCATTGATAATGAGCCGGGCACCATTTCTGAGCGCTGGAATCTGGTTCCGAAGGACTTTGATGCAGTACAAATCAGTCCAGTTATTAAAAATAGCACGAAAGAAATATATATCTCCATGGTTGATTGGCTGTGATGTCAGCATATCATATGCCATAAATGTGACACGATTCTCAATCTCTTCAGGAACGTGTTTGGATCAAGGTTGCTTTCACCATTGTTATCGGGGCTTCTGGCGTCTCCCCCATGTTCAGCTTGTGCATCAAGTGGGACGATATCAATAAGAAGAAAGAGCAGGCAAAGAATAGCAAGCCTTAAAACAGCTTGCCGTTCAGACTACCGTTGCCTATAGAGTTATTACCATTTTCTCGCCTTAGAGAATACCCTCGTAGACGGTGCTTCGGAGAGTCCAGAGAGAAGAGAATAGAGAAATCCCTCCGAGGCATTCTAATGGTATTTAACTACCCAATGTATTATAGTTGATGAAATCTCATCAGTTACTGAAGCATGTCATGATAACTTAGCATCACTCTACCACTTTAGCTAAAATTATATTGTTTACTATACTCTATATTCTATACATAGTATCTGACAACTACTTAAGTTAATAAAAATTGGCTCTTTAAACTTGTTAATTTATTTTATTTAATGAATCTACTTTTAATATAAAAGATTGATTTAGAGTACAAATAAAATTTATAACTGAAAATAATTTGATTGAAAGTTCAATCAATTACTACTATATAATATAAATATCATTTAATCTTGATTTCAAGTTTTTGTTTTTGAATACTATGATATTTTAATATTAAAGAGATAATTATATGATTATAAATGAAATAATTATTAATTATATAAAGATTTATATTATATGTAAATCATTAATAGATGTTTTTTAATTTAAATAATATAAATATAGTAAAGTTTTAATATATATATTTAAAAGAAAGAATTAATACAAAACAAAATAACTATAATTATATTACTAAGATTGAAATTACTAATCTAAAATTCAATGATAAGAAGAATTATAAACTTGAAAGCGTTTATTACATTACTACTAGTAGTAGTAATTAATTAGATTTGAATTATAATTTTTTTTAATTATTTGATAAACAAGACTTCTGAGAATAATAAATAATATATAAAATAATTTAAAAAATTAAGTAGTCAATACAAGTATTTATTCAAAAAGATTTGATTAATAATGAAAAATAATCATAATTTTAGATTTAAATTAATTTGATAATTTATGCTTTTGAATTATGGAAATAAAGTAAAAAGTAAAATTTAATTAATAATATAATAAAAAAATTAATATATTTATTATATAATGTAATTTTGAATGTTTCATAAAAATAAATTTGAAGTTTATAATACTACTAAATTAAAGATTTAAATACTCGATTAAATTAAAATTGAAGCACGTGTAAAATTACAGAATAATCTTAAAATCGATGCTTTCGTATAAATCATTATTTAGATGATCGATATAAATAAATCAATTATTTATTTATAGAGTTATTTAAGATATTAAATATCAATTATTTTCATATTTAACTATTTGTTATCAATAAGTAAAGATTAAATAAAGATTTTGAGATTTCAATATAATATTTAATTAAATATAAAATAAAAATTATATTAAGATATTCAAGTTATACTAGTAATTTTAATTTAGTTTAAATCAAATAAATTATTAGATTAAAAAACAATAAAGATATATAATAGTATAAATACTAGTATATAAAAAGAAACTTTTATTAAATATAAATTTTATATATATTGAAGACTTGGATATAAAGAATACAATATAATAAAGTTACTAGTACTCGATCAAATTAAAATTGAAGCACGCGCCAATTGTCAAAAACCCTCAAAATCGACGATTTTGTACAAATTACTTTTTGTGTTGATGTAAATAAATTATTTAAGATTTTAAATATAAATTATTTTTATATTTAAATATTTATTATTAAAAATTAAAAATTAAATAATAATTTTATAATTTATAATATTTAATTAAATATAAAATAGAAATTATATAAAAATATTATAATTTTAATTCAATTTAAATTAAATAAATTATTATATTGAAGAATAATGAAAATATATATAAATATATATAAAAAAAATTTATTCAATATAATGTAATAAAATTAAAAAATATATACATGATATTTATAAATATTAAATATTATTACAATTTCGATTTTTGAAAATTACTAAAATCATTTTAAATTTTTATAATTATTATATTAAAATATTATTCAATATAATTTTGATTTAAATAAATTTTTAACATTTTTAAAGATTTCAAAAAATTAGAAATATTTTTATAATTTTAATCTTTTAAAAATATTATAATAAATTTTAATATATAATATTTATATTAAAAGACAGTTTTATTTTATATATATTAAGTTATATATATCTTCATTATTTTTTAATATAATAATTTGTTTTAAATCAAATTAAAATTATGGTATTTTTATCTGATTTTTATTTTATATTTAATTAAATATTATAAATTTTAAAATCATTATTCAATCTTTATATATTAATAATAAAAATTTTAATATAAAGATATTTCATATTTAAAATTTTAAGTAATTTTATAAATAATCAATTGATTTATTTACGTCGATGTAAAAGGTGATTTATACAAAATCATCCATTTTGTGTATTTTTCGGTAATTTGTACGTGCTTCAATTTCAATTTAATTGAGTAGAAAACTTGAAAGTATATACAATATTTATAAATATTAAATATTATTATAATTTTAATTTTTAAAAATCATTAAAAATGATTTTACATTTTATATATAATGATTTATATTTTTATAATTATTATATTAAAATATCATTTAATATAATGTTGATTTGAATAATTTAAGTCTTGGTATTTTTAAAGTTTTTGAAAAGTTTAAAGTATATTTTTAATTTCAATTTTTTAATAATATTATATTGAATTTTGAAATAAATTATTTATATTAAGTAAAAACTTTTTTTATATATTCAAAGATATTTTTATTATTGTTCAATATAGAATATTCAAAGAATTGAGAATAAATTTAAATTAAAATATTAAATATTAAATTAAATAATATTTTCCTCTAATATAATATTATAAATTAATAAAAAAGTATTTTGATTAAAAAAACACTAGTATATAATTATGTAATTGATTCAAAATATTTGAAATGATATTAATTGTAGTATAATTGAACTTAAAGCAATATTGATCGATTTATTTATATCGATGCAAGAGTTGATTTGTATAAAATCGTTGATTTTGAGCCTGAGGTTATTTAGCGATTTAATGTGTACTTCAATTTCAATTTAATCGAGTAGTCAATAAAAATAAAATTTAAAATAATAAAAGTGAATTGATTTAATAGATGTAAAAATAAATATAAATATAAAAACTAACAAAACAATAATAATTAGAAAATAAAAATAAAAATATATTAATTATTATGAATAAATTATCAGCATTTTTTAATAACGAAAAAGCATGTTAAAAATAAATTCAATATGATATATTCTTTTATATTGTTTTTGAATTCATTAATAATATATGAAAATTCGAAAAAAATGATATTGATATATATCAGTTAATCAATAATCTACGTCAAAATAGAATTTATATTTATTATAATAATTTTTTTGTAATCAATTAATAAATATAAAAAAGCTTTTTTATATAGAAATAAATATAAATGAAAATATTATATATAAAACTTATCTCAAAAATAAGGTAATAGAAAGTTTTATAAATTTATTGAAAAATCATAATGAAAATAGAAATTAAATTTTTCATTGAAATATTAATTTTTAAAAAATATAATATATAAAAATCAGATAAAAATAATTAATAAATTTATAATAATAAATTCTAAAATAATAATAAAATAGGAAATTAAATGATTGCTGATATGATTAATAAAAGATATTATTGATATTAGTTATTTCATGAATTCAAAAAATAAATAAAATAAGATAAAAATATATTGATAAAATATATATCATTACATTAATATAATATAATATAAAAAATGATAAATTCACAAGTTCTTCAAAAAATAAGAAATAAAAAAAAATAAAAAAAAATAAAAAAAAAAAATAAAAAAAAAAAAAATAAAAGAAAAAAAAAAAATAAAGTATAAAAAAGATAAAAACAAAAAAAAATAGAAAAATAAAAAAAAATAAAAAAAGAAAAAAAAATAAAAGAAAAAAAAATAAAAGAAAAAAAAATAAAAGAAAAAAAAATAAAAGAAAAAAAAATAAAGTATTAAAAAGATAAAAACAAAAAAAAAAAAAAAAAAAAAAATGAAAATAAAAAAATAAAAATAAAAATAAAAAAAGTAAAAATAAGAAAATTAATCACTAGTAAATATTGATTAAATAATTTACATTTTGTTTGATTTATTTACACATTCTTAAAAAAGGATTGGATTTAATGAATATTTAAATATCGGACTTTTTTTATTAAAATTATCAAATTAAAAATATCATTATTAAATTAAATAATTTTTTTTAAAAAATATTCAAATCTAAATTTACAATTAAAAAACGAATATTGATTAGTTTTGTATTTATTTAATTATTAATTAATAATTATAAAGATCTATATATTGATCAAATAAAGATAGTTTTTATTTAATAATAACTAATTAATATCACTCTAATATATATTAATAAAATATATATTAACAAAATATGTATTAATAAAAATTAATTATAATTAATATTAAGCTTTTCATAATTGATTTATTAATAACTAATAATTAATTAATAAAAGTCTACTAAATAAATTTTATTTTATATAGAAATACATTTTAACTAATTAATGATTTTATCAATCTTATTAATATTAATATTAATTATTTTCAATACTACTTTTAATATTATTTTCAATATTATTTATAGTGTTATATATTATATATTATCAATATACTAGAATATATATATTTATATATACACTTTAATCACTCAATTGATTTTATAAATAAATGATTAAAAATAGAATGATTCATGATATTATATACTATTCAAATTGATTTTTATTTGAAAAAATCATATAACTAAATTAGTTAATATTATCAATATTTTAAATTTATATAAAATTTTCAAAAATAACTTTATAATTACAAAGATTATTCGGTTAAATTAGAGTTAAAGCACGCGTAGAATATGTGAATCACTTTAAAACTCTTTGAATGTGTTTTATTTTTATTTTTGCGCTAACTTTAAAAATTGTATCAATTTTAAGTTATATTTAATGAAAAATAATTTATGAAAATTATAAAAATAAAAATTGTAAGTTATGAAAATTTGGGTTTACATAAATAAAGATTTTATTAAAAAAGATTTATAAATTTTTAAATATTTAATACTTTAAAATAATTCATAAAACATTGCTTATATATTACAAGAAAATACAATTATTCAATACCTATAAAAATAGATGATTAAATAAAAGTATATTATAGACTTTTCTTTAATATTAAATATATTTAAAAAAGAATTTTTAAAAAAAATTAAGAAGTTATTTTTGATACAAGTTAAAAATAAAAAATTGTTAAAATATATATTTATAATTAAAGGTTTTATTTCAAAAAAGTTAATCAATAGATTTTCGAATTTAGATTGTCTATATTTTATAAAAGATGTTTATAAATTATATATGATTATAAAAAGTTTTTTATTTTTAATATCAAAAGATTTCAATTAAATTTATTTATGAATTAAGAATATATGTACTAGTAATTTATATATTTGTTTTTAAATATTAATATGGAATTTCATATTTTAATAGATTAAATTAATAAATATTGAAATCATAATAAAAAGTATTATTAGTATAATTTAGATAATTATTTTCATTTTCATATTATTTAATGAAGTCATTCTAAAATAAATATATCAAAAACTAGAATTTATAGATATATTTAAATAAGTTTGTTGTTGAATTATATAAAATCTTTCAAAAAAAAAAGAGAAAAAAAAAGAATAAAAACATAATATAAAAATATAATAATTTATTCAAAATCGACTTAGAAAGAATTTAACATTGAAAAGATAAAAAAAACAAAATTTAATTTTTCAGAATCTTCAAAATTTTCATTTATTAGTTAAATTTGATTTTTTATTAAATAATTGATAGAAATCAAAAAAAGAAAATAAAAATATATTGTTTATAATATTTAAAGACAATTGTATAATATATAAAAATGATCGATTTAAAAAGGATATTGATTATCTTTATATATTTCAATTCTTTATTATTGTTTTATTTTATTTTCTAAATTCAAAAATTATAATAAAAAAAAGGTTATCAAATTTGAATAGGATATCATAATAATAAAATTAAAATTAAGATTATAATAGATCTGTTTGTATAGTCAATACGTGACCTTACGTTATGTGCTCGTTGAGGAAATATATATTCTCAATAGTGTATGATATTTTTTTTTGATTTTCTTGAATATATTAATATAATATAAAAGAATATTTATATTATATAATTTTCTATTTTTAGAGTTATATAAATATTAATTAGTGTATATATTATAAATTAGAATTTTTATTTTATATATAATATTAATTTTAATAAATTTTAAATATTTTTATTTATTATTAATAAAAAACTTTTTATAATCTTTAATAATAAAAGAATTTATAAATTATTTAATTTTTAATAAAAAAAAGAATTAAATTTTATAATATTTGAATATATATTATAAAAATAATAATTTTCAATTTTAGTTTAAATATTATAAAATCTAAATATTTATTATAAATAAAATGGTTTTTAAATTGATTTTCAAATTATAAAATTTGAATGTTTATTATAAATAAAATAATGATAAAAATATAAATTATATTATATTATTTAAATATATATTATATTATTGAAGAAAATATTTTGATAAATAAAAATGTTAATAATGATGATTATTTTATTATAATTATAAAAATAATAATGAAGTTATTTATATAAAAACTTTTATTCAAAAACTTTTATTAAAATTTTTAATAATTTTTATTTTTATATTTTTATATTTTTTTATTATTATTATTTTTTTTTAGAATGAATTTATTTATTTTATATTTATTTTATAAATTGGAATGATTATATTTGATTTAAAAAATTTATTAAAATAAATTTTAATTTGATATTAGATTTATTTTATAAATTGAAATAATTATATTTAGTTTAAAATTTTATTAGATTAAAATTTTTGATTTGATATTAAATATTTGTTTAATAATAATAAAAAATTAGGTAAAAAATATATTTAATAATAATTATTATAAAATTCAATAAATAAATATAAAATATTATTAGAAATATCTTTTTATTTTATATTATAATATTATAAATAATATAATAAATAAAAATGCTAAGAAGGATAAGAGAGGTTTAAGGAGTATAAATATGAATTTTAAATAATTATAAAGAGAAAGCAATTTATTAAATATAAATATTTAAAATTTAGAATTGTTATTAATATTTTGATGATTAAAATAAATTTTTAGTTAAATTAAAAAATTTTGAATAAGAATTTAATATATATAAATTTATTATAAAAATAATATTAATAAGAAATATTTAAGTAAATACAAATTTTGATATTATAAATATAAATAAAGATTTTTTTTATTTAAAAATATTATAAATAATATTTTTAAAAAGTTTATATCTAATTTTAAAAAAAAATAATAACAAAGAAATGATAATATATATAATTTTAAATATAATGAAAATTTTAAATTTAAATAAAATAAAAAGTATTAAAAAAATCTATTTAATAAATTATTTTTAAATAATTTAGATTTTATTAATAAATTCAGAAAATATAATATAAAAAATTTATATATAATAAATTATTATTCGAAATATAAATTTAATAAATATATAATTAATAATTTAAAGATTTTTATTGATATAGATTTATAAATAGATTTTAAAAAAGTATTTGAAAATATAAATATAGAGATGTTTTAAGTATTAAATAAAGGATATTTAATAGTAATAAGAAAAATATTATAAAAAGGTAGTATTTATATTAATATATTTATTTTAATAATTTATGTATTATAAAATATAACATATATAAAATTATATTTTAAATAAATAAAAATTTATTTAAAAGAATGTTATAAAAATTAATTGATAGAATTTAGATTTAGCAATATAAAGGTAATAATAAGAAATTTAAAAAAGAAATAGGATTAAAAAAAAAGTGTAAAAAGACAAATTGAAAAAGGGAAGTAAGTTAAATAAAATATTTTAATTATATAAATAGCAGTTAGATTTCTAAAATGAGTTAATAAATTATTAAAAAATATTTAATTTATAATAAAAATTAATTTTGAATATTTATTTGAAATCATTTTAAGAATAATATACGATTTAATAAATTATATTGTTTAATATATAATTTTATTTAATAATTATATATTATATATTGATTAAAATTATTAAAATAAAAATAATTATAATAAAAATCATTATAATTAAAGTAATTGTATGTTTTAATTTAGTTAGAGCTATTTTAAATAAAATCAATCTAGTTGAAATCAATTTGATTAAAATTATTATAATATAAATAATTATAGTAAAAATTATTATAATTACAATAATTATATATTTCAATTTAATTAGAATTAATTTAGTCAAAATCAATTTAGTTAAAATCAATTTGATTAAAATTAATTTAGTTAAAATCAATTTGGTTAAGATTAATTTAATTAAAATCAATTTAATCAAAATTATTATATACTCTAAAATGATTAAAATGATTATAATCAAAATAATTATAATTAAAATGATCATGATTTTTAATATAAAAAAAAAAAAAAAAAAACAAGTGAAAGAGTATATATATATAAAAATAAATATAAAGATTTAGAATATTATTAAAAAAAAGCTATTAATATTGTATATTAAAAGTTTAATATTGAATCAATTTAAATAAGATATATAATAACATAATAAAATTTAATAATAAAGATAATGATTTTGATTATAAAATAATTATATATATATTAATCTTATAATATATAAATATTTTAAATGAATTTATAATAATAATATTTTTAATTATATTTAAAGATAAAATGTTTAAATATTATATATTGAATCTAATTATATTTCTATAAAAAATAAAGGATCTAATTATAGAATTTAGAATATAATATTAGAGAATATTATATTATTATAATATAATATTAGAGAAAATTATATTATTATAATATAATGAATAAATAAATAAAATTGATAATAAAAAATATTATAAATAAAAATCAAAAAAAGAAATTTAAATAATATTTAGAATTGTTTTTTATAAAAATAAGGCGATTATATAAGATTTTATTAAATAATATAAAAAGTTAATTATATTTATGTAAAAAAATAATTTCATTATATTAATAAATTAAATAATATATTTAAATATATTATTGATTAATTATAAATATTTTTGGCTTTATTTAAAAAATTAAACGAATAATTTAAATTTATAATAAATTATAAAATAATAATATTAATATATAATATATTAAAGTCTTTTTTATAAATAATTTATAAAATAAAAAAAAAAGTTTTAATTATAATAAATATATTAAAATAAATAATTGTAATAATTAAAAAAAATATAATAATTATTAAAATTCATTTAAATTATAATCTAATATTTAAAATCCATACAATAAAAACAATTTAAAATCAAATTAAAAAGAATGTTAATAAAAATATAAAAAAAAAGTTATAAAAAATAATACTCGGTTAAATTAAAATTGAAGCACGCGCCAATTGCCGAAAACCCTCAAAATCAACGATTTTGTACAAATCACCTCTTGCGCCGATGTAAATAAATCGATCATTTATTTATAGAATTATTTAAGATATTAAACATAGATTATTTTTATATTAAAATATCTACTATTAAAATTTAAAGATTAAATAATGATTTTAAAATTTATAATATTTATTTAAATATAAAATAAAAATCATATAAAAATATTATAATTTTAAATTGATTTAAATCAAGCAAATTACTATATTAGAAAATAACGAAAATATATATGAATATATAAAAAAAAACTTTTATTTAATATAAATATTATATATTAAAGTTTAATATAGTATTCTTTAAAAATCGAAATTATAAAGGTATTTTTAACTTTTTAAAATCTTTAAAAATTTTAATAATTCATTTAAATCAAAATTATATTAAATAATATCTTAATATAATAATTATAAAGATATAAATTATCATATATAGAAATTTGAAATGATTTTAATGATTTTTAAAAATCGAAGTTATGGTGGTGTTTAGTGTTTGTAAACATTATATATACTCTTTTTAATTTTATTATATTATATTTTTTATATATTTTTAATATATATAATATTTATATTAAAAAAAGTCTGTTTTTTATATATTTATATATATCTTTATTATTTCCTAATATGATAATTTATTTGATTTAAATCAAGTTAAAAATATTGTATTTTTATATGATTTTTACTTTATATTTCATTAAATATTATAAATTTTAAAATCATTATTTAACTTTTCTATATTAATAGCAAATACTTCAATATAAAAATAATTTTTATTTACAATTTTAAATAATTCTATAAATAATTGATCGATTTATTTACGTTGGTGTAAGAGGCATTTTATACAAAATCATCGATTTTAAAGCGATTGACTTATCTTGCGCATGCTTCAATTTTAATTTAACCAAATAATAATTATATATATAAATAATTTTGAATATATTATAAAAAAAATAAAAGATAAAAATAAAAAATATTAAGAAAGTCTATAAAATGTTTTATATAAAAATAAAATATTTAAATAAAATTATATTAAAAATATATTATATATTAAATGATTTAATTAATAATTTATAAATCATTATTATATTTATAAAAAAAGCATTTAAATATATATTAATATATAAAAAATCATTTAAAAATAATCAAATCAATAAAAATATAGTATTAAAATAAATCATATATAATTTTAAAATATTTTTTATAAATAACAAATATAATCTTAATAAATTTTAAAATATTATAATCAATATAAAAATAATAATAATAATATTAATTATTAATGAATAACAATATAAAATATTATAAAAATTAATTAATTTAATTATTAATTATAATAAAAAAAAATTATAAAAATTATAATTAAAAAAAATATTAAAAGATTTATTAGATTATATAAAATTAAATTATTAATTAAATAAATCAAAATTTATATTGTTTATATAAATATTTCATTTTTATTTTATTTAAAAAATATAAATAGATTTAATATATTTTTTAATAATATTAGAAATTAGATTATTTATAATAAAATTAATAAATATCTTTTTATTATATAGAAATATAATTGGAATTTTTTATTATAAAAATATAATTATAATATATTTATATAATTAATAATTTTAAATAATATTTATTATTTTATAAAAATAAAGTTATAATATTTATAAAAATGTTTTAATTATTTAATTATTTATAAATTATATAATATATTTAAATAAATTAATTATAATAATATAAATAAAAATAAAATCAATAAATTAATAAAATATTATAATTAATATTAAATATATAACAAATTATAAATAAAATTCAAATTTAAAATCAATAATAATAAAAATAATAATATTCAATTTAATGATATAATCATAATTAATATTATATATATTAATAAAAAACTAATATTATATATGAAGTTTTTAAATCATATTATTATTGAAATTAATATATAATTTATTATAAAAAGATTCAATAAATATATAAATATTATAATAATCAAAATAAAAATAGTTTTTATAAAATTTTATTGATTAATTAACAAAATTAAATAATATTATAAAATTACATAATAAATATATAAAACTTTATAAAATAAATTATAATAATCTAATTTTATAAAAAAATAAATATTATAATTAATAACAAAAACTATAAATAATTTAATAAACTTTAATAAATTAATTTTAATATTTCTAAAATTTAATATATTTATATATATAAAAAAATTAGATTCATTAATAAAAACTATTATTAATTAAATAATAAAATTATAAAAAACAAATAATAAAATTTATAGATATAAAATGATTTAGTTAATAAAAGATATATTATAAAAACAAAAGAAATCATTTATATATATAATATAAAATTTAAAAATATATTTAAAAATTTTAATATATAAAAAAATTATTAAAAAAAAAAAAAAGTATATAAACCTTTATATTTTTAAATTAATAAAAAACAAAAATTACAAAATCAATATAAATAATTATATTATAATAATATAATTAATATTGATTTGTTTATATTATAAAAAATTTGTTAATTTAATATCAATATTATTAATAATATATATAAAAAACTATATATTATTTATATTTATAAATGATAATAATAATTAATTAATTATTGACAAAATATTAAAAAAATAATATTAAAATTATTTGAATTAATAATTTATAGATATAGTAAATTAAAAAAATATTAAAGCTTTAATATTTTATTATTAATACTAAGTTAATTTTATTAATATATTTAATAAAATATATAATAAAAAATGCAATTTAAATTATATATAAAAAATAAAGATTTCAAAAAAATATTATTAAATATTATAATATTATTAAATAATGAATATACTATATATCTAATTGAAGCCTCTTTTATTAATAAATTGATTTTTTTATTGAATAAATTAACTATAATAAAAAATAAATAAATAGAATATATATAAAAAAAATAAAAAGAATTAGATAGATTAATAAAAATTAATATATTCGAAATAATAAAACAAACAAAAATTTCAATAAAAATAAGAATTTTTAAATATAAATATTTAAATATAAAGAATATATATAAAAAATCAAAGTTTATTATATAAAGTTTTAATGATATAAAAAAATATATTATATTTATATAATTTTTAATTATATAATATTTAATTTCTTGATTAATATTAATAATTAAAATTATAATAATAATAATAAAATATAATAATATATTTAATAGTTATTTATATAATATTATTTAAATATATATATAAATAAATTTGTATATTTTATTTTTATATATATAATTTTAAAAATGAAATATTTATTAAAAACTATATTTTATATAATATAATTATTATATAAAATTTTAAAAATAAGAAATTGTTAATTTAATATATATTTAAATTATTATATTATAAAATTTAAAATAATAATATTGATATATAATCTTTATTTAATATATATATAAAAATAAAAACTTAAAATTATAATAATATAAATAGATAATATTTCAATTATCATTAATAAACAATTTATTTATAAAAAACAACATTATTTAAAAAAATTAAATTTTTATATCAAAAATAAAAGTAATTAATAAAAATATATTTATTTAAATTTAATAAAAATTTAATTTTGTTAGAAAATTTAATGATTATAATAAATTAAGAACTTTAACATAAAAATTTCTAACAAATTAAAGATATTAATATTAATATATATAGAATATATAATAGATTTTAAAAAAATATAATATTAAAAATATAATATATTATATAGTATATTTATAGTATTTATATTATAATTTATTATTAATTTAAAGTTTTATTTAATTTAATATAAATTATATATATATATTTATTAATATTTTATATATTAATAATTTTGATTTATTATTTTAAATTAAATATGTTATTATATTAATAAATAAAAATATAAATATAAATATTATATATTAATTTACATTTTTTATTTTAATTATTAACTAAATTCAAAATAATAATCAAAAAACAATTTATAATTAATATTATAATACTATATTAATTATATAAATATAAAAAGATTATAAAAGTATAATTGTTTGTATGACTCCGGGGGTATGGAACTATATAATACAGGTAATCTGTTATTTATATTAATATGTTCAAAGAGTTCAAGAAGGGTGTTGTACGCCGTCGAGAGTATATATCTCCTCAACGGACACGTGACGTAAGGTCACGTGTTTGACTATACAGACAATAATAAATCAATAATAATAATAATCTAATAAATATAATAACAAAAATAAAACTTTATTCAATATTAAAAAAAATTATTAATAAAAATTAATAAATAAATTAAATATAAAAAAAAATTTGATTTTTCTTCATTTTATTTTTTAAAAAACAATTAAATAATAATCAATATTATTTATTCAATTTATATATAATTATTATAAAATAAAATAATAAAATATATAATAAAAAAAATAATTATAGAATAAACTAATAATAATATATATTTTAAATAATACTTTTTTTAATTTAATATTAAAATATTATATTATATATAAATAAATTATAAAGATTTTAAAAAATTAAAAAATTAAAAAAAATTTATTGTATTTTTATTTTCTATAAATAATTTATAATTTTTATAAAATTCAATTTTTTATATATATAATATTAAATTTTCAAAAAATTACTAATATTTATATAATCAATATATAATTTTATATTATATATTTATTAAAAAAATATATACTTTCAATAATATATAATACTTTTCTTGATTTTTTTAAATACATTAATATAATATAAGAGAATACCTATATTGTATAGCTCTATACTCCCGGAGTGATACAAATAAGATTATATATCAATCTATACATTCTGTAAATTAATTATTGATAGAAATTTTTTTATCAATGAAATTTCATGAATTAAGAAATTGGAATTACAAATATCTATAATTTTTTTAGTATTGAAAAATATTTGATTATATAATTAAAAATTAATTATCACATATTTGAAAGAAATAATATTTCTTAACAAAGTTAATAATATGAATAAAATAATTTTCAAAATATTAAAAATTATAATTTATATTTAATAAATAATGAAAGGAATTTAATTAAGTTATTATATAATCATAAGAAAAATAATATGAGAGAATATAAGATTTTTTTGTAATAATAAATATGAATATGTTGTTTATATTAATTATCAAAAATCATTAATTGATATCAATATTCAATTTTAAATGATCAATGAATGATTTTAATTATTTTTTAAAAAATCTATCTATATTCAGTTTCAAAGATGTTTTTTAAATATATTAAAGATTTAATTTTCAAAATATATGTTAAAAAAGATTATGTTACATATATTCAATGTAATAATATTCAAAAACCTCTTCTTTAATTATTTTAATATATTAAAATTATTTAATATAGATTTCATAAATTCTTTGTCGAAATATTATATAATTTAATAAAAGATCAATGAATTTTCTTAATTAATTATTTAAATATATTTGATTAAAAACTTTTTTAATTAAATGTATATTATAATAATTTAGAAATGTTCAAGTTTTTATCAATTAACTTTCAAAAAGAATGATTATTTTTTTAATTATTAATAATAATTTTAAAAACCATATTATTTATATCATTCAATATAATTTATTCAAATAATAAAGTATATTATTAATTCATATATTAATTTTGAATATCATTGTGCTTAAAAAGCAATTCAAATTTAACATAAATTTAATTTTATAATCCATATTATAAAGAAAGGTTTTAAACTTGATTTGTTTTTAGATGTTTCAATTTGTTAAATTGTTATAAATATATTGTTTGTATGACTCTGGGGGTATAGAACTATACAATTATGGTATCAATCAGTATTATATTATTTGTTCAAGAAATTTAAAAAGAATATTGTATATTATTAAGGATATATATTTCTTTAATAGATATATAATATAAAATTATATATTTGATTATATAGATATTAATAATTTTTTGAAAATTTAATATTATATATATAAAAAATTGAAATTTATAAAAATTATAAATTATTTATATAAAATAAAAATAAAATAAGCTTTTTTTAATTTTTTGCTATTTTGAAATCTTTATAATTTGTTTATATATAATATGATATTTTAAAATTGGATTAGAATAAATATTATTTAGATTATATATTATTATTATTTTATATTATTATTATTTTTTATATTATATTTTTTATTATTTTATTTTATAATAATTATATATAAATTAAATAAATAAAATTGATTATTATTTAATTATTTTTTAAAAAATAAATAAAAAAAAATCAAAATTTTTTTTTATATTTAATCTATTTATTGATTTTTATTGATATTTTATTTATATTAATAAGTTTTTTTAATATTAAATAAAGTTTTATCTTTATTATTATATTTATTAAATTATTATTGTTGTTGATTTATTATATTTTTGCGATTTTTTTATATTTATATAATTAATATAATATTATAATATTAATGATAAATTGTTTTTTGATTATTGTTTTAAATTTAATTAATAATTAAAATAAAAAATATAAATTAATATAAATAATTAATAATAAAACATAATCATTAAAAATTTTATTAATTATATTTTTAATAATAATTATTATATTAAAATCGAAAATTATTATATAAAATTTTGATATTGATATGATTTGAATAATATATTTATATTTGATTAAAAATTAATATATAATATTTATATTTTCATTTTTGTTTATTAATATGATAATATATTCGATTTAGAATAATAGATTAAAATTATTCATATATAAAATATTAATAAATATATATATATAAAAAATATTAAAATTAAATAATATAAATTAAAATCTTTTTATAAAGTTTTTTTTTTATTATTATATATATTTATTAAATATTTTTATATTTTTATTATTTAATTCAATATTTTATATAATTTATATTAAATTAAATAAAATTTTAAATTAATAATAAATTATGATATAAATGTTATAAATATATTATATAATATATTATTTTTTTAATATTATATTCTTTTGAAATTTATTATATATTTTATATATATTAATATTGATATTTTTGATTTATTTTATATTTTTATATTGAAATTTTTGGTTTATTATAATTATTAAACTTTTTAATAATATTAAGCCGTTATTGAATTTAAATAAATATATTTTAATTGATTGCTTTTATTTTTTATATAAGAATTTAGTTTTTTTTAAATAATGCTTTTTTTTATAAATAAATTGTTTATTAATAATAATTAAAATATTATTAATTTATATTGCTATAATTCTAAATTTTTATTTTTATATATATAATAAATAAAAGTTGTATATTAATATTATTATTTTAAATTTTATAATATAATAGTTTGAATATATATTAAATTAATAATTTTTTGCTTTTAAAATTTTATATAATAATTATATTATATAAAATATAATTTTAAATAAATATTTTATTTTTAGAATTGTATATATAAAAATAAAATGTACAAATTTTAAATTTATTTATATATATACCTAAATAATATTATACAAATAAATACTCAATATATTATTATTTTTTATTATTATTATAATAATTATAATTATTAATGTTAATTAATAAATTAAATATTATATAATTAAAAATTATATAAATATAATATATTTTTTTATATTATTAAAACTTTATATAATAAACTTTAATTTTTTATATATATTTTTTATGCTTAAATATTTAAATTTGTTAATTTATTTATATTTAAAGATTTTTATTTTTATTGAAATGTTTTTTTGTTTTATCATTTTAAATATATCGATTTTCATTAATTTATTTAATTCCTTTTTCCTTAATTTTATATACATTTCATTCGTTTTTTTTTTATTGTATTTAATTTATTCAATAAAGAAAATCAACTTTTTTATAAAAAAGGCATTAACCAAATATACAATATATTTATTATTTAATAATATTATGATATTTAATAATATTTTTTTAAAATCTTTATTTTTTATATATAATTTAAATTATATTTTTTATTATATATTTTATTAAATATATTAATAAAATTAAATCATTATTAATAATGAAATATTAAAGCTTTAATCTTTTTTTAAATTTATTATATTTATAAATTATTAATTTAAATAGTTTAGATATTACTATTTTTAATATTTTTTAAATATTTAATTAATTATTATTATTATTTATAAATATAAATAATACATAATTTTTTATATATATTATTAATAATATTAATATTAAATTAATAAATTTTTTATAATATAAATAAATTAATATTAATTATATAGTTATAATATAACTATTTATATTAATTTTATAATTTTTATTTTTTATCAATTTAAAAATATAAAGTTTTATCTATTTTTTTTTTTTTTTTTTAATGATTTTTTTATATACTAGAATTTCTAAATATATCTTTAAATTATATATTATATATATAAATAGTTTATTTTATTTTTATAATACGTTTTTTATTAATTAAGTTATTTTATATTTATAGATTTTATTATTTATTTTTTATAGTTTTATTATTTAATTAATAATAATTTTTATTAATAAATCCAATTTTTCTATATATATAAATGTATTGAATATTAGAAATATTAAAATTAGTTTATTAGGATTTACTAAATCATTTATAACTTTTATTATTATTTATAATATTTGCTCTTTTATAAAATCAAATTATTATAATTTGTTTTATAAAATTTTAAATATTTATTATATAATTTTATAATATTATTCAATTTTATTAATTAATTAATAAAATTTTATAAAAATTATCTTTATTTTGATTATTATAATGTTTATATATTTGTTAAATTTTTTTATAATAAATTATATATTTATATTAATAATAATATAGTTTGAGGGTTTTATATAAATATCAATTTATTTAAATCGAATTATATTTTAAATATATTTTATTAATAAATTATTTAAAAATATTATTATTTAATATTTTATTGCTTTATTAAATATATATAATATTGTTTTTTTATTAATATATATAATATTAATTATAATTATATAATTAGATTAAATATTATTATCCTTATTATTATTAATTTTGAATTTGAATTTTCTTAATAACTTACTATATATTTGATATTGATTGCAATATTTTATTAATCTATCTGGTCCGCCCCATTCAGCAATAACTCCTATTTGTCAATAAGCCCTCCCATTGATAAATCGGATCCTCCCATTGATCAATTGGACTTTATTGCCAAATGGGGCATTCCATTGATCAACCGGCTCAAAATTAAATTTTTTGATTAGAATATAATTTATTTTATAAAGATATAGAAAGATAAAGAGGTTAAAAATATTAGAATTAAAAATTAAAAAATAATTAAAATAATATTAATAATTTTTATTTTTATTTTTTTATTATTAATATTTTTATTAATAAATAAAATTTATTTTAAAATAATTTTTTTTAAAAAAAGTATATCTTCAAAATTATTTAATTAATAAATCAGCTAATTGATCAATAAGATGCTTCATTCAACAATGAAGTCTGATTGATCAATAGAGTAGTCCGATTTATAAATAGGGCTTATTGCCGAATAGGGCGGACCATATCGATTTTATTTTTATTTATATTATTATAATCAGCTTGTTTAAATATATTATATAATCTATAAACAATTAAATAATCAAAATGCTTATATAAGCATTATAATTTTACTTCTATAAAGTAATAAATATTGTTTAAAATTATCAATTATATAAATATATTATAATTATGTTTTTATAATAAAAAATTATGATTGTATTTTTATATAATAAAAAAATATTTATTAGTTTTATTATAAATAATCTAATTTTTAATATTGTTAAAAAATATATTAAATTTATTTATATTTATTAAATAAAATAAAAATAGTATATTTATATAAATAATATAAATCTTGATTTATTTAATTAATAATTTGATTTTGTATAATTTAATAAATTTTTTAATATTTTTTTTTCTAAATATAACTTTTGCGATTTTTACTTCATTATAATTAATAGTTAGATTAATTAGTTTTTATAATATTTTAAATTGCTATTTATCAATAATTAATATTATCGTTATTTTTATATTAATTATAATATTTTAAAATTTATTAAGATTATATTTATTATTTGTAAAAAATACTTTAAAATTATATATGATTTGTTTTAATACTATATTTTTACTAATTTGATTATTATTGAATAGTTTTTTATATATTAATATATATTTAAATATTTTTTTTATAAATTTGATAATTATTTATAAACTATTAATCAAGTTATTTAATATATAATATATTTTTAATATAATCTTATTTAAATATTTTATTTTTATATAAAATACTTTATAAATCTTTTTAATATTCTTTTTTTTTATTTTTCGTTTTTTTTTATAATATATTAAAAATTATTTATATATATAGTTATTATTATTTTTAACAATTTTTTTTTTATATTTTTTTTAAATTTTTTTTTGATTTGATTTTGAATAATTTATAAAGAAATATTCTTTTTTTTTATATATTTAATATTGTTTTTTATAAATTAATTTAAAACTTTCTTTATTATATTGTTTTTAAATATTAAATTATAATTCAAATCAATTTTAATAATTACTATATTTTTTTTAATTATTATGATTATTTATTTTGTTATATTTGTTACAATTAAAACTTTTATTTTGATTTTATAAATTATTTATAAATTTTTTTTTAATATAATATATATCACTATTATTATTTTATAATTCATTATAAATCTAGATTGTTCTTTTAATTTTTTAAATAAAATTAAAAATATTTATAATTAATCAATAATATATTTAAATATATTATTTGATTTATTAATATAATAAGATTATTTTTTTATAAAAATATAATTAGCTTTTTATATTATTTAATAAGATTTTATATAATCACCTTATTTTTATAAAAAACAACTTTAAATATTATTTAAGTTTTTTTTTTAATTTTTATTTATAATATTTTTTATTATCAATTTTATCTATTTATTTATTATATTATAATAATATAATTTTTTTTAATATTATATTTTAAATTTTGCAATTAAATTTTTTATTTTTTATGGGAATATAATAAAATTCGATATATAATATTTAAGCATTTTGTTTTTAAATATAATTAAAAATATTATTATTATAAGTTTATTTAAAATATTTATATATTATAAAATTAATTTATATATAATTAATTTATAATTAAAATTATTATTTTTATAATTGAATTTTATCACGTTGTTATATATTTTATTTAAATTGATTTGATATTGGATTTTTGATATATAATATTGATAGTTTTTTTTTTAATAATATTTTTGATTTTTATATTTATCTTTATATATATGTGCTTTTTTATTTTTTTGTTTTTTTTTTTAATTTTATTTATATTAAAAATTATAATTATTTTGATTATAATTATTTTGATTAATTTAAAGTATATAGTAATTTTGATTAGATTGATTTCGATCAAGTTGATTTTGATTAGATTGAATCTAACTAAATTGAATTTAAACAAATTAAGATATACAATTATTTTGATTATAATAATTTTTATTATAATTATTTATATCATAATAATTTTAATTAAATTAATTCTAATTAGATTAATTTTAATTAAAATAATTTTAATTAAATTAAAGCATATAATTATTTTGATTATAATAATTTTTATTATAATTATTTTTATCTTAATAATTTTGATTATTATATAATATATAATTATTAAAGAAAGTTATATATTAAATAATATAATATATAAAATTATATATTATTATTATTAAAATAATTTTAAATAAATATTTAAAATCAATTTTTATTATAAATTAAATATTTTTTAATGATTTATTAAAATATTTTAATAAATTAACTGCTATTTATATAATTAGGGTGTTTTATTCAATTTATTTTTTTTTTAATTTATTTTCTTATACTTTCTTTTTAATCTTATTTTTGTTTTAGATTTTTTATTATTATTTTTATATTATTAAATTTAAATTTTATTAATCAATTTTTATAAATCTTTTTTAAATAAGCTTTAATCTATTTAAGATATAATCTTATATATATTATATTTTATATTATATAGATTATTAATATAGATATATTAATATAAATATTATTTTTTTATAATATTTTTTTTATTATTATTAAATATTTTTTATTCAATATTTAAAGTATCTTTATCTTTATATTTTTAAATGCTTTTTTAAAATTTGTTTATAAATTTATATTAGTAAAGATTTTTAAATTATTAATTATATATTTATTAAGTTTATATTTTAGATAATAATTTATTATATATAAATTTTTTATATTATATTCTTTATATTTATTAATAAAATTTAAATTGTTTAAAAATAATTTATTATATAGATTTTTATAATATTTTTTGTTTTTTTTAGATTTAAAATCTTGATTATATTTAAGATTATATATATTATTATCTTTTAATTATTATTTTTTTCTAAAATCAAATATAAATTTTCTAAAAATATTATTTATTATATTTTTAAATAAAAAGATTTTTATTTATATTTAAAATATTAAAATTTATATTTATCTAAATATTTTTTACTAATATTATTTTTATAATAAACCTATGCATATTAAATTTTTATTAAAATTTTTTAATAATGTTTTTAATATTAATTAAAAATTTTTAATTTGATTAAATATTTGTTTTAATTATTAAATTATTAATGATAATCTTAAATTTTAAATATTTATATTTATTAAATTTTTTTTTTTTTTATAATTATTTAAAACTTATATTTATATTTATATTTCTCAACCTTTTTTTTTTTTCTATATCACTTTTATCCATTATATTGCTTACAATATTATAATATAAAATAAAAAAATATTTATAATAATATTATATATTTACTTATTAAATAATATAATAATTATTATTAAACTTGTTTTTATTTAATTTTTTTATTATTATTAAATAAATATTTGATATTAAATCAAAGATTCAATTTAATAAAGTTTTAAATTAAATATAATTACTTAATTTATAAAATAAATCTAATATTAAATCAAAATTCATTTTAATAGAATTTTTAAATTGAATATAATCACTTTGATTTATAAAATAAATATATAATAAACAAATTTGTTATAAAATAAAAAAAAAAATAAAATAATTATAAAAAAATATAGAAATATAAAAAAGAGTTTATTAAAGATTTTATAAAAGTTTTTAAATAAAAGTTTTTATATAAATAACTTTATTATTATTCTTATAATTATAATAAAATAATTATTATTATTAACATTTTTATTTATTAAAATGTTTTTTTAAATAATATAATGTGCGTTTAAATAATATAATATAATTCGTATTTTTATCGTTATTCTGCCTACGATAAACATTTAAGTTTTATAATATCTAAACTAAAATTAAAGATTACTATTCCTACAATAAACGTTTAGATATTATAAAGTTTAATTCTTTTTTTTATCAAAAACTAGATAATTTATAAAACTTTTTATTATTAAAAATTATAAAAAGTTTTTTATTAATAATAAATAAAAATATTTAAAATTTATTAAAATTAATATTATATATAAAATAAAAATCTTAATTTATAATATACACATTAATTAATATTTATATAATTTTGGGGATATAAAACTATACAATTATGATATCAATCAATATTATATTATTTGTTTAAGAAGTTCAAGAAAAATGTTATACGCTGTTGAGAATATATATCTCCTCAACAGACACATGACGTAAGGTCACGTGTTTGACTATACAGACACATATTGACATTAATTATAATGATAATAAAATCAAGAATTTTTATTATTATTTAATTAAAGAAAGTTCATGATTTACTTCAAATATTTAATATTAATACAAAAGATCAAAAATTTTAAAAACTTTTTTAAATAAATAATGAAGATTTAATTAAATTTAATAATCTTCAATTAAAATACTTATTAGTTAGTTTTTTAATATTAAATGGTTTTAAATAAAAAGAATATTACTAAAAATCAAATTTTGAATCGAAAACAAAATATTACAATAACGTGAATTCAATTTCTAAAAAGATTTATTGAATGTTAATATGAATTTTTTTTTTTAAAAAGAAAAATTTTTTAATTATCTACTCGGTCAAATTAAAATTGAAGCACGCGCAAAATAAGCGAATCGCTTCAAAATCGACGATTTTGTATAAATCACCTCTTGCGCCAATATAAATAAATCGATCATTTATTTATAAAATTATTTAAAATAGTAAATATAGATTATTTTTTTATTAAAATATTTATTATTAAAATTTAAAGATTAAATAATAATTTAAAAATTTATAACATTTATTTAAATATAAAGTAAAAATTATATAAAAATATTATAATTTTAAATTGATTTAAATCAAGCAAATTATTATATTAAAAAATAATAAAGATATATATGAATATATAAAAAAAAACTTTTATTTAATATAAATATTATATATTAAAATATAATATAATAGTCTTGAAAAATCGAAGTTTTAAAGGTATTTTTAATTTTTTAAAATCTTTAAAAATTTTAAAAATTTATTTAAATTAAAATTATATTAAATAATATTTTAATATAGTAATTATAAAGATATAAATTATTATATACAAAAATTTGAAATAATTTTAATGATTTTTAAAAATCGAAATCATAATAATGTTTAATATTTATAAATATTATATATATTTTTTTTAATTTTATTATATTATATTTTTTATATATTTTTAATATATATAATATTTATATCAAATAAAAATATGTTTTTTATATATTTATATATATTTTTATTATTTTTTAATATAATAATTTATTCGATTTAAATTAAGTTAAAAAGATTATATTTTTATATGATTTTTATTTTATATTTTATTAAATATTATAAATTTTTAAATTATTATTTAATCTTTATATACTCAGTTAAATTAAAATTGAAGCACGCGCCAATTGCCGAAAACCCTCAAAATCGACGATTTTATACAAAACACCTCTTACGCCGATGTAAATAAATCGATCATTTATTTATAGAATTATTTAAGATCTTAAATATAGATTATTTTTATATTAAAATATCTACTATTAAAATTTAAAGATTAAATAATGATTTTAAAATTTATAATATCTATTTAAATATAAAGTAAAAATCGTATAAAAATACTATAATTTTAAATTGATTTAAATCAAATAAATTATTATGTTAAAAAATAATAAAGATATATATAAATATATAAAAAAAAAATTTTTATTTAATATAAATATTATATATATTAAAAATATATAAACAATATAATATAATAAAATTAAAAAAAGTATATTTAATGCTTATAAACATTAAATATTAAGTATTATTATATTAATTTTGATTTTTAAAAATTATTAAAATTACTTCAAATTTCTATATATAATAGTTTATATCTTTATAATTATTATGTTAAAATATTATTTAATATAATTTTGATTTAAATGAATTATTAAAATTTTTAAAAATTTTAAAAAGTTAAAAATACTTTTAAAACTTTGACTTTTTAAGACTATTATATTATATTTTAATATATAATATTTATATTAAATAAAAGCTTTTTTTTTTATATATTTATATATATTTTTATTATTTTCTAATATAATAATTTATTTAATTTAAATTAAATTAAAATTATAGTATTTTTATATAATTTTTACTTTATATTTAAATAAATATTATAAATTTTAAAATTATTATTTAATCTTTAAATTTTAATAATAGATATTTTAATATAAAAATAATCTATATTTAATATTTTAAATAATTTTATAAATAAATAATCGATTTATTTATATTGATATAAAAGGTATTTTGTATAAAATCGTCGATTTTAAAGCGATTCACTTATTTTGCGTGTGTTTCAATTTTAATTTGACTGAGTACTAATAACAAATACTTCAATATAAAAATAATTCAAATTTAAAATTTTAAATAATTTTATAAATAATTAATCGATTTATTTATGTCGGTGCAAAAGGTGATTTATATAAAATCATCGATTTTGAGGGTTTTTCGGTAATTTGCGCGTGCTTCAATTTTTAATTTAACCGAGTATTAAAACTTTTATTATAAAATCAAAGATTGATTAGATGATATATTATCAACGTTGTGTTATAAAATTGTTAATCAAATTTAAATAATTATTTTTTATATATTCATATTTTAAGTATTAAAATATTAATTAAAAATGTAGATTTTATTTTTAATTATTTTGATATTCTTTGCATTATTGACATTAACAATAAACAGTTTATAAAAAATAATTTCAAATCATAATATATGTTTTCTATAAATTACAACAATTTAGTTTTTTTTAATTTATTTTTGATTTCAAGTTATATAGAAAACATTCATTAACATTTTGATTCAGAAATTTTGTTATATATTAATAACATATTTTTTATAATTCTTTTTTTATTTGTGAAAGAAAACAAAATTATCTTTTAGAAAGAATTACTACATTATATTAGAAAATAATTATCAATGTAATATAATTTAATATTATCAAAAACACTAAATTGATTATTTTTTTGTAATCAAAAAATCTTATAATGAAAAACTTTAATTTATTAATTGAATATATAATTCAATATTTATTGAATTTCTAACAAGATAGGAAAATATATATATTGAATAAATAAAATAGATATTTTATTATATAATCAGATCTCTAAATATTATAAAAGAATTCAATATAATAATTGTTTATTAAGTTTATATAGTTTATATTATTAATATAAAAAATTGTAATTTGATAATCTAATAAAAAACTTAATCAAAATCAATTAAAGGTTTATAATAATTTTGAAATTTAAAATGATTATAGATTTTATATTATATTTAATTAAATATTATAAATTTTAAACTTATTTCATTTTTAGCTTTTAATAATAAAGCTTTTAATATAAAGATAATTTATATTCAAAATTTTCAATCATTAATCTAGTCCGCTCTATTCGGCAATAACTCCTATTTATAAATGAGCTCTCCTATTTATAAATGAGCTCTCCTATTAATAAATCAAGCTCTTTTATTGATCAATTAGACCTCATTGCCAAATCGGGCATTCTATTGATCAATCAGAAGATTAAATTTTTTGATTAGAATAGAATATATTTTATTAACGATATTGATATTGTTGATTAATTTCAATAATATTTTCAATTTTAATAGCATTTTTAAGAATAAGAATAAGAATGTTGTTAGTTTCAAAATCTAAATTTTTTTTAAAAAAAAAATAAATAAATAAATAAATAAATAAATAAATAAATAAATAAATAAATAAATAAATAAATAAATAAATAAATAAATAAATAAATAAATAAATAAATAAATAAATAAATAAATAAATAAATAAATAAATAAATAAATAAATAAATAAATAAATAAATAAATAAAAACGATTTTATATATTGTTTTTATTTAATTATTTTTTATTTAATTACTCTTTATTTAATTATTTTTTATTCAATTACTTTTTATTCAATTTAACTATATTATTAACTTTTAATATTTTTATTTTTTAAACTTCTCAAATTCCTCAAATTTTTTAAATTTCTTTTAATACTTTTTAAACTTTAAAAGATCGAATTAAAAAACAATTTTATTAATATATTAATCTTTTTAATAAAGATACAAAAACTAAAAGATCTTAATATATTATACTTTTTTTTTAAACCCTAAAACAATTTTTAATCGATAATTAAATTTAAAAAATCGAGTCTAAATAAAATAAATAATTAAATAAAGGTAAAAAATACTATTTTATTTTAATTATATTTTAATAATATCAATTTGAAAACTATGTTTGAAATTTAAAAAAAGATCTATTAAATCAATTAAAAAAATATCGAAAAAATAATAATAATCAATTTTATTATATAAAAGATTTTGAATTACAAAATAATTAAATTTATAAAAAAGGTTTTAATAATAAACGATTTAAAAAATATATCCTTTTTTGATATTATTTAATTTATTTTAATGTATTTTCTATTATTTATAATATATATAATAGATTTATATATTTTGAAGTTAAAAAAATATTTAAAAAAGTATAATCTTTTTATTATAATATAATATATAAAAATATTGAATAAATTATTATAAAATATAAACATTATTTTTAGAATATTAAATAAAAAAAGAATAAAGAAATTAAATCTATTTTTAATTTTATTTTTGATGAATATATAGTATTTGATTTGATGAATTTTCAAGTTGATTTTGATAAAAAATATATATAGATTTAATAATTTAAAAATAATAAAATCCAAAATCTTTTTAAAAATAATATATAAATTAAAACTTTAATTAAAAAATAATAATGCCTTTAAAGTTTTTGTTATTAATAATAAAAACGAGTTTAAAAAGGCTATTTAGAATTTTTATAATATTAAAAAAATTTATATGATCAAAGAAAAAGTATAGTATTTTTAAAATTAAAGTTTAATTAAAATAGTAAATAAGATCTTTAAATTATATTTATATATTATATATAAAGATTTTAAGATTAAAGATTTTAAGTCTTTTTTATTTTTTATTATTTAAATAATCAATATTATTTAATCTTTTATATTTTCTTTTAAAATTACTTTTTATTAAATTTAGTTTAGATGATTATTTTTAAATTTAAATCTATAAAATATATAAAATAAAGAGAAAAATAATATTAAAAATATAAATAAAAATATAAATCAAAAAAAAAATTTAAGATTAATAAAAAAAGATTTATAAAAGAATTTAAAAAAAACAAATTGAATTAAAAAAAAGAATTATATTTTATCAAAATTTAATTATAAAATTGTTAATTATATAAAAAAAATTAATAAAAAAATAATTATATAAAAAAAAACATTTTTAAATATAAAATTTAAAAATGTGCTATATTAAAAATACTTTTTAAATTTAAATTAAATTTTAAAGCTTTTAAAATATCAATTCAAATTTTTGAAATTCTTAATTAAGAATATTGATTAGTATATAAATAAAAAGAATTAATAAATATTTATAATTTAACGATTTTAAATAAAATTGTTTTTTAAAATATATATTTTGATATTTTAATTATCAATATTAATAAACTTTTAAAAAAGATCTTTTTTAATAAAATAATTCAATTAATAAATGAATATAGAATAATATCTATATTTCAAAAAAAGAGAAAAAATTCAATAAAAAGAAAATATTAAATTGATTAAAAAAATCAAAAAAATTAAAAAAATCAAAAAAAAAGTCAATTCATTATTTTTAATCAAAAAAATCAAAAAAATTAAAAAAATCAAAAAAAAATCAATTCATTATTTTTAATCAAAAAAATCAACCTATTATTTTTGTTTAAATTTTTATTAATTTAAAATCAAAAAGAATTAGATTTATAAATCTAAATTCAATAAATTCAACAAATTTAACAAATTTAATAATATTAATAACAAGATCGATGATAGTAATAATAAGAGTATTAAAAGGTAGGGGGAGTAGGGGGAGTAGAGGGGATAGAGAGGGTAGAGGGGGTAAAGGAGTTAAAGGTATTAAAGAGATTAAAGAGGCTAAAGAAACTAAAAGAGTTAAAAAGCAATTAAGATGATATTAATTATATATTCTTTTTATTTCTTTATTTATTATTTCTTTATTTAGAATCTTTTTATAGTTGATTTTTTTATTATTAATTTTTTTATTATTAATTTCTTTATTAATAAAAAAAATTTAATTTAAAATAAATTTTTTTAAAAAATATATCCTCAAAGTTATTGAATTAATAAAGAAATTAATAATAAAAAGATCAATAATAAAAAGATCAATTATAAAAAAATCATAAATAAAAAAATAATGAATAAAAAAATAAAAAGAATATATTATTAATATTATCTTAATTGTGTTTTAACCTCTCTAACCTCTCTAATCCCTTTAACCCCTTTAACCCCCCTATCCTCTCTACCTCTTTTACTCCCTCTACTTCTTGATATTTTC